>CM045728.1:42879849-43017349 GCA_024760905.1 Plotosus lineatus
CAATAAAAGAGTTTTACTGGTACAGTATTTGTGTTATTCATTTTTTGGTATCAACCAAATTACTTACATGAAAGCTGAAAATAAACAGTCAACAGCAAAAATGAAAAGAAAAAGACTTTTCCTCCCCTTACTTTTCCCTCCCGGTGCTTTTCCTTTAAACGTTTCCTTTAAACATTTTCCCAAGTAAATCCAACCAATCAACGAATGCCAACTTTAGCACATGACATGAACCAATCAACACGAACATAAACAAAAGCACATGGCCAGGAACTTCTTTAAATTTATGAAGTTAGTGAGCAGGAGAATCAGCTGAAAGATCCTCATAATCACTTTCTGATAGGTCCGTATCTGACTCATCGCTCTATTTATTCAGAGCATCCCACAGCCGTTTCTAATGGTTCATCGGTTGTTGGACATTTACCAAGAGAACACAGCAAAATATTTTCCTGTTTTTTTAAAGCACAGCAGAACAATCATGTGTTGTTACTGATGAACATTATAGACATTCCTCAGTGGCAGGGAGTCTTGACATACTGTGTAAACTTCACAGGCAGTGAACGCCCCATGGTTACAGAGACTGATCAAATAAAATTGGTAATTTTGATCTACAGTTTTGCTCCGGTTATTAGACGTAACATCAAAAACATTGGGATGAGGGGGTGGGGGGTGATGCCTTATTGGATCAGGGCGCTTATTATGTCGATAATGGAATATTAATTCCTGAATATGTTTAATAACAATAGGATTGTTTATATTTGTGTGTTTCTAGAAATTTTAAGAGAGACTTATGGCTAGAGCAGTGTTCATTTCTGAATTCTGTATTGAATTAAGGCCGAGAAAATCCTGGGTTTCATTCCTGGGCTAGGGTTTCTGTGCGGAGTTTGCATGTTTCCCTGGGCTTGCATAGATTTCCTCCAACATAGTCAAGTTTCCTCCCTCAGTCCAAGAACATGCACAGTATTTGGCTTTTCTATATTGCCTATAGGTAGGAAACTGCGTGTGAATGATTGTCGATGTGTTGGTCCTGCTATGGTCTGTCAAGCTATTCAGGGTGTACCCTGCTTTCACTCGGAGTTGGGTCACATGGGCACCAACTTCCTTACAACCCTAATTCGGATAAAGTGGCTAACATAATATACATTTATTTATATATCTATTTATTTATTTAATAGCTGAGAGTGCCTTCTAATTATATCATTGCACGATACAGTCAGCTTTGTGCATTTAAGACTCATTTTGTGATAAAACTGTGTTTTGTTTTTTATCCTTGTTGCACACAGTAATTTCAAGCAGTGATAATGTGAGTCTGCTATACAGAAATGCACACTTAGATGTGTTGAGATTGCACCAAGGGGCAAAGCACACCTGAACCACTTTATTTTATAAAAAAAAAAAACCAGGAACAAACAAAGCTCACTAATGCTTCAGGTAGCTCTCGGACAAAGAGCACTTTCACAGAGGCTCCCACATGCACCCTCACTAAAGGTTAGCACAACCTCAAGTAATAGCTCAGAGAGCTCCCTGAGGTGTAACAGCAGTCATGCACAGAGACTTTGGATTTTCTTCACAAGGCTGAATGTACACTGTGTTTTATCCACCATGACACTGTAATACAGCCAATACTGAGTCTTCTCTCTCTCTCTCTCTCTCTCTCTCTCTCTCTCTCTCTCTCACACACACACACACACACACACACTTACACACACTCACACATACACACACACACTCACACACACACTCACACACACACACACACACACACACACACACACATACACACACACACACTCACACTCACACACACACACACACACACACACACACACACACACACAATACACACAAAGACCAGTGGGAGATAGATGCTCTATAAATTTTATTGACCACTTGCATATTAATGAATATATGAATGAAGGTTTTGTGAATGCGTGTGTTTGACACTTTATGGGAGTTCTGGATGTCAAAGGAATCCAATGAGTCCAATCCTTTGAGACAGGAGTGAATTTCGCTCTTCATTATGCTATCAGGACCAGACAGCAAAAAAAGTCAACTGGAGTGAGCAGAATTTGAATAATAACAATAGGACCATTTTTATGTATACACTCATGTGAACAAAGAACATGGACATCGATGAACCCCCAGTGCAGCTAACTGGGTTATCAAAGGCTGGCCATGTCTCTCACTGTCTATAGTGTGAGGCATGTAAAAGAACCATTGCTGACTTTCAACAAGAGTAGTTAGCTGCATAGCTGTCAGGTTGCTTCTGCCCTGCGATGGCTGGGCGAGCTGTCCGGGGTGTACTCTGCCCTCGTCCGGAGTCGGCTGGGATGGGTGCCAGCCTCCACGCGACCCTAATTAGGATTATATGAATGAATGACATCGATGAGTTATTCAAAAGCTTTGAGCAAGCAGTGCCTATAAAAGAAATATACCTGAACAGGAATTCAAAGATAAAAATATCAGCTGAATATTCTTCTGTGGAGTGTGAATACACTCAGTAAATACACCTATTGAATCAAAAACTAGTCAGGCCTCCTTTAACAGAAATCAATTCTTCTAGGTATTTTGTATAATTGTTCTCCAGTCTCTTTTAGTCTTCTTCTGTTAATAACTTGATGATTTTTTTCCCTTCTAATCGACTGATTTATTTCCAATAATTCAGAGATTTTTATGGACCTGTGGTGGCACAGTGGCATGATGGTTAATAATCCACCTCACAGCAAGAAGGTCCTGGTTTCAACTTCCTGATCCAGCGGGGATGTTTCTGTGTAGAGTTTGCTTGTTCTTCCCTTGATTCGATGGGTTTCTGCTGGGTTCTATGGTACTCATGGCAGTGGTGCCTTGCTATTTGGGTGTTGGCTTACTGATCCAAAGGTTGGGGGTTCCAGCCTCACTATCATTGTGCTGCTGACTGGGTAGTCAAAAGGCCAGCCATGTCTCTCACTGTCTGTGGTGCAAAGCATGTAAAAGAACCGTTGCTGTCATTAGTAAAGAGTAAGCTCCTGGGTTGCCATCAGCGTATTTCTGCCCTGCGATGGCCTGGAGAGCTGTCCTGTGTGCACTCTGCTCTTGTATGAAGTACTTTTAAAACAGGGGTTCCCAACCTTTTGGCACTGGTGACCCCTTACCTAAAAGTTTGAAAGCCATGCGATCCTTACTTAGGGCTTACTATCAACAGTTTAATTTTCCTTTTATTTTCTGTGAAGGAGAAGGAAAGAAACAACTAAAGAAAATTTAAGAATCCTGTAATTATTTATTAGCAAATCAAATCATATTGGGTCAACGTGAATTAACAGAAAGAACATATATTCCTTAAAATAACATTAACATCGATTTAAATAGCTATTCAACCCAGCTAGCAGGACACCTGATGTTGCATTTCAGCAGCAAGCTTTGAAATTCATGGTTGAGCGTTTGTTAAAGCCAGTTTCATGTCATTACCAATATCGAATCTGTTCCTATTCTTTGTTTTTATATTAACAAGAGTGGAAAATCCCATCTCACACAAGTAGGTAGAAGCAAATGGAACAGGGACACGTAAACCTGTCATACTGACTTTAGAGTATGACTGATACATAGCGCACCAGAACTGAGTCATGGATTTCTCCTTGAAGAGATCACGAGCTGAAGAGTCATTCCTTAGATTCAGAAGTTCATTTTGGATATTATCTGGGATGCTGGATGCATCAGGTTCAGTACAAAATGGGTTCCTTACCAGGGCCTCCTGTTCCTGTGATAGCTCAGGAAAGTAACGCTCGATTTCCTTTTCTAGAGACCGAAGATGTTCGATAATCTCATCCTTGAGGAACTGATCCAGTTGGTTCTGAGACTCATCCATCACTCCACAAAGTTTTTCAAACATAGCGATTTTCCAAGATTGGTTTTCCGATGCCAGTTCTGCAGTTTGGAAACAAAGGCCTGGAAACTATCTTGAAAAAGAAGAGCATGTGTTTCCCTCGCTTGAAGCTTCATATTGAGCTTGTTCAGCTGGTCAAAAATGTTCGCCAGGTACACAACCCTTTTATTCCAGGCTTCATCTTCAAAGTGAACTAGAATATCTTTCCTTTCTTGAATCTCCAGGAAAAGGAAATATCATCTTTCATTTCAAAGACACGATTAATAATGTTTACTTTCGACAACCAAAGAACTGCTGTGTATAAGAGAAGGACTTCGTGGTCAGCATTCATGTCTTTGCATAGTTCTTTAAATAGGCGAGTGTTGAATACTCGAGTCTTCACATAATTTACAATTTTGATTGTTGAAAAATGCACACTTTGGCAACTGTAGATCTTACACTGATTACTTGTAGTGGGTGAGGAGGAGTAATGGATATGATGGGGTAAGCATTGGTAGGGAGGGGACGGAGTGTGGCTAGTAAAATGTAGAATTCTAGATAGAAAAATGTAAGTGCATGAGAAATGTAACTGACGAAACAAATATATTGTTATCCTAAGCTACTTCTAACAAGGCTACGCTACTCCCCAGCCAAGGCTTCGTGACCGCTTGGGGGGTCGTGACCCACTGGTTGGGAACCCATGTTTTAAAATGAATGAATGAACAAGATGAGGCAGGAAGGGGTGTGATTTTTAATTTATTCTGTAATGGGAGTGGAAAAAGACAGGTGTGTTTTGTGTTAAAGTGCTCTGAAAGAGGAGTGAAAACCCCCTCCCATGTCATCCTCTTCTTGTGTGTGTGTGTGTGTGTGTGTGTGTGTGTGTGTGTGTGTGAGCGAGAGAGAGAGAGAGAGAGAGAGAGAGAGAGAGAGAGAGAGAGAAAGAGAGAGAGAAATATAAACAGACAGACAGATCAAAATGATGCTCTTATTGCAGGGCCATGCTGAACTCTCCTGCAAACTGCAGTGAGAATTAAAACAGCTGAACCAACATAACTAAGTCCTCAACCTCACTCAGCAAGGTTACACTGCTAAATATAACAGAATAATAGAACATACACCAGACTTGTCACTGTGTTTAATTCAAAATAATTCTAGGTGCAACCTATTTTATGAACACATTTACATTGAGGGCATTTTACAGATGCTATTACCAGAGCAAATAACAATTTTATGTCATGTATCATTATTTTCATTTAATTTCATTTCCATAATCACTTTATACTTTATTAGGTTCACAGGGAGGCTCAAGTCGATCCCAGTTGATCCCAGGCAAAGGCAAAGTACATTCTGAAAATTTGACATGACCACTGCAGGGTCAACAAAAACACACAACTATTTGCACTCACATTCATACTTTGCATTCAAATAGCTTAATGTGCATGTCCTTAGACCAGTGGTTCCTAACCTGGGTTCGATCGAACCCTAGGGGTTCGGTGAGTCGGTCTCAGGGGTTTGGCGGAGCCTCTGCCACGGAGGTCAAGACACACCCGACTCATCATGTCAATTAGACACGCTCCGCTTGGCCATCACTGGCTGCAGATGATCACATTACATTGCTTGGCCAATCAGTGCCGTGGGGAATTTAGCGCTCTCAGTAGTCAATGTGTGAAGTCATGAGATTTTTTTTCGGAATATTTTAATCCATACTAACTATGTCGAGCTAAAAAAGAAATTGGTCGGACGAACATGTACTACATGGATTCACATGCGTCATGGAACATGATGGGACTCAACGTCCTATATGCATGATTTGAAAACTAAAGGAACACTTCGTGAAACTGCATGGAGATGGGGAATACAAGAACACAACAGTACCTATGTCTTGAATTTGTAAAAAATCATATTTTTATTTTTCACTGATGAAGGGTTCGGTGAATGTGCATATGAAACTGGTGGGGTTCGGTACCTCCAACAAGGTTAAGAACCACTGCCTTAGACTGTGCCCGCAGAGGAAACCCACACAAGCATGGGGAAAATGTGCAAAGTCCACACTGAAACACCTCCACTGGGTATGGGGCTCAAACTCATGACCATATTCAATTCAATTCAATTCAAATCATTTCAATGCAGTATTATTTGCATCGTGATTTTTCAACTGACATTGTCTCAAAGTAGCTTTACATAGTAAAAACAAGTTTGATAACGCATTTAAACATTTCTCTGTAAACTCTATGCATCCCTCGTAAGCAAACTCACGCCGATGGTGGCACAGAAAAACTCCCTCAGATGACACGGGGAGGAAACCTTGAGAGGAACCGGATTCAGAAGGGAAACCTGTCCTCATTATGGTGAAATCAGATAAAAATGAAATCCATGTAGCAGAAACTTCACTCCAGTTCACCATGAACTCTGGTTCGTTATCTTATAGCTGTAAAAGTGATTGTAGTCCTAAATCATTTCAGTAAAAGAGTTTCTATCACCAGCAGTGACCTTCTTGCCTGTAAGTCGGACACACTCACCAATAAACCAATATTCAGCCCCACTTATTTTTATTTCAACATGGAAATCTTCCCATCAGGGATTAATGAAGTGCTATCTTCTAATCTTCTCCTATCTTACATGATTTAGCTTCCAGTGTGACTATCTGCAAATGTGTTGCCCCAGCTTTACTGACAATGCCCCTCTCTAAAGTGATCTTCTGTTCCAGAGATATAAATAAATTGTGTTTTGGGAACAAAACTAGTCTAGAATTTACAGTGCATGAAAATAGTATTATGTGTAAAATATTTACGAAAGACCGATGATGCCTTCATGCTTCTTTGTTTTACCTTGAGCTCTGAAATTCTTAAAAGTACAGTGCTTCATAATTAACAAAACACTGAAAGTGGAATGCTTTCTGTGTCAGAGTGATTGAACTGTTTCTTCAAGCACCTCTCCATTCAGCACTCAAGGCCATATTCACTTTCAAATGCAGTATGCACTTGCTCTAATTACAGATTCACAGGCTGACATCTGGGTCAGAAGTGAGCATGTGCAGTATTCTGAAAAAGATAAAATAATAAGTCTGAGATAGAACACTCCAATTTATCTGTGTGGGGGGGAAAGTACCGAGGGAGCAACACAACATTGGTAAATACCAAAAAAAAACAAACACTTGTACAGTGTGTAACAGTGACAAGTCTTAGCTTAGGTTCCCCAGTTCAGTCCTGTTTTGGGTTACGGCCTGTGTGAGAATGTGGGTGTGTATGATACCCTGTAATGAACTGGTGCTCTAATTTAGGCTGTATAATTACTTGGCACCTGCTGTTCCTGGGATAGGCACTGAATCCAGCAGTTACCGAGGATGAAAGAATGCACACATTCACAGTGCAAATTCTAACTACATGTTGCTTGCCTCTTGTCTGAAAACATGTTTTCTTAAGTATATTATATACAGTCATAATAATTCACCAATTAAAACAATATACTGTATTCGACGTGATAAGCGCCCAGGCCGCTTAAAAAATTGGAGTGGGTGGGCGCTTATTAAAATATTACCAGCGGAGTGGAACGGTAAGTGCTTATTACCATCAAGGTGGAAAACATGAATAATAACAGAACAATAAAATAGTTTTACTGGTATTTGTGTTATTCCTTCTGTGGAATAAAAAACTTACATGAAAGATGAAAATAAACAGAAAACAGCATAAATTTAAAAAAGACTCCTTACTTTTCCCTCCCTTTGCTGTTCCTTTAAACATTTTTCCAGAAGTAAAATCGAGCCAATCAACATGAATGACAACTTTAGCACATGGCACGTTGAACCAATCAACACGAACATAAACAACTTATGCATAAATAGGAACTTGCTTAAATTGATGAAGTTAGTGAGCAGGAGAATCGGGTGAAAAATACTCGTCATCACTTTCTGATTTGTCCATATCTGGCTCATCGCTCCATTAATTCAGAGCATCCCATAATTTTGCTGTAACAGTTTGTAATGGTTCATCGGTTGTTGGACATTTACCAAAAGAACACAGCAAAATACTTTCCTGTTTTTTAAAGTACGGCGGAACAATCATATATGTTGTTACTGATGAACATTGTAGACATTCCCCAGTGGCAGGGGGTCTTGAAATACCGTGTAAACTCACTTTTACAGCCAGTGAACGCCTCAGTTTATGGTTACAGAGACTGATCGAATAAAATTGGAAAGTTTGATCTACAATTTTGCTCCCAGTACACATGGGTGGTTATTAGACGTAAGATAAAAAACACGGTGGGCTTATTGGAGCAGGGCGCTTATTAGGGTGTGTGTGTGTGTGTGTGTGTGTGTGTGTGTGTGTGTGTGTGTGTGTGTGTGTGTATCATATGAGCATTTGCCAAACCATCCCTGGTTTGTGTGTGTGTGTGTGTGTGTGTGTGTGTGGTTTTTTTTTAGAATTTGTTACCTCAACAACCCTCTTCTGATGTGTGTGTGTGTGCATTGATCCAGCTCTTAGATCATAGTCTGACTCAGAAAACTGAAGTGGTGTTTACCAGTCGATATATAATTCCTGAGTTGGCCGAAAGCAGAATACACACCAGGCTTCCAACAATACATGGTTCTATAGAACCATGCCATTATATTCAATTCTGCTCTACAAATACTGATCTATAATGCTGTCACACAATACTACTCTCCTGCACACAGTGCTCCACATAGTACTGGCAGTAAATTACACTACTTTATAACACTGTCATTTAATACTGTTTCAATTTACATTTGCCAACCAGAGATTTTTCCTTGGAGGCACACGTCTGTGCTTAGTTCAAGTCCCAGACTTTAGCTATTTCTGTGTAGAGTTTTTATGTTGTCTCTGTCTCCGTGTGTGTGGGGGGAGAGGGGGGGTGTATGTGTGTGTGTTTGTGTCCCCCAGGTACTCTGGTTTCCTCCCACAATTTTGGCTGTTCCAAATTGCAGTGTGAGGAACAGTGTGAATGGTCGTCTATGTTGGCCCTGTGATAGTCTGGTGAGCTGTTCAGGATGGACTGAGCCTCTCCCCAATGATCCCCGATTGGCTGAGATAGACTTCATTTTCTTTAAAAAAAAAAAAGTACTCTGCATTTAACAAACCAGTACCTCAAAAAAGAAAAAGAAATAAACAAATAAACAAACCCTTGGGCTAAAGAAGGAACAGAGTTTCAAGGTCATCAGGGTTTACAAGTTATTTGAAAGTGATAGAGCTAAAGTATGGGAGAAATCGAATATATATAACATACATATATATGTATATGTACTAGTCCTTCTAAAAAAATTAGCATATTGTGATAAAGTTCATTATTTTCTGTAATGTACTGATAAAAATTAAACTTTCATATATTTTAGATTCATTGCACACCAACTGAAATATTTCAGGTCTTTTATTGTCTTAATACTGATGCTTTTGGCATACAGCTCATGAAAACCCAAAATTCCTATCTCAAAAAATTAGCATATCATGTTCAGGTAGTCTAAACGAGCTATTAACCTAATCATCTGAATCAACCAATTAACTCTAAACACCTGCAAAAGATTCCTGAGGCTTTTAAAAACTCCCAGCCTGGTTCATTACTCAAAACCACAATCATGGGTAAGACTGCCGACCTGACTGCTGTCCAGAAGGCCATCATTGACACCCTCAAGCAAGAGGGTAAGACACAGAAAGAAATCTCTGAGCGAATAGGCTGTTCCCAGAGTGCTGTATCAAGGCACCTCAGTGGGACGTCTGTGGGAAGGAAAAAGTGTGGCAGAGAACACTGCACAACCAGAAGAGGTGACCGGACCCTGAGGAAGATTGTGGAGAAGGGCCGATTCCAGACATTGGGGGACCTGTGGAAGCAGTGGACTGGGCTACAGGTGCCGCATTCCCCAGGTCAAGCCACTTTTGAACCAGAAACAGCGGCAGAAGCACCTGACATGGGCTACAGAGAAGCAGCACTGGACTGTTGCTCAGTGGTCCAAAGTACTTTTTTCGGATGAAAGCAAATTTTTCATGTCATTCGGAAATCAAGGTGCCAGAGTCTGGAGGAAGACTGGGGACAAGGAAATGCCAAAATACCTGAAGTCCAGTGTCAAGTACCCACAGTCAGTGATGGCTTGGGGTGCCATGTCAGCTGCTGGTGTTGGTCCACTGTGTTTTATCAAGGGCAGGGTCAATGCAGCTAGCTATCAGGAGATTTTGGAGCACTTCATGCTTCCATCTGATGAAAAGCTTTATGGAGATGAAGATTTCATTTTTCAGCACGACCTGGCACCTGCTCACAGTGCCAAAACCACTGCTAAATGGTTTACTGACCATGGTATTACTGTGCTCAATTGTCCTGCCAACTCTCCTGACCTGAAGCCCATAGAGAATCTGTGGGATATTGTGAAGAGAAAGTTGAGAGACACCAGACCCAACACTGTGGATGAGCTTAAGGCCGCTATCGAAGCATCCTGGGCCTCCGTAACACTTCAGCAGTGCCACAGGCTGATTGCCTCCATGCCACGCCGCATTGAAGCAGTCATTTCTGCAAAAGGATTCCCGACCAAGTACTGAGTCCATAACTGAACATAATTATTTGAAGGTTGACTTTTTTTGTATTAAAAACACTTTTTTTTATTGGTCGGATGAAATATGCTAATTTTTTGAGATAGGAATTTTGGGTTTTCATGAGCTGTATGCCAAAATCATCAGTATTAAAACAATAAAAGACCTGAAATATTTCTGTTGGGGTGCAATGAATCGAAAATATATGAAAGTATAATTTTTATCAGTACATTACAGAAAATAATGAACTTTATCACAATATGCTAATTTTTTGAGAAGGACGTGTATATAGTATGTGTGTGCGTCTGTGGTTACATGTACTGTGTTAAATGCATTAAGCTGCTTAATCCTAATTAGGGTCACAGGGAGGCTGGCGCTCAAGGCACACTCTGGATAGCACGTCAGGCCCTCACAGGGCCATCACATAGCCTTTCACTGACAATTTGGAACAGCCAATTACCCTACTGTGCATGTTTTTGCACTGTGAGAGGAGACCCAAGTATTCAGAGGAAACCCACAAAAGGGAGGGGTGAACATGCAAACTCTTCTTCTTGTCCTTTTGGCTGTTCCCTTCAGGAGTCGCCACAGTGAATCATCTGCTTCCATCTCACCCTATCCTCAACATCTTCTTCTCTTACACCAACTACCTTCATGTCCTCCTTCACCACATCCATAAATCTCATCTTTGGGGGAACATGCAAACTAGACACACAAATGTATTGAGTCTGAGGATCAAACGCAGGCTTTCTTGCTGTGAGGAAGCCATGCTAACCACTGTGCCAGTGCAGTGACCTATTGTGTCCAATGTTTTTTTTAAAACTAAGACCTAATTGACTCGTGGCAGTGGTGGCCTGGTGGTAAGTTGCTGGATGACTGATCCCAAGGTTGGGGGTTCAAGTCCTACTCTCAACATATTGTGACTGTTTCCCCTGTGTAGCTAACTGGGTTATCGAAGGCTAGCCATGTCTCTCACTGTTTACGGTGAGCGGCATGTAAAAGGACCATTGTTGCCTTTTGTCAAGAATAGGCTTGATAGCTATCAGTGTATTTCTGGCCTGGCAAGATGTCCAGGGTGTGTTCTGCCCTTGCCCAGAGTCATCTGAAATGCAACCCTAATTAGGATTAAACGGTTCAGAAAACAAATAACCTAATTGATTCAATGTTTTTGTTTATAATTTCTCATATCTCATATGTCAATCATGATTGTAGCAAGTTTTCTTCCACAAAACGAATGTTTATTTTAATTTGCCTTGTAAATGTGAAATGCATTCTAGGAATACATGCTCAATATAGTCATTGCCATATGCAACTGTTTCTCAGTGCATTCACACCCATGAGTCTAATAAATAAATCATTTACAGCCTTTGTGTAATCTCACTATAGGCCTTTAATGACACGCTGCATTCTTGCATACTATATGAGAAAAAAGATGGCAGCTCTGCTGACAGCCTCTGACTGTTGCTATTGAAGCGGCATCAAAATATTCCTTCTAAAAAGGTTTCAAAAACCTGTATTGACGAACATGCATTTGCACTTGTACTTTCTAATGCAAATTGAAAGTAAACACCCGCGGTGGTTTTTGGTTATTGGACCTTGTCATCGTTTCGAATGATGATGGATAATCACACGTCTGCTAACGTGAGTTCATCCATCCTATGAACCACTGAGCTTATATTAACAGAACCAAAACTTTTCCTTCTCTTAAGCATTATTTACTAAATAATGTGTAGGCCTTTTATTCTTTCACTGGTTGGTTTTAAGGTAATTGCAGATAAAACAGATAAAGGAAAATAAAATTAAACCTCCATCAAATCAGCTAAAAGATTTAGAGACTTTCCTGGAAAAGGTTGGTATTGGTTTACTCTGTTTACAGGATTTTCATAAGTCAGTCAGAGCATTGCCAATACCCTTTTAAGTTAAAAGTCAATAGAACCCATCACAGTTTTGACCAGGAAAATGTTCTATTAATAGATCCTGCTTTGTTTTTGAGGTGTCATTTCCATTGCTGTTCTTTTTATACAGTATGCTACAGAATGAAAGTGGCTCAGGCACATTCCTATCAGTTTGCTATTTCATCCTTGTTGCATCTCCCATCTCTTCAGACTACAATGAACTCTAAGCCTGCTCTCTCTCTCTCTCTCTCTCTCTCTCTCTCTCTCTCTCTCTCTCTCACATAAAATTCATGAAACCAGCATTACCTCATTTACTATCCATATTTATTAAATCTGAGTGGTTTTTCAACATGATCAAAGCAAGCAGATGATATTACTGCATTTCCATCCTCCATCTCCCCATCTCTCTATTAGCACTCCCCCCCACACAGACACCCTCCGTCCCACATGCGCGCACACACACACACACACACACACACACACACACACACACACACACACACTCACTGGTCATGCAGTAGCATAAATCAAGAGATGTAGGTTGGAATCCAGCATCTTTACTATAAACTCAGAATCGTGTATACACCACGGTATAAAGAACATATTATACAAACACACAGAGTTACCCATGCCTCTGAGCATGTTTATCTCCATATACACTTAATAAGACTGAATTTTGACACATCTTAAGCATAAAGAAGAGAATGTGAGCAGCTCAGTGCTGCTTTCCACACCAGCTACCCCTCCCCAACTCCCTATTTACCACACACACACACACACACACACACACACACACACACACACACACACACCAATTTTCAGCATTTGTACAAAAGAATATGATCTTACTGAGTGTTCGCGAGCCAATACATCCCATGGTTTATTCACAAAGGCCCAGAACATGAACAAGGAAGCGTGTGCCGTTCACCATACATTCTCTCCTTCTTCTCTCCCTTTCTATTCTCTTGATGCATCTCTGCTCTAGTAGTGCTTCCTCCCTCCCTCCTCCCTCTCTCTCTCTCTCTCTCTCTGTCTCTCTCTCTCTCTCTGTGACACATACACACACACACACACACACAAATGCAGTCAGAGCATCATATTGATTCTACAATATGATTTTCCATTTTGTAATTTATTATTTTGTAATTTTGCTTTTTTTATTGTTCTATTTTTACTTTTTTAATTGGTTTCTATAGAAGTGGATTGCCTGAATATAAATAACATGCAATTAGAGTGTTTTGCACTTGCAGGGCGCTGGACCCACTGTGATATTGTGATATATGATATGCTGATACTGTGTGTGTGTGTGTGTGTGTGTGTGTGTGTGTGTGTGTGTGTGAGTGAGTGTGTGTGTGTGTGTGTGTGTGTGTGTGTGTGTGTGTGTGTGTGTGTGTGTGTGTGGTCACCCAACCACGTCTGTGTTGTATTACGTTTCCATTGTTTTCAGCACATCTGTACACTGCTGTGCGACTGAGCTGGAATGCGGTGATTTAGTGTCTCAGCCCTGTACACTGTCTCTGGCTCCCTCTCTCGTCCTGCCCTCACTTTACACCCACTTACAATGCAGTACAGATTCCACCTCCTTTATTGGTCTCCACTCCAGATTCTCCTCCTCTTCTGGCTCTTGCTCACACACTCACTCATAGCCAGTACTGAAAGATCATTAGAGGGTATTCCTATGTGGATCTTTTCGATGTATTTCGTCTCTGTTTACACCCCACCCATTCCAACTGCTGCTGCTCTCCAGTCCTCTCTTTGTCCTCATGCTCAGTGGCGTGGACAACACACACACACACACACACACACACACACACACACACACACACACATATATATATATATATATATATTTATATATATATATATATATATATATATATATATATAAAGATGTATATTTGTAATCTGTAAATCTCTAATTGCACCACTCTCCCTATTTCTTGTTTTGTAATATTTGGTTTTTTTTTCAGTGATTCAGCCAAAATGAGACAAAAAGATGAAAGAACAGAAAGGTGTGTGCATAATCATTCCTGCTTGGCACAAACACACAGCAAGATGGACAGATGGACAGAGATGAAGAGGGAGGGTGGGAGAAAAGGAGCACGACAGGCAGGCCTTGAGTCATTTTAAACAGAGGTGAGGCTGGAAAATTAGTATTCTGTGAAAGCCAAGGCAAAAGGTGTCGAGGGAATAGGAGGGAGATGAAGAAAAAAAGAACAGAAAAAGGGTAGTTAATGGCAAATGACAGAGAAAAGGCAAACGGGTAAGCAAAGGTCAAAATCATGCGCACACAAAGAGATAGCTTGGCATGCTGGAGGAGGTGTAATTCCCCCAATCACGAAGAGGCACCCTGCATGTCACCTATATATAGCAGATTCACACTCACACTGTTTGTGTGTTCATTTATTTCACACTGCAGCATGTGATAATGACTGCGTCGGCAAAAGATGCATAATGCTGAATGTGCAGAATTTTCACATATATGTATAGAGCACAATGCAGTCTTATGATGAGTCATTATGATGAGTATAGTACCCTGCCGCACTACAGTAGACCCCAAAGGGCCTGATACCAACAGAACACAAACAAGCTTGTTACACAGAGCAGTGTGTTGATTGTCACATCCTTTTATTGTGTGTGGGTTGAACATGATTGCTTGATGATACACTAGAAGGTGACGAAGGATGAGATGCAGGCAGAGAATAAGAGGGCTGGTGCGTCTCCTCGAGGAAGGATGCACAGTGACCACTCCCTGATTATAAATCCAGTAATTAAAAGCTGCTGGAGTGTTCTTTCGGGACTTTTCTTTGCATCTGCTCACACTTTCCTCATCATCTGCCTCTTCTTGTTCTTTTTCCTCTGACACAATATTGATAATATTTTTTCCTGCTATGTATTACTCTTACTATATTGATACTACCTTCTACACACATCTGTTGGTGCGTTACATCCAAATCTGTGTGGACATGGCTATAAATCTTATATAAAGACCAGGAACTCTGTTTTAAAGATAATTATTGTTTAAATATGACTGACAGTTAAAATGGCGGTATGGAGGGTGCAGTGGTGAGTATGTCTGCTACACACAGCAAGAAGATGCCGGGTTTGAGTCCTAGGTCCGGGCATTTCTTGCTGTGTTTTCATGTATTTCACATACTTGTATGCATTTTCTCCAGGTACTCCGGTTTCCTTGCACATTTCAAAGACATGTACATTAGAATAATTAGCCGTTCATAATTGATGCTAGGTGTGAGTTTGAGTTTAATGGTTGTGGGTTTGGCCCTAGGATGGATGGTCTGCCGTGCTATTCAGAGTGTACCTCGCCTTGGCCTAGAGTCAGCTGAGAAAAACTGCAATCTCTTTGCGACCCTAGTGGAATTAATGAGTTTGGCAAATGAGAGTCAGTGAATGCCAGTTAAAATTTACTGTAAGCTCAGTTACTATTCTGATTATGTATGATGTATATACTATATTTTAAGGCTTTGCAGCCTACTCTTTACAAAAGTCAGCAATGGCTCTTTTACATGCCTCACACCATAGACAGTGAGAGACATGGCTGGCCTTTGATAACCCAGTTAGCTGCATTGGGGGGGGACAGTGACAGCCCTGTGGAGAGTGGGACTCGAACCCCCAACATTTGGATCAGCGATCCAGCGCCCTATACCACTAGACCACCACTGCCCCCTCCTACTACTAACAATAATGATAATAATAATAATAAGAGTAGGCCACATTGCTGTCAGCATGTTTCTGCCCTGCAATGGCCTGGTGAGCTGTCCAGGGTGTACTCTTCCCTCACTCAGAATTGGCTGAAATTTGTGCCAACCTCCCCGCAAACCGAATTAGGATTAAATCATTCAGAAAATGAATGAATGGATGAATGAATTAATGAATAATAATAATAATAATAATAATAATAATATATTACAGTGAAAATAAACAAAACGTTAATTTCATATTATAGACAATCAAGCTGAAGAAATGGTGCAGTTCATACTGCTGATTCATTGCTTGAATCTACACACAGTTGTATCCAGGAATGGACTGATAATGAGCACCACTTCTTACAGCACTAAGCACACAGTTTTGTGACCCCCCCACCACCACACACACACCCACACACACACACACACACACACACATATACAGAAAGAGGGGGGGTGGCAGAGAGAGAGAGAGAGAGAGAGAGAGAGAGACCACACCCTACAGCGACAGCACAGTTTACTGCACAAAATGTGCTGGCTTACTAATATTTCTTTGGGAAAATCTTAATTTAACCCCTAACATAACCTTGTAGTAATTCTGAATGAAATTATTTTTGTTGTTGTTTCTTTGAACATACAGTACTTATAGGGCACCTGTCTGTCTTCCTTTCGGCTTTTTCCCTTTTACTCAGGAGTCGCCACAGCGAATCATCTGATTCGCATGTTTGATTTGGCAGAGGTTTTTACGTCGGATGCCCTTCCTGTCACAACCCTTTTTAGCAAGGGACAGAAACACGCTGATGGCTTTGCAGCTACTCTTTACGAAAGTCAGCAATGGTTCTTTTATATGCCTCTCACCATAGACAGTGACAGACACGGCCCGCCTTTGATAACCCAGTTAGCTGCACTGGGGGGGGACAGTGACAACCCTGTGGAGAGTGGGACTCGAACCCCCAACCTTTGGATCAGCGATCCAGCGCCCTATACCACCAGACCACCACTGCCCCTTCTGATAGGGCACCTGTCTCAGAAAATAAATCCTGCCGCACTCGTGGTTTTATCACGATCGAATTGAGTCACACAATGTACAATTTAACGTAACATTTTTTAAAAAATTCCATACACAAACCTGTCTGTAGTTGAGACCCAAAATGTGCTATCTGTAAACTATGATAATTACTAAAATACTATATAAAGTTTATTCTTGATCAGTGTTTCATGTTTTGATGGAATTTGATAAGAATTTAAACCTCTTGTTCCAACATCAGCCACCAGATGTCTCACTTGTTTTCATTCAGGGCTCACAAATTGTGTGCTTGGATACTGAAAAATAGCTGATTGTATAACCTGTGCTTTTGAGATGGCAATAAAAAGCAATCCAGCTGCTGAAGGGAATGAATAAGATGTATCCTATAGACATTAATGACCTTAAAAAAATATTTTCATTTTAACACACACACACACACACACACACACACACACACACACACACACATGCTCACTCACAATAAATTAAGTGACCACTTAATTTTTTTTCTGAAATAACTGTCTGGCAGCCATTTCATTCAAATGCTTTTGATGGAATTTGTCCTCTTACATAATGAGTTACTGATGAGGAGATGACTTCAACCAGATCACATTTAATGATCAAACATATAAATATCACTGCTGTGGCCGTCACTATCCTCTTGCGATTCCGGCCTGTGCTAGAGAATATACAGGGATCCCTCGCTACTTCACGCTTCAATTCATGCGGCTTCAGTGCCTCACAGGTTTTTTTTCAAATCTTCTTCTTCTTTTCCTTTCGGCTTTTCCCTTCAGGGGTCGCCACAGCGAATCATCTGCCTCCATCTCACCCTATCCTTTGCATCTTCTTCTCTTACACCAACGACCTTCATGTCCTCCTTCACCACATCCATGAATCGTCTCTTTGGTCTTCCTCTAAGCCTTCTGCCTGGTAGTTCCAGCCTCAGCAGCCTATTACCAATATACTCACTATCTGTCCTCTGTCCATGTCCAAACCATC
This sequence comes from Plotosus lineatus, assembly GCA_024760905.1. Classification (NCBI taxonomy): domain Eukaryota; kingdom Metazoa; phylum Chordata; class Actinopteri; order Siluriformes; family Plotosidae; genus Plotosus; species Plotosus lineatus. The sequence continues at coordinate 42,897,837 of CM045728.1, forward strand.
TCAATCTAGCCTCTCTTACTTTGTCTCCAAAACATCTTACATGTGCTGTCCCTCTGATGTGCTCATTCCTAATCCTATCCATCCTTGTTATTCCCAAAGATAACCTCAACATTTTCTTCTCTGCTACCTCCAGCTCTGCCTCCTGTCTTTTCCCCAGGGCCACTGTTTCTAAACCATACAGCATCGCTGGCCTCAACACCATTTGGTACACTTTTCCTTTCATTCTTGCCGATACCCTCCTATCACACATCACACCGACACTTTTCTCCAACCATTCCAACCTGCCTGCACATGCTTCTTCACCTCTTTTCCACACTCTCCATTGCTCTGGATTGTTGAGCCTAAGTACTTAAAATCCTCCACCTTTCTTATCTCTGCTCCCTGTAACCTCACCGTTCCTCTTGGGTCCTTGTCATTCATGCACATGTATTCTGTCTTACTGAGGCTAATCTTCATTCCCCTTCTTTCCAGGGCATACCTCCACCTCTCTAGATTTTCCTGCACTTCTTCTCTGCTCTCACTACAGATCACAATGTCATCTGCAAACATCATAGTCCATGGGGAATCTTGTCTAACCTCGTCTGTCAGCCTGTCCATCACCATAGCGAACAAGATAGGGCTGAGAGCTGACCCTTGATGCAGTTCCACCTCCACCTTGAACTCTTCTGTCACACCGACAGCATACCTCACCACTGTCTTGCATCTCTCATACATGTCCTGCACCACTCTAACATACTTCTCTGCCACTCCAGACTTCCTCATGCAATACCACAGTTCTTCTCTCGGCACCCTGTCATATGCTTTCTCCAGATCCACAAAGGCACAATGCAGCTCCGTCTGACCTTCTCTGTACTTCTCCATTAACATCCTCAAGGCAAACACTGCATCTGTGATGCTCTTTCTTGGCATGAAACCAAATTGTTGTTCACAAATGCTGACCTCTGCCCTTAGTCTAGCTTCCACTATTCTTTCCCATAACTTCATCGTATGGCTCATCAACTTTATCCCTCTGTAGTTGCCACAACTCTGCACGTCTCACTTGTTCTTAAAAATGGGCACCAGCACACTTCTCCTCCATTCCTCTGGCATCCTCTCACTCTCTAAGACCTTGTTGAATGTTCTTTTCAGAAAATCTACTGCTACCTCTCCTAGACACTTCCATACCTCCACCGGTATGTCATCAGGACCAACTGCCTTTCCATTCTTCATCCTCTTCAATGCCCTCCTCACTTCACCCTTACTAATCTTTGCTACTTCCTGGTCCTCAACAGTCACCTCTTCTACTCTTTTTTTCTTTCTCATTTTCCTCATTCATCAGCTCTTCAAAGTACTCTTTCCATCTTCCCAGCACACTTCTGTCATCAGTCAATACATTTCCCTCTCTGTCCTTTATCAATCTAACTTGCTGCACATCCTTCCCATCTCTATTTCTCTGCTGTGCCAACCTGTATAAATCATTTTCTCCCTCCTTACTTTCCAACCAAGCATACAAGTCATCATACGCGCTCTGTTTGGCCTTTGACACTGCTACCTTTGCCTTACGCTGTGTCTCCCTGTACTCCTGTCTACTTTCTTCAGTTCTCTCAATGTCCCACTTCTTAGCTAACCTCTTCCTTTGTACACACTCCTGCACTTCCTCATTCCACCACCAAGTCTCCTTATCTACTTTCCTTCTAGATGACACACCAAGTATTCTTCTACCTGTCTCCCTGATCACATTAGCTGTAGTTGTCCAGTCATCTGGAAGCACTTCCTGACCACCCCAAGCCTGTTTCAACTCCTCCTTGAAGACAACCCGACACTCTTCCTTTTTCAGCTTCCACCACTTTGTCTTCTGCTCAACATTTGCCTTCTTCACCTTCCTCACCATCAGCATCATCCTGCACACCACCATCCTATGCTGTTTGGCAACACTCTCACCCACTACTACTTTGCAGTCACTGACTTCCTTTAAATTACATCGCCTGCACAAGATGTAGTCTACCTGTGTGCTCCTACCTCCACTTTTATAAGTCACCCTATGCTCCTCTCTCTTCTGGAAGAAAGTATTCACCACAGCCATTTCCATCCTTTTTTCAAAATCTACCAATATCTGTACTTCTGCGTTCCTGTCCTGGACACCAAACCTGCCCATCACTTCCTCGTCCCCTCTGTTTCCTGCACCAACATGTCCATTGAAGTCTGCCCCAATGACCACTCTTTCACCTCTGGGGGTACTCTGCATCACTTCATCTAACTCACTCCAGAATCTCTCCTTCTCTTCTCGCTCACATCCTGTCTATGGGGCATAAGCACTAACAACATTGAACATCACACCTTCAATTTCTAACTTGAGACTCATCACTCTATCTGACACTCTTTTCACTTCTAGAACATTCCTGAAAACTCCTCCTTCAAGATGACTCCGACTCCATTTCTCTTCCCATCCACACCATGAAAAAACAGCTTAAACCCTGCTCCTATGATTCTAGCCTTGCTGCCTTTCCACCTGGTCTCCTGAACACACAGTATGTCCACCTTCCTCCTCTGCATCATGTCAGCCAGCTCTCTACCTTTTCCTGCCATAGTTCCAACATTCAAAGTCCCCTCTCTCAGTCCTAGGCTCACGCATTTTCTCTTCTCTCTCTGCCTATGGACACGCCTCCCCTCTCTCCTTCTTCGACGTCTTCGACCAACAGTAGTCCAATTTCCATCAGCACCCTGTTGGTTGACTGCACTGATGGCGGTCATTGTTAACCCGGGCCTCGACCGATCCGGTATGGGGGTAGTACTTCTGATTTGCATCATAAATATTTGGCATTGGTTTTACGTCGGATGCCCTTCCTGACGCAACCCTCTGCATTTATCCGGGCTTGGGACCGGCGTGAGGGAGAGACACTGGTTTGTGCCCCAATCGAAAATTTAAAAAATAAGGAAAATTCAGGAAAATGCCACAAAACAAGGCAAATTATGCAAAAAAAGAGAACCCATACAAACCAAAACAAAAAACATACTAATACGCCCATCAAAACTACTTACATTTTTAATGTGAGGTGCGAATCTGAGTGTGCGCACGCGTGTCTGTTTGTGTGTGTATTTATATTTTATTTATATCTTACGCATTTTGAATGTTTACTTGTTATTATAAGCATTTATATAATTGAATGTGTATTTATTGATATTATATACACATATACATGTACATATATACGTCAGTCGGGGGAGGGGGGGTATTACTTCGCAGAATTTGGCAATCACAGAGGGATCTTGGTCTCAATTAACTGTGGAAAGTGAGGGATCCCTGTATATATTCAGGGTGTCAATAGAGTTAAAAAGAAAAGTCTTAAAAGAAAAGGAAGGGTAAAATTCTGGGTTTGCTGGCAAAGGGAAACCGTGAAAGTCAGGTTGCTTTGTTCTTTAAGATTTCCAAGATGGCAACTCATAAGAAAAAGGTCAGTAGCAGACATTGGGGACAACAAAGTAACAGATTGGAAAAGGGCAAAACTGACTCTATGCTTTTCCAGATTATTGCCAATCATTGTTAGGATTTATTCTGAAAAAAAAGACAATTAATTTTAAATAACAAAGGATGCAATGTTGATCTGAAGACTGTGCTGGTCATGAAGGAGTCATAATCTTGCAGCCCTCCATTCACACCTTGATTGACCTGGCTGTATGGCATGGAGAATTATCCTGCTGGAAAACTCAATTCTCAGAGTTAGGGAATATTGTCAGAGGAGACTTAAACAAGTTTTCTTACAGTATACCATTTTGGCCAACTCCAGCTTTGCTGAATCAGCCACCAGATTATCACTCATCCTCCATCCAGTTTCACAATCAGCATGACATGCTGTGACATATAGGCCGCTCCATATTTTCGTCTAACCATGAGATGACCAGATGAAAGGAAAAGAAAAAAGGAATAGGAACCTCAGCATAGCTTTTCTTTGCATCTTACTGATGAAGGGATTTTTTCTATCTTGGCATGACTTTGACCCTCCCAGATAATCCTGTTTCAGACTGTCCTTGCCTTGCACATAATTCCAGCTGTCATTTGACTTTTGAAGCGCACTTGTTGTCATAATACTTTGATCTTACTTAAGTTTGTATATTGAGAAAGTTAAGAGCTTTGGTGGAGGTACTGCAATCACAAGAATTTATGACAATTTGTCACTTTCTCAGAATTGCAATAAGTTTGCCCATAATCCTGAACACAACAGTGCACATATTTTTACCAAACTTGTTAGGAACACTACTCTAACTGATTCGATATGTCCCATGTTAAAGTTAAATTGATTATATTTTAGAAACAAAGTGACAGACCTCAAAAAAACCCCCTATGACACATGAGACAACATAGCAAGCAGTCTCCCTTGCCCGGACGCGGGTCACAGGGGTTCCCTCCTGGAGCCAGGCCCAGGGGAGGGGCTCGAAGGCGAGCGCCTGGTGGTCGGGCTTATGCCCATGGAGCCTGGCCGGGCCTAGCCCGAAAAGGAGACATGGGTCCGCCCTCCCATGGACCCACCACCCGTGGGAGGAGTTTTAGGGGTCGGGTGCAGTGTGAGTTGGATGGCAGCCAAAGGCATGGGTTCTGTCGGACTGATCCTCGGCTACTTACTCTGACCCTCGGGACATGGAATGTCACCTCTCTGGCGGGAAAGGAGCCTGATTTGGTGCGTGAGGTGGAGCGATACCGACTAGATATTGTCGGGCTCACCTCAACGCATAGCTTGGGCTCTGGAACCATCCATCTCAAAAGAGGCTGGACCTTCTTCTATTCTGGAGTTGCTCATGGGGAGAGGCGGCGAGCCGGTGTGGATATTCTTGTTGCCCCCCGTCTCGGTGCCCAAATGTTGGGGTTCTCCCCGGTTGATGAAAGGGTAGCTTCCCTCCGTCTTCGGGTGGGGAGACGGGTCCTGACTGTTATTTGTGCTTATGCACCAAATGACAGTTCAGAGTACCCACCCTTTTTGGAGTCTTTGGGGGGGGGGGGTGTTGGAGAACGCCCCCTCGGGAGACTCGCTCGTTGTCTTGGGAGACTTCAATGCCCATGTGGGCAACGATAGTGTGACCTGGAAGGGTGTGATCGGTAGGTACGGCCTCTCCAGTTTGAATCCGAATGGTGTTTCGTTGTTGGACTTCTGTGCTCGTCATAGTTTGTCTATCACGAACACCATGTTCGAACATAAGGGTGTCCATAAGTGCACTTGGCACCAGGACACCCTAGGTCGCAGTTCGATGATTGACTTTGTAGTCGTGTCATCGGACTTGCGACCATATGTTCTGGACACTCGGGTGAAGAGAGGAGCTGAGCTGTCTAACGATCACTACCTGGTGGTGAGTTGGCTTCGGTGGTGTGGGAGGTTGCCTTCCAGACCTGGCAGGCCCAAGCGTGTAATCAGAGTCTGCTGGGAACATTTGGCGGAGCCCCCTGTCCGAGAGGCCTTTAACTCCCACCTCCGGCAGAGCTACAACCACGTTCCGGAGGAGGCGGGGGACATGGAATCCGAATGGGCCATGTTTCTTGCCTCCATTGCTGAGGCGGCAGCCCATAGCTGTGGCCGTAAGGTCGTCGGTGCTTGTCGTGGCGGTAATCCCCGAACCCGGTGGTGGACACCTGCGGTGAAGGGGGGCCGTCCAGCTGAAGAAGGAGGCCAATCGGGTTTTATTAGCCTGTGGGACTCCTGAGGCAGCAAACAGGTACCGGCAGGCCAAACGTGCTGCAGCTGAGGCTGTCGCAGATGCAAAATCTCGGGCGTGGGAGGAGTTCGGTGAGGGCCTGGAGAGTGATTATCGGCTGGCCTAAAAAAGGTTCTGGGCCACCATCCGACGCCTCAGGAGGGGGAAGCAGTTCTTCACAAACACTGTTTACGGTGGAGGTGGAGAGCTGCTTACCTTGACTGGGGATGTTGTTGAGAGGTGGAGGGAATACTTTGAGGACCTTCTCAATCCCACCAACACGCCCTCCGTGGAAGAGGAAGACCCTGGGGGTTCGGGTGAGGGTCCGCCCATCACTGGAGTGGAGGTCACTGAGGTTGTCAAAAAGCTCCTCGGTGGTCGAGCTCCGGGGTTGGACGAGATCCGCCCGGAATATCTCAGGGCTCTGGATGTTGTAGGACTGTCTTGGTTGACACGTCTCTGCAACATCACGTGGCTTTTAACCTTGCATAAACATCTGTAAGATTATAACTCTGCTAAGAAGACATGGTCAACACACGCGCGCACACACGCACGCACGCACGCACACACACACACACACACACACACACACACACACACACACACACACACATGCTTGAAGTGAAAAGACGAAGCGGACTTATGGCATGCGGTTGAGTGATATCGCAAAGGAATATGGCCAAACCCGTCTACCATCGGTACGATATTGAAGCAGAAGGAGGCCTTAAAATGTATACTTTTATCATTTTTAAAGGGTTTAGGAGGTGGTATTGGGGGCCTTGGAACGAATCAGGCCTTTTACATTTAAAATGCGGCTCAACTTATGAAAAAATCAGGTTACGAAATCACTTCTGCAATGGATGAATTTCGTAAGGTGAGGTACCACTGTATTATATACAACTGACATAATTACCTTTGGCCCTGAGGGACTCTGAAAGGTCCCAATCAAGGTCAAAATACTTTGCATAATCATAACATTTAAAGAAGTGTTGACAGATATTCAGTTACTTTAAAATACTACTAGAAATCCATACAAGTACTTATTAATCAAACACATGGATTATTAAAGCCAATAACATTGGGCCTATTTGCTATATTATCCAGGAGGAACCTTGCACCCTATGAGTGCCCCTCTAGTTGTTTTGTAATTCATGCCATATCAGTCACCTCCACAAAGAAAAAGAAATCCTATTTATTCTCCTGGTTCTAAGAAAACTGGTATACTATAGCTTAAATGGCTGTATTACAGAAGCCACAGACACACAAACTAAGACTTTCTCTATTTCTCTATCATCTATATTAAGAACACAAATAGTTTATCCTCTAAATCTATTATCAGACTTCTATAAATGACTACTGGGGCAGTCATGATGATGCGATGATGTCTCAGATAATGTTATATGAGTACCTTTTTTTTTTACCTGTATGTTCATCTTGTGCTATGTTGTATAGAATGTGGAGATGACCAAATTAGTGGGAAAACCCCACTCTCATTTAAAGGTTTTATAGTGGTATAGGGCGCTGGATCGCTGATCCAAAGGTTGGGGGTTCGAGTCCCACTCTCCACAAGGTTGTCACTGTCCCCCCCAGTGCAGCTAACTGGGTTATCAAAGGCGGGCCATGTCTCTCACTGTCTATGGTGAGAGGCATGTAAAAGAACCATTGCTGACTTTCGTAAAGAGTAGGCTGCAAAGTCGTCAGCGTGTTTCTATCCCTTGCTAAAAGGGTTGTGACAGGAAGGGCATCCGACGTAAAAACCTCTGCCAAATCAAATGTGCGAATCAGATGATTCGCTGTGGCGACTCCCGAGTGAAAGGGAAAAAGCCGAAAGGAAGACAGACAATAAGATGATAAAGGTTTGACCTTTGAAACTCACTCAAGGTCAAAGGTAACTGTTTCATCCAACAGTCCATACAGTATATGGTTTCCTTTTAGTATTCCACATTAACGTGCATGTTTATTGGCACACAATCAAAGTTATTAGCACTCTATAAAAAATACTACTTTAATATTCACTTTAACTTTGACCTTTCACCTTGACATTCCAATATCACATCATCTCTGATACTTAGGCAAGATAGTGCCTTATGAAGATTTTGAAAATCAGTGCACAGATGTGGTCAGGGTTTTGTTTACAGACTAACTGACATACAGACAGATGGACTCACAAACACCAGTAACTACAGTCCCTCTGCCACAATTGTGTTACAAACAAATTATAATACAAAACACATTTTGTGAGGTTTGACTGATACTGGATGAATGAATGAAATAGTCAAGACTTTCTTATATACTTCACCCTCTTCCTATTCGAAATTAGTACACATACATTAACAGGCAACATCTCTTTTTCTTGTGTGTGTGTGTGTGTGTGTGTGTGTGTGTGTGTGTGTGTGTGTGTTTGTGTGTGAGACTAAAACAGTGTCCAATATTTCCTCCATAATTCATATTCTCTCTCTCTCTCTCTCTCTCTCTCTCTCTCTCTCTCACTCTCTCTCCTCCACATGTTGGTCATACCAGACTGCCTCACAGTATCAGGCTGTGCCATCTGTCCATGCAGACTTTCAACTCTGTTCATCAATTGATTTCTGTTTTTATATACAGTCTGCTTGTACCTTTTCCTTTTCCATCCAGTCATTTGTGTATTCCTTCATTCCTCCTTATTAATTTATTAATCCTGGTCAGAGACACGGTGAATGCAAAGCCATGGGTGAGAAGCTGAAACACCCTCTAGATGGGCTTGAGGGCTCATTGCAGGGTCTCTTTCCATTCTTAATCCTGAAGTCATGTCCTGGAACGTGTCAGTTGCACCAGAGGATGGAAAGCATATGGTGCTACTGACCTCCAGGACTGGTTTTAATTAAATATGTTTTGGACAAAAGCAGCATTCTGGACTGACATCTGGTGATCAAAGCTAGGAATTGCAAGGATTAGCTTTATAAGGTCAGAATACAGTTCAGTAGACATTAATTACAAATCATAAAGATTTTTTTTTTTGTATGATTTGACTGTTCGTGATCATTTGCACTACTATGTTACGGGCAAATTCAATGCTTTCTATGACAGTGAAAATGAGAATGAATCTACGTTATATTACTGTCTCTATGGCACGTACCCAAGGCAGTTCATAAGCATTATGAATGTTCTCAGCAGGCATAGACAGAGACAGATGAATTCTGAAAAAGAACCACTGTGACACACACACCTCCCTCTGAGCTAGAACGAACTGAATGAGGAAATGGGAATCAAGCTGAGAGATACAGTATGAGCACACACAATGAGTCATAGTTGGAGAGGGGTGGCTGGTTTTTCCAGAGCTGGGATTTGGCAACACTCCAGAAGACCTTCTGCTGGGGAGCGCCATCTTTGGCTTGGCTGGCCGCAAACACTTCACCTCTGGGTCTCAGGGGGTACCTGAACCTTGTTCCCCAAAACTAGACCCCCCCCCCTCACACACACACACACACACACACACACACACACACAAAGATACACGAAATGTTCTTTTGTTAAACACATGCACACACACAGATAGACGAAAGGAGAAAAAAGATGATGTGATGACTGCTAGAATACTACTATATTTAGAGTAGAATATCTTAGTTGACGAGTTCACACGTGGCAAATTCCTGTTGTTTATTTGTGCATATGAAGCCGGTTAGACGGCTCACATTTTTTAAGAAGGCCACTGAATCAGTCTAGCTGTTTGTGTGTCGGCTGGATTTGTACAAGATCAAGTGTGAGATGTTTTTCATACAGCATTCACGAAAGCACATCTGAAAACCAAACAGGGCCTTTGAGGAAATGTAAAGGTAGCAGATTTTCAGGATGGGTGGAATTAGGATTCAAAGTCAGGGCAGTTGTTATGTTCACATCCTTATCTGTGTTTTAATTGGCCTGGTGCCATGATAACACACACAATAATACTGTGGGGGTTTTTTTTTTAGTATTATTGAACCAAACTTTATAACCTTTCATGCATTACTTAAAAAGCAGGACACTTACATGGATGTCCATGTTTGGGTAATAAGAAAAACATTATTATGTTTTGGATGACCTCATGTGTTTCTTATTAAAGTTAGAGCTTTGGCCTGAGCAGCGGAATAGACCATGCTTGACTCGACCTATAAAGTTCTCCATTGTTGCGGCCTGCTAAAGTAGGATTGTCTGAAAGAACTCATCTTTGTTTTTGAGTTGATTTAAGAACAAGCATTCTTCCCAACTCCTATTCTACTAAAGCTTCTTCTGCCTGGGTCCAATCAACCCACAGTCCCCCCCCTTAAATCTTTCACTCTCTCTGGCTCTCTCACCTACTCTGTCCTTACAAGGAAAGGCAGGCAGGGCTGGGGCTGATGTCATCGAATGAAAAATGTTTAAAGAATCCTGAGGAAAGGAGAGAGAGAGAGAGAGAGAGAGAGAGAGAGAATGCTTGGCGTGTAATAAACCTGGCGAGGGTGAAGGGGACGAGAAAGAACTTGTTTGGAGGGATGGTGTCATTCCTTTGAGCAAATAGGGGGAGAGTATAACAGTAATTCAAGACCTGTGTGTTAGAGAGAGACACACACACACACACAGAGGAGATCTTATTAAAAGGGAAAAGTTTTTATCTCTGGGCCGGGACACAGTCAGAGAGCCTGCTCTGAGAAAGAGGTAAGCTTAGACTTCATTTGGGGACCATGTCGATTTATTCTTCATTATTTTATTACTGGACTTTTAAAATTTAAACTCATATATAATTATCATGCCTTTTCACCCCCTTCCCGCAAAATTACATATTTTGTACTTGCGTTATCATATTTTTTCTTAACCGAATAACAACCACAAGTGTAGACCTGGTGTCACTATCTCGATCTTATCAGTGCGCACTGAGACCTCGGCGGATTTGCGGGAAGCGAGGAAGCTGAACCGGAAGTGAGTGTTCCCTGCGAGGAAAAAGTTCATCTCCAGGTGGAAGAGCATTCAAGAACGGATAAGAACAGTTAGCAATAGCAATGGTAGGACTGTAAATATTAGTCGGTCGCTTGACTAAAAACCTCCCCGCAGTGACCCGCTGGGTGGAGTTAGGCTTCAGGTGGAACGGTTTATTTAAGGAGTCAAGAGAACGGAATTTTGGCATTTGTATAGTGCGATACAAACTGACCACACCGTTGCTTAGCTAAACTCATCCAGCAAACAACCCGTGAAGTAAGTGTTTTTTTTTTTTTTTTTTTTTTTTTTTAATTAATTAATTTTTTTTTTTTAAACTGTCTTATGTCCAGACATCTTTTACAGGACTCTTAACTACTTCCGGTGAATTAGTTTCGCACGCGTTGGGCGCATTATTTGTTTGTAGCTTCGCCTGCTAACCCTGTATCTGTAATAAATGATATGCCAGCTAGCATTTAATCTCAGCAGCTGTTCAGTTTGTCAGCCCGACTCAGTTGTGAATGGATTGTTATTTTTCGCAGACACTGTGAGTCCTGGTGGTGAAAAGGTAGAGATGGGTGGGGCGGAAACGACTGTCTTTAGATTAGCATGACTCTCCCAGGCACAGTGATCAAATCAAATCAAATCAAATAAAACAGAAAGCGCCGAGACTGTAAGTGCAAGTCATGCATCTATTAGCAATAACATGTAATTAGTTCATGTAGTTTCTTTTCTGTCTTGCTTTTGTTATGACGGTGAACTTTTGCTTTGAGTTGAGCAGTTGTGAGATTTCCATATAAGGCCAGTTTTCTGTTCTCCAGAACTTCTGCTTGATCTTAATGATACTTCACCTATTGTCTCTTCCCAGTGGGGGGGGGGGGGAACTAGTGTCACCGATTTAATCAATTTTGAAGTAATATAGGAGTGCCTTCTGAATGGTAATAGTTCTCAATACTTTTAATCTTTATTTAACTGGCATCACTCACAAATCAAACTCTACTCTTACCTTCAGGGTGTTTGTAACAATCAAATAATTGAATGGCTTGTGTGAGGATGAGAGGGAGATGTTATTGGAGAAGTGGCCTTTGGGATCGAAAGGTCATTGGTTTGATTCCCAAGTGGGGTGGAGTGAGCAGCACCTTCCCTTCCTTTGCATAAAAATGGCTGAAGTGTCCTTGAGCAAGGCATTTAACTCCCAACTGCTCTCTGGGTGCCAGCTTTGTGTGTCTGTGTGTGTCTACTTTGGAAGGGTTAAATGCAGAGGAAATAATTTCCCATACAGAATTAAGAGTATATACAGGGATGCCAACTTGAACGAATTTATCCGTATTCATACGAACAATAATATAAAATACGGCAATACGATTAATTCAGACATTAATACAAATTTCAAACTTTCAGGAAAATATGCTCCTTTCAATTTTATTTGACAATATTTTATCAATAATTATGATTAATTGCATCAATTTCGATCTGTTTACATGTTCACTTTCCTGGCAAAGCCAAGTCTCATGATAATCTTATGGGATGTTACCGTTGTATTTTACCATGTGATTCGATAATCGGTAACAAGGTAGGTCGATTTCCACGAATCAGCGACTAGCTTACATACACTCTGTGGTAACCAGAGCCAATCATTGAACGGTTGCAGGAAACCTAAAATAGCAACAAAAAGAAAGCAAGAATTTTTATCGGAATATTCAACAATTTATTAAGAAGCATGACCGATACACGACCTTTTGCACAATGTGCAATGTGAAATTTAGCATTGCACATTCGGGCGGTTTTGATATTCAAACGCATATAAAGGGAGGCAGACACAGCCAGCTAGCGACCGGTTTGCTTTATAACTTTTTTCTTGTCTTGAACTCTTACTTGTTATTTGTAAATGCTGATATAAAAAAACATTCAGAGTCATGCATAATATAATAAATATGCAATATGTAATAATTATGACATATTCTATATTATAACACCAGTAGAATTATGTCAAATAAACATGGTTTTCTGAATCCAAAATTCAGTAAAATTTGACAAAGATAACCGATATATTAATATATTTAAAACTAGTTTTCTGCCTAGCTGTCAGTTATACTTAAATATTGTTGGTTCATCTGTTAAAAAGAGACGTCATCAAATTCCCGTTGCAGTTTTACACTTCGTGCATAAACAGACTTTACTCTGATCGGTAATCAAATGTTCTGCATCAGCTTGAAAATAACAGTGTATTTATTAATGTTAATGTTCATTACTGTTAATGCACCAATTTTATGGAATCATAATTTGAGTTTTAGTTTTGTCTATTATGAATACTAATTTTCAGCTCAATATACTAATTTTTAGTTTATTGACTATATTACTTTCTTGGGTTGGCAGCCCTGTATATTAAAAAACGTATACTTTGGCTTTTTGGTACAGATCACCTCATGCCACATTTCACACAGAAGCCTTTCCTCCATGTACTCATTATAACCTCTGTGAATAGTGACTCACTGACACGCATAAGTGTGTCGCTTTCTTTTATTTTCCTTTTTAATAATTTTTTAGTAATAAACTGTCTGAATGCATTACTCATTTAATTACCTGTGACATGATTGACAGCAGGCTCCAATGTCTTCTGCTCACAGTGACATCATGGTGAAGGGACCCATGTCATTGTTTCTCATGAAGCAGGGTAGAGGAAGAAGTTTAATCTCCAAATACAGTGCAGTAGAATGAGTCAGTTTCTTCCCCCATGTTAGGCTTTGTTTTATTCATGTGATAGCTTTTTGTATGGAGTTCCTTTTTTCGATGTGTAATACAATTGAACAGCAACAAGATTGGACTTGTGACTATCCATAACCTTACTGTGGAAAGAAGCTATGAGAACTTTCAGAAACTGAACAGCTGTGATGCCACACATTCCAAAAGACAGACAAGTCGACTCTATAAAGTTTACATCTGCGATGTTGTGTATTATCAGCAAGAGCATAAAGCTGGTTGGCTTCTCACCTGTCAAAAAATGGCAGATGAGAATGCACATGTGGCCTTTTTTTCTCTTCTGATACCAATGACCATGTGTGATTTGCAAGATTTCAATAAGATGTTTGGAAATGCCTGATGTCTATGACTTTGTTAGTCTAAATGTCCACGTTAAATAAAACGAGAACTAAATTATTCCATAGAGAGCCAAAACCATCCCTGAAAATGACACAGACTTTATGGCCTGACTTTGTGTACATTAAAACTGATCAAACTTATGAGTTTCCTGCAAAAAGGATTTTGGAAAATACACAAATATGCATGTGGAATAATTTTAAATTTGTGCAGTCTGCTCAAAGTATTCTGTAGCGTGTGAAAAATCCTGAATCCCATCTGCACTACTCATATTTGTTAACAGGTTCAGTCGTAACAAACATGGAAGTGAGAGTAACTGTCACAATATCTCAGGTTGACAGTTTGCACCAAATATAAGTAATGCTTAGTAAAAGAGGAATTTTGTCGACTATTAACCACCAAAATACACAATAGTAACCCATTCGGAATAATTGACTAAAGGGACCGCAAATGTGGTTTGTTCATTAAACAAAGGACATTCATGTCTGAGATGGTGTAAGGCTTTTGGAACATTTCCATTACAGCTGTTCCTGCTTCCCCCATAGTTTTTCCATATTTGTGATATTGCGTGAGGTGGAATTTGTACGATTTGCTTCCAACACCTATTTACACGTTGGTCCAATTTATTAGCACTGACCAGGCCATCATGGTGACATGCCTGTGCTATTATCCAAATTGTTTGAGCAGGCTAGGGTCATCCTGGGTGAGGTGATTATGAAACCACAGATCACCCATGACCTGTGGTCAAGTTAAGGATGTGTGCAATACAGTTACTAATGGAACATTGTGTTTCTTGAAGAGGAACTTTATTTCCTTTGTAACGAACAGGGTTACCGATAGATTTTTCTCTAAAATTAGTTTGGTGTGGTTGCAGTATGCACAAATAAGAGAACTCGGTCTGCGGGTCATGCTGAAGTTATGATTGGGCAGAGGTGGTCATTTAATTCTGAGAAAATGAATGAAAGGGGGTCTTGTGCCATGTTTTACAAAAGAGAATAATGTAAAACAAAATATTTTGTGAAAGCCTCCTGTATGTGACCCATTGCTTCTATGCTTGGACTGTTTCAGTTGATTAACATAAGAGAAATGAGGCAATTTAGTTGTGGATGGAAAAATAGTGGTCATACATAATGGTGTGGGAAAGGTGTGGAGATAATGGTTGGTTGCAGAGTCTGGCTTTCAGTAAAAAGATCAGCATTGTCAGACATTTCAGAGGCTTCTGGATTACATTTACAAATGTATACAGGAAAGAAATCACTCAATACTGGATCAAATGTTGTCCATGGTTGGTTCAGCTTTTTTGTCAGTTATTCAAATTTCTTTCTGTCATTACTCCAGTTTTTACTAATGCAGGTCAGTCTCAGATTGGACACGAACAAAGAATAAGCAATTAATGAATGAAGTGAGGTATGATCTGGAGAACTATTCAGTGAAGAATGGACAATTCTCCATAACATTCTCCATACCATACCATATCATGCCAGGTTCTATAATTGCTTTGTTATTCATTTGAAATCAATGCAAGAAGACAGTTACTATGTTGTGTGTGCTAATTGTGCCTTAATCATTCAACTTATCTGATGGTAGAGATGCAATAATTTGGTTGGCAGATGGCGATGTTGCAATACCAAGGATTATCTGATGGCTTCCTCCAAAATATAGTCGCTTTAATGAAGTATAATAATGGTCGTTATAACCCTTAACTGTTTGTTTGCTTGCTTTACATTAAGTTTGAGTTGTGGATTGGTATCAGACAAACCAATCCCTGGAAGAGTCATAGATTTATCCTCAGATTCATGTTAGTGACGTGGACTTGATTTAGCCTTCACAATGTTATCACTTTGCTAAAGATACTTATTGGCTCAGCTTGACTTCTGTAGTAGTCAGCTGCTGAATGACCTGTGTAAATAATCCATCAAAAACTTTCCTCTGAACTGAAGAACAAATAAACTAAAGTTATTTGCATGAATGTATGTTGCTGTGCTGATTTAAAAGCAGTGAGGGGGGGGGGGGGGGCAAACAAATTCTTCATATCCACAAGGCTTGTTTGGACAGCAGTACAGAGAAACGTAGACATGATGATTGTTCTAAACTTCAAAGAATTGGATGGATTAAAGGGAGGAGGATCATTGTAGGTCCAATCAGGGAGTTTTCATAATAACTTTCTGTGGTTCAACCAGCAGGCTTTCTTTTGGTCATTTAACCAGCAATGGGTGCTTTACGTAATTTGCACAAAAACGCTTCAGTTTCAAGTTATCTTTAATTTGGGGCTGTGGTGGTCTAGTGGATAGGGCGCAGGATCGCCGATCCTAAGGTTGGGGATTCGAGTCCCCACAAGGTTGTCCCTGTCCCCCCAGTGCAGCTAACTGGGTTATCAAAGGCAGGCCATGTCTCTCACTGTCTATGGTGAGAGGCATGTAAAAGAACCATTGCTGACTTTCATAAAGAGAAGGCTGCAAAGCCGTCAGCGTGTTTCTGTCCCTTACTTAAAAAAAAAAAAGGGTTGTGACAGGAAGGGCATCCGATGTAAAAAAAATAAATAAATAAAAAAAAAACCTATGCCAAATCAAATGTGTGAATCAGATGATTCGCTGTGGCGACTCCCAAGAAAAGGGAAAAAGCCAAAAGGAAGAAAGAATCTTTAATTTATGGCACAGACATAGGCATTCTTGTAGATGTTGAATTTGAATGTTTTTGTTGTTTATACAGCATTTTCTTGGTAATCAACCCAAGCGTGATGTGCTTGTCTAGTAGTTTTGTTGTTAAAAGCAATATATACATTGGGGCTGCATCTAACAATTATTTTAATCAATGAATCGGTCGATTATTTTTTTCGATTAATGCCAGTCTATTGCTTCTGTAAATAATGCAGCAGTTTCTCAGCACTCAACATGCGTTTCTAATGCTAACGTAAACCATTATTAAATTCTAATGAAGAGAACACGATTTTAACATTTCAAATAGTTCAATGAACTTTCGGAATCATACAACATTTCGGCTGCGCATTCCAGTGAAGGTTAAACAATCCCTCTAGGAACATGATAGCTGCTATCTTGACTTGCTGGACCTACTTTAGATCACGTGACAAGCAACACACGTGTATTACTATCTTGGCTAATTAGCTGCCCAGGCTGGATGCCAAGGTTAGTTCTCAATGAATGGAAATGGCGGAATGAGCCGATTCATAACATTGTGAGCTTTCGTAATAAACTTTTATCATTTTATGTGTGTATATTTTCCCCTTCAGAATAGAATAAATTTAGGATTCTGTAGTCACTTACCCTGCTAAGTTTCTTTATAAATAATAATTCTTAAATGTTTTATTTTGAGATGCTCCAGCGTCACTGTGGTGCTCCCGTGCCAAGCCATCTCACTTTTACAAAGCCTGCATTCTACACATTTTTGGGCACAATGGAGATTAAAATGCTCCCAAACTTTTGAAGATTTCGGTTGGTACTTTTTTTATTTTTATTTTTTATTTTTTTTTTTTTTCCCCCCCAAATCCAGTGCCACTGGCACCCATGCTTTTGTAATGTTTATGAAGATGAAAATAGGTGAGGCCAACGTTTGACACGTTCGTTCAACCCCGTACTGAGTGACACTTGTCTGTAGTGGCTGATTACACAATAATTACAAGACTTATCGATAACGAGATTTGTTGCCAACACCTTTAATAATCGATTTTTTTATTGATTTGTTGTTGTAGCATTAATATACTAGTACATCTATGGAAAAAAAAATTAAAAAGGCAATAAATGAGAGACCACGATTAAAATAATTTGCTTGTGCATTACAACAAAAGAATTGAAGCCTGTGGACATTTCATCAAAACAAAATGCTCTGGCATGCAAGAATGTGTTGATCCATGTGGTTTATTTCATTTTTTTTGTTTTGGGGCGGGGTAGCCGTAGTAAATATTTAGCCTTTAGGAAAAGGTAATGCTCGGTATGTCTCTAACTATGGTGCGGTATGGTAGCTATTAACTGAAAGACTGAACCATAAACTTGCTGTCATTATGTATAATAACAGCCCCTGACTGTCCCAAGGCCGAGTGCCAGTGGAACTGAGTAGATAGCTATTTATGCCCATCAGGCAAGTGGAAGCTCTGCTGGTGTGATACTCAGTCCAGTGTTTTGGTGACATGGAAACCTAATAAATAAATACATTTTATAGATCATCCCAGAAATTTGATTGAATAAACAAAGTCTCATTATAATGATCTCCATATCAGGACTGGAGGTGTCATTTTACTCAAGCTTTTCAGTGGTGTGATTTTAATTCTTATAATTGGATTTTGATATCATATACCATATTTTTCGGATCATAAGGCGCACTTAAAATCCTCCAATTAAAGAAAAAAATTAATCCGGTGTGCCTTATGTATGGACGAAGCCGTGCGAATTCATGCGCGCCCATCTCACTGCTATTGTCAAAACCAAAGTGAAACAAACTAATTCAGAGCTTGCCATCATTCTGGTGGATTAACCAAAGAACTCCAACCGCTAGATATTGGTGTCGACAGGTCGTAAGTTAGAGGGATCCGGGCTTTATGTCAAACTTGCCTAACTGTTAAACTTGGACACTGAAGATGAAGAATTTGATGGATTTGTGGAAGAGGAATGAACTGAAAAAGGGCGTTTGTTTTATATTGTCACGGAGGGACAGCCCATGTAAGACATTTTGGAGACAAAGTCAGAGAGGCTAGATTGAGATGTACAGAGGAGGGATAGTGAGTATATTGGTAGTAGGATGCTGAGGGTGGAACTACCAAGGCCTAGAGGAAGACCAAAGAGACGATTCATGGATGTGATGAAGGAGGACATGAAGGTAGTTAGAGTAAGAGTAGAAGATGCAGAGGATAGGGTGAGATGGAGGCAGATGACTTGCTGTGGCGACCCCTGAAGGGAACAGCTGAAAGGAAAAGTAGTAGTTTTATATTGTCACAACTGAACAATGATTTGAGTTAACGTGAATGAGTGGAATCAAGTTTGACTTATCTGACTTTTGTTTCACTTAATGTGCCTTATAATCCGGTGCGTTTTATGTATGAAGTTAGACTGTTCGATGTTTGTTCATTGATATTGCGCCTTATAATCCAGTGCACCTTATAACCAGAAAAATACGGTACACTAATTAGACATAATAACACTGTCTGACTGGATTGTGGCAGCCCCATATACAGCAAGCTGTAATATACTGGGTTCTTTTCATCGTAGCCAGTATGAATATTTCCAACAGTTTGTGCTACAGTAGATCTTTTGTGGGGTCAGATATGATGTACTTTTCTTCATTCCCGTATGCAACAATGAACCTTGGGCACCATGACATTGTTGCCAGTTAACTGGCTATCTTTCCTTGGACCAGTGGTTGGACTAGGTGGTCTAGTGGTTAGGGTGCTGAGCTCATAATCAGGAGGTTGTGTGTTCAAATCCCAGTTAGGTCCCACTGTGCTAAGATCCCTGGGCAAGGTCTGAACCACAAGTGTGCCTCTGTACACCCAGCAGTATAAATGGGTACCAGTAAAAATATACTGGGAAGGTAACCTGTAATGGACTAGCGTCATCCAGGAGGAGTCGAACTCCTAGTTGCTTCACACTATGGAAACCGGAGATAAGCACCGGCCTGATGAGACACTATGGCTTGGGTGTAAAAAGCCCAAGGAAAGTGTAAAGTCTTACTAAAGTAAAGTAAACTGCTTACCAGGAACACCCCACAAGAACTTCTAGTTTAGAAATGAACAGACCCAGTTGTTTGGTCATCACAAAATAGCCTTGATAAAGTCACTCGGTGTCTTACTCAATTTTCCTGCTTATTATACATCAACTTTGGGAACTGACTGGTTCACCTTCTGCCTAATACATGTCCACTTGAGATATATATTATAACTTGTGTAGATTTTAAAGGACCACTGTTCAAATTGTAATTGCTGTAGATGCAGAGTTCATAGCATACTGATGTACATCATTCATTCTTACAGTGAGGTTTTTCATCATGATGCATCTTTACACCTGTTTGTTAATTCTAACTAAACAAGTAATTGTTGGCAAACTTTAGTTTTGCAATAGCCAATAGGAAATGAACTTTTCTGCTGGAAAACTAAAAATAAAAACTGCTGACCTTTTTTTGCTCAGGATTATGAATTGTGTAGTTGTGTTCACTTTGAGACTTTTCTGTACTCATCAGCGAACAATTGTACTGTTTGTTGGAAATCGGTACAGACACTCCCCGACTTGCGTTCGTCCGTTTTACTTTTTTTTTTTTTTCGCTTTTACGTTTTTTTATTTTACTTTAGTTAGTTTAGACATACCTACGTAGTACGCTGACATAATGACACTGCGTCCATTGTTTACAAACGACACTGAACGTGCCCCTCCTTCCCAGGCCAGTTATATAGTGTGTTACTCTTGTGTTAAGACGTCATCTCTGTGATCTTTGTGTTTACACTGGTTTGCGGACTTTTGTAACCCTAAGCAAATATGGTTGTTCAGAAGCGTAAGCCTACTAGCATGGGTGCAAGTCTCATACACACAGATGAATTGAATTAACTATGTGCTCAGATCGGCACAATCTACCATGTATACTCAGTTAAGCAAAGAGAGTTGTAAAATGAATGAAAACCCAAGAGAACTCTCCGCTCTGCTGATTTACATCAGTGCAGGCTGAGTACTAAACGAGTTTAACGGCGCCCTTGCGCACTTAAAAGACCGGAAGTCTGTATAACCCGTGCTTTGTTTCAAACAAGTAAACTACTTTCAGCAAGTGCACTACTTCGGTATTGAGCGCCTTGCATATTGTAAGCGTTGATTTGGCTGTTTTAAGCTTCATGTAAAGTGAGTCGGCTCAGCTTCATGTCATGTGACCATCCGTCGACCATCGGAACCATTTACAAGCTGAAAGATCGCATCATAGTGAATGTTGAAGGTTATATTTGATACTGTATTTGATATTTGATTAAAATTTATCTATTTGAAATTATTTTGCTTGAATATAATTTATTTGAAATTAATGTTGATATTTGATATTAATTTAAAATGTTATGTTTATAATGATTGATTTAGGGGTGTTTTATGAGATACAGTAATGGTATTTATGGATGTATAGTACAGTATGAGCATCATACGTCACTGTAACAACTTGTGTTCAGCCGTCCGGAACCAATTAAAAACGTAAGTCGGGGAGCATCTGTATATTAATGCATCATGTTTAAGGGGCATGCTCACGCCTGGTCACCTTCCAAAGCTAGATTTAAGGAGCAAAAAAAATCGTGCTCCTTGCATTTACCGAACTGTGTTTTCCCGCCATTGCTAATCCAATCAACATTTGCTTTGCATGGTTGCAGCCTTGAGTGCTGTTTATGCAGGAGACCTACCTCACAAATGCTTTCTGGCACAGCAGAGGGTCCACTGACCACTAATTACTAGTAATAGATAAATGAAATGCAGAACAGTTTAAAGTAACTACATTCAATCAGTAGAAAAGTTTGGGTAGCATGTCTGTAAAACTTGGCTGAGCTCTTCTTAAATTGAAGGGCATTTAATTCCCACTCCTAGAAGTTTAGAGGCGAGTAAAAAGTTGTGCCCCTATTTCCTCCTGTGAGGCACTAGTATGAGATTTCCTTTCGGCTTTTTCCTTTTATCAGAGGTCGCCACAGCGAATGATTCGCACGTTTTGATTTGGCATAGGTTTTTCTTTTTTTTTTTTTTTTTTTTTTCTTCTTTTTTTTTTTATACGTTGGATGCCCTTCCTGACACAACCCTTTAAGCAAGGGACAGACGGCTTTGCAGCCTACTCTTTACGAAGGTCAGCAATGGTTCTTTTACAAGCCTCACACCATAAACAGTTAGAGACATGGCCGGCCTTTGATAACCCAGTTAGCTGCACTGGGGGGATAGTGACAACCTTGTGGAGAGTGGGACTCGAACCCCCAACCTTAGGATCAGTATATATTATACAAACAGGAGTGGGGGTGTAGTGGTCCGGTTAAAGGGCTCATGATCAGGAGGTAGTGGTTTTGCATCCCTGGTAGACTTCGCTGTGTTAAGATCTTGGGCAAGGTCTTCACCATAACTGTGCTTCTGTTCGTCCAGCAGTCAAATGGGTACCAGTACTTGGAAGGGAACGTGAAATAGACTAATACCCCATTCAGGAGGAGTTAAACTCCTAGTCACGTCACACAACAGAAACTGAAATATTCCCGACTGTGATGAGCCACTAGACTTGAATCTAAAAAAGCCAACAGACTTATATGGAAACAGCAATTTGTTTGGTCTGCAGGATTAAAAAAAACATTTCCAAGATAATGGATTCTCAAAGCTTGTCAGTCACATACAGCAGGTAATATGAGTTGCATCTTAATTCTTATTGTTTATTTCTCCAAAAATGGAAAAATAAAACATGAAGATCTCCATTTAGTTTACTTATCTTGTATTTCCATGTAAGATATAATAAAACTTCAAATACGTTAAAGATATCATTAGCTAAACAGTACAGTGGTACCTCACTTTCTGAAATGAATCTGTTCTAGAGCCTTTTTCGGAACCTGGATTTTTCATAAGTTGAACTGCATTTTACATGTAAAACGTTTGATTCGTTCCAAGGCCCCCAAAACTACCCCTAAACCCTTTAAAAATTATAAAAGCATACCTTGTTAAGGTCTCCTTCTGCTTCAATATCATACAGATGGTAGATGGGGATGGCCATATTCCTTTGCAAATCCTTCTATAATCACCTGAAGAGAGAGGATGGTTTCACCACCCCTCGAAACAGATCTGTAGTGATAAATGGAGTTTCAATAGAAAGTCTTTGTCCTGTCCTTTTATTTATATATATATATATAGATATATATATGTCTGTCTGTCTGTCTTCCTTTCGGCTTTTTCCCTTTTACTCAGGAGTCACCACAGCAAATCATCTGATTTGCACATTTTCATTTGGCAGAGGTTTTTACGTCAGATGCCCTTCCTGTCACAACCCTTTTAGCAAGGGACAGAAACACGCTGATGACTTTGCAGCTACTCTTTACGAAAGTCAGCAATGGTTCTTTTACATGCCTCTCACCATAGACAGTGAGAGACATGGCCCGCCTTTGATAACCCAGTTAGCTGCACTGGGGGATATATATATATTTTCATACAGTGAGTCCTATGCGAGTTACGTCTGATCGACTTTACAACCGCAAAAGTGGTGAAGCATGATTCATGGCAGCGCAGTGCGAGTGTTGTGTATGACGGTTGTTTGCGCTGCCGGCAGCGCCAGCATCTTAAATGGCAAAGCAGGAGATGATGCAGCTTCACTTTCTAACTGCTCAGAGCAAATCTATTCATCTACTTTCAATGCCACGTCACTGTGGCGCGAAGCTGAGAGCCAATCCATTCTGTGTGGGCGGGTTCGATACCTTGAAACTCTAATTTTATTGGACTCGCACGCAGCAGTGTTTATGTGACAGGAAGCACTTTTGGCAATCAGCTGGTCTGCGGGTTGAAGTTTTTCCATGTCTGTCCTTTTGTGTTTGCTTGCCAGCTGTGCTTGGCTTCGTGGAAATGAGCTGATCAAAATGAGAGAAATTTCTCTCTTTGCCCAAACAACATACGCAGTCTGTGGCTGTTGTTATAATCCAATAAAATTGGAGTTTGAAGCTATGGGACCCGCCCACACAGTGGAGCACAGAAAGGATTGGCTCTCCGCTGCGTGTCACAGTGACGTGGAATTGAAAATAGATGTATAGATTTAAATGCGCGAGATTAATTCATCTGTTTTTGTTTGGCGTGAGTGTATTTAGATGGAAAGTCGACATACGACCAGATCGAGTTACGACCGGTCTGCCAGAACCAAACGCAGTCGTAAGTCAACGACTCACTGTGTGTGTGTGTGTGTGTGTGTGTGTGTGTGTGTGTATATATACATAGACACACACACACACACACACACACAAAAACAGTTGTTTGGTTCTGGCTTAATAGATGTCGATTAAGTATTCAAGGATGTTGAAATCAGCATGTACCGTTAAATGTCAGGATGTATAGGTTTGCTGTTAATTAATCCTTCCAAAAATAGTTGGAAGTAAATTGTATGCTAATCGGGTTTTATTTGTGTTAAAAATTGAACATTTAATGTTACCCGGCGCATGCATGGATTCAGTAATTACGTTCCCCACTCTGACAGAGCAAAATCCACTCCTTGTTTTCATGATGTCAGCATTTCGGAAATGCCTTCGGAAAATCTGGCTGTTTTTCTCATGCCAGAATGAAGTGCTTAACACAGAGACCTGCTGATGCTAGGGGATCAACAACCAATATAGGTGTGTGTGTGTGTGTGTGTGTGTGTGTGTTAAGGGTGCCCCCGCCTGATTTCACATTGGATGTGTCAAATGGCCACATTTAATGACTCGTGAATGACATGACACAGTATGACAGCCAATGGTGTCGTAAAAACAAATTGACATTACCATGAAGATCTTTTGTTTATCGTGCAACTATTATTAGAGGATTATTTATTTATTTGAATGAAAGGAATATGTATTAGCTTTGTAATGTTGTAAGTCTTCACGTGTGGTGTGAGAACAGTCATTTGAAAGTTACAAAATCATTGGATTGAAAGGATTATGTCTTCCTACAGATCTTATCATGTATATCAAACGAATCTCTCAGCAACACTTGAACATTAGAGCCAGGTATTTTGACACTAAGCTTAGGCATATTGTATATCTCCAGAGATAAAGATAATGTAAGGGAAGAACAAGTACATCATTTAAGAATCAGTACTATAGTAATTTGCTGGACCAAATAGCTTCATGGTTTCATGGTGTGATCCAGTCTGGTTTCTGCACACCAAGAAACACCAAAGCTTGGCCTGTAAACCAGGATTGATTGGGAACAAATTGACTCAAACTATGATTCACCATATTCCTGCTGTGACATGCACTTATGTCAAAATTTGTCATCAACAGCATGAATCCATGAACTCACCTTGCCAGAATCGACAGTTTAAACAGGTGGTGGTATAATGGTTTGGGAAATATGTCATTAGCACTAATTGGGACCCCTAATTCCACTGAGTGTTCTTTGAAGGCCGCAGTCTATATGAGCATTGTCTCGTCTTTTTATGGCACAGCTTTGTCATAAAGTGCAAGTGACGTTTCACACACCGTGGTTTGGTTCATATTGCCATCTCACAGGGTAAATCTATAAATGTTCAGTTCATTTTCTGTAACCGCTTAATCCTAATTAGGGTCGCGGGCAGACTGGCCCATCCTAGCCAACTCCGGACGAGGGCAGAGTACACCCTGGACAGCTCGCCTGGCCATCGCGGGGCAGAAACACACTGACTGCTTTGTATCCTACTCTTGTCGAAAGTCAGCAATGGTTCTTTTACATGAACCTCTCACCATAGACAGTGAGAGACATGACCTGCCTTTGATAACCCAGTTAGCTGCACTGGGGAGACTATGACAACCTTGTGGAGAGTGAGACTCGAACCCCCAGCCTTAGAATCAGCGATTCAGCATCCTATACCACTAGGCCAACATTGCCCCAGCACATGTAAATGTACTTTATCAATTAATTTCTATGATGTTAACACTCCATCCCCACCCCAGCCAGGCTGCACAAAGCGTCATTGCTGTTTAACCAAATTTTCGAAGCAAAGGGTCATTTGAAAGATCTGTACTTTCCAAGTGTGATGTGATGAAGGCCAGTTGCTCTGAGGATGAGGACAATGTTTCATCACCGTGTCTTGTAAACAAGAGTGTTGGCAGTAGGTTTGAAAACCTATCAAAAGTTGTAGTAATATAAAACTTGAAGGTCAAGTATTCGACTTGTAAATCACTTTTTTTTGGACAGTTTGATTCTTCTGTTGTTTTAATGATTTGTAACAAACAGATGAGAAAAGACTTTGTGGATGAGTTCCATTCCTAAAACAAGCTGAAAATGAAACCACAGACTTGAACAACCCAAACAATATAGAACCCATCTTCACATCAAAAGACAAACAACAAAAAATGCCAAGAATAAATTAGATCCAGCAGTCATGCTATATTCAGATTAGGTATCCACTATGTTTGTGTTATTCCTAACAGACTCGAGCTGTATGAGTTTAGTCTGTTCAGTACAAAAGATGAACTGGATAAATGCTGCCTGAAGGAGCTTTGTGCTTTCTGATGACTGTTTAGTAATGTAGTGCTCACTGTACAGTTATGGGGAGGAAAGGGATTGGAATTATATTGACACAAAACAGCAATTAGTCAGCATCTTCATTTTCTATGATGTAAGTAAAAAAAGGAATGAACTTGGTGACCTTGAATCATGGCACAACTTGAAGTAAAGGTCTTACGAATGACATTCTAAGAATTATTTCTTGAGTAATTTGAACGTGCTAATCCCATAAATAAAGTCTTTGGGGAAATAGCAAGCTTTGCAGTACTAATTTTTTCCTCTCTATTTACACAGAACAAGATGGAGGAATCCAATGGGAGCAAACCTTTTATGGTAACTTCTTCCCTGTCTTTCCAAGTCACCACGCCTTCTTTCTATAACCAGCCAAAAAAGTTTGCCTCTGTGGCCCCTCCTCGACCCAAAGGACCAAACCAATCCCAGTCTTCAACCTTCTCGTCGTCATTTGCAAGCACAGGTACAATTGGCCGGGTTGGAGAGATTCCACCACCTCTCTCATCCATTAGTGATGGTAAGTGTTCAAATATGTTAATTTTTAAATTGCTCACCGGTTCAGAACCATTACTGTGAGTGAAAATTCGAGATACACCATTTCAAAGTAAACGGTATAAAAGAAACATTTTCTTATACTGGGCAACAAAGATTTGTATCTGCACACTTTTCTTTTTATGTCTAGATGACATTATTATGGAGTAAGGGAGTCAGGACAGGAAGGAAATACTTTCTGCAATGCACAGTGATTCAGGCGGTCCCCAAAAAATCCACTATGCATCATCCCCAATATTTTTTCTTAATTATATAATTATTATTCATAATGCATTTTAGTTGCTTAAATTAGCCTCACAGTATAAATTAATTTTTTCACTGTTTTCGATCCCAGGTAAGTTGCATAGCATCCTATTACAGTATGAGTATATGAGAGGCTTGTTACGGATTGTGCAGAATGTGCTGCAAATTCCATATTTAATATTTTAACTTGTATCAGTAATCGATGTATAAAAAGTAACGTGGAGGTCTTGGAAAGATAAGTCATGTATGTCAGAGACTTGTTTCCAACTCAAAAGGTCATTGTTGGAGTGGTAATTAAGCCCATGTACCATATCAACCAGATCAATGGGGCAATGGTGGTCTAGTGGTATAGGGCTTCGAGTCCCACTCTCCACAAGGTTGTGTGCCCCCTAGCAGCTAACTGGGTTATCAAAGGTTATCATGCCATGTCTCTCACTGCCTATGGGGAGAGGCATGTAAAGGAGCCATTGGTGACTTTCATAAAGAGTAGCTGCATAGCCATCAGCATGTTTCTGTCCTTTGCTAAAGGGTTGTCAGGAAGGGCATCCGACGTAAAAACCTATGCCAAACCAAACGTGCAAATCATTCGCTGTGGTGACCCCTGACAAAGGTAAAAAGCCGAAAGGAAATCTCATGTCATCTCACCATATCAACCAGATCATTATGAAAATCACAAAATTTATTTATCAAGAGTTGACTTTGAAGCATTTGCAGGCAGATAACCGTAATATAAATCAGTGTACTGCTGCTACTCCCTTATGCCATGAAAATTTACCATTTATTCCACGTGGCATCATAAGCATACCATAGTAAAGATGAACGTACAAAGATGTAGTGTTTAGTCTATTGCATTGCACACACAGAAGTAAATAAGGAAGTTCGTTTATTTCACATTTATTTATGTTATGGCTGATTTATTGTAAAGTCTTGCATGTTTCTAAACGATTCCACTCCTTCTCCTGGCCAGATTTTCCACCCCCTCCTCCTCCACTGGATGCAGAACTGCCAGCCCCTCCCCCAGAATGTCAGCTCACACCCCCTGCATCTGAGGCCCCTCCCCCAACATTCCCTCCTCCTCCCCCAGTTGCAGAAGATTTGCCCCTCCCCGCACCTCCTGAAGATGTGACCCTCATGCCAACAGAGCCTTGTCTTCCCCCTCCTCCTCCTGCACCTCCACTTCCTGGGCCTGGTACATTGGTCAGTCCTCAGGTAAGAACTTGGATACAGACGTGTTACTTCAGATTAAAGCCAATGACATGTTAAAAATTATTTGTAACCTAATATCAGTTGAATAATAAGCATTACTTAAAGTTAAAAAAAAATATATATTTTCTTGTGTTTCACAAACAGTGCTGGGTGAAAAATATATACATAATGTACTGTGTTGCTAAAAGGAAATGTAATATACTTTATATTATTAAAAGGACATAAATTATCACTTGTATTCAGAGGGGCTTTCGAATTTGCTGTACTTGTTCTATATTGGGATTCTATGAAATGGTCCTGGGGGTGGGGGCTTCTGGACCTCTTTTTTTTTTTTTTTTTTTTTTTTCTGTAATCAAGTGTTAATGGCGTAAATAAAACAATATGCTTGGTAGTTGCTAGGCAGTTTGCATCTAGCACACTTCAGTATCAAGGAATATATCACATTGTTCAATGGGAGTGCTCTTGTGGTTTGTTTATGTGCTTCCTGTTCGGTTTCTAATTTTCTAACTGCACTTGAAGTGTGTGTTACCAGTGCATATTGGTGTGGTTTTTGCCCTCAGGCCTAGTTTCTGATCAGATACTGACTTGTAGGGGTGAAACACAGTGCTACGATCTCTTTCACATTATGTTAAATATTTAAATTAGAAGTACTACTCTTCCTAGGGGCAGTGGTGGTCTAGTGGTATAGGGTGCTGGATCGCTGATCCAAAGGTTGGGGGTTCGAGTCCCACTCTCCACAGGGCTATCACCCCCCCCCCCAGTCAGCTAACTGGATTATCAAAGGCGGGCCATGTCTCTCACTGTCTCTGGTGAGAGGTTCATGTAAAAGAACCATTGCTGACTTTCGTAAAGAGTAGCTGCAAAGCCGTCAGCGTGTTTCTGTCCCTTGCTAAAGGGTTGTGACAGGAAGGGCATCCGACGTAAAAACCTCTGCCAAATCAAAACGTGCGAATCAGATGATTCGCCGTGCCGACTTCCGAGTAAAAGGGAAAAAGCCGAAAGGAAGACAGACAAGTACTACTCTTCCTCAAACATTGGATAGGGGTTAAACCCAAAGGCAGTATGCATGGAATACAGTTTATCATCTTCATAACAAAAAGCATGTAGGAATGACAAAGTGGATTTTAACACAGCGCTTTACTTTTCATAGTATGTCATGTGATGTGTTGGGAGTATGTTCAGCATTGTGCATATTTCTATATTGTGTTTACAAAATACTAAAATGCTTCTCGTTGCAGTTAGGGTTGTCAGTTTTTTTTTATTGCAGTTTTGCTGTCAGACAGGCAGTTTTTTGCGCACAGAGAATGGTACCCTTTTCCACACAAGTAAATCCAGTGCCTAATTTTGAACTAGTGCTTTGCATTTTGACAGCCAAAGAACCGGTTCTTGGCCAGGTCAGCAGGTTTCAGACAGATAACAACCCTGGGCTGCTTGAGAATCAAGAACTGCTTATGTAAGGCACTAAGGCAGGATTAACACGACCAACAAAAATCGCATTCGACCATTAAAAAAATTTTTTTTTTCTTTTTTTTTTCTTTTCTTTTTTTATTCCCTGTTTTGCGGATCCACCAGTATCCATATTCACTGTGTCTTGTGTCTGTGTGGAGTGTGTGTCTGTGTGTGTATTAGTGCTGCAACAATGAATCGATAAAAATAGATTATTAATATAATTTTGTGTTGCGATTATTGTGTAAATCAGCCACAACAGATGAGTGTCACTCAGTACAGAGTTGAACGGATGTGTCATAGTTGTGCCTTCCATTTTTTCATCTTCATAAACATTGCAAAACATGGCTCAGTCGACTGCCAGTGGCACTGGGTTGGGGGGGAAAAAGTGTTCAACCTAGATCTTCAAAAATTTGGAAGCATTTTAATCATCCCCGAAAATGTGTTGAATGCAGGCTTTTGTAAAACTGAGATGGCTTCTAACAGGAGCACCACAGTGGGAGCATCTTGAAAAGAAAACATGTAGGAATTATGATAGATGAGGAAGCCGGCCCATCAGCAGTGTAAGTGACTACAGAATCCTAAATTTATACTGTTTTGAAGGGGGGTATATACTTTCCTTTCATTTCAGCTTTTTCCCTTTCTCGGGAGTTGCCACAGTGAATCATATTCACACATTTGATTTGGCAGAGGTGTTTACGTCGGATGCCCTTCCTGTCACAACCCTTTAACAAGGGACAGAAACACGCTGACGGCTTTGCAGCTACTCTTTACGAAAGTCAGCAATGGTTCTTTTACATGAACCTCTCACCATAGACAGTGAGGGACATGGCCCGCCTTTGATAACCCAGTTAGCTGCACTGGGGTGGGGGCAGTGACAACCTTGTGGGGACTCGAACCCCCAACCTTAGGATCAGCGATCCTGTGCCCTATCGACTAGACCACCACTCTATATATATATATATATATTAGTCCTTCTCAAAAAATTAGCATATTGTAATAAAGTTCATTATTTTCTGTAATGTACTGATAAAAATTAAATTTTCATATATTTTAGATTCATTGCACACCAACTGACATATTTCAGGTCTTTTATTGTTTTAATACTAATGATTTTGTCATACAGCTCATGAAAACCCAAAATTCCTATCTCAAAAAATTAGCATATCATGAAAAAGTAGTCTAAACGAGCTATTAACCTAATCATCTGAATCAACCAATTAACTCTAAACACCCGCAAAAGATTCCTGAGGCTTTTAAAAACTCCCAGCCTGGTTCATTACTCAAAACCACAATCATGGGTAAGACTGCTGTCCAGAAGGCCATCACTGACACCCTCAAGCAAGAGGGTAAGACACAAAGAAATCTCTGAGCGAATAGGCTGTTCCCAGAGTGCTGTATCAAGGCACCTCAGTGGGACGTCTGTGGGAAGGGAAAAGTGTGGCAGAAAACGCTGCACAACCAGAAGAGGTGACCGGACCCTGAGGGAGATTGTGGAGAAGGGCCGATTCCAGACCCTGGGGGACCTGTGGAAGCAGTGGACTGGACTACAGGTGCCGCAGTCCCCAGGTCAAGCCACTTTTGAACCAGAAACAGCGGCAGAAGCGCCTGACCTGGGCTACAGAGAAGCAGCACTGGACTGTTGCTCAGTGGTCCAAAGTACTTTTTTCGGATGAAAGCAAATTTTGCACGTCATTCGGAAATCAAAGTGCCAGAGTCTGGAGGAAGACTGGGGAGAAGGAAATGCCTGAAGTCCAGTGTCAAGTACCCACAGTCAGTGATGGTCTGGGGTGCCATGTCAGCTGCTGGTGTTGGTCCACTGTGTTTTATCAAGGGCAGGGTCAATGCAGCTAGCTATCAGGAGATTTTGGAGCACTTCATGCTTCCATCTGCTGAAAAGCTTTATGGGGATGAAGATTTTCATTTTTCAGCACGACCTGGCACCTGCTCACAGTGCCAAAACCACTGCTAAATGGTTTACTGACCATGGTATTACTGTGTCAATTGGCCTGCCAACTCTCCTGACCTGAAGCCCATAGAGAATCTGTGGGATATTGTGAAGAGAAAGTTGAGAGACACCAGACCCAACACTGTGGATGAGCTTAAGGCCGCTATCGAAGTATCCTGGGCCTCCGTAACACCTCAGCAGTGCCACAGGCTGATTGCCTCCATGCCACGCCGCATTGAAGCAGTCATTTCTGCAAAAGGATTCCCGACCAAGTATTCAGTGCATAACTGAACATAATTATTTGAAGGTTGACTTTTTTGTATTAAAAACACTTTTTCTTTATTGGTCGGATAAAATATGCTAATTTTTTGAGATAGGAATTTTGGGTTTTCATGAGCTGTATGCCAAAATCATCAGTATAAAAAAAAAACAAAAGACCTGAAATATTTCAGTTGGTGTGCAATGAATGTAAAATATATGAAAGTATAATTTTTATCAGTACATTACAGAAAATAATGAACTTTATCACAATATGATAATTTTTTGAGAAGGACTAGTGTAACTCGTCTTCCTTTCAGCTTTTTCCCTTTTACTCGGGAGTCGCCACAGTGAATCATCTGATTCGCACGTTTGATTTGGCAGAGGTTTTTACGTCGGATGCCCTTCCTGTCACAACCCTTTTTAGCAAGGGACAGAAACACGCTGACGGCTTTGCAGCTACTCTTTACGAAAGTCAGCAATGGTTCTTTTACATGAACCTCACACCATAGACAGTGAGAGACATGGCCTGCCTTTGATAACCCAGTTAGCCGCACTGGGGGGGCAGTGACAACCTTGTGGAGAGTGGGACTCGAACCCCCAACCTTTGGATCAGCGATCCAGCGCCCTATACCACTAGACCACCACTGCCCCTAGTGTAAAAAAAAAATATATATATATATATATGTATATGTGTCTTTTGAGACAATTCTATAGATTTTTTTTTTTTGTTCCCACCTGTCTTAACTTGCTGAGTTTGCAATGAATTTTAAAATCTGAACTTTAAGCCAAGCCTATCCTTTTGTCGCATTCTTACGGTTTTGTAACTGTATGTACATCTGCACATGTGTACTTCAGAATACTTATTAACATGATTTACAGAACTGGTCAGTACAAGTTTTTTGTTTTCATGTTTGAAAATGGAGACTTCAAAGTTTATTCTACATGCAAACATTCTCCATCAGCTCAGGATCCAGGGGACCGGTTCATAAAACAGAACTCCTGCAGGGTTCATTGGTCGAATCTAGCCTGGAGTAATCCAGTGAAAAAGAAAAACGGAGGTCAAATCAGACAGAACTCTGCTGTTGTTTACTCAGGCGTTGGTCTGAAAGCAGACACACACTGGGCAATATCATGTAACCATATAAATCCAAATGAAATAGTACTGTATGTCAAGTGTTTTGACACAGCATAATATTTAATTGTGAAGGTAAGCAATTTTGACATGTTTAATATGGTTGTGTGGGTTTTGGATTTTCCCCATGTTTCCCACAAGTTTTTAATATACTTGTCGAGGTGTTGGGTTATAAATGTACAAAATTAGCCACAGGTTTCAGAAAAAAACAGCGTCTTTATTTCTTTTTAACTGTAGTGTTGGATAATATAACCAAAAAGGCTTATTAATTTCTTATACTGACAGGAAAATAGAATGACCAAATGTAGACTATACCATTTAGTGTCCTTTTTCTAATCAGTTGAATAAACTTGGGGGGGGGGGGTGATTGGATTCTTGCGGTCCATGTTGTTGTACTGATGAATACAACATACGGAGTTGTAAGTTTGGTTACCACATCCATTCATGCTATCTGCTATAACAGTGCATATACAGCACATTGTGATCGTTATTTTTAGGTTTGTGTAGGGAAAAAGCCTCACTGATGCCTAGCAGGTCGGGTTCTTTGAATGTTTGATAGTTGAAATATTTGTCGCACCAGCCTTTGTATAGTTATGCTAAAGGTAGAGTTGCTATGATTGCCAATTGTGACAGACACGGTGATAAACCCATTCCCCATCGTCCAATTGGACAGTGGAAAGGTAGAGATGGTCAGAAATGTTTTAACCAATGTTGGCCACAGGTAGCTGCTGTGTTTTTTAAATTTAATTAAAAAAATTTTTTAACTACTTTTGTGTTAATTGCAGTGTTGATTGACCAGAATTTGTATATTTGCATAATTTGGTTAAGGTTATTATATATGGGGTGTTTTACTTCTTGAAGTGACTAAACTTGAGGTATAATTTATTATATAAAGTTAATTTTTGCCGTAGTTGCTGCTTTGTAGCAGATGAAATACTCGCTGGTCCCTTAATCTGTGAACACAGTTCGCTAGGTTTCCATGTCCTTAGTGTCTTCTTCTTTTCCTTTCAGTTTTTCCCCTTTTCCAGGGGTCGCCACAGCGAATTATCTGATTCACATGTTTGATTTGGCATAGGTTTTTATGTCGGCTGCCCTTCCTGACACAACCCTTTAGCAAGGGACAGAAACACGCTGATGGCTATGCAGCTACTCTTTATGAAAGTCAGCAATGATTCTTTTACATGGAATCTCCATTGCAGCAATGGTGAGAGGTTCATGTCCTAGTGTAATTCGTGAAATGTTTTAATTCATTAATAGTTCATTTTCTAAGCTGCTTATTCCGAATTATCATCAATAATTAACTGATTTATTTTAATATATAAAATGTACTATAGATTTTTTTTTTTTTTTTCAAAACGAAATGTAGAGGTACAGACACCGAAAACTGCACAATGATTGTACAGTCTGGAGGATCCATTAATGATGTTTACTTTGTGAAATCTTTTCCTTTTCTGCACTGATAATTTGACAGCGTTCAATTTAAACAGGTCTTACTCGTTTAGTAAATTACTTTGCAATTGTCGTAATCCAGACTTCTGCATTTCTTCTTCAACATTATGGTCTAATTTTGCTTTCATCATTACTGGTTTCTTTTCATTTCCTCCTAGTTGTCTTTTGCAATTTCATCAAGTGCATCATTGGCTGTTAATTCAGTACATTTTCACAAAAAAAAAAAAAATATATATATATATTAGATTGAGATGGTTTGGACATGTACAGAGGAGGGATAGTGAGTATATTGGTAGTAGGATGTTGAGGTTGGAACTACCAGGCAAAAGGCCCAGAGGAAGACCAAAGAGAAGATTTATGGATGCGGTGAAGGCGGACATGAAGGTCGTTGGAGTAAGAGTAGAAGATGCAGAGGATAGGGAGAGATGGAGGCAGATCATTTGCTGTGGCGACCCCTGAAGGGAACAGCCGAAAGGAAAAGAAGATATATATATATAATTTTTTTTTTTTTTTTTTTTTTTTTTTTTCTCCCCCCTTTTAGTTTCTGTTATCACTCTTCCTCCCTCTGGTATGCCATTCCTATGTAGTTTATCATGCAGTTAACAAGGGCTTTTTTCATGTGCCTATTTTTAATATTCTCTCTTCTTTGAATAGAAATCATTGGAGAAGCAGACTAGTTTTGATCGACAGCTGGACTCTCTAACTGACATGTTATCAGAAATGGAAACGAGAAGACCTTTCACCCCGAAGGTACAGGTGTATAACATTCACTGTCCACTTTTTAATCAGTTCATTTTGGTAATATACCATCCTTATAACATCCTTACTACAATGCAATCAACACCCATAATATTACAACAGCAGATTGTTGTTGTAACTAATACCGGAGTCTTCTGTTTGCATTTTTGTCATACAGGTGCCCTGTCAACCATCATCAGTGCCTACCCCAAAGCCTGCTGCTCCTCCTCCTACAGCCCCCAAACCCTCCCTTTCTTTTCTTCCACCACCTGAGATGCAGGACCGCCCTCCACCTGCTCCCTGGGCAGAAGAGCTGCGAGCTCGTACCACACTGAGGCAGGGTGGCACAAACACAGCCTCTGCTCCAGCATCTGTGTCACCTATTGTTAAAGAACCTACTACTGCCCCAAAGACCACATTCCCTCCAAGCCAGCCTGTTTCGAATTTTACCCCCAAACCTGGAATAAACGTGAGCTCTACATTTCCACGAGGGGTTAACCTAACCCCCAAGGTCAGCTCTCACATCTCTTTCCCTCCAACACCTGCTGCACCACCACCAGCTCCTCCTCCACCTCCAGCAAGTGCCCCTACCCCAGATAACGGTTATACCAAATCCTCCCTTCCAGTCAATCAAGAGAAAACATTTCCTCCTCCAACTTCTCTACAGTCGAAACCAGCACCAGCTCCCACTTCCACAGCATCAGCATCATATGACAACACGATGGCCAGTCCAACTGCACCCAAAGTGAGTCTATGTGTAGCAGTTAAGAATGTAAAAAGTATTTTTTTTCCTACTATTTGAAAGCACAGATATTTTTACTCGGATGGATAAACAGATTTATGCTGGATTAGAAATTGTTGGCTCCTTTGCTGAATCTTTTTGTCTAGAAACCGGTGGAACTCGGTGGTTTTTTAAATTTATTTATTTATTTTGAGCTATGCTGGCCTGTATTAATCCCATAAGGGAAATTATTTCCTCTGTATTTAACCCATCCAAAGTGAACACACACATGCCAACAGTGAGCGCAAATACGGACTTGGCGCAATGGGGGCACACACACATTGGGGGCACCTAGAGAGCAGTTGGGAGTTTGGTGCTTTGCTCAAGGGCACTTCCCTTCCTCCACAGTAGTGGTTGAAGATGCAGCTCACTCCTCCATCGCCACACATTTTTCCTGCTTGTTCGGGAATCGAATCTGTGATCTTTCTGTCCCAAAGTCGCTTCTCTAACCTTTAGACTACGGCTAAATGGTATGATCACTCTGAAGTTTTCAGTGCCACATTCATTCAAACACGCATCTAATTCATAATTAAATTACTCACTTTATATTCTTTGTATTTAATTGTTCTTTTCAACCCCTTTGCCTTTCTGAGCTTGCTTATTTCTAGCAAAGCTTTCTAGTGCGCCACCATGTTGAATTGAACGGATTTGAAGAGAAGCAATGGATAGATTAGTAGTGCTTTAGAACTGCAGTTGACATCACTACTGTGTACCATATTTAAATATTTAAGATGCTCATAAGAGAGAGTCAACTGAGATTTGCAAGTCACCACAAAAGGCTCCCTGGCATCTTGTTTTTATGCTGCATAGTTTGCGATGCTATTTGCCTGTGTCAGAGGCAAATTAAGGTTCAAAAGCTAAATGCTGTGGGATGTTGGTTGTAGTCCGAAAGTACATTTTTATATATTTAGAAGCATGTGCAATCCCGCAGTCCATTCATGTGTAGTGCTCGAGTGATTGTCTTTGGCTTGGGAAAAGACAGCAATTATAGCCTCATTCACGTTGTCTTAAGAGTTGCTCTGGAATCATTAGAAACATCTCACTTGTTTTATTTCCAGAGTATTTGAAGTGTTTTGTTGCCAGGCTTCTTGTGTACTGTGTGGCTCTCTTTGAATTTCGTAATACTTCTCACTTTGATTTTTGACACTTGATCACCTCACTGAGTGATAGTATCGACAAAACTTTTTCTCATCTAAAAGTAATTTCTTTTGATTATGATGTGGTGATTTCTCGAGTAATGGCTCACACCTTTACTGGGGTTTTTATACTGTGTGTGTATTTGGATCACTCCCAGTTTTAACTTGATTTTACAAGCATTGAACATAACACATCGAAGCACATCATTTCACACAAGTGGTTTGTGCTGGGGCTCATCAAAAGGTCAGTTAGTAATGGGGCTAATAATTTTGACCCTGATAGTTTTGTTTGTAAATTTTTTTTTTTTTTTTTTTTTTCCTGTGTGCAGAGTAAAGCAGTGTAAGCACCCAAACTAAAACCAGGACATTCTTGTTCTGTTAAAAAGTACTTGGGAAAGATTTTCAAGGAAACCAATTTTCAAATAATTTTGCTCATTTGCTAATCATTGCTAATCTGTTTGTAATAATGTAAAATCATGACTGTTCTACAAATATATAGACTAACAAGCTAAAGCTTAGGTCCACCTCTTCCTGCAGTATATCGATTATATTAGATGCAACACAGGTTGGCAACTTTTGTGCAAATTTCCTTTTTTTTTTAATTATTTTAAGTAGTTCTTTATTTATTCCCCATTAGGACTCCGACTGATGGTGTTCTTGAGATGTCACTCCTCCAAATGCCATAAATGTAAATAACTAGGTATAATGTATGCTGGATCTTTAGTGGGGCAGTGGTGGTCTAGTGGTATAGTGGATAGGGCACAGGATTGCTGATCCTGAGGCTCGGGGGGTTCAAGTCTTCACAGGGTTGTCACTGGTCCCCCCCAGTGCAACTAACTGGGTTATCAAAGGCGGGCCATGTCCCTCACTGCCTATGGTGAGAGGCGTGTAAAGGAACCATTGCTGACTTTCGTAAAGAGTAGGTTGCAAAGCCGTTGGCGTGGTTTTGTCCCTTGCTAAAGGGTTGTGACAGGAAGGGCATCCAACGTAAAAACCTCTGCCAAATCAAATGTGCGAATCAGATGATTCGCTGTGGCGACTCTCGAGAAAGAGAAGAAGAATGTATGCTGGATCTTCTATCTATATATATATATATATATATATTATTCCAGTCCTTTGTTAGGGGAAATTATTGCAGAGTAGACACGCCTGAAGGCCATTTTTAGGACTTTCATGTGCTTTAAAATGTCATGAATTATTATTTATACAAAAAAATACAGTATTTTTCAAAGCTTGAAATTGGATGTACTAACAGGTGTTATGACTTCAGTGAATTAAAACCCTCATCGATAAACTGTGACCAATGATTGTGTTATGAAATTTTTGGTGTGTTTTTTTTCTGTAGTACACATGTTATGAACAGATTCTTATCAGTTCCACCAACAAAAGTATTGTATGCTCTTATTTCTTCATACTGTATTTCACAGCCAAAAAGCCCTGGTGCAGGTGCACCCCCTGCTGGTGTCCCTCTCTCAATGCGAGAAGTGGAAGAGTTAGAAAAGATGACCAAAGATTTCATTAAGGACATGGACAACCGTGCACCAGTTATCTCCTGTGCACCTACAGGTTATCTCACTCACTTACAAACATCCGTTTCATCTTGAATTATTAATCTAAATAGGAGATATTATAGCATGGGTGACCGAAATAGCTGACTTCTCCTCTTTCACACTCTGTATTGAACATAAGTGGTTTATTGTACTGATATGGTTATTAAATGTGGAGGCATTTTTGTACGTACAAAATACTATTTACTATTAGTACAGTATTATTGTCCACTCGCGTACTGTGTGTGTGTGTGTGTCTAGCAATGATGATGAATCTGTGTTCGTGTATTCACGGGATTAGTCATTTTGTTTGTCTTTACCATGTCCCTGCTTATAGAGGTGTGTGGAAAGTGCGGAGAGGCTTTGTCCAGGTCTCAGCCTGCTGTCAGGGCGATGGACAAACTTTTCCATTCGCACTGTTTTTGCTGTGTGACGTGTCGGCGCCACCTGCAGGGAATGCAGTTTTATGACCGTGATGGAACACCCGAGTGTGAGGAGTGTTACGTGGTGAGTCAGTACACTCGCCTTCGCATTAATTCCTGCTGCAGTTGCGGATGGGTGATCGACCAAAACTGTGTGTGTATAAAAAAAATTATACTCCCTGCCAATGAAAACGCAATACTCAGAATAAATTGTATATGTTTAATATTTTGTTTCCAAATATTCGATTAAATTATTAAGTTCATCCATTATGTGTCTCAGCTGGTCTGGGAACACCTCGGTGTGTGTGTCCCCCGGAATAGCTGGACGAAGTGGCTGTGGAGAGGGACGTCTGGTTCTCATTGCTTAGGCCGCTGGTCCTGTGAAGCGATCCCGGATTAAGCAGAGGAAGATGATGTTCATCCGTCATTTGAACAGTAGTAATCAATAAAACCCGAAAATCTCGGTGTCAAAATATTGCAACTTTAAACAAAACAAGGCAGCCCTTTCCCCCCTCAAAATCACAACAAAATGTCCATTCAAAAATCAAGTTCAATAATTTAATGACGCCATTCAAGTTAATGCGGGCCATAATTCGTCTGCGCAGGGATCTGACGAGCCTCTGTATTTTGCCCTGTGGGGAGTTTCCTCACTCCTTCAATGCTACGATCAGTTCCTGTCTGTTTTGTGACGCTGGTACTCGGCCTGATACTCGGTGCCCAAGCTGATCCCACTAGTGTCCAAGGTGACGATTGTGTTTGATTGGAGTCGAATCAGGTGAATGCACAGACCAGGGAAGGACATTAAATGCTGCTGTAGATATTTGATCATGATCATCAAACCAGCTTGGAGATGTAAATTGATCCAGAGCCCAAGCTCAACAACGTGTGGTGGTGAATACTGTTAGGGAAATTAGTCCTCGAGATATTTAGGGTCATTGACATACCAGTGTTCATGCTCAGGTAGGATGGTCCCAAAAATTGTATAAATACAATTGTTGCGTTTTCATTGAGCGAGTATATTTGATTCGAACAACATGTGTTTGGTTCATGGTCAATATCTTACTGCTTTGTTACATGTCTGCTCACCGTACACATAGTTATGTACAGTGAGTCGTCGACTTACGACCTATGCGAGTTACGTCTGATCGACTTTACGACCGCAAAAGTCGTGAAGCATGATTCATGGCAGTGCAGTGCAAGTGTTGCGTACGACAGTTGTTTGTGCTGCCGGCAACGCCAATCAGGAGATGATGTAGCTTCACTTTCTAACAGCTCAGAGCAAATCTAGCCATCTACTTTCAATGCCACGTCACTTTAGCGCGAAGCGGAGAGCCAATCCTTTCTGTGTGCGGGCGGGTTCGATACCTTGAAACTCTAATTCCCTGGACTCGCACGCTGCAGTGTTTGTGACAAGAAGTATGTCCCAAGTTTTGGCAATCAGCTGCTCTGCGGGTTGAAGTTTCCATGTCTATCCATTTGTGTTTACTTGCCAGCTGTGCTTGGCTTCGTGCTGATCAAAAACGAGGGACATTTATCTCTTTACTCAAAAACAACACATGCAGTCTGTGGCTGTTGTTATAATCCAATAAAATTAGAGTTTGAAGGTATCGGACCCGCCCACACACTGGAGTACAGAAAGGATTGACTGTCCGCTGTACACCACAGTGACGTGGAATTGAAAATAGATGTATAGATTTAAATTCATGAGATTTATTCATCTGTTTTTGTTGGCACGAGTGTATTTGGATGGAAAGTCGACATACGACCAGATCGCTTTACGACCGGTCTGCCGGAACCAAAAGCGGTCGTAAATCGACAACTGGCTGTATTTTCATCTTAATCTGCAGGAATTTTTGTCTGTGGTCACATAATATTTCAGTACAAAGTGCTCAAGCTGTTTTTAAGACAGTACTAGTATATGTACAATTCCCGGCCAAAAAAAAAGTTGTTTGCACTAATATTTTCAAGGAGTACGTTTAGCCTTGGGCTGGATGAAGATCCTGAGTGACCTACCCAACGGTGGCAACTTGGTGTTACTGGATGTACATTTACACTCTTATCCCGAGCAACTTGAATTTATCTTCTTCTTTTTTTTTTTTTTTTTTTTAAGTACAATAGAGCAGTTTAGGGTTAAGGACCCAACAATGGGGCTTGAACCACTGACCATTGGATCAGTAACACGGAGTCCTAACCATTGGCTTAACCACGAATCCACCACTACTTTATGGCACTGTTGCCCCAGTTGGTTAGGTCGAGGCTCAGCAACATTAATGTGGCAATAAAATTAAGTAAACTGATGACCTGAATGTGCATGCTATCACATCTCAGTGGGCTTTTTCTTTCCTGATGACGTGGATATAAAATGGGGTCTCAAATAATGAGAATGGTTCAGGGAGCATTAAGAATCATTTTCACACATATTTTAGGTCCAAAGGGTCCTGACCTTAACCCTAACAAATGTTTTTGGTATGGGCTGGAAATGACTTTATGGAGTGCTTCAATTTTTCCCGCATCAATTCAAGATGCTGGTTTAAAAAAAAAAAAAAAAATATATATATATATATATATATATATATATATATATATATATATATATATATATATATATATATACACAAAACAAAAATAAAACGACAGGACAAAGACTTTCTATTGAAACTCCATTTATCACTACAGATCTACTCAGAAAATCCTCTATCTATATATATATATATATATATATATATATATATATATATATATATAATATAAAATAAAATAAACCCACCACTGGATGGAAATAAATGTTATGTTGCTTACGTTTGTTGAAATAATGGCATGGAGATTTCATGATGTAAGCAAAGCTAAAGGGGAATAACAACATGTCCAGGCAGTACATGGTGCTTTTGTGGTATTAAACTGATCCCTATTGTGAAATAAAATGAGAAAAAATAAATGAGGACTGTTTAGCTCTTAAATCAAACATCAATTCCTAAAGGCTTTGTTTAGGTCCATGGAGAATATGAATCTCTTCTGTTTTTTTTTTTTTTTTTTTTTTTTTTTTTTTTGTCTGCAACATACTGGAAACCATGTGTTTTCAATTTATGCCTAGTTCTAGTGTACTGCTGAAATATTTTTTCTGTCTTCTGTGTGTTCAGAATTCTCTGGCAGTTTGTTCTCGTTGTGGGGAGCGGATCACAGATCGTGTGCTGAAAGCTGTGGGCCAGTGTTTCCATGCTCACTGTTTCCGCTGCACTGCCTGTAGCTGCACACTGGAGGGCTCTCCATTCATCACGGATGACAATAACAACCCCTACTGTGTGCGTGATTACCACCGGTGAGCCTCTGCACACATCTTGACAGAACATCCTGTTTTAAGTTCCCAAGTAGTTTTGTTGTGTATTTCAGTAACGCACTGAATAAAACAATATCTCTCACCCCCCCACTTTCCGTCATCTCTGGTGCTGGTTCACAGACGCTTTTCTCCTCTGTGTGTGAGCTGTAATGAACCAATTGTTCCTGATCCTGGCAGTGAGGAAACTCTCAGAGTTGTAGCCTTGGAGAAGAACTTTCATCTTAAGTGTTACCGATGTGAGGTATATAGACATTAAACTATATGAAAAAAATCAACCAAACTTGGCACCACATACCCTTTAACAGCTTCTTGGACCCTTTTATTCACCCAACCACTCATTCACATCACACAACCAGTGATAAATGGAAAAAAAGAATAATAAATGGCAACATTCGTTTTTATATTTTTAATTTTAATAATTTAATATTTCACCCACTTTCAGTTGTAGCGGCACAATATTTGATATTCAGTAAGTTGATGTAGTAGAACAGAGCTGGTAAGGTGATGAGGTCTGCCTGCGTATTTACTCAAGTAGGATTAAAATTGTGTTTCCCATTTAGCTAGTGCTATTTTCATTTATTTATTTAGTAAAGATAAAACATTTATTTAGTATTTTTATTTAATATATTTGCACATAATGTAAATCTTGTGCAAAACAGCACTTTTCGGTTCACACTGCTCTTCAACAAGTTTTTATTGTACACTTGAGCTTCTCTTCTCGTTCCCAGGACTGCGCCCGCCCACTGTCTATAGAGGCAGACGATGATGGTTGTTATCCATTGGATGGGAGGATTCTATGCATGAAGTGCCACACAGTGCGTGCCAAACAAGCCATGAAGTGATTGGTGGAGACTCCGGTCACTAATATTAAAAAAAAAAACCAAACTGAAAATCAAAGATTGACTCTGCTAAGATTCCATGCATTTTTTTTCGTTTCTTTCTTTCTTTCTTTCTTTTTTTTTTTTTTTTGAGTTTTGTCAGGCCATCTCTTGCCACTACTCATAATAGAGCTTAGTGTTTTGTGCTTTTTCTTTTTTTTTTTCCTTTTCTTTTTGTTTTGGGTCTGCCCTCTCCATGGCTTTATCACTATCACAACACCATAACTTGATAATTGTAGCAGCTCTGTTGCTTTTTTTTAATGCATGTCCTTTCGAAAGACCCTTGTCACTCACTCTATCTCTCGGTCCTTTTTCTCAAACAGCTTTAGCATTGTGTTCTGGTAAATCCCAAACACAGCATTTCAGCATGTGGTTGCTTGAATACAGTGTTCTAACAGATCGATTAATTTAACAAATGAGAATGGGCTTTTTACGATGTGCTGTGAGATCATTGTAACGGAGTTCATTTCTCAGTGCAACTCTGACTCCTAGTGTAGTTCGCACAGACAAAACATCAACATCCATAAAGCTTAGCACAGCCTCCTGAACAAATCCAAGGGTTAAAGGAATGTTAGTGTTGCTTATGAATACTATTATTAAATATGAATTAGTGAGCAGCAGAGCAAAAAACAACTGCTTTAGAAAATTTGCTTTTCAATTAGACCTACAGCTGCATAGATGCAATGCACATGAAGGCTGGTAGGAGATTACATTATATATAATGTGTTAGTCTATGAGCAAAGTTTTGTTTGTATTTGTCTTGCATGCAACATTTATTCAACAAGACTGCATGAATTATTTTTTTCAGTTTTATTTTTTTTTAAAAAGCACAGAAGTTGACCAAAATTTACTAATCTAATATCAAGAATGACAGGAATGGAAATGTTGCAGAGTATTAAATAAATGACAGGCTAAAGGGATTTGATTCCATGGCGCACAGTCATGTATAAGAACAATCCTGATTGTTTGCCATATAATATGACTACACTGGTCATATGAGATGTTTACCAATTAGAATTATGTTAACTGGTTGGCTGGTCAGACTTTTTTTTTTTTTTTTTTTTTTTTTTGGGAGCAAAACTGACTGATCACTTCCTTGCTTGATACTTTATGATTCCCATAGTCATAGAGTACTAATATATATATATATATATATATATATATATATATATATATATATATATATATATATATATAATATGGAATAACAGGAAAGGAAACACCAAACTGAAATTACGTTCAGATCATTGAAATAAACACTTATTTTTGAGTTTGTGCAGAAATTTATCAGAACATTGAAATATTCCAGAAGTGTAACTGAAATCCCAAAATATGGAAACCTGTGAATCGTGAGCCTTTGTATTATATTCACCACTTGATTTGAGAGGTTGTTAAACAACATTTTCTCACCATTTACACACATTGGAATGTATTTTGATGTGTTTTAATATCATGAACTATCCAGAATAGATCAGTTCACTGAGAACTCAATAGCTGAGAACAAATAGTGTACAATATTAGTGGATAGCGAACATATTCGGACATTGCTTTAGTCAGAGGTTGAAATACACTATTAAAAGATCGAGTGTTTTGCACAACTCCTTAAAATTAATTACAAGTTTAAGTATTACTGCAAATTGTTCTCTTCTTCATGAGATGGTTAAACTAGTGTTCCATTTGACTGTGTATTGGACTAAACCATAAATGTTTAGAGGAACATTTAGGAAATGTAGTTTTTTGTTTGTTTGTTTTTTAAAACTTACTCATGACCTTCATGTTTATAATCGTGTGTCAACATTTATAATTTAACAGGAATGTTTTAGCACACGTAGATTAAAAGTGAAATATCTCCCTCTGTGTAATTGTTTAAATGCCCACAGCTCCCAAAATGATGACTTGTAATGCAGTTAATGATTTTGTGTACTTTTTTTTTTTTTTTTTTTTTTTTTCTTGTCATGCTTAGTCCGTATCACCATAATATCACCGTTTACAGTATACGATAGACATCCATATAGTGTCACTTTATTCATTTAATACGTAGAAAGTATATATACAGACGCTTTATTTTGCAGTTAAATTCCTTTG
This sequence comes from Plotosus lineatus, assembly GCA_024760905.1. Taxonomy (NCBI): domain Eukaryota; kingdom Metazoa; phylum Chordata; class Actinopteri; order Siluriformes; family Plotosidae; genus Plotosus; species Plotosus lineatus. Next base: position 42,942,815 of record CM045728.1, read on the forward strand.
TAATATGTGAATGTGTGTATGTTTACGGTCCGTTTTTTTTTTTTGTTTGTTTTGTTTTTTTGCAATCAAACTCTCATTTGTACTGTATTATAAAATTAAAGTAAAAAAAATCTTTTGACATCTGACTTGATTTGTAAGCTTGTTTCTTAGAGGATGGACATTACAGAATAGGATTAAAATTTGAAGCCTTTGTGGGTTTTTGTTTTTGTTTTTTTACTCAGATTTCTATTGAACCCCATGCACATCAGTGCAGGCAGTGATCGTCATAACCAAAAGTCTCTGGTAACTGTTGATCAATTCTCCAATGGAGGGATTTCATCCCATTCCTCCATACAGAGCAGATTCATCTCTGATCTACTGATGGGTTTATTAAAATTAACTGCTCGCTTTAAGTCTTTCCGTAACATTCAAACTTGATTCAAGCCAAGTATTTTAATCATTCTTTGGTAGAAAGCTCTGAAAGATCTGCTCTGGCCCAGAGCACTGATCATGATCCTACCACTACCGTGTTTCACAGATGAGAATGTCATACGTTCATTTGCTGAAGTGCTTAATCTTAGTGAATACACGATGAGGCCAGAGGCTAGATTGGCTGATTCTAGTCGATGGTGTACATTTGTACATCCTGAACAGATTGGCAATCCATTTCACAGGCCAAACACACACACACACACCTCGGGAAATTTCTAACGCCCCAATTAGCCGAATATGCAGGTCTTTGGACTGTGGGAGGAAACCCACACAGAAAACTCCATACAGAAATGCCCTGGGTTCAGCGAGAGCATTTCTGTAATGGATTTTGCATGTTTTCTCTGTGCTTCGTGGGTTTCCTCCCACAGTCCAAAGACATGCATATTATGGTTCCATCCATCCACAAATCATTTTTAAACATCCTTCCATCTTGTCCATATAATCTTAGGCCAACTGCAGGTGGGTGGAAATGTTCATTTTGGAGAGCATTGACATCCTTCTTGCAACCCTGCCATGCACATCACAGATGAGTTCTTCCCTGGTGGTGAACTCGATAACATTTCACAGTCGTCATTGTCAGAGAAGCCTGTAACTGCTTAAAAATTACACAATTTTCCTCAACAATAAATTATTTGATATAACATTTTTTTTCTCTTTTAGTTTAATGGAGTTCTCTTTATCTACTTTTAGGATTTGTATGCAAAAATAAAGTTTTCAAGGGTTCATAAACTTTTGAGCTCAACTGTATGTGGTATATGACAGTTGAATATACTCTTTCGAACGTAGTGTGTGACGTGGTGTCATGTCATAAACGTGTCTTCTCACCCTATCGGTTCATAGCAGCCAAACATATCACTGATAGCAGAGAGCTGGTGTGCGTACATGCATGTGTCTGGAGGTGTGTGTTTGTTCTAATACAGCATGACTGACTACAAGAAAACCTATGAAATTGTTTTTTGTTTTTTTGTTTTTAAACTAATAATAAAAAAAATTGTACACTTATTTTTATAAGTTAAAAAGTCATATATTTGTTCCTAGTCAAATAAACATATCTCAATACATACACAGTCATGGAGGGTATATATACAAACATTCAAGCAAGTTTGACTGGGAAAGTGATACACTGGCTTTGATCAGAATGTAAATGTGGGAGGAGAAAGTGTGATGAATGACTGAACTGATGGAGTGTGAGATAAGAAAAAAAGAAGGGTGAACCTGATGAAAGAAGGAGGAGGCTCAGATATGAGCAGGATGCTGATGGATAAGGAGTTTCAAAACAAATGAAAAGACCAAGATGATTCCAAACTCATCAGTTCAACAGGTAAGTCTAGAAAGAAAGATATTCGCACCTTGTGGCGATGCTACTGCAAAGAGAGAAAAGGTTTTAGTTCAAATAGATTTTTTACTTTTGGAAAATTGATTATTATTATTACTACTACTGTAGGACTACTGGAATGTACAATGTGATAACTTGGTGACATTTTTAAGACAGCTTGAGCTTTATGATCTGTCACATGTTATGTAAGTGATAGTGTTGACGTGTTAGCGTTGAAGTCCTGTTCTTAATCCGCAACATACCAGCAGTTACAGTTTTCAGCCTAATTAAACATGTTAGCCGAAAGGAAAAGAAGAAGAAGAAGTGTATACTATACTACAAATGTAAAAATAAAAAAATGAAGCAAGCTTTTTGAGCAGCAGAAACTGGTCAGGTTTAGGCTAGCACTACAAGTCTACATAACACGTGGACATCTATCTAGTGCCTGAGTTGTAGGACGACCATTGGCGACCCACCATGAAGGATAGACGCCATGGTTATCATCTTCATGCAGGTTTTCTTGGCAGGATTAGTGCAGTGGTTTTCCATTGCCTTCTGCACGATGCGAACCTACAGGCAATTTAGAACTTTAGAATTTTGTGAGAGGAAACTGGAGCACCCGGAGGAAACCCACGCAAGCACGGGGAGAACATGCAAACTCTCACACAGAGACCCCCAGGCCGGGAATCGAACCCAGGCCTTCTTGCTGTGAGGTGGACGTGCTAACCACTACATAAGAAAACTATATCCAGTAGTTGTGATTTTGCTTATTCGAATTTTTGGGAAAGGACATAAACGAAAAAAAAAAACTATAACAATAAATACTTTTCAATGGTTTAGTTTTTTATATTTTAAAACATGATTAGGATGACACTGCCTACTTAATTGCCCATGACAAACTATGAGGTTTTGTCATGTTGATTCATTATCCACTTTGAATAATCGGATGAATCGGATATGAACCGTGTATTCTCTGCGAACAGACTTTATTATTCGTTCAAAAGATTTTTTTCTTTTCTAATTGGTGAAAAGTCATTAAAGAATTATTTATGATCATTTATCATTATTTATCATCATTGCCCACGGTGAATTCAGTTCAGTTCATTTTCTGTAACCACTTCATCCTAATTAGGGTCACGGGGAGGCTGGTGCCCATCCCAGCCAACTCAGGGCGAGGGCAGAGTACACCCTGGACAGCTCGCCAGGCCATCGCAGGGCAGAAACACGCTGACGGCTTTGCAGCTACTCTTGTCAAAAGTCAGCAATGGTTCTTTTACATGCCTCACACCAGAGACAGTGAGAGACATGGCCGGCCTTTGATAACCCAGTTAGCTGCACTGGGGGGGACAGTGACAACCTTGTGGAGAGTGGGACTCGAACCCCCAACCTTTGGATCAGCGATCCGGCACCTTATACCACTAGACCACCACTGCCCTCCACGGTGAATTGATATGATAATTGCATGACTTGCACACACCAATGTTCCTCCTCAAAGATATCATACAAAACAGATATGCTACACCCCGCAGCACATTGCAGAAGAACTGTGGCTCTATGCTGTTCACTAAATTTTATTTTCTCACTATTTTTGCTGTTGGAAACATTGGCATAGAAATAGGGGACAAAAACAGTATAAATAAGTTTACAGCTGAGGACTACAGTCCTTGGCATATCCAATTGACCCGGGATGTGATCGAACTAGGTGGCACAGTGGCACAGTGGTTAGCACGTCCACCTCACAGCACGGTCCCAGCTCAGATGTTTCTGTTTGTACATTGTCTAGTTATATTAATGTTTTTTAAAATATTTTTGAACGACTGATGAAATAGTTATAGAATTTGTCTTTTCTTTTAAATCTTCTTCTTCTTTTCCTTTCGGCTGTTCCCTTCAGGGGTCTCCACAGCAAATGATCTGCCTCCATCTCTTCCTATCCTCTGCATCTTCTACTCTTACTCCAACGACCTTCATGTCCGCTTTTCTTTTAAATGATATGGAGAATTATTCAGTCTTAAAGGGTGTTTCCCACAATACTTTGACCAACTAAATTTCCAAATCATACACTGCTTCATTGGCGCAGTGGTGGTCTAGGGGTATAGGGTGCTGGATCGCTAATCCAAAGGTTGGGGGTTCGAGTCCCACTCTCCACAAGGTTGTCACTGCCCCCCCCTCCCCCCCTCCCCCAGTGCAGCTAACTGGGTTATCAAAGGCGGGCCATGTCTCTCACTGTCTATGGTGTGAGGCTGTAAAAGAACCATTGCTGACTTTTGACAAGAGTAGGCTGCAAAGCCGTCAGCGTGTTTCTGCCCTGCGATGGCCTGGTGAGCTGTCCAGGGTGTACTCTGCCCTTGCCTGGAGTTGGCTGGGATGGACACCAGCCTCCCCGCAACACTAGTTAGGATTAAGCGGTTACACAAAATGAACTGATGGACTGAACATTTCTTCATTGACTATTGTGCACTTCACAAAAACTCGCATTAATGCTCGACTCAAAATACAACACAATTTACCAAAACGCTTCCCCAAAAACATTGGAAACATTCATGATATGACTTTTTTTTTTTTTTTGGGGGTGGGGGGGTGGGGTTGGTGTTGTTTTGGGTTTTTTTTTTTTTTTTTTTTTTGAGGTAATAGGAGTACTTTTTTTGTGCGTTTTTGTTTTTAACTGCTTTTCTCATATTCCTGTGTAGTATTTAATAAAGTAATTATTCACTTCAGGCTCGATTGTCAAATACTATACGGCAAGAGTCACCAACTGTTTTGAAACTGAGAGCTACTTTTTGGGTACCAATCAATGCGAAGGGCTACCAGATCGATACACACTTCTGAAATAACACATTTTCTCAATTTACCTTTAATCATATGTTATTATTAATAGTTAATAATATTCATCTATGTGAAGATATTGATTTGATTTTTTAAAAATTAGATGCAGCTCAATGGAGAGTGGCGCAATAGAGCCGCGGGCCTGTTCTAAAAATAGTAGTGAATAGGCCCGCGGGTGACTCATCAGGTCCTTGCAGGCGACCTGGTGCCCCCTGCTCTACGGCATATGGTCTGGTCCCTTCCAAGTCGTAGGATGACTCTTGGTGACCTGCTATGAAGGATAACGCCTTGATTGTCATCTTCATGGAGGTTTTCTTGGCAGGATTAGTGCAGTGGTTTTGCCATTGCCTTCTGCACAATGCGAACCTACGGGCAATTTAGATCGGCCAATTAACCTACTGTGTATGTTTTTGGATTGTGGGAGGAAACTGGAAGTACTTGGAGGAAACCCACACAAGCAAAGGGAGAACATGCAAACTCCACACAGAAACGCCCAGGCCGGGAATCGAACCCAGGCCTTCTTGCTGTGAGGTGGACGTGCTAACCACGACGCCGCCGTGCCGCCCTACGGTGTATAGACAATATCAATCTTCACATCGCCCTCGGCCAAAAATTCTTATTCGTCATATGGAACGAGAGTAAATGTTTACTACTTTCTATTGCTTGCCTAGGAATGTCTGCAGCTCTTTCAAGAACGGGGTCAGTCCGTGGAATCACAGTCACTGGTCAGGAAACAGTGGCTTAGGCTCCTATTTATTCAGTTTTGTCTTGCCGTTTGCATCGTTGGCACAATCCTGGGCTTGGGGTACTACTTCCTACAGGAAAATACAAGCACACCAGGTAACAAGATGCTGTCGAACAACAATGACAATCTATTGTCATGTCTGTGGTGACTGTTTTCTCTTTTCTGTCCACAATCATTCCCCATCTCACATCACATTTCTTTCCAGACCCTCTACCCTGTCTGTCTCCAGCATGCATGAGGGTGGCAGAAAGTTTATCTGCAGCCATGGATCCTTTTTCTCAATCTTGTGATTACTTCCTGTTTAGTTGTAAAGCAGAAAGTTTAATCAAAGGCAGAGGAAGACACAGAGGATTCATCTTCTCTCATAATGTTACCAGAAAGGATCAGATGAGAACGAGAGTAGAGAGAAGGAGTGGGATGAGAATGGACGGAGAGGCAGACACGGAAGGAAAGACAAATAACAGATTACCTGACAGACAGACAGCACTGCTCCAAGCAATTAAAGATCTTATGGGTATGACATCATTTATCTTTCTCTGTTAAAAAACAAACAAACAAACAAACAAAAAACCCCATTAAAGTTAGATGTTGTAAGGCCACTCTATAATAGATCTAAATGTATACCACCAATGATGAGTCTTTGTTTAATAATTATAAATTAAGGATTTTTCATGATAAAGTTATATAAATAGTATTTTTATTCTTTTGTGTTTGTAGAGTTTAGTATAATTTAATTCTGTGCTATTTTTATACAGTCTTAGACATTTAACATACACTAAGCATTTCATATACAGGGATCCCTCACTTTCCACGGTTAATTGGGACCGAGGTCCCCCGCAACCACCGAATTCCGCAAAGTAGGATCAACCCCCCCCCCTCCCCACACACACACACACACACACACACCGACGTATACGTACTTGTATATGTGTATATAATATCAATAAATACATATACAATGCTATAAATGCTTATAATAACAATTAAATATTCAAAAATAATGCATAAGATGTAAATAAAATATAAATACACGGACATACAGATGCGCACGCGAATGCAGATGCATGTGCACGTACTCAGATGCGCACCTCACAAAAATGTCAGTCGTTTCGATGGGACATTTTGGTTTTTTTTTTTTAATTTTGTGTTGGTTTAGAGTTTTTTTTTTTTTTTTTTTTTTTTTGCATAATTGGCCTTGTTTTTGTGACATTTTCCTTAAATTTTTCCCCCATTCTTTCATAATTTCCTTATTTTTTAATTCGATGAATATTAAAAAAAAATAAATAAATAAACTCGATGCACTGAAGCTGTATGAATTGAAGCGCGAAGTAGCGAGGGATCCCGGTATTACATTTAATATACACTTCCAGTTTAAAAATACGGTTGTGTACTCTAATATTTTGTTGGACTGCGTATACTTTTGAAAACAGTATGTATTTTGCCATGGCATTGTTGCTTCAGTTGGTCAGGATGAGGCTCAGCAACATAATGTGGCAATAAAATGAAGTGATAGTGTTAATGTAAGGTCTGACCAGATTATACCGTCAATGGACTTTTCCTCCCTGATACCATGTTATGAAACAGTGGTTCACAGAGTGTCTGGAATTATTTTACAACATAACCTGGCACCACAAAATCCTGACTTCAATCCCACTGAAAGTATTTGGAATTTGTTGTGGAAGACTTTATGGAGTTGGTCAATTTTCCTGTCATCAATGGATCTTGGTAAAACAAAATTAACCCAATTTTGAAATAAAAGTTATTTTGCTTAAGATTGTCAAAACAGGCAGTTTACAGGGCAGTGGTATAGGGCGCTGGATTGCTGATCCTAAGGTTGGGGGTTCGAGTCCCACTCTCCACGAGGTTGTCACTGTCCCCCCCAGTGCAGCTAACTGGGTTATCAAAGGCTGGCCATGTCTCTCACTGTCTATGGTGAGAGGCATGTAAAAGAACCATTGCTGACTTTCAACAAGAGTAGGCTGCAAAGCCGTCAGCGTGTTTCTGCCCTGCGATGGTGTGGCGAGCTGTCACAGGGTGTACTCTGCCCTTGCCTGGAGTCAGCTGGCATGGGTGCCAGCCTCTCCGTGACCCTAATTACGATTAAGCAGTTACAGAAAGGGGCAGTGGTGGTCTAGTGGTATAGGGCGCTGGATCTCTGATCCAAAGGTTGGGCGTTCGAGTCCCACTCTCCACAGGGTTGTCACTGTCCCCCCCCCAGTGCAGCTAACTGGGTTATCAAAGGCAGGCCATGTCTGTCACTGGCTATGGTGTGAGGTTCATGTAAAAGAACCATTGCTGACTTTCAAAAAGAGTAGCTGCAAAGCCGTCGGTGTGTTTCTGCCCTGCGATGGCCTGGCAAGCTGTCCAAGGTGTACTCTGCCCTCGCCCTGAGTTGGCTGGGATGGGCACCAGCCTCCCCGCGACCCTAATTAGGATTAAGGGGTTACAGAAAATAAATTGAACTAAATTGTCCGAACAATGATATTGTGGTTATGTGCTGTAATCAAGGCTAAAGCTGGTCCAACAAAATATTAATGTGACAGACATTTTTTTCTTAGCTGGACAGCATTGAGTACAATACTGTATATAATAACAATTACATACAGATGTAGTAGCTATAGCCATGAGGTTACATTTGAGATTTATATTGAATTCAATGTCTGCCTCATTAGAGTCTCCCAAAATGAATGACAGCAGTGCGGCACAAAAAGCACGAATGTTCTATAACACCTGCATGCAGCCCAACACTACATTGACGGAGAGCATACATCATGTTCAAATGCGAATTCAACAGGTATATATTTATATATGTTACGTCTCCACAGAAAACCACACACCCTCATACATACATGCACACAAACACACAGCAACAATGTAGATTTAATGTTAGTGAATGTATTATATTTTAAACATTTATTATGCAATGAAACCACAAATGTATAATCATAATAACTTTTTGCATTAAATGTGCATTAAATGTTTGTAGCTGGGTGGCTGGCCTGTATCTGGGGGCTGGACTCAGCCTGAGTTAAACTCCACTCTGGCTCAGCTGATGTCAAAATACAACACTTTTCCTTTCTTTAACGTGTACGTGGGCCCTGACCGCAATAAGAGCAAGAACTACATTCAGGTACATTTAACGATTTAAAAAATGCTAATCTAACTTTTAGTCCAATTTTTTTTTTTTTTTTTTTTAAATATAAACAATTAAACATTATTGTAAATAAAAAGCATTGATTGATTGAAAGCAGGGTCAGTCTTTGAAATCATCTTCAATGTTTAATTTAAAATTTAAAGATAAATACAGATCTACGTTTTGTCATAATATTATAATTAATGTCGAAAAAGCATTTTAACACTTCTTTGTCAAATTTACATTTCCGCAGATTGATCAGCCAGACTTTCTGTTTCCTATTCAGTGGAACAGTCAAACAAACCATTCGGAATTCAACTCACAGGTAGGAGTCCAAATATAACAAATAAAAAAGTTACATGGTGTAAACATGTAACCTCTACTTTCATTTAAGCACTATAATCATCGTTATTCTGAATTTTCTTCTCTCATTTCAGTATCTGCGTCCATTCTTCTCATCCTGCACAGAGTTTTTATCTCTGCTGAATATTTCCTTCATTAGCAGTACACAGCACTGCGGCTTGTTTATGTCTCTCAGTTCATATTTAGTTACAAACACTGCACCGCTTGACTACCGACTAAACCAGAAACTCCTGTACCATCAAATCACCATCCAGGAATTACAGGTGGATGTGTGTGATGAATTTGCTATCAATCTATAGCTTTGTATGTCACATGGAAGCAAGTAAGATGTGTGTGTGTGTGTGGGGACACACACACACACTCACTAAGAAACATTCTCTCCCTTTATTTTTTAGAACATGTCCCCTGCTATTGATTGGCTCAATTGTCTCCGGGCTATCTTCCATCCTGTTCCTATCAGCAAGTCAGATTTTGTATTACTGCATAATAAACCTTATGTCATCTACATGTCGCAGATAATTAGCAGCTGGAGACAAAAACATGAGAGTATCGACAGGTAAATCATATAATACTGAGTGGTATATCAGTTATTGTAATATTTAATACACTTTCACATCACTGTGTGTGTGTGTGTGTGTGTGTGTGTGTGTGTGTGTGTGTGTGTGTGTGTGTGTGTGTGTGTGTGTGTGTGTGTGTTTGCAGTTATCCTCTCCATACTTATATGATCATGAATCTTCTGCAAACACTTCTGCCTGCTCTGCACACCAGATTAATGCAAACCATGAAAAACTTCTCTTTAGCAAAGGATATTGAGAATGAGGTGTGTATTACATTGATGGTCATGTTTCAATTTGTTATTAATTAATCAAAGATTTTTAATGATCTGAATTGTACTTCTTAATTATTTATTTATAATGTGTTTCAAAAGGTTGTGCCACATTGGAGACACTGCATTCTGCAGACAGTCAAAGGGTTTAACACTTTGATCAGTTATCTGATCAAGGATCACTATGTTGGTGAAGAGGTATGAGTCAAAAGGACATTTAAGTCAGAATAGTGGTGTTCAGTTCATTTTCTGTAACCGCTTAATCCTAATTAGGGTCGTGGGGAGGCTGGCGCCCATCCCAGCCAACTTCGGGCGAGGGCAGAGTACAGCCTGGACAGCTCGCCAGGCCATCGCAGGGCGGAAACACGCCGACGGCTTTGCAGCTACTCTTGTCGAAAGTCAGCAATGGTTCTTTTACATGCCTCACACCATAGACAGTGCGAGACATGGCCGGCACCGGGGAGGACAGTGACAACCTTGTGGAGAGTAGGAATCAAACCCCCAACCTTTGGATCAGCGATCCAGCGCCCTATACCACTAGACCACCACTGCCCCTTTCTGTAACTGCTATATATATAGACACTCCCCGACTTACGTTTTAAATTGGTTCCGGACGGCTGAACGTAAGTTGAAAGTGAACGTAAGTTGTTACAGTGACGTATGACGTATGACATGTGACGTATGACGCTCATACTGCACTATACATCCATAAATACCATTTCCGTATCTCATAAAACACCCCTAAATCAATTATTATAAACATAACATTGTAAAATAATATCAAATATATCAAATAATATCAACATTAAATAAATTAAATTCAAGCAGAATAATTTCAAAGCATAAGCCTACTAGCATGAGTGCAAGTCCCATACACAGAGATGAATTAACTATCTGCTCGGATCGGTGCAATCTACCATACATACTCAGTTCAGCAAAGACAATTGTAAAATGAATGAAAACCTCAATCCAGAAAAAAAAGAGAACTCTCCGGTCTGCTGGTGATTCACATCAGTGCAAGCTGAGTACTAAACGAGTTCAACGGCGCCCTTGCTCACTTGAAAGACTGGAAGTCCGTATAACCCGCGCTTTGTGTCAACCACAGCATGTACACTACTTTCGGTTTTGAGCGCCTCACATAGTAATGTGACTCGACTCAGCTTCATGTAAAGTGACCATCTGTCGACCATCGGAACCATTTACAAGCAGAAAGATCGCGTCATAGAGAATGTTAAAGGTTATATTTGATACTGTATTTGATATTTGATGAGTGAATTTGATTTACATTTATCAATTTGAAATGATTCTGCTTGAATTTAATTTATTTGAAATTAATGTTGATATTATTTGATATATTTGATATTATTTTACAATGTTATGTTTATAATAATTGATTTAGGGGTGTTTTATGAGATACGGTAATGGTATTTATGGATGTATAGTGCAGTAAGAGCGTCATACGTCACACGTCGTATGTCACTGTAACAACTTACGTTCAATTTGAACTTACGTTCGGCCGGCCGGAACCAATTAAAAACATAAGTCGGGGAACGTCTGTAGTTTTGATGGGAAGTTTTGGGTTGTTTTTTTGTTTTGTGTTGGTTTTGTTTTTTTTTTTGCATAATTGGCCTTATTTTTGCGGCATTTTCCTTAACTTTCCCCCCTGTTCTTCCTTAATTTCCTTATTTTTTAATTTGATGAATTTTTAAAAAAAAAATGCGATGCACTGAAGCCGCATGAATTGAAGAGCAAAGTAACGGAGGATCCCTATACTTCATATAGCATATTTTTAAAGAAATCCTCAAGTGTTGCTTTATTTACATTTATACTATTTGTTCAATAATTATGAATTATTAAAGCCCAATGTTCTTTCCTATAAAAAGTCTTGATAGCATTGATAATGACTCACAATTATACATAAAATTTCTCTTCACATGCTAGGCTGATACGCTGATTGGTGATATTTATTACTCCATCAAGACCAAACTATCTACCCTAAACTGGAAAAATGAGAACACACGGGATTTAGTTCTGAATCAGGTAAAAGGTAAACATTACACATATACCTTCTCTAAGCTCTCCTGATAAGTGCAGATCAAACCTTTCAAATTTCTCAATTAGATTAAATCTCTGACACCAAGACTGTCCACTAACAATGCATTCTTCAATCAACTGAATCCTGATGAACATTTTGGAAAGGTATTAATGAATTTAATCCAAATACTGTACTTGCATTTAGCATTCAACACTGTTGTAAAACACGACACAAATCAACCATTTTGTCCCTCTTCTTCTTTCTTCGTATTTTATCTGTACTCCCTCTCTCTCTCATTAGGTGATTATCAGTGAGAAGATCTATTTCTCCAACTACCTGCAGATGCTGGTTCTTCAGCAGAAAATAAGGAGCAGTCTGCTCTCTCACATTCTACAGCCTGATGTGTGAGTGCTTTTCCTTTCACTATTCTATTGTCCTGTATGTTTTTTTTTTTTACTGTCATAAATGTGAAAATATTGTTCAAGCTGTAGTTGTAATTTGAGATTCAGGCTGACCATTACTTATTTCAATGCCCATTTGTGACTAGGTTAAACTTATTCTATTGTCAGCCTTCATTTCTCTGTCTTGTAGTTTGTCCATCCATCCATTTTTTTCTGGTAATGACATCATCATCCCAGTTGGAATGTTTGTGACACCATACTTTCATTCCTCCTATCCCAGGTATTTATCACTACATCAAAAGGTATTTTGTTTCTAAACCAGGATGGGTTCATAGATTCATTAATGCATCATCATCATCATCTTCTTCCGCTTAGTCCAGGGTCGGGTCGCGGGGGCAGCAACCTTAGCAAAGAGGTCCGGACGTCCCTCTCCCGAGCCACTTCCTCCAACTCTCCCGGCGGGACACCGAGGCGGTCCCAGACAAGCCGAGAGACATAGTCCCTCCAGCGTGTTCTAGGTCGACCCCGGGGTCTCTTCCCGGTTGGACATGCCCGAAACACCACACCAGGGAGGCGTCCGGGGGGCATTCTGACCAGATGCCCGAGCCACCTCAACTGGCCCCTCTCAATGCGGAGGAGCAGCGGATCTACTCCGAGCTCTCCCCGGATGGCGGAGCTTCTCACCCTATCTCTAAGGGAGAACCCCGCCACCCGGCGAAGAAAGCTCATTTCAGCCGCTTGTATCTGTGATCTTGTTCTTTCGGTCATTACCCAAAGCTCGTAACCATAGGTGAGGGTTTGAACGTAGATCGACTGGTAAATTATATATATATATATGTATATATGTAGATAGAAAATCAGACAGACAGACAGACAGACAGACAGATAGATAGATAGATAGATGTGATAGGTGCTTCTTCATAGCAGCTGTGTGTATTAAGTGCAACATGGGAGACATTGTCCAAGGGCAGAGTGAAACTGATTAGAAACCATCTCTCTCTCGTAGAGCTATCAACTATGCCATGTTAGGAACCTTAATTGCACAAGACCTCCTGCATCTGCTGTTACCTGAAAGTATGTCACCCTGTTACAAAACTACATTCATGCGCTTGTGTATGTAAATATACACAAGGTCATGGCATAATAACGTCTGTCTCTTCTCTAGTCCTATCTCAGTCAGAGACTGCTGTGCTGGAGAGTAAATGTGTGTGGTCACACTATCTCACAACACAGAAGGGAACTTCCTCTCTCTCTCCACCTCAGCAGCAGGAGGTGTGGGTGCAGTATACAGCACTTCAGTTGGCTCTACTGGTGAGTGTGTGCACTTTACTAGTGTGCATATTTTCAGTTTTCAAAATGTAATCTGTGTTTCGGATTTCTTTTGATCTTCAGCTACATGTAATGACTGAACAGTACAGTAGTATCAAAATCCCACTGAGAAGATATGTCACTACACTACATTCAGCTGACTCTGAGTGAAAGCAGGGTACACCCTGAACAGCTCGCCAATCCACTGCAGGGCCAACACACACACACACACACACACACACACACACACACACACACACACACACACACACACACACACACAACCAATTCAGAACAGCCAATTGGCCTAATGTCCATGTCTTTTGATTCTGGGAATAAATCAGAGTACCCTGATAAAACCCACATAAGCACATGCAAATTCCATAAAGAAACACTTTGCTGAGCCCGGAACTCAAACCCAGGACCTTCTTTTTGTGGGGTAAACATGCGAACCATCATGACACTGTGCCACCACTGTCGATACACTATGTACATAAACAGTTTTACACAGTTTACTGCACCTTCAAGCAATTGTGATCCAGTCCTTCTAAATTGAGTGCAGAGAATGAGAATATCATGTGTAATTTAATATTTTATAATTCATAATTTCTATAGTATTTTTTTTTAAATTAAGTACCATATTGTATGAAATTTAATCAATACAGGGATCCCTCACTTTCCGCTGTTAATTGGGACCGAGATCCCCCCACAACCACTGAATTCTGCAAAGTAGGATCAACCCCCTCTACCCCCCCACCCTGACTGACGTATATGTACAGTGCATGTATATGTGTATATAATATCAATAAATACATATTCAATGCTATAAATGCTTATAATAACAATTTAACATTCAACAATAATGAATAAGATGTAAATGAAATATAAATATACACACACATACAGACGAGCACGGATGCGCACCTCACAAAAATGTAATGTTATGTTGATGTTTTGGGTTGTTCTTTGTTTTGTGTTTGTTTAGGGTTTTTTGGATAATTTGCCTTATTTTTGTGGAATTTTCCTTTACTTTTTCCCCTATTCTTCCTTAATTTCCTTACTTTTTGATTTAATGAATATTAAAAAAAAAAAAAAAACGCGATGCACTGAAGCTGCATAAATTGAAGCACGAAGTAGCGAGGGATCCCTGTATTGTATTTTATTTTGTATCAACTCCATTTAATGTCTAATTTTCCGTTCTGTATTTGTCTTTTTTTCTCAGTCATATAATAAAAGCTTGCAGAGGCATTTAAGTGACACCTCTGTGTCAGGGCTCTCTCACATTCATCTGTTTCTTGCTTCATTCACTCAGGTAGGTATCTTAATAAAATACCACTTCTTCTTCTTCTTTTCCATTCGACTTTTCCCTCATCTGCTTCCATCTCACCCTATCCTCTGCATCTTCTAGTCTTACTCCAACTACCTTCATGTCCTCCTTCACCACATCCATAAATCTTCTCTTTGGTCTTCCTCTAGGCCTTCTGCCTTGTAGTTCCAACCTCAGCATCCTACTACCAATATACTCACTATCCCTCCTCTGTACATGTCCAAACCATCTCAATCTAGCCTCTCTGACTTTGTCTCCAAAACATCTAACGTGTGCTGTCCCTCTGATGTACTCATTCCTGATCCTATCCATCCTCGTTACTCCCAAAGAGAACCTCAACATTTTCATCTCTGCTACCTCCAGCTCTGCCTCCTGTCTTTTCATCAGTGCCACTGTTTCTAAACCATACAACATTGCTGGCCTCACCACCGTCTTGTACACTTTTCCTTTCATTCTTGCCAATACCCTCCTATCACACATCACACCGTACACTTTTCTCCAATCATTTCAACCTGCCTACACACGCTTCTTCACCTCTTTTCCACACTCTCCATTGCTCTGGACTGTTGAGCCTAAGTACTTAAAACCCTCCACCTTCCTTATCTCTGCCCCTGTAACCTCACTGTTCCTCTTGGGTCCTTGTCGTTCACACACATGTATTCTGTCTTACTGCAGCTAACCTTCATTCCCCTCCTTTCCAGGGCATACCTCCACCTCTCTAGATTTTCCTGCACTTCTTCTCTGCTCTCACTACAGATCACAATGTCATCTGCAAACATCATAGTCCATGTGGATTCTTGTCTAACCTCGTCTGTCAGCCTGTCCATCACCATAGCAAACAAGAAGGTTCTCAGAGATGACCCTTGATGCAGTCCCACCTCCACCTTGAACTCTTCTGTCACACAGACAGCACACCTCACCACTGTCTTACATCTCTCATACATGTCCTGCACCACTCTAACATACTTCTCATCTACTCCAGACTTCCTCATGCAATACCACAGTTCCTTTTTTGGCACCCTGTCATATGCTTTCTCCAGATCCACAAAGGCACAATGGCCTTCTCTGTACTTCTCTATTAACATCCTCAAAGCAAACACTGCATCTGTGGTGCTCTTTCTTGGCATGAAACCAAACTGTAGTTCACAAATGCATGACCTCTGTCCTTAGTCTAGATTCCACTATTCTTTCCCATAACTTCATCGTATAGCTCGTCAACTTTATCCCTCTGTAGTTGCCACAACTCTGCACGTCTCCCTTGTTCTTAAAAATGGGCACAAGCACACTTCTCCTCCATTCCTTCAGCATCTGCTCACTCTCTAAGACCTTGTTGAATATTCTTGTCAGAAAATCTACTGCTGCCTCTCCTAGACACTTCCATAGCTCCACCGGTATGTCATTGGGACCAACTGTCTTTCCACTCTTCATCCTCTTCAATGCCCTCCTCACTTCACCCTTCCTAATCTTTGCTACTTCCTTGTCCTCAACAGTCACCCCCTTCTACTCTTTTCTCTCTCTCTCTCATTTTCCTCATTCATCAGCTCTTCAAAGTACTCTTTCCATCTTCCCAGCACACACTTCTGTCATCAGTCAATACGCTCCCACTCTGTCCTTAATCACTCTAATTTGCTGCACGTCCTTCCCATCTCTATTTCTCTGCTGGACCAACCTGTATGAATAATTTTCTCCCTCCTTACTGTCCAACCTATCATACAGGTCATCATATGCCCTCTGTTTGGCACTTTGACACCGCTACCTTCGCTTTATGCTGTGTCTCCCTGTACTGCTGTTTACTCGCTTCGGTCCTCTCTATGTCCCACTTCTTCTTAGCTAACCTCTTCTTTTGTACACACTCCTGCACTTTCTCATTCCACCACCAAGTCTCCTTATCTACTGTCCTTCCAGAGGACCCACCAAGAACTCTCCTACCTGTCTTCCTGATCACATTAGCTGTAGTTGTCCAGTCATCTGGAAGCACTTCCTGACCACCCAAAGCCTGTTTTAACTCCTCCTTGAAGACAACACGACACTCTTTCTTTTTCAGCTTCCACCACTTTGTCTTCTGCTCTGCCTTTGCCTTCTTCACCTTTCTCACGATCAGCATCATCCTGCACACCACCATCCTATGCTGTTTGGCAACACTCTCACCCACTACGACTTTGCACTTGATCACTCTTTCACCTCTGGGGACACTCTGCATCACTTCATCTAACTCACTCCAGAATCTCTCCTTCTCTTCTCGCTCACATCCTGCCTGTGGGGCATAAGCACTGACAACATTGAACATCACACCTTCAATTTCTAACTTGAGACTCATCACTCTGCCTGACACTCTTTTCACTTCTAGAACATTCCTGACAAACTCCTCCTTCAAGCTGACTCCTCCTCCATTTCTCTTCCCATCCACACCATGAAAAAAACAGCTTAAACCCTGCTCCTAAGCTTCTAGCCTTGCTACCTTTCCACCTGGTCTTCTGAACACACATTATGTCCACCTTCCTCCTCTGTTTCATGTCAGCCAGCTCTCTACCTGTTCCTGTCATAGTTCCAACATTCAAAGTCCCTACTCTCAGTCCTAGACTCATGCCTTTCCTCTTCTCTCTCTGCCTACGGACATGCCTCCCGCCTCTTCTTCTTCTACCTCTCCTTCTTCGACCAACAGTAGTCCAATTTCCACCAATACCCTGTTGGTTGACAGCACTGATGGCGGTCGTTGTTAACCCGAGCCTCGACCGATCCGGTATGAAATTAGTATTGACGGTTCGCATAGTGTATTTTGGCCAAAGATTTATGCCGGATGCCCTTCCTGTCACAACCCTCTGCATTTATACGGGCTTGGGACCGGCGTGAGGATGGACACTTGTTTGTGCCCATCCTCACGGCTGCATTTCATGCAATACCACTACCAGGGCATAATAAATTCAACTCTGCCTGCCTTTTTCAATCAAATGTAATAAAACAGAATTAATTCATATGTGGCAATTCTTTCCTCATAGGTAAGCTGCAACTCTGAACCATATGGAAGACTCATGCCATTTGAACCCGCCTTCCTGGTGACTGTACTGTGTGTTAACTCTGTACACTGTCCCAAATCACTGTGTGTGGATAAAAGATCTCAGGGACATTTTTCTGAACTGTGTTAAAGCATCAATGGAGACCGCAACAGTCACAGCAAACACATAGATGCATTTTATACATTAAAGGCATACTATTATTACTGAAGAGAACATTTTATAGTCTCATCTATTAGAATCAGCATTATGAATCCTTATCCAGGGTTTTATTCTGACCTTGGGGGTTTTTTTGTGTATTCCCTTTTTTATTCTTGGGTTCACTTAGGCTTCTCTTGTTACAACCCAATTCTGTAAACAGTAATAATTTGTCCGTGTGTGTGTGTGTGTGTGTGTGTGTGTGTGTGTGTGTGTGTGTGTGTGTGTGTGTGTGTGTGTGTGTGTGTGCTGTGATGAACTAGCATCCCATTCAGGGTGTTTCCCTGTTTTGTGCAAGTAGACAGTCTATGAATACCTGACCATGAGCAGGAAAATGAGATTACCTAAGATGAATTATCTCTCCATATGAAACAGACTAACAATTTTGTGAATCACTCTTTAATGTGCTTGACATTCTAAGAAATAAAAATAATATAATTCTGTGCAGGTTGTGACTGTAATTGAAGCATGTAAAGTTTTTAATGTTTCTTTTATTCTGACACAAAAGCACTTCTAGAATATTTTTCTCAGATTTTGAATTAAACACAGTAGTGTGGGCTATGAATTCGGTACATGGGCCTTCGGTGGGATTTAATGGACTTCAACCACCTCAGACTGGTTCCAAAAGTGTCTGGAACGGTTCAATTCATTTATTCATTCATTCATTCATTCATTTTCTCATTGTTCATTCATTTTCTGTAACCGGTTAATCCTAATTAGAATCTCAGGGAGGCTGACGCCTATCCTAGCCGACTCTGGTGATGGCAGAGTATACCCTGGACGGCTCCCCGGGTTATGGCAGGGTGGAAACATGCTGACGGCTATGTAGCCTACTCTTGTCGAAGGTCAGCAATGGTTCTGTTACATACCTCACACCATAGACAGTGAGAGACATGGCTGGCCTTTGATAATCCAGATAACTGCACTGGGGCAGTCCAAGTCAGGAAAAGGAAATTGGTTTAACAGTTTATTAAAGATTATCCAATAAATGTAGCAATTACACAGATACAGATTGAGTATAATTAAATAACTTAGTGAAGCAGTCTTCATCAGGAGTGCGTCCATATCCAGGGCTTGGAAGAGGGGAGGTATATCCAAATTGTTGCATAATTAGAATTAAGGCCAAAGTCTCTTTTTCAGTAGTAGAATAGTAAATTTTGTGAACATCAAATTTATTGGAAAAATAAGAAAGAAAACTATACTTTCAATGTCACTGTCATCTAACAGCACCTGCACCAACATCGCTGGCATCTACAGCCATTAAATCTCTAGATAGGACAGTGATGTCAGCAAGATTCTTGTAAAACTTTCTGTGGAAACTTTCTACAATGCTTTGACCCTTTGTTATAATGGATGCCATCTGTCCATGACCAAGAATATAGCCTAAAAAGATCACACTGGCCTGATCAAACAACCTAAGGAAATCGATCAGAGCCCTCACAATTTTGGATTTTATACCTCCAAGGTAAACCTTGTGTCCCACTCGTGAAACCTCAAGATAATACATTTACAGCATTTGACAGATGTTCTTATCCATAGCGACTTACAATGAGCTTTTTTTTTTTACATAAGTAAGCAATTGAGGGTTAAGGGCCTCGCTCAAGAGCCAAACAATGGTGACAAGGGGATTAAACCGCTGACCTTCAGATCAGTAACCATTGCCTTATCCACCAAGCCACCACTGCCCTTCGGACTCACAATTTGGAGTATGATCTCGTCCAGTCTACAGAAGCTGAAACATCTGGTGATTGCCACTTCCTCGTTAGGACTCTATCACTGACAGAATAACTGATGCTAGTCATAAAAGGATAACGCTGACATCTTGAATGCCCACTCTGAAAGTTAATTTTCAGAGCAGTGAAGTGAGAGCAGTAGCCCAGCAATTACATTGAGTTCACATCTTTTTTTACTTCCAGGATGTCCATAACTCAGCTATAAAGGAAAAGGAGGCTGTACAAGATCCATGAAAAAATCCATTTTGAGAAAATTGGCCAAAGAACATGTACCAAAGCTCAACTGGAGAGGCTGCAGATAAAGACGGCACAAGCCACTAAGAAAACAGGTATCTCGGCATCGATTAAACTGGCTCTGATCACCTCTTAGAAGGAGCTTGGTAAAGATGATAAGCCTTCAATCCAAATAGAAAAGACTGGCCCAGATTTAATCCCTGCAAGAGTACTAAAACAGTCTGCACCTGAATCGGCTAAGCCATTTGCCAGGCTCTTTCAGCTGCTACTTAAACATCATCATGGAAAATTGCCCATGTTATCCCTTGCCACAAAAAAAAGAGTAAACATGATCCTAATGAGTACAGGCCAGTGTCGCTACTGAGCATTATCAGTAAGGTGATTGAAGCCTTTGTCAACAGGGTTCTGTGGAAGTACACATGAAAAACCAGATTAATATCAGATAAGCAGTTTGGCTTCAGAACTGGACATTCCACTGCAGATGTCTTAAGATATATAAGCCGAAACCTGCATGACGCACTGGATAAGAAGCAAGAGGCGAGGCTGATATGTCTTGATATTAGCAGGGCCTTCGACAGGGTTTGGCACGGAGGTTTGGTAGCAAAATTGGAAGCCCTGGGTTTAGTAGGCTGTCTTCTGAAATGGATTGAAGACTACCTTAGCAATAGGAAGCTGAGAGTAACCATCATTGGAACTGCTTCAAGTGCTAAACTGATTAATGCAGGTGTCCCTCAGGGCTCAATCCTTGGCCCACTGCTGTTCATAATCTAATTTGATGACCTGCCTGAGAAACTGAAAAATACAGCAATCTTGTATGCAGATGACTCATCAGTAACAAGCATAATAAGAGCCAGGCATCTCCGAGCATCAGCAGCCATATTCCTAAATGAGGATTTGGCTGAAATACAGAAATGGGCAAATCGTTCGAATCTCCTCTTCAGTGCTGTTAAATGCAAAAGTGTCACAATAAGCCAACTGCAGGATGCCACAGGCAACCACCCAGATATCTAGTTCATGGCTATCATCCTAACAGAAGTAGATGAAGTTGAACTACTGGGAATCACTATCAGGAAAGGACTCACTTGGACCAACATTAAGAAAATGGTACCCAATGCTGGAAGGCATCTTTGCCTACTTAGAAGAGTATCAGCATATCTAAGCCCAGACCAGTCATTATCTAGTATGATCAGGTCACATATGGAATATGCCTCCCCAGTTTGGATGGCAGCATCACGAACCCCCCTGTTAAGGCTTGATGCCATTCAATGAAGGGCCACTAAAATAATAAATCTCCCACATGAGCAACTTGAAGCCACACAGATCCAGCCCCTCCAGCAATGAAGAGCAATTGGTGCCCTAACACTCTTCCATCGTATGTACGATGGAGATGCTCCCGCCCTTCTGACCAGCCTACTCCCAAAGCCGAAAGTTGTGGAATGAGTAACCCGGCAGACTAGTGCTCAACACTCAGCTACCCTTGAGAACATGTTCTCTGCAACAAACTCTCACAAGAGATCGTTCCTACCTCCCACAATCCAACTGTGGAACAGTCTGCCTGAGAAAAATAGTGACCATAAGAGACAGACAGAAGTTCAAAGATGAAGTCAACACCATCCTCAATGCTCATTGCCAGCGTCCTACCAAATAAAAATGGTAGCCCTGCTGCTTATACTGAGACAAGGCACAATACATAAAAAACCCATTGTTATAATATTGACCCAACATGCTTCCAAGAAATTAATGTCAATTCTGACCTCAAATCAGCTGAATTTTTGTTTCATGAGCAAAACTATACATGAAAACCTCACAATAAATGTATACAGTATATATATATATATATATATATATATATATATATATATATATATACTGTATTAGTTTAACATGTGTGGGGAAGTGGCCTAAAATTCTTGGCCAATATGAAGATTGTCAAGATATAAGGTGGCATTTGTTTGAGGTCACTGCTGTAAAAAGTTTAACACCTAGTTATTAAAACCAAGGCTTGGCATTCTTTTATCCATTCTGACCTAAATAAATCAATAAATAGATACATCCCCTAGTTTAGATACTGGGGTTATCAAAGCCCGACCATGTCTCTCACTGTCCACTGTCTTTGGTGTGAGGCATGTAAAAGAACCATTGCTGACTTCCAACAAGAGTAGGTTGCATAGCTGTCAGTGTGTTTCTGCCCTGCGATGGTCTGGAGAGCTGTCCAGGGTGTACTCTGCCCTCGCCCAGAGTTGGCTGAGATGGGCACCAGCCTCCCCACTACCTTAATTAAGATTAAGCGGTTCAGAAAATGAATGAATAAAATATATACATGAAAACATGCAATTATTTTATATTACAACAGAAAAAGGTTGTTCATTATATATCCAGCACTCTCTAGAACAGGGGTGTCAAACTCATGCCACAAAGGGCCATGTGACTGCAGGTTTTTGTTTCAACCATGCAGCAGCACACCTGACTTTGCTCAATTAAACAAACAGTTTGAGTCTTCGAGC
This sequence comes from Plotosus lineatus, assembly GCA_024760905.1. Lineage (NCBI taxonomy): Eukaryota > Metazoa > Chordata > Actinopteri > Siluriformes > Plotosidae > Plotosus > Plotosus lineatus. Next base: position 42,965,242 of record CM045728.1, read on the forward strand.
AGTTGATGGATCAATCTGTGTGCTCTGTACAGAGACTGACCAATGAACGACCTGAAGACTCAGATCAGCTATTGAAATAAGCCAAATCAGGCATGCTGCTGCTTGGTTGAAATAAAAACCTGCAGCCACATGGTGCTTGCAGCTGTGAGGGAGGGGCACAAGCCAGTTGTCTCTCCCTCACGCCGGTCCCAAGCCCGGATAAATGCAGACGGTTGCGTCAGGAAGAGTATCCGGAGTAAAACAAATGCCAAATAAAATATGTGAGTCACAACAAAAAATTTCATACCGGATCGGTCGAGGCCCGGGTTAACAACGACCGCCATCAGTGCTATTAAACAACAGGGTGCTGGTGGAAATTGGACTACTGTTGGTTGAAGACGTCGAAGAAGGAGAGTCGGGAGGTGTGTCCTGAGGCAGAGAGAGAAGACTGAGAGTAGGGACTTTGAATGTCAGAACTATGACAGGAACAGGTAGAGAGCTGGCTGACATGATGCAGAGGAGGAAGGTGGACATACTGTGTGTTCAGGAGACCAGGTGGAAAGGTAGCAAGGCTAGAAGCTTAGGAGCAGGGTTTAAGCTGTTTTATCATGGTGTGGATGGGAAGAGAAATGGAGTAGGAGTCATCTTGAAGGAGGAGGTTGTCAGGAATGTTCTAGAAGTGAAAAGAGTGTCAGGCAGAGTGATGAGTCTCAAGTTAGAAATTGAAGGCGTGATATTCAATGTTGTTGGTGCTTATGCCCCTCATGCAGGATGTGAGCGAGAAGAGAAGGAGAGATTCTGGAGTGAGTTAGATGAAGTGATGCAGAATACCAACAGACGTGAAAGAGTGGTCATTGGTGCAGACTTCAATGGACATGTTGGTGCAGGAAACAGAGGGGATGAGGAAGTGATGGGCAGGTTTGGTATCCAGGACAGGAACGCAGAAGGACAGATGTTGGTAGATTTTGCAAAAAGGATGGAAATGGCTGTGGTAAATACTTTCTTCCAGAAGAGACAGAAGCATAGGGTGACTTATAAAAGCAGAGGTAGGAGCACACAGGTAGACTACATCTTGTGTAGGCGATGTAATTTGAAGGAAGTCAGTGACTGCAAAGTAGTAGCAGGTGAGAGTGTTGCCAAACAGCATAAGATGGTGGTGTGCAGGGTGACGCTGATGATGAGGAAGGTGAAGAAGGCAAAGGCAGAGCAGAAGACAAAGTGGTGGAAGCTGAAAAAGGAAGAGTGTCATGTCTTCAAGGAGGAGTTGAAAATGGCTTTGGGTAGTCAGGAAGTGCTTCCAGATGACTGGACAACCACAGCTAATGTGATCAGGGAGTCAGGTAGGAGAATACTTCTTGTGTCATCTGTAAGGAGAAGAGATAAGGAGACTTGGTGGCGGAATGAGGAAGTGCAGGAGTATGTACAAAGGAAGAGGTTAGCTAAGAAGAAGTGGGACATTGAGAGGACTGAAGAGAGTAAACAGGAGTACAGGGAGACACAGCGTAAAGCAAAGGTAGCGGTGTCAAAGGCCAAACAGAGGGCGTATGATGACTTGTATGCTCGGTTGGAAAGTAGAGAGGGAGAAAATGATTTATACAGGTTGGCACAGCAGAGAAATAGAGATGGGAAGGACGTGCAGTAAGTTAGAGTGATTAAGGACAGAGTGGGAACCGTATTGACTGATGACAGAAGTGTGCTGGGAAGATGGAAAGAGTACTTTGAAGAGCTGATGAATGAGGAAAATGGGAGAGAAAAACGAGTAGAAGAGGTGACTGTTGAGGACAAGGAAGTAGCAAAGATTAGTAAGGGTGAAATGAGGAGGGTATTGAAGACGATGAAGAATGGAAAGGCAGTTGATCCTGATGACATACCGGTGGAGGTATGGAAGTGTCTAGGAGAGGTAGCAGTAGATTTTCAGGACAAGAACATTCAACAAGATCTTAAAGAGTGAGAGGATGCCAGAGGAATGGAGAAGTGTGATAGTACCCATTTTTAAGAACAAGGGAGATGTACAGAGTTGTGGCATTTACAGAGGGATAAAGTTGATGAGCCATACGATGAAGTTATGGGAAAGAATAGTGGAAGCTAGACTAAGGGCAGAGTTCAGCATTTGTGAACAACAGTTTGGTTTCATGCCAAGAAAGAGCACTACAGATGCAGTGCTTGCCTTGAGGATGTTAATAGAGAAGTACAGAGAAGTTCAGAATTAGCTGTATTGTGCCTTTGTGGATCTGGAGAAAGCATATGACAGGGTGCCGAGAGAGGAACTGTGGTATTGCATGATGAAGTCTGGAGTGGCAGAGAAGTATGTTAGAGTGGTGCAAGACATGTATGAGAGATGTACAACAGTGGTGAGGTGTGCTGTCGGTGTGACAGACGAGTTCAAGGTGGAGGTGGGACTCATCAAGGGTCAGCTCTGAGCCCCTTCGTGTTTGCTATGGTGATGGACAGGCTTGACAGACGAGGTTAGACAAGAATCCACATGGACTATAATGTTTGCAGATGACATTGTGATCAGCAGTGAGAGTAGAGAACAAGTGCAGGAAAATCTAGAGAGGTGGAGGTATGCCCTGGAAAGGAGGGGAAATGAAGGTTCGCCTCAGTAAGACAGAATATATGTGTATGAATGACAAGGACCCAACAGGAACGGTGAGGTTACAGGGAGCAGAGATAAGGAAGGTGGAGGATTTTAAGTACTTAGGCTCAACAATCCAGAGCAACGGAGAGTGTGGAACAAAGGTGAAGAAGTGTGTGCAGGCAGGCTGGAATGGTTGGAGAAAAGTGTCTGGTGTGATGTGTGATAGGAAGGTATCGGCAAGAATAAAAGGAAAAGCGGACAAGACGATGTTGAGGCCAGTGATGTTGTATGGTTTAGAAACAGTGGCCCTGGGAAAAAGACAGGAGGCAGAGCTGGAGGTAGCAGAGATAAAAATGTTGAGTTTCTCTTTGGGAGTAACGAGGATGGATAGGATCAGGAATGAGTACGTCAGAGGGACAGCACATGTTAGATGTTTTGGAGACAAAGTCAGAGAGGATAGATTGAGATGGTTTGGACATGTACAGAGGAGGGATAGTGAGTATATTGGTTGTAGGATGCTGAGGTTGGAACTACCAGGCACAAGGCCTAGAGGAAGACCAAAGAGACGATTCATGGAGGTGGTGAAGGAGGACATGAAAACAGCTCCTGTCAGAGAAGAAGATGCAGAGGATGGGGCGAGATGGAGGCAGATGATTTGCTGTGGCGACCCCTGAAGGGAAAAGCCGAAAGGAAAAGAAGAAGAAGAAGCCACATGGCCCTTAGTGGCATGAGGTTGACGCCCCTGCTCTCGAACCTGTATTAACAGTCACGTGGTTGATATGACCCACACTTCCTGTGACGCGCTTGAGATTTAGCTTCGAACAAGATGGCGGCTCACAAGCGGGAGAAGCGTGGTCTTGAACATTTAGACCAATATGAACCAAAAACAGCAAAACAGCCTCGCAATATGCATGATAAAATGATCGAAACGCGACTTGTTGTTGTTTTGGAAGGAGCGACGTTGGAGACAGTGAAGGTGAGTCTAAAACAAGTAGAATGTTAATATAACTCAGAAATGCTAGCGCCGTAGTGTTATGGTGTGTTTCCGAAAAAGTGTGATACAGTATTCTGTTGTAGAAATGTTCACGTTTATAATTATTATTAAAATTGTCTAATAATCGCATCAGAGTTATGAGTGCTGTTCACATTTTCTTTTTCTTATTAATGTGGCGTGCCCAATTTACTCCTACTGTCCTACTGACTTATATAGACTTGCTCTACGTACTATCTGTTTAAAAAAACAAAAAAGGTTATTCGGAACATTCCGGGAACCAAAAGTTCCCTAACTTTTTTATATACAAATAACACTAGTTCTCGGGAAATTTCCCTTTACAACAGTATATTAACATTCCGCGCTATTCCTGTATATACGGTAATAGTCACAAGTCTGGATGAATCTTCTACTCCAGGTCCAGTAGAATGAGTTGGTGTGTCCACACCTCTGACTGAAATTCTGTGTTTATAGCAGCAGTTATTAAAAAAATGTTCCCTCGGGAATTTGGGTGATGTCTCTCTTGTCTGATATCATTCAACTGATTTAAACTCAATACGGTCATGGATGAAAGTGAACAATTTTCAGAAAATTACTTCAAGACTCTCAATTGATTTTGGAGCGCAATGTAGGACCCAGTGTCAGAAAGCTGGGTTTGCGTCAGAAGTGTTACAGCATGACAATGACCCCAAACTGCCTCAAAAAGCACCCAGAAATGGTTTCAGACAGAGCACTGGCGAATTCTAAGGGTGACCAACAATCATTCGAGATCTTAAAATTACTGTTGGGAGAGGAGACCCTTCAAATCTGAAAAATGAAGAGCGTTTTCAAAAGAAGAGTGGTCCAAAATTCAACTTAAGAGCTGAAAGAAGCTTGACTATTATTAGCAATTGATTTTATTTTTACAAACCTGTCCAGACATATTAAGTTGGGGGTGCCAAAATTATTTTTGCATGAAATTATATCAAATTTGGCTTCCTTTTTTTTTTTTTTGCGTTCCAATGAGCATAAAGGAACTAAATGTGTATGCCAAAACATTTGTAGTTTTTTCGAATTTTCTGGGAGAAATTGTACATTTTCTGCCACAATTTCACTTTCTGCCATGACTATATAAAAGTAATACATGTACAGTATCCCTCTCTACTTGGCGCTTCAATTCATGCAGCTTCAGTGCATCGTGGTTTTTAAAAAATATTCATCGAAAAATTTAAAAATAAGGAAATTAAGGTTGAATTGGGGGAAAACTTGGCGAAAATGCCACAAAACAAGTCCAATTATGCAAAAAACCCCAAAAACAACAACAACAACAAAAAAAAACCAAACCCTCCATCAAAACTACTTTCATTTTTATGTGAGGTGCGCATCTGTGTACATGCATGTATGTGTGTGTATTTATATTTTATTTAAATCTTTTTTTTTATGCTTAATTGTTTTTGTAATGTTTAAAAGTATTTATAGCATTGAATATGTATTCATTGATGTTATATACACGTATACATGTAAGTATACATCAGTCGGGGGGGTTGATCCTGCATCGTGGAATTCAGCGGTCACGGGGGGGGGGGGGGGGGGGGGGGTCTCGGTCCCAATTAACCTCGGAAAGTGAGGGATCCTTATATTTACGTTTACAGCATTTGACATACACTCTTATTCAGAACGACTTACAATTATCACTTTTATACTACTTATCACTTTTATACTACTGAGCAATTGAGGATTAAGGGCCTTGCTCAAGAGCCCAACAGTGGTGATAGTGGGGATTGAACCACTGACCTTTTGGATCAGTAACACATTGCATTAACCACTAAGCCACCGCTGCCATACATGTACAGATATAAATAATATAACTTTGTTAATAACACATTAGTATGTTTGTTTATGAAATGAAAAAAATAAAATTAAACAATTTGGAATTTTGGGGGTTCAGTGATTTCAGTATACAAGTTCTGATCCAGTGACTACACTTGAAGAACATAAATATTTTTGACTGCTACTGTATGTACCCATACAGCATTAGAATTAATATTAATGTTGATGAACTTTTCTGTAATAGTGTTGGTTTTAATAACAAAACCCAGAGTTTTTATATTGGAATCAGCACCTCCAATTCCAAGCCATGGTTTTCAAACGGAAAAGGTTGGAATACACCCTTGGGGTCTGAAATGAGGTTCTGCCCCAAATGGAGGAGTTCAAGTATGTTGGGGTCTTGTTCATGAGTGAGGGAAGGATGGAGTGGGAGATCGACAGGCGGATCGCTGCAGCCTCTGCTGTAAAGCGGAGTTTGTACCACTACGTCATGGTGACGAGGGAGCTGATCTGCAAAGCTCTCAATTTACCAGTTGATCTACATTCCAACCTTCAACTATGGTCACAAGCTTTGGTTGGTAACTGAAAGAACAAGGTTGTGGATACAAGTGGCTGAAATGAACTTCCTTTGCCGGGTGGCAGGGCTGTCCCTCAGAAATAGGGTGTGAAGCTTATCCATCCGGTAGGAGCTTGAAATAGGACCGCTGCTCCTCCACAGACCTCCTTGAGATGAGCCAGTTGAGGTGGCTTGGGCATCTGGTTAGAATGCCTCCCTCGTGTGGTGTTTCAGGCATGCTAACAGGGAAGAGACCCTGAGGTTGACCTAGAACATACTGGAGGGATTATGTCTCTGAGCTGATCTGGCAGTGCCTCGGTTCCCCCCAGAAGAGCTGCAGGAAGTGGCTGAGGAGGGAGACATACATACGCACATGCATGCACGCACGCACATATACTTACACACACCGGAAGTAAAGGCTAGGATGTTGCATTACTGTCAGTTTCTGGAAAGGGTGTTAATCTGTGGCTGATTTATTTTTATTTATTTATTTATTTATTTTTTTTAATAAGGTTGGAAAGACATTCGAACTGCTGAACTGTGACCAACACAAGAATATTATAATAAAGAGTGGAAGAGACCCTGGAAGTGTTCGCCCAGATATCACTCATCAGGTAACAGTTGGGCTGTGGGATGATAATATTCTGCAATTGTGCTTTATTCTGCAGAGCAGCTGACAGTGTGATGACTGTGTTCTTAAAAATAAATTGATTACTTTCACAGTCCCTGCTTATGTTGATGGACAGCCCACTGAACAGGGCAGGACTGCTGCAGGTGTACATTCACACTGAGAAGAATGCTCTGATTGAGATCAATCCTCAGACACGAATTCCCCGCACCTTCCCTCGTTTTTGTGGCCTTATGGGTAAAGTAGAATTTTTATGGCCTCAGATCTATTGGGTATGAATGTATAAGTGTTGATTTAAATGGCAGTGTTTTCTTGTCTCTGAAAACATTTTGGAATGACAACTACTTTTAAGTATCTTTCACTCATTGATGAGCATCATCTCTGACAAGCATTACCTTGTTTTTACTCTCAGTGCAGCTCCTGCATAAGCTGAGTGTAAGAGCAGCTGATGGGCCACAGCGCTTGCTGAGGATGATTAAAAACCCTGTTTCGGACCACTTGCCTGCAGGCTGTCCACGCTACTCCACGTCTTTCAAAGCAGGCGATGCCGTGTGTCCCAGAACCCTCGTCCCTAAAGATGGTCCTGCTGTGGTGGTTATTGGAGCATTTGCACATGGAGCGGTAGGATTATCATGTCTTTTAGATCAGTGGTTCACACATTTAGTTATCAGCGTTTCAGATCATTTTTACCTGTCTGGATGGCTTTGCAAACTGGTTTGAAAACTGGTGATATAGCTGTTTTAATATTGAATAGTAATGTAACTTTAGTATATGCTGTACAGGAATGGTGTGATCTGCTATAAAGGAGATTTAAACGTACATGTATAATTGTATATAATATCAATAAATACATAAATGCTTGTGATAACAAACATTAAAAAAATAATGCATAAGATGTAAAAAAACATATAACTACACACACATACAGACACGTGCGTGCGCAGATGCGCACCTCCTTTTTGTATAATTGACCTTGTTTTTGTGGCATTTTCCGGAACTTTTTCCACCATTCTTCCTTAATTTCCTTATTTTTTAATTCGATGAATATTTATTTTAAAAAAGTGATGTGCTGAAGCCGCATGAATTGAAGCGCGAATTAGCAAGGGATCGCTGTACACACAAATTTGAGTTTGCAGTTTACTTCCATTTCAGGGTTGAATGTAATTTCACTAAGAATGTGTAAGGAGCGGTTCAACATTTCCCCAAGTGTACAGAGAGTCCCCCCCCCCCCTCCGCCCCCGTAAGTGTACAAATGAATGTTGACGATCTCTCAGCAGGATTTTTTAATAAGATATTAAACAAAACAATGGTCAAACCTCTTTTATAAAATAAATCAATGTATTTCCTTGATCAATACCTCTTTTATACACCAGTCAAATAATAATGAAATCAATAAAAAAAATTATACTTTTAAAGAATTCTTTTTAATGAGACCTGCTTTAATATTAATATCAAGACATTTGGTTTTAATAATAAAAATGACATTGTTTTTAATAATACTTTAATAATATTATTTTATATTAAAATATAATTAAAAATGTCTGCAACAACTGTTGGCCGTGTCACACTATTTCGTTAAAGGTTCAAAGTCATTGAAATGCCCCATTGTAGCCTTAAACTTTAAAAGCTTTAAGCATTAACACTGGTATTATGTCAAGCAAAGCGAATTAAACGATGTTGTTGTGCGTGTACTACTCTTCGGTGGTTGGCGAATAGCGCATTGAGAGTTTCATACGTACATGCACAAAAAATATATATATTCACAAGCGCATGTATTATTGTTGATTGACATTTTTTAATATTAAAAAGCGTACTCAGACATCTTACCTCCTCCCCCCTAGCGTACGTTTAGGAAAATGTTGAATGACCCCCCAAGTTGGAGGCAGATGCAGTTAGTTACACAGTGCTTTAAAGGAAAGATAGACGCTGTTACACAGCTCTTACGAACCTGCTTGTGCATGCATCCAGTTTTTCTTATTTCAGTGTGCTTTTTTTTATATGCCACTCCTTAGACTGGATAGAGACTGGATAAAGGTTGAGGACCCCTGCTCTCTAGTGCCTTCCCTGTGAACAATAAAGCTCATCAGTTTCCATCACACCCTGTGTCCTGCATTTTTGGGTCTGGCTGAATGTTTCTGGCATCACAGAAGGGCTAGAAGATTCTGTGACGCCAGGAACATTCAGCCAGACCCAAAAATGCAGAACACAAGGTGTAATGGAAACGGATGAACTTTATTGTTCACACGGAAGGCACTAGAGCACGGGGAAATCGAAGTCACAATTAGAGATGCGGAGAAACACGGAAATTAAACTAAAGCGGGAACTGGTGGAGCATGGAGCTGAGAGCCAGAGAGATCACGGGGAAGAGGGACAATCTTCTAGCACCGGGAGGAGTGCTCTGCTCGTCTTTATAGCCCATAATTAAGTGGAATCAGGTGTGTGTTTAGCACTTTACCCGTGTGTGACAGCCGCACCCATCTCCAGCACGCAGAGAGCCACCAAAACCAGTCTCTCACAACACAGACCATAACATAGTGTACTGTATTCAATCATTTTTTCACTTAATTTGCGGACCTATGGTATGAGTTACGGTACCATTAACTTCTGTTCAAAAGACGACGGAAGAGATTAAGACCATTTACATTATTTGTAATGGGAAAAGCGGATTCAGAGTTCGACCAAATTGGAATTTGACCAGCCGTCTGGAACGAATTATGGTCGAGTACCGAGGCTCCAGTGTAATTGCAACTTTGAACTCTGTACTTTATCCCCATTACATGATGGCATAATTGACATCATAAAGCAGTGTGAGGTTTCTATCTGTTCACTCTTGATTGCATGCTCTATACTCACTACCTTTTTTAAAATTCTCTTCTAGGTAAATGTGGACTACACTGAAAAGACTGTTTCCATCAGTAACTATCCGCTGTCTGCAGCCCTCACGTGTTCAAAAATATGTTCTGCCTTTGAGGAGGTCTGGGGGGTGTTGTGATAAAACCAAACTGACTTTGAACTAGGCGCTCACCTGTGCGTGAACCAGCATGGCGCTAAATCATCACTGAAGTGCAGCTGCTTCTGTTTCTATCATGGTCACGTCAGTGGACAGTATCAGTGTTCTAACACATTGAAGGAGCTCCAACACTGCTGTCATTATCATGTGCTTTCTGTAGGTATATTTGTATTTTTTTTTTTTTTTTTTTAATATGTAATGTTTTCAACATTTTCTTGTTACCAAAAGCTAAAATATTCTATTTGATAATGAAACATAAGTTAGGTGTGTCTAAAGCTTCTGTTGATGCTTTTGTGTGTAAAAGGACTAAAAGTTGAAACACATGCAAGCGATAATCTATTTCTGAGTTGGGATTTTAACCATTGTACAGTTAGGTTTTTTTATATACCTTAAAAGACTAATGCACAGAAGAACAAAGTCTGTTTTCATTACACACTCATTATTTTGTTTGGGGAAAATAAACAGCTCTGAACACAAAACACAGCAGCAACTTTATTTAATGGGCAGCATGATGATGTGTCGCACATGTCTACTTCACGCCCAGAAGGTCATGAGGTTGCATAGCATCGGATCCCCCATAAGATATGCACCAAGTTTTACATGAAATTTATTGGTCCATGCAGTCCTTTTGGTTTTCAGTTGAACTGAATGGTCTGGTAAAGCTCCAGATCAGTAATCCAGCACCCTACCACCAGTGTAGTTCTTTCCTTAATACTGTATTAATTTGCAGAAAATATTTTTAAATAAAAAAATGTGAAATCAGAACCGCTTCAAAACTTAGTTGTTTCATATTTGCATCCAACACCTTTGTGCCAGAAAGATACATGAGGAACTCAATAAAAGAGGATCTCTCTTTGTGTCAAAGGAAATAATCTGTATAAAATAAAGGTTCAAAAATTAAATCACTTGGCCGACTTAACAGCAGCGAAGGCCCTGGGTTCAAACCCCAAGCTCAGGTGATAGTATTTCTGTGTGAAGTAACTTTGTTCTTCCTGTGCGTCTGTGCTTGTCCTCCAGTTGCCTCTCACAGGCCAAAGCCTCCAGTTATAAATGAGTGCTATTATAATTTGCATATTACTCACTTCAGTGATCAATATGCTATACAGGTATTACAGCAATGATTATAAAACAATATTTTGGACAGCACTGCACAAGTCATGATATACTTCTGTGTGCGTACACACACACACACACACATATATATATATATATATATATATATACACACACACACACACACACACACGCTTCCCGACTTACGTTTTTAATTGGTTCTGGACAGCTGAACGCAAGTTGAAAGTGAACGCAAGTTGTTAGTGACGTTTGACTTATGACGCTCATACTGTCCTATACATCCATAAATACCATTACGGTATCTCATAAAACACCCCTAAATCAATTATTAACAACATTGTAAAAGAATATCAAATATCAACATTAATTTCAAATAAATCGCTTATTTATACCAAGTTACTTTACATGAAGCTTAAAACAGTCAATCAACGCTTACAATATGTGAAGCGCTCAATACCGAAAGTAGTGTACTTGCTGTGGGTTATACGGACTTTCGGTCTTTCAAGAACACAGCCTGCACTGTTGCAGTCTCCCAGGAAAGCTGAGAGCTCTTTCTTTTGTATAAGTAAGTAAACTTTATTCAAGAGATGCATACAGAGAACAAGTACAAATCCGAATGAATATTAATATAAAAATAAGTATACACTATTCGGATTCTGCTAAAAGATAATATCTAATTGTTCTGTAATTTGTGTTTTCATTCATTTTACAACTCTCTTTGCTTAACTGAGTATGCATGGTAGATTGTGCCGATCTGGGCAGATAGTTAATTCATCTCTGTGTTTGAGACTTGTCCGCAAAACAGTGTAAACACAAAGATGACAGTGACGACGTCTTAACACAAGGGTAACACGCTTATATATATATATATATATATATATATATATATATATATATACACATACATACATATATATATATATAAAAAACGATATACATATAACTGGACTGGGAAGGAGGGACACGTTCAGTCTGTAGTTTGTAAAAACAATGGATGCAGCATCATTACGTCAGCGTACTACGTAGGTACGTCAAAACTTAAAATTTTACTTTTTTTTGAAAAAGGAAAAAACAAATGGATGAACGTAAGTCAGGGAGCATCTGTATATAAATATACACACTGTATTTTGCAGACCATAAGGTGCACCGGATTATAATCATTAAGCGAAACAAGTCCGATAAGTCAAATGTAGTTCAGCTCATTCTCAAAATTGTCATTTGTAACAATATACAGTCATACCTCACCTTACGAAATTAATCTGTTCCAGAAGTGTTTCGTAACCTGATTTTTTGGTAAGTTGACGTCGTTTTACATATAAAAGGCCTGATTCGTTCCAAGGCCCCCAATACTACCCCTTTAAAAATTATACCTTTTAAGGCCTCCTGCTTCAATATCGTACCAATGGTATATGGGTTTCGGCCATATTCCTTTGCGGTATCACAACCGCATGCCACGAGCCTGCTTCTTTTTTTCACTCGCACCGGGAATCACACATGAGTGTGTGTGTTTGTGTGTGTGTTTGTGTGTGTGTGTGTGTGTGCGCGCGCGTGTGCTGACCATGTCTTCTTAGCAGAGTTATAATCTTACACATGTTTATGCAAGGTTAAAAGCCTGAGCCAAAAAATAAAGTTGCAATGAGCACACTCGAAAAACTCATGAAACAATCGTAACTCTGTCCGTTATGCATGTTAGAACTCCATGACGAACAATGGGTCGAAGGCACACAAAAAGCATCATGGGTATTATGGAGCTGCATTTCCATAACTAACAATAGGTCGAAGGCACACAAAAAGCATCATGGGTATTATGGAGATGCAGCTCCATAATAGCCAATGGCAGGCCAGCAGGACGGGGTGTTGGGAGATAGCCAATGGGAGAGCAACTCAGGCATTGTTTGAATTTTTGAGATGGCGCGTTTTGTAATGCGAATTTTTTGTATACAGAGATGGAAATTTTAAGTAAATGCATTTCGTAACTTGGACTTTTCGTTTGTTGGATCTTTCATAAAGTGAGGTACCACTTTACAGGGATCCCAGTAAGGTTTAGAAAAAAATAGAGGAAACTGGTTTAGAAATAGAAGAAATGAAATATTTCAGCTGCAGGTCAAGAGGGCCACAGGGCCCCTTGCGGGGTACAGGGGCAGAGCATGTCATGTAAAAAATTATGCAAACAAGTTGATCATTGTTTTGTAACATACATAAACACGAAACAAAACAGCTTAAATAATGTAAAAAAAATACAAAAAGATTATTTCAGTGTTGATAAACACAATTCAAGTAGCATAACCCTATGGCTTGTCATTCATGTGTTATTATGAAATAATTATGAACTAATTTGCAGAATGATCACAACATGACATCACAACAAACATTTTGTGTTCAACTAGTGAGCATACCTGCTACAAGTTAGTATGTTAATAGTACAACACTATAATTCAAAATGTCACAACATTCACTCTGCACTAGTAAACAGTCTTACACTGTACTTATTGCATAAATTTATAAATAGCGGAATCTGGGATCACTGAATATAAAACAAACTCAATTTTTCAGTTCATTTCTCTTCCACAAATCCATCAAATTCTTCATCTTCAGTGTCTGAGTTTAACAGTCTCGCAAGTTGGACATAAAGCCCGGATCCCTCGAACTTACGACCTGTTGACATCAACATCCACTGGAATGATGGTAACCTCTGAATTAGTTTGCTTCACTTGGGTTTTGACGGTATCAGTGAGATTGAGTCGCGTGGCTTCATCCATACATAAGGCACACCATCAATTTTTTTGAAGATTAAAGGATTTTAAGTGCGCCTTATTGTCCAAAAATTATGATGTGTATATATACATACATGCTATTCTTTTAAAATTATCATTAATTCATTTTCTAAACCACTTAATCCTGATTAGGGTCACGAAAGGGCACTGATCTCAGCCAACTCTGGACGAGGGCTGGGTATACCCTGGACAGCTCACCAGGCCATTGCAGGGTCTATACTCACATAACCATTCATACTTACTTATGCCTAGGGGAGAATTAGAACAGCCAATTAACCTACGGTGCATGTTTTTGGACTGTGGGAGGAAACTGGAGTACCCAGAGGAAACCCACACAAGCACGGGGACAACATGCAAACTCCACACAGAAAACATCCGAGCTGGGAATCCAACCTTCTTGCTGTGAGGCTGAAGTGCTAACCACAATGCCACTGTGCTGTCCTATTTATTTGTTGTTATTATTATTATTATTATTATTATTACTACTAGTACTACTGATGAGGAGAAAAATATAGCAGGCCCTCGTTACTCACGGGGGTTTGGTTCCAGGCCCTCGTTACTCACGGGGGTTTGGTTCCAGCCCCTCCTGCGAATGAAGATAATCCACGAGTTCTGTACCTGGATGTAAAACCCCATGTATCCTATTACATGTGCGAATGATCAACCGAAAATAAAATACTATGTATCTATTACATGTGCTAAAATATGCTTCCTAAGCACATTCTATAGACAGTGTTACTCATTAATACAGTATTAAATGTAGTAAAGATTAAGAAAAACTTTTTAATTTTTACTGTTATATTTATTGATGATAAAATCTAAACATTATAGAGCATATACTGTTGTAAAGCACGAGCATTAAAGTCTTTTTCAATTATTATTCCAGTACAGTACCTAAGTTAATGTTTAGAACGTTTCTGTGTGAGATTTTATATTTTCTAGCATGTTTAACAAACGATACCAAAAGCATAAACTTGCTTCATTTCCTTTTACATTAAACGTGAGGTCTCCAAGATATCGCTGCCTAGAGGGCGACGTTGGAGTTCTCAGATTCAAATTGTTTTTGTTTATTTTAATATGTTTTGTATGTTGTTGTTGTTTGTTTTTTGCACTATGCTCGACTATGACCGGTCGACCCTACTACAGCTATGAGAGCGCAGTGTTTTTCGGGCATTTAGAACTGAGCACGATCAACTCCTATCCTGAGCTAACATGCTATGGCAGCTCAATGCTAGCCGCACCTCGGATAACAATAAGCCAAGGCGGAGACGTGGCAGGCGGGGCGGAGCTGAACGACGACTCCGGCGCTTGGTTAGCAATGGAAGGTTAGCACTTCCAGTCATACTGCTTGCAAATGTCCTCCCTGAAGGCTGTGTAGCAGCTGGTGTTATCGCCTCATGTATGAAATAACAATCGCCTCAGGGTGTATTCTCCTTGAGCCGTGTTTCACAGAAACACAGCATGGAGCAGACCTGTAGATCCCTCTGCGTTGCAATCAGAGCATGAAGTTGGTCCATCTTGTTTCGCAGAGACTGAACATTTGCAAGCAGTACGACAAGTGCTAACCTTCCACTGCTAACCAAGCACCGGAGTCGTTGTTCAGCCCCTCCCTGCCTGCCACGTCTCCGCCTGGGCTTATTGTTATCCGGGGTGCATACAAAACAAATTAAAATGAACAAAAAAACAATTTGACTCCGAGAACTCCGTGACGTTGCCCTCTAGGGAGCGCCATCTTGGAGACGTCACGTTCAATGTAAAAGAACATAAAGCAAGTTTACCCTTTTGGTATCGTTTGTTAAACATGCTACAGAACATAAAATCTCACACACAAACATTCCAAACATTAACGTAAGATAAGATAAGATAAGATACAGCTTTATTAATCTCACAATGGAGAAATTCACTGTTACAGGCTCTTGAGGTACTATCAGTAGGGGGTGCAAAAATAGATACAAGTACAAACATACACACATACATATATATTATATAAGTAAATAAATAGATTACTGTACTGGAATAATAATTGATAAGGGCTTTAATACAACAGTTCAGATGATTATTCCTCTTCAGGCACTTCAGGGGAAACTGTCATTTCTTCAGGAGAAAGTCTTATTTCTTCAGAAGAGACATCCAACGTTTTCTATCGCTTAGCCAGACAAGACACACAGCGTTTGAGTGGCATCATAGAGCTTAACTGGTAATTAAAACACACTAAAAAAGGCTTATTGAGAACTTGTGCGCGAATGAGGGAAAAAAGGGATGTTACATCATCTCAACCAATCAGCAGGAAGGACAGCCATTGGCTGAAATTGAATGACGTGACAGTCAAGGGCGTTCTGTATCCTTCAGCAGGGCTGCCAACCCAGGAAAGCACCATTTTGTAGTCGATGAGCCAAAAATTAGTATTTTGATCTGAAAATTAGAATTCATAATAGACAAAATTAGTACAGTAAAACCTCCGCTGACGAACGCTTAAGCTCACGAACTTTTCGCCTCAAGAACATTAAATTTGCGAGCATATTGTCTCTGCTGACGAACTAGTTTTCGGCGGACGAATCAAACGACGCGGTCGAACAGCGCCACGGTGGCGGCCACGGCGTCACAGTTCGTCACACCCCTTTCTTTGAATGCGGAAGTGGTTTGTGTTTGATAGACATTTTGGACCATATTGAGTGTACTTTTGCTATTATGGGACCGAAAAAGACCCCACCAGGTGTGCGTTTGTGTGACTCAACGTCCCAGTACGCTAAGTCTACCACCATCCTTAAGAACAAGGAAGCTATTAAGGGTGCGTGTTTCCAAACACTCCTTGCAAACAGTAAGTCCCTCCCTCCCTCCTCCTCCCACTCAATTCCATTAAGCCATCAACTACCATCACAAAGGTAAATAAAACGACTTTATTATACAGTACAGTTTATTTCTTTAATTACAATACAATAGACATTTATTATACATAAAATAAGGTATATTTTTGTGTAGTTTTAAGGCTTATTTAGTAGAAAATTATGTTTTATGGGGACCTGGGAACGGATTATTCTCATTTTAATGGTTTCTTATGGGAAATAAATGTTCGGAAGACGAACTTTTCGCCTCACACACACTTTCTGGGAACCAATTATGTTCGTGAGCAGAGGTATCACTGTACTCAAAAATAGGATTACACAAAATTATATATATATATATATATATATATATATATATATATATACATACATACATACACACACAATCTTTCTCAAATTTTACTGAATTCTGGATTAACAATGAAACAACAGGATATTTGAGAAAACCATGTTTATTTGACAAAATTCTACTGTTATAATATAATATATATTGCATATTTATTATTATATTATGTAAGACCCCGAATGATATTTGAGATCCGCATTTACAAATAAGAAAAGAGTTCAGAACAAGAAAAAAAAAAAGTTATGAGGTCTGCTGGTCGCTTGCTGGCTGTCTGCCTCCCTTTATGAGTTTTAATATCAAAAACACCCGAATGCACAATACTAAATTTCGCACTGCACATTGTGCAAAAGGTCGTGTATCTGTCATGCTTCTTAATCAATGGATTGGTTGTTCGTATTCCGATAAAAATTCTTGCTTTCTTTTCGTCGCCATTTTGGGTTCCCCACAGCCGTTCAATGCTTGGCTCTGGTTACCACTGATTGTATGTAAGATAGCAGCTGATTCGTGGAAATCGACCACGTGGCTGCCGATTAACGAACCACGAGGTAAAATGCAGTACAGGACAGTATAACATCCCGTGAGATTATCGCGAGACTTGGCTTTGCCAGGAAGGCAAACACGGGATGAATTTGATGCAATTAATTAGAATTACTGATAACATTGTCACATAAAATTGAAAGAAGCATATTTTCCTGAAAGTTTAAAAAATTCGTATTAATGTCTGAATGAATCGTAGTGCCGTATTTTAAGTTACTTTTCGTATGAATATGGATAAATCCTTACAAGTTGGCAACCCTGCTTCAGACAGTGGAGTGAGATTCAGGCCCTGTTTGAGTCACTGCTGGGTTCTTCTATTTCTCTCGGTCCACTGTCCTCCTGTATTGAACTCAGTTGGGTCTCTGTTTTTTCAGTGTCTGATCTGTCGCTGTCGTCTTCATTTCGGCTCTGGGTGTCTGTGCTCTCCGGGGCGAAGTGACACACGGTGCTCGCTCTGCCGGTCGTTTCATCCTCGTTCAGAGACAGGAACTCGATGCCCCCGGAGCTCGCTTCTCCCTCCTTCCTCTCGGCCAGGAAAGTCCTCTGGAGCATCAGTTTCTTCGTGCTATGACACTTGTATTTAAGCACAGGGCTCGAGTCGGATTTTTTCTGCTCTTCGAAGATCACGCAGGTCCCCAGAGCGTCCTCATATTCCCCGTTAAACACATAGCGACCCACCTGCACCATGGGCTGCTCACTGCTCATGCCCACAATTTTACACACCCCACCGGGTTTACGCAACACATCCAAGTCAATCATTCCGGACAGCTCGGCCACAACTAGCTGCTCCTCTTCCTCCCAGTCATCCGCCATCCCTCACTTACACACACCGGAGAGTTCCAGATCTTCAATTTCCCACTTCCCTCTTCACAGTTCCTGTAAAATGTGCTCACGTGTCTTTTAATTCCCACCTGTATTTACCCATTCCCGCCTTCTGCACTAAAAAAAAATCCCTGATTGGTCTATTGCGTTTTTATTGCGTGACATATACGCCGAAATGTCCAATCAATGCATCGCATATTTTTTAGAATAAGAGTTAAACGTTTTATTTGTTTGAAATTCTTATTTATTTAACTTTATTTAAATGGTTAAAGTAAAATCATGAATGAATTATGAATACAGTATGAAATTTATGGGCGCCCTTTAAAAAAAAAATCAAACTTATGCTTAGTTCATAAAAATCATTTTTACATCATTATATGTACTTACTGCTCTTTGACGTCCTGGCTAGCTGTCCATGGTGTACCCCGCTCGCCCAGAATCGGCTGAGAAGGGCACCAGCTTGCGCGGGATTCTAATTAGGAGTAAGTGGCTTAGAAAATGAATATATGTGTATCGATCCCACAACAACAACTTATTTTTTTAACCAAATGGGTCGTACACGGCAGGAATTGTCTCAAAACGGGTGGGGGCGAAAGCACTTGCTGCTGTCGTGCTAATTCTGCGACGGAAGTAGTTCAGCTCGGGTTTCCTGCAGTTCAACGTGTTCTCGAAATATTCACGTGTGTTTCGTGTTGCGCTCACGGAGTTCGTCTGATTTACAGTATAAATTACACTGATACGGTTTTACTATACATTAGAAAAGCAGTAAAGGTGAGTAAATAAAGAGGTACTGTGTATTTTATATAATAAATAAATAATAATAATAACAACAAGACGGGTTTGATACAGCGGAATGCTACCTGGTTAGCTTAGACAAGCTTCCATGAATAATCCTCACACTGACTTTAAAACATAAAGAAGTTGACAATGACCACAGTGATTTATACACAGTTTTATTAAATATCTGAAGGAAATAGTTTGGTATTTAATTACTTTACGATGAGACTTAAAGGCGTGTCAGGCTCCATTCAAGATCAAGCTAAAGACTGGTTTTGTTTTTATCCAATCCAAATTTTAATCCAAAATTTTATCCAATACTCTCCTTGGTAGACTATGATTGTGTTAAAAATTACTTAAAAAATTAGATTCACGGTCCAAAGAGTGGTTACTTTGCGTTAATAGCAAAAATTGTAAGGTAATGTACTTTGGGACGAAAAACCCCTGTTATGATTACAATATGAATGGAGAAAAAATTGAAACTGTCAGAGGAAAAAAGACCAAGGCATATTTTTACAAACAATTTGTCATTTTCAAAGCACATTAGCAATACAGCTGCAAAAGCTAATAGAGTGTTAGGACTCATTTAAAGGTCCTTCAATTATATTACCAAGGAGTCTTTTTTTAGTATTGTATAAAAGCTGTCAGACCACACCAGAGACATTTTGGAAACAGTCCAGAGGAGGGCTACTAAGATGGTCCCTGGACTCGAGAATTTGGATTATGAAGACAGGTTGAGGGAACTTGGACTAGCTACTTCAGAGAATAGACACATCAGAGCAGATCTCATTGAAATTTTTTCCACACTCCCCATTGCTCTGGATTGTTGAGCCTAAGTACTTAAAATCCTCCACCTTCTTTATCTCTGCTCCCTGTAACCTCACAGTTCCTCTTGGGTCCTTGTCGTTCACACACTTGTTCTGTCTTACTGAGGCTAACCTTCATTGCTCTCCTTTCCAGGGCATACTTCCACTTCTCTAGATTTTCCTGCACTTGTTCTCTGCTCTCACTACAGATCACAATGTCATCTGCAAACGTCATCGTCCATGGAGATTCTTGTCTAACCTCGTCTGTCAGCCTGTCCATCACCATAGCAAACAAGAAGGGGCTGAGAGCTGACCCTTGATGCAGTCCCACCTCCACCTTGAACTCTTCTGTCACACCGACGGCACACCTCACCACTGTCTTGCATCTCTCATACATGTCCTGCACCACTCTAACATACTTCTCAGCTACTCCAGACTTCCTCATGCAATACCACAGTTCCTTTTTTGGCACCCTGTCATATGCTTTCACTAGATCCACAAAGGCACAATGCAGCTCCCCCTGACGTTCTCTGTACTTCTCTATTAACATCCTCAAAGCAAACACTGCATCTGTGGTGCTCTTTCTTGGCATGAAACCAAACTGTTGTTCACAAATGCTGACCTCTGCCCTTAGTCTAGCTTCCACTATTCTTTCCCATAACTTCATCGTATAGCTCATCAACTTTATCCCTCTGTAGTTGCCACAATTCTGCACGTTTCCCTTGTTTTTAAAAATGGGCACGAGCACACTTCTCCTCCATTCCTCTGTCATCTGCTTATTCTCTAAGACCTTGCTGAAAGTTTTTGTCAGAAAATCTACTGCTACCTCGCCTAGACACTTCCATACCTCCACCGGTATATCATCAGGACCAACTGTCTTTGCACTCTTCATCCTCTTCAATGCCCTCCTCACTTCACCCTTCCTAATCTTTGCTACTTCATGGTCCTCAACAGACACCTCTTAGACTCTTTTTTTTTTTTTTTCCTCTCTCTCATTTTCATAATTCATCAGCTCTTCAAAATACTCTTTCCATCTTCCCAGCACACTTCTGTCATCAGTCAATACATTTCTCACTCTGTCCTTTATCAATCTAACTTGCTGCACGTCCTTCCCATCTTGATTTCTCTGCTGGGCCCACCTGTATGAATCATTTTTCTCCCTCCTTACTGTCCAACCTGTCATACAAGTCATCATAGACCCTCTGTTTGGCCTTTGACACTGCTACCTTTGCCTTACGCTGTGTCTCCCTGTACTCCTGTTTACTCTCTTCGGTTCTCCTCTTTATGTCCCACTTCTTCTTAGCTAACCTCTTCCTTTGTACACACTCCTGCACTTCTTCATTCCACCACCAAGTCTCCTTAACTCCTCTCCTTCCAGAGGACACACCAAGTATTCTCCTACCTGTCTCCCTGATCACATTTGCTGTTGTTGTCCAGTCAGCTGGAAGCACTTCCTGACCACCCAAAGCCTGTTTCAGATCCTCCTTGAAGACAACACGACACTCTTCCTTTTTCAACTTTCACCACTTTGTCTACTGCTCTGCATTTGCCTTCTTCACCTTTCTCACCATCAGTGTCATCCTGCACACCGCCATCTTATGCTATTTGGCAACATTCTTACCCACTACTACTTTGCAGTCACTGACTTCCTTCAAATTACATCGCCTACACAAGATGTTGTCTACCTGTGTGCTCCTACCTCCGCTTTTATTAGTCACCCTATGTTCCTGTCTCTTCTATAAGAAAGTATTCACCACAGCAATTTCCATCCTTTTCGCAAAATCTATCAACATCTGTCCTTCCGTGTTCCTGTCCTGGATACCAAACCTTCTTCAGCCTCTCCGTTGCCGGCACCAACATATCCATTGAAGTCTGCACCCATGACCACTCTTTCACCTCTGGGGGTATTCTGCATCACTTCATCTAACTCACTCCAGAATCTCTCCTTCTCTTCTAGCTCACATCCTGCCTGTGGGGCATAAGCACTAACAACATTGAACATCATGCCTTCAATTTCTAACTTGAGATTCATCACTCTGTCTGACGCTCTTTTCACTTCTAGAACATTCCTGACCAACGACTCCTACTCCATTTCTCTTCCCATCCACACCAAGATAAAACAGCTTAGACCCTGCTCCTAACTTCAAGCTTTGCTACCTTTCCACCTGGTCTCCTGAACACACAGTATGTCCACCTTCCTCCTCTGCATCATGTCAGCCAGCTCTCTACCTTTTCCTGTCATAGTTCTAACATTCAAAGTCCCTATTCTTAGTCTTAGACTCATGCACTTCCTCTTCTCTCTCTGCCTACGGACACGCCTCCTGCCTCTCCTTTTTCGACCAACAGTAGTCCAATTTCCACCAGCACCTTGTTGGTTAACAGCGCTGATGGTGCTTGTTGTTAACCTTGGCCTCAACCGATCCAGTATGGAATTTGTTTTAATCATTCGCATAACAATTTTAGCACAAGTTTTACGCCGGATGCCTTTTTTGTCACAACCCTCTGCATTTATCCAGGCTTGGGATCGGCGTGAGGATGAACACTGGCTTGTGCCCACCCTAACGGCTGCATTATATATAGCTAGATAGATAACTGTATTAATCCTCAGGGAAATTTGATATTTAGAGAAAGAAAAACACAGCTCAATCATGCATTTTGAAATATTTTGCTGGTTTGATCACACCCTTTCTTGTCCAATAGTTTTGAATACACCTTCTTGTCCTCAGGGGTGAATTGAGTCTCGCAGTCATGGGACGGAAGCTTGATCCCACCAACAAGGTGAAGCGTGGACCCGGACGGAAAGCAAGGAAACAGCAGGGTGCAGAGACCGAACTGACCAAGATTTTAGTGGATGGTATGATCAAAATCTCACTGCACACCTTCCGATAGCAGGGCTGCCAATTTGTATGAATTTATCAGTATTTATATGAAAAATAACACAACATACGGCAGTACGATTCATTCAGACATTAATACGAATTTCAAGGTTTCAGGAAAATATGCTTCTTTCAGTTTTATTTGACAATATTTTATCAATAATTCTGATGAATTGCATCAAATTCGTCACGTGTTTATCGTCCTGGCAAAGACAAGTCTTGCCATAATCTCACGGGATATTGCTGTTGTATTTTACCTTGTGATTCGTTAATCGGCAGCAAGATGGTCGATTTTCACGAATCAGCGGCTATCTTACATATACACCATACACTCCATCTATATACATATATCTATACACTCCATGGCAACCAGAGCCAATCATTGAACGGTTGCAGAAAACCCAAAATAGCGACGAAAAGAAAGCAAGAATTTTTATCGGAATATTCAACCACCTATCCATTTACTAAGAAGCATGACAGATACATGACCTTTTGCACAATGTGCAGTGCGAAATTTAGCAATGTGCATTTGGACATTTTTGATATTAAAACGCATATAAAGGGAGGCAGACACAGCCAGCTAGCAACCGGTTTGCTTTATAACTTTTTTTCTTGTCCTGAACTCTCATACTTGTCATTTGTAAATTCAGATATCAAATATCATTCAGGGTCATGCATAATATAATAATAAATATGCAATATATAATAATATTTATGACGTATTCTATATTATAACACCAGTAGAATTCTGTCAAATAAACATGTTTTTTCTCAAATACAGTTGGCCCCCAACTTACGAAATTAATCCGTTCCAGAGCCCTTCTCGTATAGCGGGGATTTCGTAAGTAGGGGTCGCATCTTACATGTTAAATGCCTAATTCGTTCCAAGTCTCTCGTCTTTGGACTGGAACTTCACATGTCTGTCTGTCTTCCTTTCGGCCTTTTACTCAGGAGTCGCCACAGCGAATCATCTGATTCGCATGTTTGATTTGGCAGAGGTTTTTACGTCGGATGCCCTTCCTGTCACAACCCTTTTTAGTAAGGGACAGAAACACGCTGACGACTTTGCAGCTACTCTTTACGAATGTCAGCAATGGTTCTTTTACATGCCTCTCACCATAGACAGTGAGAGACATGGCCCGCCTTTGATAACCCAGTTAGCTACACTGGGGGGGACAGTGACAACCTTGTGGAGAGTGGAACTTCACATACCCTTTAAAAATAATAAAAGTACACCAATTTTGTATAAAATATGTGTTTAAAGTAAAAGAAAATTATTTATTAAACAATTTAAACATTTTATTAACATATTTTTCATTAAACCATTATTAAACATTTTTTATTAACACACACACCTCTTTCTCGCATGCGCTGTGAGCCACGCCCACAAGACGTGAATTCAAAGCGCATTCCCTGCTTGACAAACTCAACTTTAATTTGATTCCTTGAGGGATCGGAATTCCAGATGAGCTCAAATGCACCCACAATTATTGAACATTCACTGAATTAAAACAACTTAAAAAACTAAACTAAAAACTAAAAAGTGAAGCTTCCTTCTGTCTCTATCTGGGAGGCCAGTGGGGCGGGATGTTGAGAGACAGCCAATAAGAGAGCAACTTGGGCATCGTGTGAAATTTTGATTGCCGTGTTTGAATTTTGAATTTCTTTTTGTAAGAGGGGGTTGTTTCGTATCTCGGGGACGGAAACTCGGGAAATGTTTTTCGTAACCCGGGGATTTCGTACATCAGGGTCTTCGTAAGTTGGGGGCCGACTGTACTTTCATACACTTCCCCTTTCACCTCGCCTCTGAGGGTGGGAATAAAAGGGACTGGACTTCCAGATAGCTGTTGATGTTGCTGCCTTCAGCTCAGGATGGAGAATGTCTGGATTCAGAATAAACTCTGCAGTCTCTACTTTTAAACATTAAAAAACAAATCCTAAAAATTCTGCATTGACCAGTTCTGTCACACTTGTTGATGGTATCACTGCCGACAGTCTGTCACACCGGCTGTTTATATGGGCACACACGGTGTTGATCACTACATTGGGAAAAAAGCAGCATTTTTGTTGTTACGGCGACACTTCTGATAAAGAAGTATGCATGTGCAGATGTACAGGAAGTAGTTGTAATAGCTGCCGTGAGAGGGCGATGAAAGGACTGGCTTGGTGCAAAAAAAAAAAAAAAGTTCTGGTTTTAAATTTTTATTGCATACTCGGCTAGTTAATAAAAATGACTGGTGGGAATAAAAAAATATATAATATATATATATATTTTTTCAAAATTTCTTTTAATTTTTTTTTTTTAAATTAGCATCGGCAGATCTGCAAAACAAGAAATTAAAAAGAATGGCCTAATAAATAAATAAACCAGAGTTGTTATTGACTTCAACGGTTGAGTTTAAACTAGAATAAAATGAATAATAACTCCAGCGCTGAAAATACAGTTTAAAGTATTGTAAAGTTTCACCAGGTGGACCCCCCCAAATTGTTCTCAATGGTGAAACAAAAGCATTTACACTTTGAAAGAGAGCCCACAAGTGTAATTTCACAGTCAGTAAACCAAACTGTCCATTCTCCATGAGGCAGGAGGATGAAAGGCTGTCTGCACTGTCCATCACACTGGAAAATCACCGGGTACGTCATGCTTGTGTGTGTGTGCTGGCAGGTAGATGTTTCCTTCAGAATGACTTACGCTGACCTGTGAAGTTGCATGAAAAGCAGTTTTTCTTACAGAAAAAGCATGTTAGGGCCAGAACATTCTTAACTCTCAGAACATGGATGTATACGTATCAGGTGGCAACGTGTTCCCAGTGTACTTTGGGCAGGGCGTCTGTTAGGTTACTGAATCGGCCCACATGAATACTGCTTAAAGTACTGATTCACCTTTGTCACCCAGAAACGCTTTTGGAGCGAGTCGTAAAAAAAAGACAGCAGTCCATGTAAAAAAAAAAACCAACAGTCTTTATTCACGAATCACCAACACACAATGGTGAAGTACACATATATACAGCTCTAAGTTGGTTCCCCGCCCTAGGTGAGGAACAGGTTGAAGTGGGTTAGTCTAGGAGGCTGGTGGTGGTCATCACTACTTTTCCACAAGAAAAACAAGTCTACAGTATCTAGGAGCAGCTGGACTATATCAAAATAGGAGATAGAAGTTTCACAGAGCAAGCTCAGACAAGACAATAGCCTCTTAGAATAGAGAAGCAACATTCATAGTAGAAATCGCACACCTGATTGTTACAGAAGTATACCTGTAATTTTCCATACTCATAGAAACAAGTAAAAAACTTCACACTATGATGATTAAGAACATTTCCCCCTCAGTATCCTCAAAAAATAAACATGAAACGTGCACAAGTTTCAGTACCTGCAAAAACTGAGTAAGAGAGCCTGCACCCTGTTTAGCTGCAAGCTGGTGTTTGAAGGGGAGATCAGGTTGGTGGGTGAGGGGAAAAAAAGTGAATTTGTACCAGAAAAAGGTCTGGTTTACATATGTAAACATCATGTATGATACCGATTGTGATCATGCTGATGAAAATTACAGACTGCCCCACACACACACACACACACACACACATAATCATTGTTATCTCTTTCCCTCATACAACATTTTTTTAACGTCCTGTCTTCCACGATGTATTACACCAGTGATCCCCAACCTTTTTATCACTGCGGACCGATCAACACTTGACAATTTTACCCAGTGTGTGTGTGTGTGTGTGTGTGTGTGTGTGTGTGTGTGTGTGTGTCACAGATTGTTTATATTGTAAATATAATTTATTTATTTACATAAAATATTATTGTTATTAATAAACACTCCATGGATGTTATTTTTCAACAGCTGAAATGAAGTTCTAATAAATTAAGATTAAATAATTAAGATAAATAAAGTACTGAAAGTGTCGGGCAGTGGTGGTCTAGTGGTATAGGGCGCTGAATCACTGATCCAAAGGTTGGGGGTTCAAGTCCCACTCTTCACAAGGTTGTCACTGTCCCCCCCCCCCAGTGCAGCTAACTGGGTTATCAAAGGCGGGCCATGTGTCTCACTGTCTATGGTGAGAGGCATGTAAAAGAACCATTGCTGACTTTCGTAAAGAGTAGCTGCAAAGCCGTCGGCGTGTTTCTGTCCCGTGCTAAAAAAAAAAGGGTTGTGACAGGAAGGGCATCCGACGTAAAACCCTCTGCCAAATCAAACGTGCGAATCAGATGATTCGCTGTGGCGACTCCTGAGTAAAAGGGAAAATGCCGAAAGGCAGACAGACAGACAAAGTACTGAAAGTAGAGCTTGAACTTTTCTAAAAACAAAACAAACAAACAAAAAAACCCCACAGGTGCTGGTGCACCAGCTGGGAGAATTTAGGCTCAGGCTCACTCAAAATCCCCGCTAATGTTTGAAACACTCCAACACGCCTCTCTTCACACGCTGTTCCTTTGTGGGTTACATTTTAGCGCTCAAATGACCGACATGTAACCAACAGAATCCGGTCATTTTTCAAAATAAAAGATTTTTCAAAAATAAAGATAGTTCAGACTCGGATAATAAATAAAACGGAAATAATGAATTATTTCTTCTGTGGCCTGGTAGCAATTGAGCCATGGACCGGTACCAGTCCACGGATCGGTGTTTGGGGACCCCTGTATTACATGATCTACGATATATTCTGTTTACATTTATTTAGAGCTACATGAAATGTGCATTATGTGGGTTGAATAGTAACTCGAGCACACATCTTTTCTTCTTGAGCTAACATCTTTTCCTATTGGATCATGTAATGCATCGTACTTCCTCCTTGACTGTGAGGGAAAGTCAAACCAAACCATCACTAACTTCAGGATACAAGTGTGGACAGTTACGCAGCAATCCAATAACATCTTTAACCATCTGTTCAAAAACTGAGTTCTGACTGTCTCATGGTGTGCCACTGTAATAGCCTATAAACACAATACTTTTGTATTTTCTGAAGTATTAGTTAATTTTATTTTGCTACTGATTAACTGCCTGAGGAGATAGTAGTCTCTGGGTTCTATAGCAACTGATGGGATGTAAGTGTGTTTTGTTCTCACTTGATCTGACAGTGTTTATGTGAACCAGTGATGAGTCACTGTGTTTGGATGACAGTGATGATTATGTTGATGAATGTGTCAAAATAAAACGCTTTAGCAGCCTCCCATTTGAGTGTTCGAAGATGTGAAATCGCTGAACTGTGTGTGTGTGTGTGTGTGTGTGTGTATTGGGGGGAGAGACACAGAAATAACAAACTCGTTTTCTTAGCTTTGAAAACAAATTAATTTTTAATTTAGCATAAGCTACTTAATTTCTCAGCCTTTATATTATCTGTGTGGTTTAGTAATGTTTCATTAGATAATTCAATATTAGAAACAAAATATATAATAAATTCTACTTGAACACATTAAGAAAGTGAAAATATATTGCTTTTTTACTATAAAAAGTTCTGCACTCAAATATTTAGTTTCACCATTTTTAGCATTGAATACAGGCCAGAGTCATCATTACAGTTTTTACACAAACTTGAGCAAAATCATATTCATTTCCAGCCAGTGTTGGGTTCATTTACACAGATATCTTAAATTGTTAACAGGAAAATCGAACCACTCCAAAAATTCTCCAGGACACCCCAAAGATTTTTCAGAGGGTTACTTAAGGGCAGGACTCTGTGGTGCCAGTTCATGAGTGAAAATAATTCCTGAACAATGTTTTCAGTGTTTGAGCCCCAATTGTATACCTGTGTCATCAGGGAAGAAAAAGTCCAATGATGTGTTAGCCTGAATGTACCAAATAAACTAGGGTATCAGGTGACTTGATTTTATTGCCACATTAATGTTGCTAAGCCTGGACTCGACGAACTGGAACAACAATACCATTGTAGATCTACAGTGTTTATTATATATTTTCATTATTTAGCATACATTAACTCGTTCTATTGTTCATCACTGAAGTCCAAATGGTGTATACGTGTAAATCTTAAGTAGAGGGATCCCTCGCTGCTTCGTGCTTCAATTCATGTGGCTTCCTTGCATTGCGTTTTTTTTTTTTTTTTTTTTTTTTTAAATATTCATCAAATTAAAAAATACGGAAATTAAGGAAGAATAAGGGGAAAGTTAAGGAAAATGCCACAAAAACAAGGCCAATTATGCAAAAACAAACAAACAAAAACGACCCAAAACCTCCCATCAAAACTCCAGACTCTCCCCGATTTATGGTTTTAATTGGTTCCGGATGGCTGAACGTAAGTTGAAAGTGAAGGTAATTGGTCACAGTGACGTATGACGCTCATACTGCACTATACATTCATAAATACCATTACCGTATCTCATAAAACACCCCTAAATCAATTATTATAAACATAACATTGTAAAATAATATCAACATTAATTTCAAATAAATTCAAGCAGAATAATTTCAAATTGATAAATTTTAATCAAATTCACTCATGAAATATCAAATACAGTATCAAATATAACCTTTAACATTCTCTATGATGCGATCTTTCTGCTTGTAAATGGTTCCAATGGTTGATTGATGGTCACTTTACATGAAGCTGAGCCTACTCACTTTACATGAAGTTTAAAACATCCAATCAACGCTTACAATATGTGAGGCGCTCAATACCGAAAGCAGTGCAATTGCTGTGCTTGAAGGCGGGTTATACGGACTTCTGGTCTTTCAAGTGAGCAAGGGTCCGTTGAACTTGTTTAGTGCTCAGCCTGCACTGATGTGAATCACTAGCAGAGCAGAGAGTTCTCTTTCATTTTGCAATCTCTTTGCTGAACTGAGTATGCATGGTAGATTGCGCCGAATCCGAGCAGATACTTAATTCATCTCTGTATGAGATTTGCACCCATGCTCGTAGGCTTACGCTTCTGGCCAACCATATTTGCTCAGGGTTACAAAAGTCCGCAAAACAGTGTAAACACAAAGATCACAGAGACGACATCTTAACACAAGGGTAACAAGCTATATAACACACATATATATATATATATATATATATATATATATATATATATATATATATATGGGGCAGTGGTGGTCTAGTGGTTAGGGCGCAGGATCGCTGATCCTAAGGTTGGGAGTTTGAGTCCCCACAAGGTTGTCACTGTCCCCCCAGTGCAGCTAACTGGGTTATCAAAGGCGGGCCATGTCTCTCACTGTCTATGGTGAGAGGCATGTAAAAGAACCATTGCTGACTGTCGTAAAGAGTAGGCTGCAAAGCCGTGAGCGTATTTCTGTCCCTTGCTAAAAGGGTTGTGACAGGAAGGGCATCTGACGTAAAAACCTATGTCAAATCAAATGTGCGAATCAGATGACCGATGATTCACTGTGGTGACTCCCAAGAAAGGGAAAAAACCAAAAGAAGAGATGTGTATATATATATATGTATATATATATGTATATATATATATATATATATATATATATATATATATGTATATATGGTGGTAGGCCTCCGTCAGTCCCGAAGGACTATGGCTGCGCTCTGGCTGGTATCCCGGCTGGTGATACTCCCCAGTGGGCAGAGCCCGGGTAGGGAGTAATGAGGGACAGGCTGTTACCCAGGCAGCAAGTCCCCCGTCTCAGCGCCACCGGAAGGATCCAATGGAAAGGCAAGTGCCGATACGACTGGGTTCTGGTGCCGTTGCAGGAGAGAATCTACGGTCAATTTAGAACGGCCAATTAACCTACAGTGCACGTCTTTGGATTGCGGGAGGAAACCGGATCACCCGGAGGAAACCCGCACAAGCACGGGGAGAACATGCAAACTCCACACAGAAACGCCCAGGCCGGGAATCGAGCCCGGGCCTTATTGCTGTGAGGCGGACGTGCTAACCGCTACACCACCGTGCCGCTATATATATATATATATATATATATATATATATATATATATATATATATATATATATATTTATTTATTTATTTATTTTTTATATATAAAAAACTGAACTGGGAAGAAGGAGGGGCACGTTCAGTCTGTCGTTTGTAAACAATGGACGCAGCGTCATTACGTCAGTGTACGTCTAAACTCAAAATTTGTCTTTTTTTTTTTTTTGAAGAAAAAAAAACATAAAACGGATGAACGTATGTCGGGGAGCGTCTGTACTTACATTTTTATGTGAGGTGCACAGCTGTGTGTGTGCACGCATGTCTGTCTGTGTGTATTTATATTTTATTTACATCTTATGCATTATTTTTGAATTTGTAATTATTATAAGCATTTATAGCATTGAATATGTATTTACTGATATTATATACATCATATACATGTACGTAGACGGGGGGGGGGGGGGGTTGACCCTACTTCTCGGAATTCGGTGGTTGCGAGGATGGGTGGGAGGGGGTGGGGATCTAGGTCCCAATTAACTGTGGAAAGTGAGGGATCCCAGTATTTCAGTATTTATAGCAGTTTTTATGTAGAAGCCAAGCTTTTACAAACTACCCAAACTTGAAATTGTTATTTTTTGTCCTAGGTTTGAATTATGATAATTGTTTAACAAGATAATGATACAAATGAATATTTTTTCTTTTCACTTGTCTGCTGCATTCTTCTGTTGAGGTGTAGAGGGTTGAAATCCTAACATTTAGTCATTACAACCTGGTGTAGATGATTTCAGTCCTCTACAGATCAACTGCTGAGATTATGGAATCAAATACGTTGCTGGTGAAGTGGTTTGATTGACTTGCATATTATGTATGTGGGTGGACATTGTAATCAGACTATGATTCAAATGCACCACATAGGAAATGGGCCACTGTATACAGGGAGTGTGAGGTGGTCGTTTCTTTGGGAAATTAAAATTGTTTTGTAATTTATTTCAAATGGTTTCAGAGAACGAGCCTAAGAAACTATCAAGCAGAGCCAGAAAACGGTAAGATGCTCATCATGTCATCATCTCCTGTGTTATAAAGTGGTCTGCTAGTTATTTGTGCAGTCGGATTGCTTTATTGACTTCCTGAATGTCTGCAGTGCTGTGAAGAGAGCACAGGGTGCCACTACACACAGAGAAGAAAAAAAGCCCAAGAAAGGTACAAATTACTGAAATGAATATTTCAAAATGATCAATTTGCTCCTCTTTAAGGTACAGCAATTTGCCATCATATAAAAAAAATTAACAGTCCTTGTTCATCACTTTCCAGGATTCTCAGATGAGAACAGTGAATGGCTTACACCAGCAAAGCGAAAGCGCAAACTTGACCATTCAGACGGGGACGAAGACAGCGACAGCCAGTGGGAGGAGGAGGATGAGGAGGAAGAGGTTCCTGAAAGAAAAGGAAGAGAAAAAGGACAACTTATGCCTGATGATGATGATGATGATGATGATATGGTTGATGACTATGGAGTGATGGAAGATAGCAGTGAAGGAGAGCAGGAGGAGGAGGATGCAGGCAGTGATGGCGAGGAGGTGTGTGTGAAAGTATCTCAAATCAAAATGCCTGAAGAGGCAAAATAAAATATGCAACTTGAAAGTTTGTATGATTTTTTTCATCCCTTTGTTTCTCCAGCTGCTACCTATTGAGCGAGCAGCCAGGAAAGAGAAAAAACATCAGTATGTCACTACAGAGGAGAGCGAGGAGGAAGATGAGGAGGAGGAACAGGGAGAAAGCATGGATGATGAACAAGAGGAGGAACAAGAGGACACGGTGCAGGCAAATATTGACCAAATAGACAGGTTTAAACTGCCTAATGCAAAGGAGAGAGAGCAAGAGGGTGAGTCATTGTTGGAGCTGTATGGTTTTAGGGGGGAAACAAGCACTCAATAGCCCTTTAAACTGGTACATCTTTCTTTTTGTTTCTGGTGTAGGACTTTTGCCTCTAGACCTTCAGAGCGTTCACCAGAGGATCAAAGACAACATGGAGGTGCTCTCCCACTTCACTGAGAAGAGAGAGGAGGGGAGAGAGCGGGCCGAGTATCTTTCACTGCTGAAGTCTGATCTCTGCACCTACTACAGCTACAATGAGTTCCTCATGGGCAATCTCATGGAGCTGTTTCCTCACTCTGAGGTGTTTTTGTGTGTCTGTGTGGTTCCTTATTGCTGAAGTTGAGAAAAGTTACATAACATACAGTTTTAGTAAAAGACTTTGCTTTATGTTTACTTATTTTAACTTATTTCAAAGGTCATAAATCTCGAACAGGAAGTTTTATTTACATATAATTTACATGTATAATCGGTCCTCGATTTAATGGACATAAAGGGGGTGCACCGGTCCGATTTTGCCGGTTGTCTGTAGAGTCCAAGAATGGTCCAGAATTGGGTCAGTCATGACAACAATTTCATTGTCGGAAAAAATCGGGGAAAATGCTACATGTTTATGCACCACCACATCATCCAATGTGACATTACTGTACTGTATACTCTGACGCATGCATCACCTAACGGCCGACTATTGAAACATCAGCTCGTGTCTGCCCTTTGCTCACCACCGAGCCCTCCTGGACAGATTCGGCTACTCTAGACTTTGTCTGGTTTCCGATAACTGTTGAACCAGAGTTTGTAGAATCAAGTGTGTATGTTTGTGTGTACACAACAACAATTAATGGGTTCTTCCTTGGACTTAAGTACAGGGATCCCTCGCTACTTCGCGCTTCAATTCATGCGGCTTCAGTGCATCGCTTTTTGTTTTTTTAAATAAAATATTCATCAAATTAAAAAATAAGGAAATTAAGGAATAACGGGGGGGGGGGAGTTTAAGGAAAATGCCACAAAAACAAGGCCAATTATGGAAAAAACAAAAAACCAAAACCTCCCATCAAAACTAGTTACATTTTTGTGAGGTGCGCATCTGCGAGCGCGCGTCTGTATGTGTGTGTGTATTTATATTTTATTTACATCTTATGCATTATTTTTTAATGTTTAATTATTATAATGAGCATTTATAGCATTGAATATGTATATGTATTTCTTGATATTATATACATGTACATCAGTTGGGGGTAATCCTACTTCACGGAATTCGGTGGTCATGTGGGGACCTTAGTCCCAATTAACCGCTGAAAGTGAGTGATCCCTGTACACCCTTTCAGTAAGTGTCTTGATTACAGACCTAAAACAAAACTTTGGCAGAAGTAAACAGTGATGACAGAGGTGGCACTTCCAGGGTTTAAGATTTTGATTGTGATTCTTGCGCAGGTACAGCATAAACACATTGTTGGTTATGTCACCTACTAATAAACAGCTTGTGCAGCCAAATGTTCTTCATCAAGAGTTCTTTATAACTGCCATGTAGACAATATTAAAAACTGATTGATGCAGGGTTCAT
Organism: Plotosus lineatus; assembly: GCA_024760905.1. NCBI lineage: Eukaryota > Metazoa > Chordata > Actinopteri > Siluriformes > Plotosidae > Plotosus > Plotosus lineatus. Next base: position 42,998,927 of record CM045728.1, read on the forward strand.
TTTTGGGTTAAGTTTGTGATTTTGGCTTAAACCTTGATGTTCCTGTTTCAGTACCACCCATGTGTATCCTCTCATGTGTGGCTATGCTAACAGGATAGATAAGTTTGTTGTCAGAGTCTGAAGAGGTAGATGGACAAACCCAATGCCTCTATATGTACTGACAGCACACGACAATGTAATGAAACTGAGTGTTGTGCTTCACTTTTGGAGTGTTAAAAGGATTAAGGAAAACTATTAATCATCTGTTGTGGTGTGTGTGTCAATATGTGCAATTTAGCTCATAGATTTCCTGGAGGCCAATGAAGTTCAGCGCCCTGTCACCATTAGGACCAATACCCTTAAAACTAGGAGGAGGGACTTGGCTCAGGTAAAAGATCTTTATAATGACTTGCATTCCAATTCATTAGTTTGTTGAACTAAACATAATATTTTCTATTCACACAGGCAATGATCAATAGAGGGGTGAATCTGGACCCTTTAGGAAAGTGGTCTAAAGTGGGCCTGGTCATTTTTGATTCTTCAGTTCCCATAGGTTAGTTCTGTAGTGATTTCGTGATCAATTGTGGTGTATGGTGACACATATTTAAAGTTTGGAAGGTGTTTAATGTCTTACTTTTTTCAATTTTTTTCCCTCTGTTCAGGTGCAACACCAGAGTATCTGGCTGGGCACTACATGCTGCAGGGAGCATCATCACTGCTTCCAGTAATGGCACTCTCTCCCCAGGAGGGGGAGTCTGTGTTGGACATGAGTGCAGCTCCTGGGGGAAAGACCACTTATATAGGTAAGAACAGTGTACGCAGTCTGTCTTCACATAAACAATTACATTTATTCTAAAGAAGCTCAATCAAATCTCTCCATAAACATCTCTGACTGCTTATTTCTGAATCTTCTTTTCTTCTTCTTTTCCTTTCGGCTTTCCCTTTAGGGGTCGCCACAGCAAACCATCTGCCTCCATCTTACCCTATCCTTTATATCTTCTACTCTTACTCCAACTACCTTCATGTCCTCCTTCACCACATCCATAAATCTTCTCTTTGGACTTCCTCTCGGCCTTCTGCCTGGTAGTTCCAACCTCAGCCGCAGCCCGGCTAACCAGAAGCCCGGTTGAGCGTGCTTAGTTATATACCCTCGAAGACACTCTGATCTTATAGCTGTAGGAGGGTCGACCGGTCATAGACTAGCATAGTGCAAAACATGAACAAATAAAACAACAAATAAAACAAAATAAAACGAACAAAGACACAATTTGACTGAGAACTCCGCGACGTCACCTTCTGGGCAGCGCCATCTTGGAGACGTCACTCCAAGTTCAATGTAAAAGGACATGAAGAGTACTGTAATAAAGTTTATACTTTTGGTATCGTTTGTTAAACATGCTACAGAACATAAAATCTCACACATAAACATGAACTTAGGTACTGTACTGGAATAATAATTGAAAAAGATTTTAATACAACAGTTCAGAGAAAACCGTCGTTTCTCAGGAGAAAGTCTTATTTCTTCAGAAGAGAAATCCAGCGTTTTCTATCGCTTAGCCAGAGAAGACGCAAAGCGTTTGAGTGGTATCATAGAGTTTAACTGGTAATTAAAACACACACGGAAAAAAGAGGCTCATTGACAACTTGTGCGCGAATGAGAAAAATGGGCGGAACATCAGCTCAACCAATCAGGAGAAAGGAGGACAGCCATTGGCTGAATTTGAATCCCGTGCCGGTTGCTCGGCAGTCAGCGAATATGCAAACCATGGGTGCAAAACCACGAATAGTCAAGGGCCTACTGTATTCTGTTTTGCTGACGCTAACCTTCATTCCTCTCCTTTCCAGGGCATACCTCCACCTCTCTAGATTTTCCTGCACTTGTTCTCTGCTCTCACTGCAGATCACAATGTCATCTGTAAACATCATAGTCCATGTGGATTCTTGTCTAACCTCGTCTGTCAGCCTGTCCATCACCATAGCAAGCAAGAAGGGGCTCAGAGCTGACCCTTGATGCAGTCCCACCTCCAGCTTGAACTGTTCTGTCACACCGACAGCACACCTCACCACTGTCTTACATCTCTCATACATGTCCGGCACCACTCAAGCATACTTCTCTGCCACTCCAGACTTCCTCATGCAATACCACAGTTCCTCTTTCGGCACCCTGTCATATGCTTTCTCCAGATCCACAAAGGCACAATGCAGCTCCTTCTGACGTTCTCTGTACTTCTCTATTAACATCCTCAAAGCAAACGCTGCATCTCTGGTGCTCTTTCTTGGCATGAAATCAAACTGTTCTTCACAAATGCTGACCTCTGCCCTGAGTCTAGCTTCCACTATTCTTTCCCATGACTTCATCGTATGGCTCATCATCTTTATCCCTCTGTAGTTGCCACAACTCTGTACATCTCCCTTGTTGTTAAAGGGTACCTGCACCCAAAATCTACAACATTCAAAAAATATCCACTATACTTTATTATTAACTTTTAAACATCGCATGATGTCGATAGTGTATTTATAAGTCCACATTTCCTTTTCTTCTATATGACATTCCTTGCTCACGAAGGTTGAGCGCGCGGACATGTTGGCTACTTTTCAGTGGGGTCAAAGGTCATTGTGACATAACATCGTTGACAGTCGTATAGCCAATTGCAGAATGTCAGTATATTTTCCTCAAGCAATTCATGTTCTTTACAACAATCGCACTACTGATTGGTTTTTTGACACACGCATTTTCCACAAGAGCACCAAATATTTGCTGGTTGTTTGCTACGATTTTCCCATGTAAGAGCTTCTGCTGACTCTCCAATATCGTCCTCCGAGTCATCACTTTCCTGGTCTGATTTCACTAAATATGGATAGTCTTTCTTCAGTGGGTCATATAAATAACCTTCTAATCATTCTACGAAATTGTCTTCGTCCATGGTTTTTAAAAAAAGCTACTATAATGTCTGTTTTTTTCCATGTTTCCGTGAGCTTGTTGTTGTATATGTCGGGTATATAGCCTTACGTATACATTGCAATCTCGCAGTTTCGGTCAAGGCTTTGTCAACGATATGACGTCATTCAAATGCGCCGTTTTAAAACTCCTGTGCTCTGAAGCTTGACGTTAGTGAAGCCCTTAAATCGCTTAAAGCTGGTTTGTGAGAGAGTATAATAAACACCTTATAGGTGTATTATCACTAGCTACACACAATACATCAAATTAGGTATATGAGCGCTTTCACTAGAGGTACCTTTTAAAAATGGGCACCAGCACACTTTCCCTCCATTCCTCTGGCATCCTCTCACTCTCTAAGACCGTGTTGAACGTTCTTGTCAGAAAATCTACTGCTACCTCTCCTAGACACTTCCATACCTCCACCGGTATGTCATCAGGACCAACTGCCTTTCCACTCTTCGTCCTCTTCAATGCCCTCCTCACTTCACCCTTACTAATCTTTGCTACTTCCTGGTCCTCATCAGCTCTTCAAAGTTCTCTTTCCATCTTCCCAGCACACTTCTGTTATCAGTCAACACGTTTCCCACCCTGTCCTTAATCACTCTAACTTGCTGCACGTCCTTCCCATCTCTATTTCTTTGCTGTGCCGACCTGTATAAATTATTTTCTCCCTCCTTACTGTCCAACCTAGCATACAAGTCATCATACACGCAATATTTATCCTTTGACACCGCTATCTTCGCCTTATGCTGTGTCTCCCTGTACTCCTCTTTACTCTCTTCGGTTCTCTCTATGTCCCATTTCTTCTTAGCTAACCTCTTCTTTTGTACATACTCCTGCACTTCCTCATTCCATCACCAAGTCTCCTTATCTACTTTCCTTCCAGAGGACACGCCAAGCACTCTCCTACCTGTCTCCCTGATTACATTAGCTCAATACTTCTCAATTATTTTCTGTCCCCCCCAATATAAATAGTGTTATTTGTCTAAAAATTGTTATAAATAATCCTCTGCATAACACTGTATCCTTATTAGCATAATAAATCCTTATTGTCATTATGGAATACAAATAAAATGAAGAAATATAGATCAACTTCCAACAAAGAATAACTTTATTAACAATTTTTTAGTGTTTAAACGAAAAGATTTAAAGTGCATCAATTTGCCTGAAATAAAAAAGTATCCTTATTTAAACTGTCAACATTTTCTGACCAACAATTTGAACCATTTGATACTGAAAAATAAAATTAAATAAAATCAATAAATAAAAAATTCAAATTGATCGCCAATATTAACTCAGGAGCACAATATATAAAACACTTTAACCTACAAAACAAAATTAATAAAATTGTTATTATTACCAAAATGATTAAGTCCAGATTAATGGCTATAATGAGCACATTTCTCAGTGCACAGCTTTTCGAAGCCGGGTTTAAAGCACGATACTGAACTCTCAGCTCCTGCTCAATGCTGAACTGGGACCTGGACTTATTTTCACAGCAGTGATGTCATCTAGCATGACAGAGACCGTGTCTGCTGCAGGTAGGATCAGTTCCTCTGCTCTGCTGTGGGGAGTTTCTACACTGAGCAGTTTGGTACTCCACCTTATCTGATGCTAACAGAGCTCGGTTTGCTGGAGTAGCATTCACAAAGCGGGATGGTTCTTGGAAATACTCAGCACATTTTCGCTGAAAAAACTAACGTGGCTCATCATGTGATCAGGGTGTGATGTCTTTAAGAGACGCCTGAATTTATTTGGGTACATGCTGTCCGCTGCCAATGTTTTCAGACAAAGTAAACACAGCGGTCTTGTTTCTCACCGCAGCACAATGAAGCCGAGTACTACATCCGCTTCATCATACCTCCTCCACTTAGCTTCCGGGAGACTTTCGTTTCTCTCACTGTCTCCATCTCTCTCCGCCTCTCTTTCCATCCCTGTTAAAAATTTTCATGGTAGGTTTATTAACTTCACTTCTTATTTTAGCTCTGGGCACACTCTGACAGTGAGGAAGTCACTGCCACCTGCTGTAGTGGATGTAGAATTACACTTTATCCTAATACGGAAGCGCCCCCCCTGGCATTGTGGGCACGCCCCACTATTTGAGAACCACTGCATTAGCTGTAGTTGTCCAGTCATCTGGAAGCACTTCCTGACCACCCAAAGCCTGTTTTAACTTCTCCTTGAAGACAGCACAACACTCTTCCTTTTCCAGCTTTCACCACTTTGTCTCCTGCTCTGCTTTTGCCTTCTTCACCTTCCTCACCATCAGCATCATCCTGCACACCACCATCCTATGCTGTTTGGCAACACCCTCACCCACTACTACTTTGCAGTCACTGACTTCCTTCAAATTGCTTATTTCTGAATAATTAATTGAAATTGATGTTACTGTTCCAGCTCAGCTGATGAGAAACACAGGTGTGGTGGTTGCTAATGATGCCAGTGCTGAGAGGCTCAAAAGTGTCGTGGGAAACATTCATCGCCTGGGAGTCACCAACACCATCATCAGTAACTATGATGGCCGACAGTTTCCCAAGGTCTGCTCCCACCCTCTTTCTGACCATTGCCTTTTTAATAATCACTCCATTTTGTGTGTTATCTCTTATGTTATGGCTTCTTTTTTCATATTTCTGCAGTTGCTTTTGTTGATGAAGGATATTTTTGTCTTATTAATTTTGTTACCCTTAGATTTTGTGTGTTGATTGATTATGCACTCTGAACTGGTGTGAATTTTTTTTTTTCTTTCTCTATGGTAGGTGATGGGAGGTTTTGACAGAGTACTGCTGGATGCTCCATGTTCAGGTACTGGGGTCATCTCCAAAGATCCAGCAGTAAAAACCAGCAAGGTATGACCTGAAGTGGCTTTTATGATTATTATTATTATTTATTAATTTTAACTATATTTTTGTTCATGTTTTTTTTGTTTGTTTGTTTGTTTGTTTTTACATGTATGGAAGAAGCCATTGGTTAAATTTGTGTTCAAAATAATAGCAGTGTGTTTAAAAAGAATAAATCTTAAAATCCTTATAAATAGCATTTATTTACATACACACAAATGAATTGGGAACACAACACACTCTATTTCAAATCGTATTGTGAAGAAAAATGTGTTTAATTTGTTATTCTTTTTTTAAAATTGAAGAAAAGTGAATACTAGACTGTTAAAGAAAACATCAGCATCTGCATTCTTCTCTTCAAACTCCAACATTCGCTCCATAAATCGAAAAATATTTTAAGATTTTGTTTTCCTTTGAATCACTGAATTAATATTTATTTGTATACCCACTCTTTCTGAGAACTGCTGTATATATGTGTTGCATGGAGTCAATCAACTTCTGGCATCTGTGAGCTGGTTTTCCAGCCCACGATGATTGGACTACATTTCACATTATTCTGTATTTCTTTGTTTTGCTTCAGAACCTGCATTTTTGATGTCACCCCATGAGTTTTCTATTTGATTAAGGTCCAGGGATTGGGATGGTTGTGCCATAACGTCAAACTTGTTGGTCTGGAACCAAGATGTTGCCCGTTTACTAGTTGTTTGGGGTCGTCTTGTTGGAACCCCAAATTCAAGGGCATTTCCCTTCATCATAAGGCAGCATGACCTCTTCAAGTATTCTGATGTATTCAAATTGGTCCATGATCCCTTGTATGTGGTAAATAGGTCCGACACCCTAATATGAGAAACATCCCCAAATCATGATGCTTGCGCCACCACGCTTCACTGTCTTCACAGTGTACTGTGGCTTGAATTCAGTGTTTGAGGGACGTCTGACAAACTGTCTCTGGTTACTCGACCCAAAAAGAACAATCTTACTTACAAAATATGGGACTTTGTGGGGCTTCTTGCCAATAGCTGCACTTCACTCAGGTGCCTTCAAATTGTAAAATGTTTTCACAGGTAACTTTAGACCCTCTTTGATCTTTCGGGAGCTCATTGTTGGCTGAGTCCTTGCCATTTTGACTCTTCTTCCATCCATTGAAGTGGTAGTTTTTCGCCTTCTTCCACATTTTTCAGGTTTTGTTCACCCATTTAAAGCATTTGTGATCATTTTAGCTGAGCAGCCTGCCATTTTCTGCACTTTTTAATGTTTCCCCCTCTTCAGTCTTTTTAATCAGGATACTCTGTTCTTCTGAGCAATGTCTGGAATGACCCATTTTCCTCAGAATTTCAGAGAGAAATGCTCTATAACCAGCATGTACAATATTTAGTGACTTCCTTCCTTAAATAAGGGCAATAACTGGCACCTGTTTCTCAAAGAATGAATGGCATCACTAATTGAACTCCACACTGCTCATCATCATCTTCTTCCGCTTAGTCCAGGGTCGGGTCGCGGGGGGCAGCAACCTTAGCAAAGAGGTCCAGACATCCTTCTCCCGAGCTACTTCCTCCAACTCTCCCGGGGGGACACCGAGGCGGTCCCAGACAAGCCGAGAGACATAGTCCCTCCAGCGTGTTCTAAGTCGACCTCGGGGTCTCTTCCCGGTTGGACATGCCCGAAACACCACACCAGGGAGGCGTCCGGGGGGCATTCTGACCAGATGCCCGAGCCACCTCAACTGGCCCCTCTCAATGCGGAGGAGCAGCGGATCTACTCCGAGCTCTCCCCGGATGGCGGAGCGTCTCACCCTATCTCTAAGGGAGAACCCCGCCACCCGGCGAAGGAAGCTCATTTCAGCCGCTTGTATCCGTGATCTTGTTCTTTCGGTCACTACCCAAAGCTCGTGACCATAGGTGAGGGTTGGAACGTAGATCGACTGGTAAATTGAGAGCTTCGCCTTGCGGCTCAGCTCCTTTTTCACCACGACGGACCGGTACAGGCACCGCTTAACAGCAGAGGCTGCAGCGATCCGTCTGTCGATCTCTCGCTCCATCCTTCCCTCACTCGTAAACAAGACCCCAAGATACTTAAACTCCTCCACTTGGGGCAGGACCTCATTCCCAACCCGGAGGGTGCATTCCACCATTGTCCGACTGAGAACCATGGCCTCGGACTTGGAGGTACTGATCTTCATCCCGACTGCTTCGCACTCAGCCGCGAATCGCTCCAATGAGAGCTGGAGGGCCCGACTTGATGAAGCCAAAAGGACAACATCATCCGCAAAAAGCAGAGACGATATCCGATGGCCACCAAACCAGAACCCCTCATCGCCTCGACTGCGCCTAGAAATTCTGTCCATAAAAATTATGAACAGAATCGGTGACAAAAGACAGCCTTGGCGGACTCCAACTCCCACTGGAAACGAATCCGACCTGCTGTTACCAATACGGACCAAACTCTGGCTCCGGTGATACAGCGACCGAATAGCTCGTAGCAACGGATCCGGAACGCCGTATTCTCGGAGCATGCCCCACAAGATCTTTCGAGGGACACGGTCGAAAGCCTTCTCCAAATCCACAAAGCACATGTGGACAGATTGGGCAAACTCCCATGCCCCCTCCAGAATCCTGTGGAGCGTATAGAGTTGGTCAAGAGTGCTGCGGCCAGGACGAAAACCACATTGTTCCTCCTGAATCCGAGGTTCGACTATCGGTCGGATCCTCCTCTCTAGTACCCCTGCATAGACTTTCCCAGGTAGGCTGAGGAGTGTGATTCCCCGATAATTGGAACACACCCTCCGGTCCCCCTTCTTAAAAATTGGGACCACCACCCCAGTTTGCCAATCCAGAGGTACAGCCCCCGATGACCACGCGATGTTGCAGAGACGTGTCAACCAAGACAGTCCTACAACATCCAGAGCCCTGAGATATTCCGGGCGGATCTCGTCCAACCCCGGAGCTCGACCACTGAGGAGCTTTTTAACAACCTCAGTGACCTCCACTCCAGTGATGGGCGGACCGTCACCCGAACCCCCAGGGTCTTCCTCTTCCACGGAGGGCATGTTGGTGGGATTGAGAAGGTCCTCAAAGTATTCCCTCCACCTCTCAACAACATCCCCAGTCAAGGTAAGCAGCTCCCCACCTCCACCGTAAACAGTGTTTGTGAAGAACTGCTTCCCCCTCCTGAGGCGTCGGATGGTGGCCCAGAACCTTTTTGAGGCCAACCGATAATCACTCTCCAGGCCCTCACCGAACTCCTCCCACGCCCGAGATTTTGCATCTGTGACAGCCTCGGCTGCAGCACGTTTGGCCTGCCGGTACCCGTTTGCTGCCTCAGGAGTCCCACAGGCTAATAAAACCCGATAGGCCTCCTTCTTCAGCTGGACGGCCCCCTTCACTGCAGGTGTCTACCACCGGGTTCGGGGATTACCGCCACGACAAGCACCGACGACCTTACGGCCACAGCTATGGGCTGCCGCCTCAGCAATGGCGGCACGAAACATGGCCCATTCGGATTCCATGTCCCCCGCCTCCTCCGGAACGAACTCCACACTGCTATTATTTTGAAAACACCCCTTTCAATTTGTGATTCAATTTTACACAGAATCAGCGGCATGCATGTCATGACTGTTGTTGGGTCTGTTGGATTCTATTACTCTGCTACACCTGATCGTTAATTATTTTCCATGTAGAAATATAATTTCTACCAAAACCAATGATTGATCAGGTTAGTGATCTTTCACTGTTATTTTGAACACAACTGTGTGTATTCTGCAATATTTTTAAGAGGTTTCTTTAATGGCCTACACTGACAATATGATGTGTGTAATCCTTTCAAAAAGAGGTGGTACAACTTTTACATTATAAATTTTTGTTTACTGTTCAATTCCTAAGTCACATACAGGGATCCCTCGCTAGTTCGCAGTTCAATTTATGCGGCTTCAGTGTATTGCGTTTTTTTTTTTTTTTGAAAATTCATCGAAATAAAAAATAAGAAAATTAAGGAAGAAAAGGGGAAAAGGTTAAGGAAAATGCCACAAAAACAAAGGCAATTTCACAACAACAACAAAAAACCCTAAACAAACAAAAAACAACCCAAAATCTCCCATCAAAACTACATTTCTCTGAGGTGCGCATCTGCGTGTGTGTGTCTTTGTGTGTATTTATATTTTATTTACATCTTATGCATTCTTTTTGTATTTTTAATTGTTAGTATAAGAATTTATAGCATTGAATATGTATTTATTGATATTATATACCCATTTAACAGCGGAAAGTGAGGGATTCCTGTATATGTAGGCTCTTATAGGTCAAAGCTTATACAGTCGGCCCCCAACTTATGAAGACCCCTGTGTACGAAATCCCAGGTTACGAAAAATATTTCTCTGAGTTTCCGTCCCCGAGATATGAAGCAACCCCCTCTTACGAAAAGAAATTCAAAATTCAAACACGCCAATCAAAAAATTTCACACGACACGTGAATTGCTCTCTCATTGGCTGTCTCTCAACATCCCGCCCCGCTGGCCTACCAGATAGAGACAGAAGGAAGCTTCACTCATTAGTTTTTAGTTTAGTTTTTTAAGTTGTTTTAATTCAGTAAATGTTTAATAAATGTGGGTGCATTTGAGCTCATCTGGAATTCCGATCCCTCAAGGAATCAAATTAAAGTTGAATTTGTCAAGCAGGGAATGCACTTTGAATTCACGTCTTGGGGGCGTGGTCCGCAGCGCGTGTGCGAGCGAGAGAAACAGAAAGAGAGAAATAGGGAATAACGCTTTAGTATTTAGTTTTTTAAGTTTTTTTAATTCAGTAAATGGTCAAACAGGGAATGCACTTTGAATTCACGTCTTGTGGGCATGGCCCACAGCCCGCGCGAAAGACAGAGAGAGAGGGAATAACACTTTAGTTTTTAGGTTTTTTTAAGTTGTTTAATTCAGTAAATGTTTAATAAATGTGGCCGCATTTGAGCTTATCTGGAATTCCGATCCGTCAAGGAATCAAATTAAAGTTGAGTTTGTCAAGCAGGGAATGCGCTTTGAATTCCACGTCTTGTGGGCATGGCCCACAGTGTGTGCATGAGAGAGAGCGAGAGATAGAAAGAGAGAGAGAGCAAGAGAGAGAGAGAGAGAGGTGTGTGTGTGTGTGTTAATAAAAAAATGTTTAATAATGGTTTAATTAATAAATATGTTAATAAAATGGTTTAATATGTTAATAAAATGTTTAAATGGTTTAATCAATAATTTTCTTTCACTTTTAACACATTTCATACAAAATTTGTGTACTTTAATCATTTTTAAAGGGTTTATGGGGTTTATCCAGTCCAAAGACTGGAGCCTTGGAACGAATTAGGTGTGTAACATGTAAGATGCGACCCCTACTTACGAAATCCCCGCTATACAAAAGGGGCTCTGGAACGGATTAATTTCGTAAGTTAGGGGCCGACTGTATCTGTATGTTCATCGTGCATTTATTTATGTATTTTTTTGAACTGCTTATTCTTACTTAAGGTCGCAGGAAGGCTGGCCCTGTTTTCAGCTGACTCTGGGTGAGGGTGGGGGACATTGCAGGGCTCGTAAACTTTTTTTTTTTTTTAAATCAATTCTATTTGAATAGGGTAATTTTCTATTGGTCAAAACATTGAAACATACCGTTTATGCTAACTCAGCTTTTGCAATGAGATACTCAGAATACAATGATAGTGTACTGCAGTCAAATTTGTGATGCTTCACATAATTTTGTAGGAGACACGTATACCCCCCTTTTTATTATAGAAAAGTTGACTTTAAAGAGCTTTTATTTATCATTATTATGGGGCAGTGGTGGTCTAGTGGTATAGGGCGCTGGATCGCTGATCCAAAGGTTGGGGGTTCAAGCCCCACTCTCCACAAGGTTGTCACTGTCCCCCCCAGTGCAGCTAACTGGGTTATCAAAGGCGGGCCATGTCTCTGACTGTCTATGGTGAGAGGCATGTAAAAGAACCATTGCTGACTTTCGTAAAGAGTAGGCTGCAAAGTCGTCAGCGTGTTTCTGTCCCTTGCTAAAAGGGTTGTGACAGGAAGGGCATCCGACGTAAAAACCTCTGCCAAATCAAACGTGCGAATCAGATGATTCGCTGTGGCGACTCCCGAGTGAAAGGGAAAAAGCCGAAAGGAAGACAGACAGACATTTATCATTATTATTTAATTTGTCCCAACTTATGTATTGTCACATTGGCTCAAAAACACCAACAACTTTTTAAATTCATTATGATTCTTTTTTTTTTTTTTTTTTTTTTTACGAGTTTGAGGGAGCGAAACATTGCCATCTCTTTGCTGTCCTACTGGTGGCACACTATTAACTATCACACAGAGTTATTTACCAATTTTGTGTAAGCCATTTGCATGGCTTTTCAATGTTTTAAATTTCTCAGCAAAAAAAGATGGAAACAATTTGTAATATTGAACCATATTTATTTATTTTGTGTATTCATGAAATATAATTTAATTTAGTATTTATATAATGTTGACTTCGGGCCGTTCTGGCCTGCTGGTTGATGCTGGATTACTGATCTCAAGGTCGGGAGTTCAAGCCCCACTGATAGTGGGGCAACCCTAAATGGGATTGAGTGGTTTAGAAAATTCTTCTTCTTCTTTTACTTTCGGCTGCTCCCTTCAGGGGTCGCCACAGCAAATCATCCGCCTCCACCTCACCCTGTCCTCCGCATCTTCTTTTCTGACTCCAACGACCTTCATGTCTTCCTTCACCACATCCATAAATCTTTTCTTTGGTCTTCCTCGAGGCCTTCTGCCTGGTAGTTCCAACCTCAGCATCCTACTGCCAATATACTCACTATCCCTCCTCTGTACATGTCCAAACCATCTCAATCTAGCCTCTCTGACTTTGTCTCCAAAACATCTTACGTGGGCTGTCCCTCTGATATACTCATTTCTGATCCTATCCATCCTCGTTACTCCCAGAGAGAACCTCAACATTTTCATCTCCGCTACCTCCAGCTCTGCCTCCTGCCTTTTCTTCAGCGCCACTGTTTCTAATCCATACAACACCGCTGGCCTCACCACCGTCTTGTACACTTTTCCCTTCATTCTTGCTGACACTCTCCTATCGCACATCACACCGGACACTTTTCTCCAACCATTCCAGCCTGCCTGCACACGTTTCTTCACCTCTTTTCCACACTCTCCATTGCTCTGGATTGTTGAGCCTAAGTACTTAAAATCCTCCACCTTCGTTATCTCTGCTCCCTGTAACATCACCGTTCCTCCTGGGTCCTTCTCATTCACACACATGTATTCTGTTTTACTGAGGCTAACCTTCATTCCTCTCCTTTCCAGGGCATACCTCCACCTCTCTAGATTTTCCTGCACTTGTTCTCTGCTCTCACTACAGATCACGATGTCATCTGCAAACATCATAGTCCATGGAGATTCTTGTCTCACCTCTTCTGTCAGCCTGTCCATCACCATAGCAAACAAGAAGGGGCTCAGAGCTGACCCTTGATGCAGTCCCACCTCCACCTTGAACTCTTCTTGAATTCGTCGGTCACACCGACAGCACACCTCACCACTGTCTTACATCTCTCATACATGTCCTGCACCACTCTAACATACTTCTCTGCCACTCCAGACTTCCCCATGCAATACCACAGTTCTTCTCTTGGCACCCTGTCATATGCTTTTTCCAGATCCACAAAGGCACAATGTAGCTCCCTCTGACCTTCTCTATACTTCTCTATTAACATCCTCAAAGCAAACATTGCATCTGTGGTGCTCTTTCTTGGCATGAAACCAAACTGTTGTTCACAAATGCTGACCTCTGCCCTTAGTCTAGCTTCCACTATTCTTTCCCATAACTTCATCGTATGGCTCATCAACTTTATCCCTCTGTAGTTGCTGCAACTCTGCACGTCTCCCTTGTTCTTAAAAATGGGCACCAGCACACTTCTCCTCAACTCCTCCGGCATCTGCTCACTCTCTAGTACCTTGTTGAATGTTCTTGTCAGAAAATCTACTGCTACCTCTCCTAGACACTTCCATACCTCCACAGGTATATCATCAGGACCAACTGCCTTTCCATTCTTCATCCTCTTCAATGCCCTCCTCACTTCTCCCTTACTGATCTTTGCTACATCTTGCTCCTCAATGGTCACCTCTTCTACTCTTTTTTTCTCTCTCATTTTCCTCATTCATCAGCTCTTCAAAGTACTCTTTCCATCTTCCCAGCACACTTCTGTCATCAGTCAATACATTTCCCTCTCTGTCCTTAATCACTCTAACTTGCTGCACGTCCTTCCCATCTCTTTCTCTGCTGTGCCAACCTGTATAGATCATTTTCTCCCTCTTTACTATCCAACCTATCATACAAGTCATCATATGCCCTCTGTTTGGCCTTAGCCACTGCTACTTTCGCCTTACGCTGTGTCTCCCTGTACTCCTGTTTACTCTCTTCAGTCCTCTCAATGTCCCACTTCTTCTTAGCTAACCTCTTCCTTTGTACACACTCCTGCACTTCCTCATTCCACCACCAAGTCTCCTTATCTACTTTCCTTCCAGAGGACACACCAAGTACTCTCCTACCTGTGTCCCTGATCACATTTGCTGTGGTTGTCCAGTCATTTGGAAGCACTTCCTGGCCACCCAAAGCCTGTTTCACCTCCTCCTTGAAGACAACACGACACTCTTCCTTTTTCAGCTTCCACCACTTTGTCTTCTGCTCTGCCTTTGCCTTTTTCACCTTTCTCACCATCAGAGTCATCCTGCACACCACCATCCTATGCTGTTTGGCAACACTCTTACCCACTATGACTTTGCAGTCACTGACTTCCTTCAAATTACATCGCCTGCACAAGATGTAGTCTACCTGTGTGCTCCTACCTCCGCTTTTATAAGTCACCCTATGCTCCTGTTTCTTCTGGAAGAAAATATTCACCACAGCCATTTCCATCCTTTTTGCAAAATCTATCAAGATCTGTCCTTCTGCGTTCCTGTCCTGGATACCAAACCTGCCCATCACTTCCTCGTCCCCTCTGTTGCCTGTACCAACATGTCCATTGAAGTCTGCACCAATGACCACTCTTTCACCTCTGGGGGTACTCTGCATCACTTCATCTTAAGTCACTCCAGAATCTCTCCTTCTCTTCTAGCTCACATCCTGCATGAGGGGCATAAGCAATAACAACATTGAGCATTACACCTTCAATTTCTAACTTGAGACTCATCACTCTGTCTGACACTCTTTTCACTTTTGGAACATTCCTGACAAACTCCTCCTTCAAGATGACTCCTACTCCATTTCTCTTCCCATCCACACCGTGATAAAATAGCTTAAACCCTGCTCCTAAGCTTTTAGCTTTGCTACCTTTCCACCTGGTCTCCTGAACACACAGTATGTCCACTTTCCTCCTCTGCATCATGTCAGCCAGCTCTCTACCTTTTCTTTGCATAGTTCCAACATTCAAAGTCCCCACTCTCAGTCCTAGACTCATGCCTTTCCTCTTCTCTCTCTGCCTACGGACACGCCTCCCACTTCTCTTTCTTCGACGTCTTCGACCAACAGTAGTCCAATTTCCATCAGCACCCTGTTGATTGACAGCACTGATGGCGGTCGTTGTTAACCCGGGCCTCGACCGATCCAGTATGGGGGTAATACTTCTGATTTGCATCATAAATATTTGGCATTGGTTTTACGTCGGATGCCCTTCCTGACACAACCCTCTGCATTTCTCTGGGCTTGGGACCGGCATGAGGGGGAGAGACACTGGTTAGTGCCCCCCCCCCCCCCTTCCCCCCATGGCTGCATTGAGTGGTTTAGAAAATTAATGAATTTCATATTGATATTTATAGAATCACAATACAAGCATAACAGGTGCCCTCTGAATAATGCCAATCCTTATTTATTAGTAATTTCTTTATTCAAGCTTTGTTTACTAAGGTTCTTTAGTTGGGACAGTGCAGCAGTTATCCAATCTGATTGTGCTTTTGGAACAGCTGGTGGTTTTAGTTTTGTATTAATACTGAAATGCTCATTTTTCATCTTGTCTATAAAAAGACATTTATCTCAACGCATTGCCATATATTCCTTTGCTTGTTAGGATAAGTCTGATATTCTACGCTCAGCTCATCTACAGAAGGAACTGATTCTAGCAGCCATTGACTCCGTTAATGCTGACTCGCAGACAGGTGGCTATCTTGTTTACTGCACCTGCTCCATTACGGTGAGTTTTTTTTTTGTTTGTTTTTGTTTTTTTTTAAATATAAAAGATAATGTGATGAAGTAACAGTTGGTGATTTGTCAGATTTCATTTTAGTATAATTTCCTCAAAAAAACAAAATGTAAAAAACTTCTGCACAATTCATAAATAATTGGTGCTGCACAGGCGTACTATGCTTGGTAATTGAAAGTCAAATAAATAGAATTGTCATTGATGATCCATGTTAAAATTCGCTAATTGTTGAATGTTCAATTAGTGAAGGTAATGGGTGAGTTGACCTTTAGCTGTGTATTTATTGGTTGGTTAACCCATGATCAGGATTAAATTGAAATGCCACTTGAAATGAACTGAAGCCGCATTCACAAAGGAAGCAACAAGTAATGTGTGCACTGGGCGAGACACGACATTGCCTGGAGAGAAGCGACTTGCTTTCTCTCTCAGCTCTTGTTGCCTAGGTAACCCTGTTTCGCATGTTTCCCACTTCATAATATTTCCGAGTGAAACTGAGCAACATTGCACTTCCCTACAGCAGGTCTGTGAGAGCTTTTATCTTTTTATATTATTCTTATCATCTTATATTGTTATATAGAGATTATTTTTTTTAATTTAGCAGTTAACACGGTTCAGTAAGAATATTTAATAAAAAAATATTAGCAAAACCATGCACTCGAGATAGCCAGCTATCACACATCATGTACATTTCATTTCATGAATATTTTTAATAAAAATACGCAAGTGTATACTCACTGGAAATGCCGACCGTTTCAAAAACATGGACCCAGGCAACACTTTTCACGTTATTATCCTAATTAAGTTTCTGTATGCAGCACAGATGCATTTGTGAACAACAGTTTGGTTTCATGCCAAGAAAGAGCACCAGAGATGCAGCGTTTGCTTTGAGGATGTTAATAGAGAAGTACAGAGAAGGTCAGAAGGAGCTGCATTGTGCCTTTGTGGATCTGGAGAAAGCATATGACAGGGTGCCGAGAGAGGAACTGTGGTATTGCATGAGGAAGTCTGGGGTGGCAGAGAAGTATGTTAGTGAGTTGCAGGACATGTATGAGAGATGTAAGACAGTGGTGAGGTGTGCTGTCGGTGTGACAGAAGGGTTCAAGGTGGAGGTAGGACTGCATCAAGGGTCAGCTCTAAGCTCCTTCTTGTTTGCTATGGTGATGGACAGGCTGACAGACGAGGTTAGACAAGAATCTCCATGGATTATGATGTTTGCAGATGACATCGTGATCTGTAGTGAGATCAGAGAACAAGTGCAGGAAAATCTAGAGAGGTGGAGGTATGCCCTGGAAAGGAGAGGAATGAAGGTTAGTCTCAGTAAAACAGAATACATGTGTGTGAACGACAAGGACCCAAGAGGAACGGTGAGGTTACAGGGAGCAGAGATGAAGGTGGAGGATTTTAAGTACTTCGGCTCAACAATCCAGAGCAATGGAGAGTGTCGAAAAGAGGTGAAGAAACGTGTGCAGGCAGGTTGGAATGGTTGGAGAAAATTATCTGGTGTGATTTGTGATAGGAAGGTATCGGCAAGAATGAAAGAAAAAGTGTACAAGACGGTGATGAGGCCAGCAATGTTGTATGGTTTAGAAACAGTGGCACTGGGGAAAAGACAGGAGGCAGAGCTGGAGGTAGCAGAGATGAAAATGTTGGGGTCCTCTCTGGGAGTAACAAGGATGGATAGGATCAGGAATGAGTACATCAGAGGGACAGCACATGTAAGACGTTTTGGAGACAAAGTCAGAGAGGCTAGATTGAGATGGTTTGGACATGTACAGAGGAGGGATAGCGAGTATCTTGGTAGTAGGATGCTGAGGTTGGAACTACCAGGCAGAAGGCCGAGAGGAAGACCAAAGAGAAGATTTATGGATGTGGTGAAGGAGGACATGAAGGTAGTTGGAGTATGAGTAGAAGATACAGAGGATAGGGTGAGATGGAGGCGGATGGTTTGCTGTGGCGACCCCTGAAGGGGAAAGCCGAAAGGAGAAGAAGAAGAATGCAGTTATAAAGTACAGGTTATTTCTCCAGAGCAATGATAAGCGGCTCTTCCATGTTGATGCGAGTGGGTGAACTAAACTAGTGTTTATGGTTTCCTAAGAGAAAGCTTGGAGCAAACCCTGTGTTTGGCCTCTTCTGTCAATCAGCGATATCTTTACCGTCCTATTGGTAACCGCTTGACTCATATTGTATGAAAGTTGAACTCGGTTAAACTGCAGCTGCCCACTTTTTGTCAATGAGTAAATTTCTTGTTGCAGGTATCATGCATGGTTTATTGACTTTGCATGGTCACTTGTTGCTACCTGTGTGAATGTTGTTTAACTTTAGCTTCGTGTTCAGTTTGTACAATTTGGTTATTGGGTCTGATCAATTTTGGAAGTAAATTAAAAATGAAAAGCCATACCCCATGCTAAACTAAAGGGCATACTGACCCCATGTGTAATAATCGAGCTGCGCACGCTGAGTAAA
>CM045728.1:43022349-43087349 GCA_024760905.1 Plotosus lineatus
CTCAGTCCCAATTCACAGCGGAAAGTGAGGGATCCCTGTATATGCTACAGGAGATGTGAGGTGAGTCACAACTAAAAATTAATAGGAATTTTAGCTATTTTCACTGAGTCGATAAGATCAGTGTATCAACAAGAAAAAACACATTTGTGGTTAATCTAACTGGTAAATGCTTTTTTTTAACTTTCTGATTCCAAAAAAACATAAATTGTATTGATTATTATATCTGTTTATTAAAATAGTAGTAGTTAATAAATTTGTTTTATGTTCAAACCATGTAAACTACATTTTAAAATGTTTATTATGTCTGTTCACTAAAATATCAGTAGTTTATTAAAATATAACAGTTCAGGGTGTACTTTGCCCACAACTGGTTGGGATGGGTGCCAGCCTTCCCACTACCTTAATTATAATCAAGTTGCTTAGATAATGAATGAATGAATCACTTAATCCTAATTAAGGTTGTTGGGATGCTAGCACCCAGCTCCACTGACTTTGGGTAAGGTATACCCTGAACTGTTTGTCAGTCCATCGCTGGGCAACATACAACCATTAGCACTTATTATGCCTAGGGCAATTTGGAACAGCCAGTGAGCCTGCTGTGCATGTTTTTTGGACTGTGGAAGGAAACTGGAGTACATAAACAAAACCCACCGAGCATAGGTAGAACATGCAAACTCCATACAGAAACACCCTGAGCCCAGGAATCAAACCCAAGACCTTCTTGCTTTGATGTGGACCTGCTAATCAATGCACCATTGTGCTGCATGGATATTCATTCATTCATTTTCTAAACCACTGAATCCTAATTAGGGTAGCGGAGAGGCTGGTGCCCATCTCAGCCAATTCTGGGCAAGGGCAGAGTACACCCGGGACAGCTCGCCAGGCCATCGCAAGGCAGAAACACACTGACGGCTATGTAGCCTACTCTAGACAAAAAGTCAGCAATGGTCCTTTTACATGAATCTCTCACCACAGACAGTGAGAGACATGGCCTGCCTTTGATAACCCAATTAGCTGCACTGGGGGGAGGGATGGGGGGGCGGGGGACCAGTAGTGACAATCATTGACAGTGGGGCTTGAAACCCCAACCTTCGGATCGGTAATCCAGCGCCTGAACACCAGGCCGCCACCACCACCCTTTCCAGCCAGATATATTACTTAAAATAAGCAATGACTGCTGATTGCTGCTGTTCTGAAAAATACAATAAGCATTTTGACATTGATATTATTGTACCAGGTTCCCATGGCAGAGCAGTGGTTAGCATATCCAACTCACGGCAGAGTAGAGGTTAGCACAGGGGTGGGCAATCTTATCCGCAAAGGGCCGGTGTGGGTGCAGGTTTTCACTTCAACCAAACAAGAGCCACACCTTCCACCTGTTTCCACCAATCACTGATCATCAAAAGAAAAGAAAAAAAAAAACTAGATTGTACATTACTGTTTCAATTCTGAAGTGGAGCCATCTTGGTGAGATCACCTTGCTTTAAGTCTTAAACAGTAATGTTTAAGATAGTAATTTTTTTACCTGAATCCAGCCTGAGATTCATCAGTAATACAATTTCTTTCACAATAGTCTTTCAATCTTGCACTGAGAATGGATGTGAACACTTTACATAGAGAGTCAATTAAGGAAATACCTCTATAGTTATTAACATCTTCCTTGTTCCCAGATTCGAACAGCAGACAAATAATACTTTTATATTATATACCAACAACTCCATCGCACTTTAACCATTACGCTTTTCATTCGTCCATCGGTCACAACTGCATAGGGTGAATATGACTTTGCGAATATTGTACATCACTGTCACTCTATTTGTGTAACTCAAGGATTCATGTGCTGGTTCTGGTGATTATGCTTCACTCTTGCAAACCCCCCCACCCCACCCCACCCCCTCCCCCTCCCCCCTCCATCCTACATTGTCAGCCACTGCTTTCTCTGGCTTCTGTCATATTCCATCAAGGCATTGGAGACGCTATTTTGCTGTACGGTGTACCTGTACAGGGGGCAGTGGTGGTCTAGTGGTATAGGGCGCTGGATCGCTGATCCAAAGGTTGGGGGTTCGAGTCCCACTTTCCACAAGGTTTGTCACTGTCCCCCCCCCCAGTGCAGCTAACTGGGTTATCAAAGGCGGGCCATGTCTCTCACTGTCTCTGGTGAGAGGCATGTAAAAGAACCATTGCTGACTTTTGTAAAGAGTAGCTGCAAAGCCGTCAGCGTGTTTCTGTCCCTTGCTAAAAAGGGTTGTGACAGGAAGGACATCCAACGTAAAAACCTCTGCCAAATCAAACGTGCGAGTCAGATGATTCGTTGTGGCGACTCCCGAGTAAAAGGGAAAAAGCCGAAAGGAAGACAGTGTACCTGTACATGTATAGTTGCTCTGACCAAAGAAATAGCACTTGCTTGTCTGAACTGCTGTATATGAATTTTCACGATGGACATTCCGACCTGGGTAAATGTATCCTACAAATAAACTAATGCTTTTACTTCTTCTTCTTTCGGCTTTTTCCCTTTCTCAGGGGTCACCATAGCGAATCATCTGATTTGCACATTTGATTTGGCAGAGGTTTTTACGTTGGATGTCCTTCCTGTCACAACCCTTTTTAGCAAGGGACAGAAACACACTGACGGCTTTGCAGCTACTCTTTACGAAAGTCAGCAATGGTTCTTTTACATGCCTCTCACCAGAGACAGTGAGAGACATGGCCTGCCTTTGATAACCCAGTTAGCTGCACTGGGGGGGGGGGGACAGTGACAACCCTGTGGGGACTCGAACCCCCAACCGTAGGATCAGCAAACCTGTGCCCTAACCACTAGACCACCACAGCCCACAATGCTTTTACAATGATTACAAATGATATTGACTGTTTTTGTCTGGCACTTACAGTGCTTCAGTGAGTTGGCTACAAATGCAGTAGCGCACACACACACACACACACACACACACACACCTTTCATCTATCATGAGTTTAGTCCACAATCTTTTAAATGACGCACATCATTTTACTTTTTCTAACTTAATGAAGTCTCCTATTAAAAGTTTATTATCATTGTTCATTTAATATGAGCATATTGAAATGGCAAGAATACAAAAGAGGTGGATATACTGATCATACAGGAAAGACAATATCTGCAAGCACACACATGCATCCTACTGATGGTGATGTTATTAGGGGCCAAGTCTAATTAGTACGACCCATCGAACCCAAATACAGGGTGGGGGGAAAAAAAATGTTTTTTTTTTGTTCTTGCTTGGAACATGTAGGGGTCACTGTGAGTTTTTTGGGGCTCTGTCTAAACTGTCAGTGTGATATGAATGGTAACTCTTATTTTGTGGCCGACTTCACATTAACCCTGCTGACATCTGGCTGTAGTGCATTCATCGACTTTAACAGAGGTTGGTTTAGCACACGAACTAATGCCACAAGCCTCAATTTTCCCGCCATTCATCACAATTACCATGGCAACAATTGCAGTCAACCACTTGCAACGGATTCATCCGGTGTCTCTCCTGGAGAAAACATGCTAATCACTGCTTATTGTTCCAACATGAACTCATAGTGTGGGCAAGGCTTTGATTTTAATGACAGTGCTGGGAAATCACGCAGAGGACATAATGGTGCATTGTGCGAAAGGAGTTCAGACCTGTGGCTAATGTAGTTTCGAATATCCTGCTCAATCCAATTGAGTACTACTGTAGGTAGTTAACTGCAACAATCTTTAGAGTATGCATATAATTCAAAATGTGTGCGTAGGTGGGGCTGAAGCCTACATATTATACATATCACAGATTTACATATGCACATTACTGTACTATCAGCCCATTTTGACTCATGCTCATTTTTATTCATTTAACTCTGGCCTTATTGCTCTATTATAAAATACTGTACTACTAAGCATATTGCATAATCTGGAAGTGGTTCAAATGTACAAAGACGTTTGTGAGAAATTTATTTATTTCCTCAGTTGTGTGTCATTTAATTTTAGAATATTGTTGGTTCTTTCATATACTGTATAGGTGGGGCCAGTGGTGTAGTGGTTAAGGTGTTGGGCTCATGATCGGGAGGTTGAGTGGTTGAATCTTAGTTAGACCCTCACTGTGCTAAGACCCCTGGGCAAGGTCTTAACCACAAGTGTGCCTCTGTCCACCCAGCAGTATAAATGGGTACCAGTAAAATATACTGGGAAGGTAACCTGTGATGGACCAGCGTCCCATCCAGGAGGAGTTGAACTCCTGGTAGCTTCATGCTATGGAAACCAGAAATAAGATCTGGCCTGATGAGCCACTAGGCTCGGATGTAAAAAGCCCAGCAGACAACCTACTTATATCATGTACATATATAGAGAAAACCAAAATGTAAAATTTCCCAAATTTATTTCTGCAACGGCGGCACGGTGGTGTAGTAGTTAGCACGTCCGCCTCACAGCAAGAAGGCCCGGGTTCGATTCCCGGCCTGGGTGTTTCTGTGTGGAGTTTGCATGTTCTCCCCGTGCTTGTGCGGGTTTCCTCCGGGTGCTCCGGTTTCCCCCGCAATCCAAAGACGTGCACTGTAGGTTAATTGGCCGTTCTAAATTGACCGTAGTTTCTCTCTTGCAGCGGCACTGGAACCCAGTCGTATCGGCACTTGCCTTTCCATTGGATCCTTCTGGTGGCGCCGAGACAGGGGGGGACTTGCTGCTTGGGTAACAGCCTGTCCCTCATTACTCCCTACCCAGGCTCTGTGCACTAGAGTGTATCACCAGTCGGGATACTGGCCAGAGCGCAGCCATAGTCCTTCGGGACTGACGGAGGCCTACGCGCTATTTCTGCAACTCAGCGAGGTGCTCCTCAATGAAAATTGTGCGATTGTTCCCAAATTGATCTGAACCTAATATCAGGGGGCAGTGGTGGCCTAGTGATATAGGGTGCTGGATTGCTGATCCTAAGGTTGGAGGTTTGAGTCCCATTTTTCATAAAGGTTGCCCCAGTGCAGCTAACTGGGTCATCAAAGGCGGGCCATGTCTCTCACTGTCTATGGTGTGAGGTTCATGTAAAAGAACCATTGCTGACTTTTGTCAAGAGTAGGTTGCAACGCCGTCAGCGTGTTTCCGCTCTGCGATGGCCTGGCGAGCTGTCCAGGCTGTACGCTGTCCTCGACCGAAGTCGGCTGGGATGGGCACCAGCCTCCCCGCAACCCTAATTAGTATTAAGCGGTTACAGAAAATGAACTGAACTAATATCAGGTGCAAAGGCTCCCATTCTGAACCAATCAATACCCAAAACTTACAACCAATGGCAATTTTTCATCACTATACATAAAAATAAATAAATAAAACAACAGATAGCTCCTTGGTGGTCATTCAAAACTCAGAACAGAAAAACATACACGTCGACATCACATTTCTCATCCACGTCATCATTTAACTCGTGTCTAGATCAGAGACATTACTTTCCGTCTTATTCAACATTTTATAATTTCCATTAATTCATTAATCATTCATTCATTTTCTAAGTCGTTTAACCCTTATTAGGGTTGCGGGGAGCTAGAACCCATCTCAGACGACTCAAAGCAAAGGTGAGGTAGACCCTGAACAGTTCGCAAAATCCATCTCAGGGCCAAAACCCACACTCACACCTAAAGGTGATTTGGAACAGCCAGTCAGCCAGTGCTGTGTATATTTCTGGACTGTGAGAGGTAACTGGAGTACTGGAGGAAATCCACACAAGCACAGGGAGAACATGTGGGGCCAGTGGTGTAGTGGTTAGGGTGCTGCGCTCGTGATCAGGAGGTTGTGTGTTCAAATCCCACTTAGACCCTCATTGTCAACAAGTCGTTCCCTTCTTTTCTTTTGTTGTTTATTAATTTATACTATTTATGTATCTATTTATTTATTTACTTATATAATATATATGTATGTGTGTATGTTTGTATTTGTATCTATTTTTGCACCCCCTACTGATGGTACCTCAAGAGCCTGTAACAGTGAATTTCTCCATTGTGAGATTAATAAAGCTGTATCTTATCTTATTGTGCTAAGACCCCTGGGCAAGGTCTTAACCAAAAGTGTACCTCTGTTCACCCAGCAGTATAAATGGGTACCAGTAAAAATATACTGGGAAGGTAACCTGCGATGGACTAGCGTCCCATCCAGGAGGAGTTGAACTCTAGTCCTTTCACGCTACGGAAACTGGGGATAAGCATCGGCCTGATGAGTCACTATGGCTCTGGTGTAAAAGCACTGGGAGAACATGCCAACTTGACACAAAAATGCCCGAGCCTGGGAATCAAACCCAGGACCTTCTTGCTGTGATTAGCACTGTTCTACTACGCCACCTTCCAATTCTCTGATTTTAAATCAGTGTCACCAGGTAGAGTCTGGATACTTAAGGGGACTAATTCCTCTATTGAGACAGGAAAATCTCTGGATGACGCTTTTGGTTGAAAAGCAGTGGCATGAGAAGCAGGCTCTTCTTCTTGCCATAGTAGTGGAGGTAGAGCTGAGATTTTGTAGGGCGAGTCTTGCCATGAGAGATTTTTGCTCCACATCAGTAGATATAATACCATCGAGACCTTTCTCAAGTTTCGTACCGATAATTCGTGGTCCTGCTCCACAGAGTTGATATTTTGAAGTAAAAGGATAGCTATAATGATGACTCTAATATATTCTCTTGAAGAGGTTTAGAAATTACATCTTCATGGACATAGATACTGTGGTATAGTCTATTAAAATTTATTTAAAAAAATTCATTTCTTAGTAACGTGTCTCCTCAGCACCTGTGAGGAAGTAGGTTTTAAAGCAAAGCTATTAGGAATTTGTAGCACTATTTCAAACAACTCTCGTGGATAGGATTCTCTGTGAATATGAACCTTGTTATTAGCATCAAATATTTGTTCTTGGAACACTTTACAGTGTGTGTGTGTGTGTGTGTGTGTGTGTGTGTACAGTAAGATGAAGTCATTACTCTGAGTGTTGTGTCACAGCTTGTCCAGACAAGATCACCACCTTCATGGGCCCCTCGATCCCTCTGTTACTTTCAGTCTGTCACTTGTTCTTTCTTTCCCGAGAACACAGTTTTTTGTTTTTTTCCCATTAATTTCTTTTTTTAATCCAACTTTGTGCTCTCCTGCCCTTCAGTAGGTCTCTTGTCCTCTCCTCCACACAAGAACACTGAAATGATCCAGCCTACACACATCCATACATGACACCTTTCCACTTTTTTTTTTTACTGTCCCTGCCCACAGAGCTGGAACAAACACACACACACACACACACACACACACACACACACACACACACACACACACACACACACACACACACACATATCCATACACACTTCACCTTCGCCACTTTCTCTCCCTCGCGCTGAGGTGAAGCTCGAGTGCAATCCAGCAGCCTCTTGCCATCCCTTCATATTTTATATTTCATCTCATCTCTCTGTTCACCTACCCATCTTCCCACACACATTTTCTCTTTTGTCTTTCACTTTCACTCTTTCTCTCACTGGAGTGACAACCCAAGAGAGCTACATAGGCCAATTACGCTTCTGCAGTCTTGGTAAGGGTCTAATGTAAATTGCGGATACCTTCTGTTGTCACCCATAGGCAGGACCTCATGGTGGAATGGAGTAAAGCTGTGTGTGTGTGTGTGTGTGTGTGTGTGTGTGTGAGAGAGAGAGAGAAAGAGAGAGAGAGAGAGAGAGCACACACACGAAGTTACATTTATGGAAAAATAACTGAATTATATAAAGAGCTTTATTAGGTACTATTTATTATTATTTTTTGTACAAATTCCTCCCAGTACAGTGAAATGATTAAATCGTACCTCTGTGTGTCCTCACCAAAGGCAGGACCTGTGGAATGCTGATGAGCTTCTCCCTTGGAAATAATAAAGCATAGTTAATAGTGTTGAGAGCAGCAATAACTGACAGCAGAGTGTAGGTATGAAAATGGGTTTGCGCAGTTGGCCAGCAGTGGCAGCAGCTGTCTGCAGTTCAGAGTTATTCTTCACAAGAAGAGAGAAGGAGACAGGGTACACAGCCATAAAAACACCAACCTGATCAAACAGGAGAACTATTCACTGAACTCAAGCTGTTTTACAATGCCAGAGATGTTGATGTGCATCTGTGTGGTCTACATACACCAATAAAATTGAGCTGATGTGTTATACCAGCATCTGTGAATATTTCAATTTATATATTATAGGTCATTTATGAGTGAGTTGGCCTATATATATATATATATATATATATATATATATGTGTGTGTGTGTGTGTGTGTGTGTGTGTGTGTGTGTGCTTAAATGTTTGCCTGTGCTGCATGAGTGTTCGCTTCCCCCATGTTCTCAGAGGCCGAGGGGGAGCGACAAGCAGATGGCACTGGCAGACTGTTACTCTTAAAGAGAAGAAAATAAAAGAACAACAGAACATGGGAACAAAAACGCAGAAAATGTTTGTAGTTGGACACCAATATGGAAAGTAATTATTAAATTATTGACAATGATGATCAACAATCCCCAGTGACAGCACACTCAAACGAAGCCACTTTCTCACATCATCATGGTCTCAGAGGGTACAGAAAGTTTGGATGTTCTTTTGATATAAACCTAACATAAATGCATATGTTTTGAAATATTTTGCATTAAAAACACAAAGATTTAAAGGAAACAAAGGAAAAAGCCTTAGATGTACAAATATCGAGACGTGGGAAAAGCATTAAAAACGTGCTGGCATCTGTTCAGCATTCATGACCCTGTGCCACGATGGTGCATGTTTGGCAGACACCGTGTAGCCTGGCAAACAGGGAAGGTTAAAAAGCGACAATAGTCCGATGAGGAATGAAAGGAAAGGGTGACATCATTTTGGAAAGGTGGAGAAACTCAACTGTTGTTGTGTGTTAATGTGTTTGTTCAAGCATGGGTCCATATAAAAGGGTCAAGATGCTTTTCAAAAGGATGTGGACACATACAGTATACAGGCAACAGCCACCAGACAGATGGACCTGATATCCCATTAGTTCTCTGTAGAAAGTTCATCATGTGCAGAATGACAACACAATGACAAGATGTGTGGGCTGGTGCATCTGTGTTCGAGGGGGGCAGAAGTGTGTGTCTAGGGGAGTAGTCAGTGTTAATACCCATCCCAATGTCCCATCCTCATATAGGAGACACTATTATCACACTTCTCCAACTTACACACACACACACACACACACACACACTCTCTCTCTCTCACACTGCTCACACTATAAATCAAGTTCTGTGTGAGAGAACGAGTGCAAAGGAGGAGGAGAGAAAAGGATGCTCATAGCAGGTGCCAAATATTGAGAGAGACGAGCGCAGGAGAATCAGACGGAGAGTGAGGATGGAGCAGAGCTCTCTCTGAACATTCAACACTGGTTTTCATGCAATCAGTCTTTGGTATGTAACTCCAATACATTTCCTTTGGGGCAAAACCCCACAAGATTTAAAAATAAGAAAGAAAGAAAGAAAAAACGAGTATTAGTTTGGTGTTAATAGTTTTTGTTCCATTGAAGAGTTTGCCAGAATTTCTTCAGTGTACTCTAACTAAAAATGTTTATCCTTATTATTGTATAAATTAATGCATTGGTTTATATTTTGCAACTTTTTTGACATTACTGTATTTTATGCTTCTGGTGTTCGGTTTACAGATGCCATGTCAATGCAGCATGTAGAACTTATCCTCATTATTACAAGCTATGATATTTTCCCTGTATTTTTAATGTTCACTGTATTTTTCAGCAAAACTTTCTATTACCAAAAATGTATTCCTTAGCTACAGATCACATGGAATCAATTTTTGTGAATAGAAAGTTTACAACATAGTACTTACTGTCCTACCAGC
Organism: Plotosus lineatus; assembly: GCA_024760905.1. NCBI lineage: Eukaryota > Metazoa > Chordata > Actinopteri > Siluriformes > Plotosidae > Plotosus > Plotosus lineatus. The sequence continues at coordinate 43,032,195 of CM045728.1, forward strand.
AACATTCATTAATAGGATATAACAATTTCCTTATAAATACTTTCAACCTCTTAAAGTTTAAATTGTTTTCTTGACTCTATGATGATGAGCTGCTGTTACTGAACATTTGAAGTGGATTTAAAATGTATAATATTCCTTTAGGTTTGTAATAGTCCGTGTACTTGGGTTCGTGTGTCTCTGCTGCATGATGCTGTGCTCTGCTGTTCTGGCAGTGCTGCTCCTCCTGGCACCACTGAAACCCAGCCACAGCCGAAGCCTGCACAGTCCCGAACGGGCCATGCAGGTACTGTGTACAGATTCACTCATCTCAGCTGCTCATACAGATACAGGCTAGAGAAACATTATAGCATTATTATACCCATAATGCCTCACTATGGTTGTTACTTATTCATGGTCATTTTCGGATTTAGAATAAGTTTACTGTTTATTTGTTCAGCAGTTGGATTCATAACATAAAAAAGCTCTTTCAATCCTGTTTCATAATAAAGGTCATCGAGCAGTTCCTTGAGCGTTACAATGACCTATTGACCCTTGATGACCTGGACAATCTCAGCAGTGACCAATCAGAAGAGCCAGTACAGGCTTTTAATTCTGGCATAAAAGTTGCAGAGAATCCCAAATGGATTGACGTACCTGTGCAGAATGAAAACTCCTGGGTTCGACTCCTCAAGGGAGCTCTGGTCAATCCAAAGCGAGCTTTGTCAGACCGGTCTCGGAGGGGTTGGAACCGAGGCTGCTTCGGCCTGAAGTTAGACCGAATCGGATCAATGAGTGGCCTCGGCTGCTAATGACAGACAGAAGGACAGAGCAGTCTGAGATGGCTTATAAGAGTCCAGTAGATGTTCCTCATAGTGACAGTCAACAGTCAGCTTCTTTCATCTATATGGTGGTGGTGTTGTCATACAGTTTCACTTTTCAAGATTTTGAGCTCATATGTTGTCATTCTGTATTGTAAATTGTTCGTTCTATAAAGTGCTGTAACATTTTAGTGATTCTAATTGTGTCAGTAATGTGATGGTAGAGAAGTGAAAATGTTTCATGTGCTTTTGTTTATGTGTTGTTAGATAATACAGAAAGCTCATAATGAATTATAGGACTATATTTCATACTAATATGGATTATATATATTGGACTATATATGAACTGTATATGAGATTGCTTTGAAAGGCATGCATGTGCAAAACTGTCACACTTCATCCTTATTTTTTGTGTATATTTGGCATGAATAAAAGGGTTAATATGTTAAGGCTCTGCATTGTTCCCTATGTTAATATTGTAAGCACCACTGGAAAGACATGAAAATTATTTACAGTCATAATAAACATGACCTGTCTTTGTTATTTCTGTCCCCATTGTCAAAATGAAACTTTTTCTAACCCTCTTCATGCTCTTCTGCATCCACTTCAGTTTGATGATCTGTGCTCATGTATCTACCTTTTCCTGACTTATTTTTATGCTAATAATAATAATAATAATAATACACTTATGAGGCGATACCAGTGAAACCATCTTCGCCATTGAAAAATGTGAGACAGATATAAAAATATTTTAGGGAAATGGGAATATTTTTCCCTGCAAAGCCACACTCATTTAGCCTTTAGTCCAACAAGACTGGAATTCAGACCACATCATTCCATAATGAGCTGTTCATTCCATACTAATGTGCATCGGTGATGTATTTCATGGTACACATATTTTCAGTGCTGATATACTTCCCACAAGCTCTGTGTTTCTCATTGGATACCACATGAGAAGGATTTCTTTTTTCATTTCTTGCCAGTAATTCTTTTTACTGTCTTATTTATGTAGGCACAAGGATTATGGATGTATTCATCTCTGTTAAATCCTTTACATATCACCACTAAATGTCAGTCAGGCTCAATCCGGGTGTATGACATCAATTGGGTTTATTATTATTATTATTATATATTTTTTTTTTTCCTGTTTGTGAAACTGCATTGAATATTTACTAACATCATATTCCATATGCACAGCCCCAGTATGCCTGCTAGTTCTTCATATGTTTTGTGGGCTCATGTGAAGACATTCTGGTGACGCGTGCCCTGACTACTAACTGCACCATGAAAAGACGTGGAACTCTTTCTTCACTTTATTTATTTATTTAATGAAATACATCATGAAAATAGGAAAGGATATTTTCCTACACTTCACCACATTTCTCGAATCTCTCTCCTGTCACAATTACCTTAGAAATTTCCGACAAGAGAAATGCAACAATTCTGCTATAATTTATGATGACATTTTACTTGATTTTTCCATTTTGTTGTTTGATGTCTATAATCTGATTGGATAACGACTTGAAATTGAATATTTAACTGTGTGTGGGGGGGAAAAGCCACTTGACACATTTCATTACAATAATTGTATTAAATTCAGAACATATGAGGGTTTCTTCTTCTTCTTCTTCTTCTTTTCCTTTTGGCTGTTCCCTTCAGGGGTCGCCACAGCGAATCATCTGCCTCCATCTCACCCTATCCTCTGCGTCTTCTTCTCTTACACCAACTACCTTCATGTCCTCCTTCACCACATCCATAAATCTTCTCTTTGGTCTTCCTCTAGGCCTTCTGCCTGGTAGTTCCAACCTCAGCATCCTACTATGAACTACCTATGAGGACAAGCTACTGAAATCTCTAATGAAATACATCTTCTGAAGGTGCAGTATTTTGATAGTAAACAATCATAATAACAAAGTAACTCAAACGATGCACCAGTTAAAGAAGATAACAAGCATTTCAGTGAAATTTAAAAGTTGTGCTTTACTAATTAGAATAATCATCTCATCTTATAATAATTAAAAAGGTTTCATCGTTAAGTGGATTACTTGCTTTGGGGAAGACAGCAGATAAAACTGCTGTTATTACTTTAATTAAGTTCATTAAATGACAACTCTTGGAGGTCCTCGGTACAAGAATCATATCATAAAATAATTTAAAATGTATAGCAGAAAAAAAACAACAACAATAACAACAACAACAACAACAACAACAAAAAACCCACCTTAATTCTGGTTGATTTTAAATGTATACAGAAATGTAGTGCTTCGGAAGTTTACCATTTTTCATCTCGCGCTGTACACTGCTGTGCTGAGATTATCTTTGAAATTCCTTATGTCTGGTAAATAAGTAAATAAATAGTTCTTTCAAAGCATTTGTGAAATTGAGTCCGCATCATTTAAAAACATGAGATCTTTGAGCTGTTACTTAACTTTAACATCATCTGTCTGATTCATATACTTTACCATTAGAAAGGTCGGAAAGGTCTTTATTTGTGTGATTTAAATCTTTCCTGTTGAACACTTTATAAATCAATACAGGGATCCCTCGCTGTTTCGCGCTTCAATTCATGCGACTTCAGTGCATCATGTTTTTTAAAAAAAATATTTATCGAATTAAAAAAATAAGGAAATTGAAAAAACATAGGGGGGAAGGATAATGCCACAAAAACAAGGCCAATTATGCAAAAAACCCATCAAACAAAAACAAACAAAAAAATTGACCCGAAACCCCCCATCAGAACTACTTACATTTTTATGTGAGGTGCACATCTGAGTGTGTGCATGTGCACCTGTGTGTGCGCGTGCGCGTCTGTATGTGCGTGTATTTATATTTTATTTCCATCTTATGCATTATTTTTGAATGTTTAATTGTTATAAACATTTATAACTTTGAATATGTATTTATTGATATTATATACACATATACATGTTTAGGGGCAGTGGTGGTCTAGTGGATAGGGCGCTGGATCGCTGATCCTAAGGTTGGGGGTTCGAGTCCCCACAGGGTTGTCACTGTCCCCCCCAGTGCGGCTAACTGGGTTATCAAAGGCGGGCCATGTCTCTCACTGTATATGGTGCGAAGTTCATGTAAAAGAACCATTGCTGACTTTCGTAAAGTCGTCAGCGTGTTTCTGTCCCTTGCTCTAATGGTTGTGACAGGAAGGACATCCGATGTAAAAACCTATGCCAAATCAAATGTGCAAATCAGATGATTCGCTGTGGTGACTCCCGAGAAAGGGAAAAAGCCGAAAGGAAGAGAGAAAATATATACATGTACATATACGTCAGTCGGGGGGGGGTTGATCCTTCTTCGCGGAATTTGGCGGTCGGAGGGGGCCTCAGTCCCAATTAACCTCGGAAAGTGAGGGATCCCTGTATACAGTACTGTACAGTCTGTCTGTCTTCCTTTCGGCTTTTTCCCTTTTACTCGGGAGTCGCCACAGTGAATCATCTGATTCGCACGTTTGATTTGGCAGAGGTATTTACGTTGGATGCCCTTCCTGTCACAACCCTTTTTTTTTGCAAGGGACAGAAACACGCTGACGACTTTGCAGCTACTCTTTACGAAAGTCAGCAATGGTTCTTTTACATGCCTCTCACCATAGACAGTGAGAGACATGGCCCGCCTTTGATAACCCAGTTAGCTGCACTGGGGGGGACAGTGACAACCTTGTGGAGAGTGGGACTCGAACCCCCAACCTTTTGGATCAGTGATCCAGCGCCCTATACCACTAGACCACCACTGCCCCCATACAGTACTGTACAGTATTCCACATAATTGAGAAATAAATGTAATCTTTGTTACCATTAGGTGGCACAATTTCCAAATTTCAAACCCATTTCAAATCTGTCTGGCCTGCACAGGCTGCACTTTAACCATAACAAGACACTGAACTCTGAGCTCTCCTCCACATAATATAGATAACAAACACAAGGCTTCTGAACTAACAGTTAATCTATAACATACTCAAATACACAGGCTAGACCGGAGCGATATTTAAAACAGGCAAGGCATGAAAAACAAAAAAAACTTGCATAATCAATGAAAAAAACTTGAAAAGTAGAATGTTGTTAAAAGAGAAATTGGGTACGCTTTTACAGTCTCATCTGACATACGCACTGAGCGGCTTAAATTTAAAACATGTCTGATTTCACTGAACCCTTTTGCTTCAGCTGTCAGTGAGCAAAGTGCCTGGTTCCAAACACTCCACTGGAGCAGATAACTGTATATATATATAAAGGGTGTGGGGTCGGCCTTTGGGCATTAGATTATTTTTAGCTTGCCCCTGGCCCCTCACCAACACATTCTGCATAGAAGAGGAAAGAGGGGGACCAGGACTTACAAAATTCACCTTAACATAAACAGGAAAACTTTATACAAGTGCCAAGTCAATGCAAAAGTAATGCATGCAGTCATAAGGTGTATATCATTAATGTGTGGCCGTGGTAGGAGGTGATTCAAATCTGCTCTGCCTTTTTAAAAAAAAAAAAAAAATAGATCACGGCTCAAGCTGCAGTATGCCTACCATTTTTCAAAAGGGAAGATCTGTATGAATTCAGTGGGCGTTCATGAAATTACATACGTATATGCTTTTTAAATTATTCTATGTCCTCGAGCTAAAATGCTAATGTTGCTATGTGTAACCATGTGCACAGTAATAGATTATTGTCCTAGATGCAAATCAGTTGTGTAAAATATAGTGAGGTCACCAAAACCAAGTAGGTGTGGAGTAGTCTCAAGCTGAAATCTCTGGTTCACTCAGGACTTAATAAATACTTCAACACTACATGAAAAACTTCTCAAAGTGTAGATCTATAGAAAGACACATCTTACAGTGATCCACGTCTGCAACTCTGGAAATAATGATTGCAGTAAATGCACAGCTGCATTAATTTATGGAACAACATTCTGGTCATTTTTTTCAGCACTACATTTTAAAACTTCATAATTTTGTTTCTGCGTTGTATTTTTGTATTTTTCAGTGTAATGCTTATTTTAAAAGGTTGCTTCTAGCATGTTTGTCGAATGTTATCAGATTTAATCCCCCTATTGAATTTGCTTGTGATTAACCTGATGAGTTAATATTTTGATGACGCCCCTCTATGACCAGTGGCACACACCACACATGTTGAGTTTGACCTTTTCCTGATATGTGACCTGAAGAGCATTGAGCCCAAAGGCAGAACGTTTACAGTGGAGCCCTTGTCAGCACAAACATGTGAGACAGCAACTTTAATGGACATATCATAATACCTGAAGTAGAAAAACAGTTTTACCATCTCTGACCTGAATACTTTAATTCAACTTTAGTGCATCCAATCAAAATTATCAATGCAATTTATTATTTTTTTTTTTTTCACATAATGGATTTATCTGTCATTTTGTTCCATAAAGGACACAGTATGAACACAAAATTGTACAAAAGACTTAATATGACATTTTATATTAGCACATATACAAACAATGGGATTAAATTTGCTTTGGCTGTAAATAATTGTAGTGTTTTTCTGTAAATGATTCTCCTATTCATACATGTAGTGGATATGTACAAGCTACTGCATGTTCAGGTGTAGGAGACTCAGCAGGGCAGATCTAGCCTGGACAACAGCGTGAACCTCCACATACATTCACAGGGTTCAGGGGCAGGGATGGAGATATGCGAGTGAAGAAGAGATGGGTGATTAAAAGTGAAGGGTCATGGTCTTTCTGGTAAATGTCACCCACACATGAAGAGAGTGATTTGATCCCTAGCTCCAACTCTCCTTCAGTGTCTGTCTGAAGCTTGTGAGAAGGTCAAAGTTGGACAAGCGAGCTCACTTCAAATTGCTCCCTGTGAAGACTTATCTAATGTGACCTGTCAAGAGTTGATTCCTTTGTAGAGTCTAGTTTGTAGATATTCCTTAGCAAAAATTAATGCAGCTTGTTTGGAATTTTTTTTTAAAATCTATAAAGTCTAAAAATATATCATTTATAAGGTGTGTGATTTGCAATTCGTATACAGTGTTCTAATCTGCTGAATGTTTCTCTGAAATCAGTGAATTCATTTCAGTATGCTGAACTGAAATGAATTACGACATCAACATTCACTGAGATATAAATTGCTCTTATATTAATTATTATTATATATCAAATATATATAATATATTAATAATATGTTAATTTAAATCAATCATTCACTTTCTGAACCACTTAATCCTAATTAGGGTCACAGGAAGGCTGGCGCCCATGTCAGCCGACTCTAGGCGAGGGCAGGGTAAACCCTGGACACCTGGCCATGCCAATGTAGGGCCTAAATAATATAAATCACATATTAATATCATCAAATTAATAATATTTTATCATCTGTTTTAACGTTGTATGCACATTCTCACACTTCCTAACTAATGCATTATAGTGAGTTGGGTTTGGGTTCTGACATAATTCTGGACTGTGGCCGGGGCCAGAGCACTGGAGATGGGGATTTCAATTCCACAGTGTGACCTTGACATTATTAAGGGGCGGGGCGATTAGAGCGATTGGAGTTAAAAGTCAAGGGGTGTGGTTAACAGCACCCCGCCGGATATAAACCCTGGGCAGTCATGGCCCGCCCCACTCACACCAGTGCAGAGTCAGACAGAGGCCTCTCACAGACGGTAACTATAGCTCACACACATGCTCGGCAATAAACTGAGAATACTTGTTCAATTGAACTGTGCACATTTTAAATTGTTCAAAGGCCTTACTTTATTTATTTATTTTTAGCACGAAATGAATATAGTTGTGATAGCGGCATGTTATCGGAGTTTGTACAGTATTAGCAGTTGGCTCACAGTTACTGGTGCTCTGTAGGATTAATGGGTACTTTTGAGTATTTTTTTACCTATTTTATGGAGGTAACACCTTTTTCTGCTGTAGATGTTTATTGATTATGCATTTTTGTGGTTCATGCCTCCTTAAAGCTCTGTAGGCTTTTAATGTTGACCTCCATGGCTAGTGTTGCTGCAGTGTATGTGTTCAGCTGAATTCTTCCTACCGGAGAGTCTAGGCAGTTGTTTCACAGTCTCTCATGTCCCTAATGTGTTATCTTTCCTTTCAGAGGACAAGACCAAAGCAGACAAAATGGTTAAAGTTGGTATCAATGGGTAAGAATGTTTTTGACTTGCAGTTTGTGTGTTGGCCTAATGAAGGCTATAAGCAGTGTCCCAAATACAGCAGCCAGTCTTAAACTTGAATGGCTTGATTTTATTAATTTTTTTTATTTTGCAATACTGTATTAATCATGTAAGGGAAGTTATTTCCTCTGGATTAAATCTATCCAAAGTGAGCACTGACTGACAAGGCACCCCAGTGTGTGTGCGCGGGCTGCCACACGTTATGGGTGCCTGGAGAGCAGTTGGGGGTTTTGGTGCTTTGCTCAAGAGCACTTCTGCCATTAATGTGGAGGAAGGCAAGGTGCAACTCAGTCCCTCACCAGCACACATTTTTCCCTGCTGGATCAGGAATCGAACCAGCGACCTTTCGATCCCAAAGCCGCTTCTCTAAATATTAGGTTATGGCCGCCCTGTGTGTGTGTCTTTTCAGATGATGGCTCAAATTGTGGTAATTTGAGACTTTATGCTTTTGGTACTGAGTGATATAGTTGTGTCTGGTTTGCATTATTTAGAAGCAACACTTCACTTATTAAAAATTGCCACCCCAGCAAAAACTGAAGCGCTAATGTGCCTGATCACCTGTGGGGGGTTTTCTCTGTGACCTTTGCACTAAAGCTACCTTTTATGGTATTTTGGTTCCATGAGGTGACCTATTGGACCAATGTTGGTAGGTGTATTTCAGGTGACACGGGGATCTGATTGCACGAGCAAGTTTTATTTTATTTTTTTAAAAATAAGCAACGTGTTTGCAGTGTGCACCACGCCATCATTGTGACATCAGGTATTTGCTAAACGTATCATACAGCACACAACCTCTCTTTGAAGGTTAGTTTACCTTTGAACCCTCCTCTCAAAGCTCCAGTGTCTTACTGAACGGTGTAGATGTGCATGACCAACATATAATAGGACTGTCAGAGGTGGCAGCTGTTCTGAACTGAAACACAGCAAGCATAAGGTATGATGAGAAATGTGAGCCCTCCACATAGCTCAGAGGTCACTGCTGCTTTCTTTTACAGTAAACCCTGACCAACAAGGCATTTGGATTATCTTGATGTCCTTTTGGTACTGCGAGATGCCAAGAGTATGTTTTTGGAAAGTCAATTAAAAGCAGTGATGCTTGCAGCTTATTGCTTCTGCAGTCTTTAGGTGGTTGTAGCCAGAGTTGATGATTTCCACCCCAGGTCACCATGTGTGCATGTCTCCCTACAGATTTCTTTTAAATTTTATTTCAGTGTTAAACTGTAACTAGCTGTGCAGTACATTTCTCTTCCACTCTGAGAAAGGACTTTAATCTTTAGTTCAGGGTTTTATCAGAGGTTGCTGCTTTCATGCAGTGAAATTCTCTAAAGTTATTTAAGGGATACATGTAGCCTCATCACACCTGATTGTTGTTCCCCAGCCTTTGACATGAACTACATATGCAACCTACAAATAAGTTGCTTGGAAGTCTGTATTTGATTATCCTCTTATTTTTTTGCAGAGGGATTAAATCTCCATCTGATAATTCAAAAATGTGATAGTGCTATTGTCAGAATAATTCTGACCTTTGACTAAGCTGTGGCATTTCGCGTGTTGACCAAGTATGGGGTTTAAAAGCAAAGCAAAGTACAGTACGGTACAGTATGTGCTGGTCTAGGGGCTAATTTGGAAGCAGATGATATGTTGCTGCCTTTGATGATGGAATACTTCTGCCATCTAGTGGTCAGTACAGGAATTGCGGAGTTATTCATGGGCTACTGCATTTAGTATTGGGCAAATTAATTGTAAAACTTAATGGGCCATTTAAAGTGGCTACAGTTATGTATACTGTAGGGCAGTGGTGTCGAAGTGGCTAAGGCAATGGGTTACTGATTCAAAGGTCAGCAGTTCAGTCACCACTGTTGGGCCCTTGAGCAAGGCCCTTGACCCTCAGCTGTATAAAAGATTAATGTAGTTCACTCTGGATAAGAGCGTCTGCCAAATGTTGTAAATGCGATGTGCATCCCTAATTGCGTTGTAGGGTTTAGCTCAAGTTATTTTGGTAATCATTGGTGTCAGATTTGTGGACTTCCATTTTAAAAGGAAGAACACAGCCTTTCTGAATCAATTTCCAGTTTGTCAAAGTAGAAATCGGTTTAGTTCTATTGTAGTTTACTGGGTGCCTTGGAGTTACTGAGCTGAAGCCTGGGAGTGCAAGACCCAGTACCACCATGCTGCCATTGTTGGGCCCTTGAGCAAGGCCACTCTGGATAAGGGTGTCTGCCAAATATTAAGACTGGACATATTCATCAGATGTGACATTCAGGTGAACAATGTCCTGCTAATTTACTCTACATGCTCTTGCCTTCTCCTGTAAATGTGCTAGCAAGACTTTCCATTTGTCTCATGGTCTCAAGATTGTGAGTAACAAAAACTTGATTGATGGCTTCGTTTCAGATTTGGCCGTATTGGTCGTCTGGTAACCCGTGCTGCCTTCTCCTCCAAGAAAGTTGAGGTTGTAGCCATCAATGACCCATTTATCGATCTGAATTACATGGTGAGTTTGTGATAAGGTTGTAGGAGAGGTTTAACTAGTTATCTAATCTATTTTTAAAAGCATCTTTATTTGTTTACTGTTTAGCGTCCTTGCCCTTAATCATGACATGTCTCCTCAGGTATACATGTTCAAATATGACTCTACTCATGGACCTTTCAAGGGAGAGGTCAAGGCAGAAGGTGGCAAACTGATTATTGATGGACATGCCATCACTGTTTTCAGCGAGTGAGGGTTTTTGCTTTAGTATGCATGTAGAATTTTCAGGCTGGTTCAGAAACTTTGTCTAAATCTTGTTCATCATTCCAGGAGAGACCCAGCCAACATTAAGTGGGGTGATGCTGGTGCACAGTATGTTGTGGAATCCACCGGTGTTTTTACTACCAACGAGAAGGCATCTGTAAGTGAACATAATCTATCTAGCATATACAAGTTCAGATTATCCAAATACAGTACAGTACTATAAGCTAGACATGTGTCCTCTGTTTAATCCATGTGCTTGGGACTTTCCTTAGGCTCACTTAAAAGGTGGTGCCAAGAGGGTCATCATCTCAGCCCCCAGTGCTGATGCTCCGATGTTTGTCATGGGTGTGAACCATGAGAAATATGATAAATCCCTTAATGTTGTCAGGTAAAGATGCAATTTGTGTCGATAGCCAGTAGGGGCATGATGTGACTAATACCCACAGCTTGATAAAAGCAGTGCATCTGTACATGAGAAACACTGGGCTGTCTGATCTGTATGCTGTGTCCTCTCTGTACAGCAATGCTTCTTGCACAACGAACTGCCTGGCGCCTCTGGCCAAGGTCATCCATGATAACTTTGTCATCGTTGAGGGTCTTATGGTAAGTGAAAAAGCACTTCCCCAGGACTTTAGGACAGTCATATGGTAACTTGTCTGTTTTGTTCTGGTGCCCATGTTCTGCTTGCTGCTTCTCTTAGAGCACTGTTCATGCCATCACAGCCACCCAGAAGACTGTTGATGGTCCTTCTGGCAAACTGTGGAGAGATGGCCGTGGTGCCAGCCAGAATATCATCCCAGCCTCTACTGGTGCTGCCAAGGCTGTGGGAAAAGTCATTCCTGAGCTCAATGGGTCAGTTCTGCTATGCAGACATCTAACTTCAAATTTGGGCTAGCAGAGTTTGGTCTTGAATTTAGTTTATGTTTAGGGTGTTAATTCCTCAGTTCTGAAGACAATGCATGAGCATAAAATCCTATATTTAACATTACAAATGGTGTGTATGTGTGTGTGTTCATGTATGGGTTACCCCAAACCTGACTAAGATAAAGTACCTCCCCACAGTGAAGTTGGCTCTACTCAACATTTAGCAGTTAGTTCAGGAATTGTTCTCCAGTTTATCAAGAGTTCTACTTATGTTCTTTCAGCAAGCTGACTGGTATGGCTTTCCGTGTCCCAACTCCCAATGTGTCGGTTGTTGACTTGACTGTCCGTTTGGAGAAGCCGGTGAGTAAATCAGAGTGCCTGCCTTTCACCCCACTATGTTGTATTAGCAAGTTTATCTAGTCTGAAATCCACACTATAATGGGGTCAAAAGCAATAATGTTCTGATATTTGAAATTCTTACATCTGAACTACATAAACCTTTGGAGTTAACAGTAGCTTGTTCTTAATTGCAGGCCAAATATGATGAGATCAAGAAGGTGGTTAAGGCTGCTGCCGAGGGCCCCATGAAAGGTATTCTGGGGTACACAGAAGATCAGGTAGGTGCCACAGATGAGCTGGAGTTTTAAATGTTCTCAAAATAAAGTTTCTTGAACGCACACTTGGAATGCAATACTGACCATTATAATTCAAGCATGTGATGAAGAATGCAGAGATGTCTACAGTAATGTGTTGGAATTTAAGGCACTCCCCGTAGTATCAAACATGTGGTGTGATTGTGGTTGCCGTGATGAGACATGGCCAAGTTATTCTTGAAAGAATTTGAATCGACTTATTGGAAATGTTAGGTGTGCTTGGTTATGAAATATGACCATTTCATTACTTGTAAAACTTGTTTATGCATAATTCAGGGTTCATATGTGGACGTCTACTTTGTAGAATCTACATATTCCCAGTATACACTGTTAAACTGGATTAACATCACACTTGACTCTTCTCACAGGTGGTGTCTACAGACTTCAATGGAGATGTTCGCTCCTCCATCTTTGATGCTGGAGCTGGAATCGCTCTTAATGATCACTTTGTTAAACTAGTAACATGGTAAGTACTGCTTTAGTGTGGTGAAGAAAAAAAAAAGTTTTCCACCCTTTTTAATGTACAATTTCTCTTCCTAGGTATGACAATGAGTTTGGCTACAGCAACCGTGTGTGTGATCTGATGGCCTACATGGCATCCAAGGAGTAAATGTCCCTCTATAACATGGTTCATCGCCTGATTACAAACCGCTTAAAGCACAATGCTTTGAGTTGTAGACCAATTTTTTTATATGAAAAATGGCCCTGTTCTGTTTGAGGTTCAAAAGGAATACTGAAGGCATTAGTCTGCAAAAAAAGATTGAATAAAGTCCTCTGTGAGAATTGACTCTTGTTGTGGATCAAATGAAATTCAGTTTTATTCATGTTGGCAGATTTGTTACATTAACATTAGTATTGCCTATATGGCCCAAAATACCATGTGAATACCTTATGAAAGTACTGCACCCCTAAAAATGCTTTGCAATAGCACTACACTTGCTTTATGACATCGGCATGAAAACAGTGTGAACCATGAACAGGGCATACCTCAATACCTGTACTTCAACATTGTGCTCCAGGGTGGTGTTTCCCTGTCATCTTTGAACATGTATTGTTTGTCTCTCTGAATAGTCTGGGACTACACAAATGACATAAAACAGAGTGTGAAGAGGCAGATGAGTTCCACACCCTCGGCATTTAGTGCAAGCTTGGTAGATGACTAGAACACGTGTTCTGATGTTTTTGTGTGGTACCAACTGGCATGATGTCAGATCCTTGTATAATTACCCAACTGGTGTATCATGTTAATGCTACTGTCGTGGTGGTTACTATGTCACTAGTGGTGCTGTCTAAATGTAAAAATTTGCTTCCTCAAGGAGACCTTGCTCTGACAAACTTGAACATCTGGTTAGACCCCTTGGAAAGTTCCTGTGTATATAAAAGTAATGACTAACAATTTTACTCCGTACAATTTATGTAAGCTCTCAAAAGTCTACTAATGAATACCATGTAGCTCAGGCAAAGGGTTAACTTACCATAGCTGAAATTTCCTGTGCTTCATCACATGAAAGGTAATATGTGGGGTTTTTTAAGAAACCTCACCAAGGTGGTTTGTGCTATAATACAGGGAAGTGATAAAAGAATACTACATTTAAGGAGTTTTTATTTTAAAGCAGGTTACTGATGCTCTAAGTGACATTATACCGATATATGTGTCTATATATATATATTACATAATGTTTGTGTACTACATAGGAATGGCACAGTCTAATGTGGTATCTTGGAACAAAACTAAATTGGATAAAGCTTGAATCAAAGTATCAAGGTTGATAGTGGACCAAAGTGTAATCTAAAGATTTTTTTTCTTTCTAAACGTACTGAAAATTTAAATTTCCAAGCAATTTTATGAAGGTGGTTTTATGTGCATGTAAAATACATAGTGCACTAAGCTGAGTAGGCCTAAAACTTTAGTGCATGGCTTCAAGAAAAGTCCACATGACCACACTTTCACAGGATAAAATGTAGACAAACTATAAAAATCATATTTCAGGTATTCAACTCTTTAATTGTAATTATCGTGCAAACACCCTTTTGGTGCTGCTTTTGTGTTTCCATATGGGTATTAATTGCTGAATACGAAGAATCAAAATACTCCATTATCCAGGGTTGATATTAGCTCTGAGTACACAGCTCACCTGACTCGTCTCTCTCAGAATGAAAGTATGTAAGCAAACTTAAAAAACCTTGGTTTAGTTCACACAATCTCTTCTCTCTTTGGCTTGGCTTTGCGAACAAAGACTTAAAGAGGGGGGCTGTCCATGTAGACTGCAGGCACGCTGGTGGCTGACAAGGCCAATGCGGGACAGACAAATCTGGCCACAGTGGCGACAGTTCAAAGTCTGGTTTGGTACAGTAGGCCCTTGACAATTCGCGGTTTTGCACTCATGGTTTGAGTATTCGCGGACTGCCAAGCAACTAACACGTCACTCAAATTCAGCCAATGGCTGTTCTCCGTCCTGCTGATTGGTTGAGATGATGTAATGCCCCTTTTTCCTCATTCGTGCACAAGTTTTCAATGAGCCTCTTTTTTTAGTGTGTTTTAATTACCAGTTAAGCCAGGGGTGGTCAATAAATCAATTGCGAGCTACCAGTCGATCTCGAAGGTAATATTGGTTGATCGTGAAGGTAGTACTCTATTGGTAAATAACATGACGTTAAAAAAAAAATAGACGTATAGATGTATTTTTCTGACCTTTAGCTCACCGCGCATGTGCAAACAACGACACTAAGTACAGCAAAACAAGCTAGTCAGCAAGTTCCGTCCTATTTTAAGCCCTCGCTTTTTTCTTAAAGTAAAGAAAGCTTATCAAACATGAGTATGGATGCTGGAGCAAAGAAGATAAAGTATCACTTTCATACGGAATGGGAGGCGGACTTTTTTCCACGATGTCATTTTCGAAGTGCATTTGGAAGTGTGCTTGAGGCTGGCTGTCAGCAGCTACTGTCCGGACTATGCATCCCTGACTGATTCAATTCAGTGCAAGTCATCAAAGTGAACACAGGTAGTTACAAAAAATGTTCATAGTTAATTATGTTGTGTTGTGCAATATTGGCTCATGCGGTTCTGCAAGGCACATAAACATACATTTACACATAAGGAATCCTCAATATACTTTAAAATAAATATATGTTTTGCATTTTTGTAGTGGGTAGATCTTTGTGACTTGGTCATTCTATAAGTAGCTCGAGTGCTGGAAAAGTGTGAGCACCCCTGAGTTTAGCTGAATGATGCCACTCAAACTCTATGCGTCTTCTCTGGCAAGCACTAGAAAAGGTAATGACATTGGATGTCTCTTCTGAAGAAATCACAGTTTTCTCTGAAGTGCCTGAAGAGAAATAATCATCTGAAAGCACTCTAGTATTAAAGTCTTTTTCAATCATTATTCCAGTACAGTACCTAAGTTAATGTTTATAATGTTTGTGAGTGCGATTTTATGTACTGTGGTGTAACATGTTTATCGTTTTGTTTTGTTTATCCAATTTATTACATTTCATGTTCTTTTATGTTCTATGTTCATGTTATGGTCCGTGTCTTGGGGTGGGACTTTGATTTTGACGGCTGTGTTCTCTAACTCTAATTGTCTGCTCCGGCTGAGGCACCTGAATTTCATTCTCATCTACTTTCAATAAAGACAAGCATGCTTATCTCTGCGCTAGAGAATTAACTCACACTTTTTTGCAGGTGACAAACGGAGCTTGTGAGACGAAGTGTGGCTTATCCGGACTTCTGATCTTTTACGTGTGCAAGATCAAGCTCCGTGTGTCACCTACAACAAACACCTCACATTCAAAGGGGAAGGACTTAAGAAGCACGCTTTAATTGAAGTGAGTGTGCGGTTTGTATTTATAGGGAGTAAATGAGATTACTTAATTCAAGTTCAGGTACTTCAGTGGAAACTGTCATTTCTTCAGGAGAAAGTCTTATTTCTTCAGAAGAGACGGTGCTTAGCCGGCATTTGAGTGGCATCATAGAGCAAAACTGGATAATATATTATACATAGAAAATGAAACCATATACATACTGTATGTATGTACTCTATATATAATAGCGAGAGAGATAAAGTATAGGAAGGTATCGGCAAAAATGAAAGGAAAAGTGTACAAGACGTGTTGAGGCCAGCGATGTTGTATGGTTTAGAAACAGTGGCCCTGGGGAAAAGACAGGAGTCAGAGCTGGAGGTAGCAGAGATGAAAATGTTGAGGTTCTCTTTGGGAGTAATGAGGATGGATAGGTTCAGGAATGAGCACATCAGAGGGACAGCACATGTAAGACATTTTGGAGACAAAGTCAGAGAGGCTAGATTGAGAAGCTTTGGACATGTACAGAGGAGGGATAGTGAGTATATTGGCAGTAGGATGTTGAGGTTGGAACTACCAGGCAGAAGGCCTAGAGGAAGACCAAAGAGACGATTCATGGATGTGGTGAAGGAGGACATGAAGGCAGCTGGTGTAAGAGAAAAAGATGCAGAGGATAGGGTGAGATGGAGGCAGATGATTCGCTGTGGCATCCCCTGAAGGGAAAAGCCGAAAGGACAAGAAGAAGAAGAGAGAGAGAGACATAGTATGCTGTATAATGTTTATATATTTTATTAATAAATATCACAGTGCAAAATTAAAAGGTTTTTCTTAATCATTACTATATTTTACTACATTAATACTGTATTAATGAGTAAGACTGTCTATAGAATGTGTTTAAGAATCATATTTTACTTCTGGTTGATCATTTGCGCATATAATATGATACATGGGGTTTTACTTCTGGGTACAGAACTCACGATTATCTTCATTTGCGGGAGGGGCTGGAACCAAACCCCTGCGAATATCAAGGGCCTACTGTATATCGGTTGATGTCTCTTGGTTCTTCCACCTGTGGCGTTTCTCCTTCATGTTGGCCTTGCAAAAGTCCTCAAAAGAGGAGATGGCCTGGTGCATGATGTAGTCCCAGTCCTGGCGATCCACAGCAAGTGTGAACCACTGGCGGCAGTCAATGTTACAGGCTCTGAGAACCTTTGAGAGGGTCCTTGTAGCATTTCTTTGGCACCCCTCTGTCACGGTGGCCATTGGAAAGTTCGCATACAGAGCTATCTTGGGTAGACAATGGTCCTCCATTCTGGAGATGTACTCTGCCCAGCGCAGCTACAACTTGAGCAGCATGGCCTCGATGCTGGTGATCTCTGCCTGTTCAAGAACCTCGACGTTGGTAACGTAGCTGCTCCAGTGGGTATTGGGGATAGTACGGAGACAGCATTGGTGGAGGTGCTCAAGCACAAGGAGGTGGTGACGGTAGGCTACCCACAACTCAGAGCCATACAGCAAGGTGGTGAGTACTACGGCTCTGTATACATTGAACTTGGTGCCTTTCTTCAGATGTTTATTTCCCCAGACTCACTTGCAGAGTCTGCCAAAGGCACTGTTTGCCTTGGCCAATCTGTTGTCAACTTCCCTATTGATCTTGGCATCTTGTGTGCTGGTACAACCTGGATAAGTAAACTGGTGAACCGTCTTCAGCTCAGTCTCGCCAATAAAGATGTGATCCTGAGGAGCAGGCTGGTGAAGGACCTCCATCTTCTTCAAGCTGACCTTGAGTCCGAAGAGCTGAGCAGCCTCTGTGAAGCAGAAGGTTAAGCGAAGGTTAAGGGTTCTTTCGCTGTGAGCGACGAGGGCTGTGTCATCAGCGAAGAGGAGCTCATGAAACAGCTGCTCAAGAGTCTTTGAGTGAGCCTGTAGTGTCCTGAGGTTGAACTGATCACCGTCGAAACGGTAACGGATGTACACACTTTACTCTTTATTGTCAAGGTATTCAAAGGCCTGCTTAAGCATCGTGCTGAAGAAGATGCTGAACAAGGTCAGTGCCAGGGCACAACCCTGTTTCATACCACTGACAATGGGAAAGGGTTCAGAAAGGTCATGACACTGCCTGACTTGGCTGCACTGGTCTTCATGCAGCTGAGTGACCATACTAAGGAACTTTGGGAGATAGCCAAGGCACTCCATGATCTTCCACAATCCTTTCCTGCTTATTGTGTCAAATGCTTTGGACAGGTCCACAAACGGGACATACAGTCCTTTTTTCTGCTCCCGACGCTTCTCTTATAGCTGCCTGAGGATGAACATCATGTCTGTGGTGCCTCTGTTGGCTCTGAAGCTGCACTGGGTTTCTGGGAGGTGATCTTCAACAATGGTAGGTACTAATCTGTTTAGGCACATTCAAGCAATGATTTTTCCTGCGATGGAGAGTAGGGTTATCACCTGGTAGTTGGAGCAGTCTGACTTTTCTCTTTTTTGTACAAGGTAATAATGACTGCATCACGGAGGTCATTGGCCATTTTTCAGCTGCTCTGTGGCTTTAGTGAGTTCTTCCACTGAGGGTAGTTCATCCAGTTCCACTTTGACTGGTTGCTGAGGAATGCACAGGATTGATGAGTCCTGGACAACTCTGTCTGTGCTAAAGAGAGCCTGGAAGTGCTCAGACCACTGGCTAAGGATGGAAGCCCTTCCTGTAAAGCGTGCTTGGCAGTCTGCACTGCGCAAGAGACTCTGAACCTGGTGGGTAGGGCCATAAACAGCTTTGATGGCTTCATAAAAGCCTCTATAGTCTCCAGCATCCACACATTGCTGAGTTCTCTCTGCAAGGTTTGTCCACCACTTATTCTGAATCTCACGAAGCTTGCGCTAAAAATTGCTGCAGATGTGACGGAAGGCAGTTTTCTTCTCAGGACAAGACAGTTGAGTTAGGTGGGCCTGGTGAGCTTGTCTCTTCCTTGCCAGAGGTTTCTGGACCTCCTGGTTGTTTTCATGAAACCAGTCTTTGTTTTTTCTTGTGGTGAACCCCAGAACTGCTTCAGATGTCTGCAGGATAGCAGTCTTCAGTCGATTCCAGAGCGTATCAGGAGAGGGGTCTTTTGGGCAGTCGTTGTTGACAAGTTTTGACTGTAAGCTTGCTTGAAAGTTGGCTTTCACTTCAGTTGACTGAAGCTTGCTTGATCTTGAATGTTTTCTTTGCTGCCCCCCCTCCTTGGTTTGGGTTTGAAATGCAACCTGAGTTTACAGCGCACTAGGCAATGGTCGGTGTGACATTCTGCGCTGTGCATCACTCTGGTGTGTAGGACGTCAGTGAGGTCTCGCTGGAGCACTAGAATGTAATCTATAAGATGACAATGTTTCGACTGAGGATGCATCCAGGTTGTTTTGAGACTGTCCTTTTGCTGATAGATGGTATTGGTGATGACAAATTGCTGCTCAGTGCAAGACTTCAGCAGGAGACGTCCGTTGTTATTGCTGTTACCAACGCTATGCCTGCCAAGTACTCCTTTCCAGGTATCACCATCACGGCCGACTCTGGCATTGAAACCACCAAAGATTAGCACCTTGTTGCTTATTGTCCTTCTAGCCTGTGCAATGGGGCTTTTAGGTGGAGTTCAGTGTGCGCAGTACTGGCCCCACCCTTTAAGCCCATGGTTCAACTGCTACAGCCAAGCATGCTAGGACGGTAACAGCGAGGTCCTTTGGTCGTAGGTTTTATATTAGACTTGTCCATGTCCTCGATGAACTGCCTGACAAGGCTAATGAGCTCCCTCTGCCCGGGTTTGAAATAAGAGTTGTCCTTCTCCAGGGGTCTTCTGAACTGTACTTGGTCTGGACCTTTACCAAGGACCTGTTTGGCTTGGGTGACCCTGACAACATAGCTCCTAGGATCATTAGGTTACGCAAACCCCGCCACCACGATAAGGTGGCGAATCAAGGAGGAGAGTCCACACAATACAACCAAGTTAAAGAACTGGTTAAACAGCTCAGTCATAGCATTGGTCTGTGCTTGGAGCCTTGGGTGGGTGGGGGTTTCTTGTACTGTGTGTGTGTGTATATATATATATATATATATATATATATATACACACACACACAAACAACTTATGTTCAAGGTTAAGGTTTGGTGGATGTGGCTAATTTGAGTCGTATCCTCTATGTTCAGTCTGGATCACTATTCAGCAACATCCACCTCACCATACCCAAGATTTCAAAACAATCAGCTGGTCAAATTCTGCGGCAATCTATAACAAATACCAAAAAGAAGCCTTTGAGCAAAGTGTAAAAAAAAAACGTTGTGCAAAAGGACATCACGGGAATGTATCGTAGCTATAGACACAGTCTTCTGGTTTTCTCTGAGCAATCGAGATTAATTGCTTGGGGCATAACAGCAGTGTAATTTCTAAATGTTTGGTGTAAGAATGGAATGTTCAAACCTTTCTTAACAAGTCCCAAAATTCTTTAGCATCTGGATCACGATATGTTGCACCACTGTCTCCTATAGCTTTTGAACACTAAGTCACTTTCTCTGTCTATACTGTACGGTTTTAAGTGCGATATCAATGAAACTATGTTTTCTTTTCTCTTTATTGCTATATTATTTTATGGGTGTTTCACATTCACACCTTGGGGCAAACTCCTCCAAACAGAAATGTCTGAGCCCACTCAAACCCAGAACCCTCTTGCTGTGAGGTAGACATACTAACCACTACACCACCATGCCACTCTTCATGTTCATAAAATGACATTTCTTCCACGGTAAAAAAGAACTTTTAAAAAATCACTACAAATTGTACTTTATTTGTTAAAATAGGACTTTCCCGAAATTTTGACTGAAGTAAGAATCATAAAAATCATATACAAAAGAGTTCTGTTTGTACATGTGCTGTGACATCTTTTGTTTTTTTTTCCTGCTTTGCAAATTAGACATGCTGAAAAAAAAAGTCACAACGCACTATGCATGAGTAAGTGCAGCTATCCAAGTACCTAATATAAGAAAATTAATTGCTATAATATTAGACACCTACTCATTATTAATTCATTCATTTTCTGAACCAAGTAATCCTAATTAGAGTTGCGGGGAAGCTGGTACCCATCTCAGCCAACTCTGGGAGAGGGCAGAGTACACCCTGAACAACTCACCTGGCCATCGCATCGCAGAAACACACATGTATCTCACCATAGACAGTGAGGGACATGGCCAGAGTTTGCGAAACCAGTTACCTGCACTTGGGGACGGACTCATTTTTTTTAATTACATATTTCTTTTTATTATTATTCCCAATGTGTCTGGCGGCCCACTGCTCCGAGGGTGTGTCTGCTTACTTTGGATGGGTTAGATGCAGAGACAATAATTTCATTTGAGGGATTAATACAGTAGAGCACTTTTTATATATATACATACACACACACACAGTGCTGTGCAAAAGTTTTTGCCCCTTACCAATTTCTGACATTTTTTGCACGTTTGTCAGTGTCATCCATTTCAGATCAAGTAAACCTAAATATTCTACAAAGATCAAACACAAGTAAACACAAAATGCAGTTTTCAGTGCCATTTGCATTTAACAAGGGAAAAAACTTCTGAACCTATAAGGGCTCGTGTGAATAAGTAATTACTCCCTAAACCTAACAGCTGGTTGAACCACCTTTTGCAGCAATAACTACAGTCAAGCGTTTGCGATAAGCGGCGATGAGTCTTTCACATCGCTGTGATTGGATTTTGGCCCACTCTCTCTGCAGATTTGTTTATGAGCAACCAGATTGGAGGGTTTTTGGGCATGAAGAGCCTTTTAAGGTCATGCCACAGCATCTCAATAGAGTTCAGCTCGGGACTTTGACTAGGCCACTCCAAAACCCTCATTTTGTTCTTTTTTTAGCCATTCAGAAGTGGACTTGCTGGTGTGCTTTGGATCATTGTCTTGCTGCAGAACCCAGGTGCGCTTTAGCTTGAGGTCTCAAACTGATGGAAAAACATTCTTCGTCAGGATTTCTTGGTAGTGAGCAAAATTCATGGTTCTATCAATCATGACAAGTTTCCCAGGTCTTGAAGCAGCAAAGCAGGCCCAGATCATCACACTTCCACCACCATGTTTCACTGTTGGCACAATGTTCTGTTTCAATCTTCTTTACTTTTGTGCCAGATGTAACGGGATGCATTTCTCTCAAAAAGTTCAACTTTAGTTTCATCAGTCCAGAGGACATTATCCCAAAAGCTTTGGGGATGATCAAGATAATTCTTGGCAAAAGTGAGTCGTGCCTTGATATTCTTTTTTGTCAAAACTGGCTTTTGCCTCGGAACTCTTCCATGGATGCCACTTTTGCCTTGTGTCTTTCTGATGGTGGAGCCATGAACATTGACATTAACTGAGGCAAGTGAGACTTGTAGTTGTTTAGAAGTGGTTTTTGGATACTTTGTGACTTCTCCAGTGAGTCTGCCCTGTGCTCTTGGAGTAATTTTAGTAGGTTGGCCACTCCTTGGAAGGGTCACCACTATGTCATGCCACCTCCTTAATGACTCTGACAGTGGTCCGCTGAAGTCCCAAAGATTTACCAATGACTTTGTATCTTTTCCCAGACTGAGACATCGCTATAATCTTCTTTTCTTGTTTGTTCTTGAAGCTCACTGGATCGTGGCATGATGTGTGTTCAGTATGACCTACCTCACCTTATCAGACAGGTTTTATGTTAGCAATTTCCTGATTGGAAATGTCTGGCAGCAATCAGGCCTGGGTGTGGCCATGAAATTGAACTCAGTTTCCCCCAATAATAGAATTAATCACAATTACTTCACCTTTTAACAAGGGGGCAATTACTTTTTCACAGATGTTCATGTAGGTTCGGATAGGATTTTACTATTAACAAATAAAATCACAACAGGAAAACTGCATTTTTTTTAATACTTTGGGTTATCTTTGTGTCATGTTTAAATTTATTTGATGATCTGAAAAAGTTAAGTGTGACAAAGGCGCAAAAAAGTAAAAAATCAGAAAATGTTTACAGAGCACTGTATCTATTTCACAGTTACTGTGAAAAAGCTAAAAATCAATAATAGATAGGAATTAGAATTCTAAAAATGTCGACAATTAATTTAAATTAACCACATATCGAATCAACTTCATTTTTCAAGATTATTTTGTATTTAGAGTTGGCTTCCCTTTTACTACTGGCATATGTGAAAAACGCAGATTGGCCCATTTTTGCCTAAATAACACACTGAGCAAGTTTATCATCATGATCATTTTGTGGCCAAACTCATTTGACTGGTGGAGGTCTACAAAATTTAAAGGAAAATTTACCACTTGATTGACCATTAACAATACCAGCCTACAGTGTCACTCCCAAAAACAGAATCCTCCAAGTACAGTATACTGTTTGTACTGTCGCAAGTCCTATGTGAGTGTGTGAATCGCATTTTCTTAATCTTTTTTTCAATACCATGGATAAGCTTTTTTTTTGTCTCCAGGCAGGTCCCACCGTGAGCATAAGCTTTGCAGCATCATTGATATTGACATTGACCACAATCCTCTTTTCCTTTCGGCTTTTCCCCTTTTTCAGGGGTCGCCACAGCGAATCATTCGATTCGCATGTTTGATTCGGCATAGGTTTTTACGTTGGATGCCCTTCCTGACACAACCCTTTAGCAAAGGGCGGAAACACGCTGACGGCTATGTAGCTACTCTTTACAAAAGTCGGCAATGGTTCTTTTACATGAACCTCTCACCATAGACAGTGAGAGACATGGCCAGCCTTTGATAACCCAGTTAGTTGCACTGGGGGGACAGTGACAACCTTGTGGGGACTTGAACCCCCAACCTTAGGATCAGTGATCCGGCACCCTTTTCCACCAGGCCACCACTGCTCATTGACATTGACCACAATGATATACCAAAAGAAGCAATCACTTCGGGAAGGATAATTAAAACTTAAATCTTTCCTCTTCATCACCTTTTTTGAGAAGGTGATTTGAATTACTTCATATCATTCCTTTTCATTAGTTTTTCATATTTCATCAGTTTTTCCAGTGGTTGAAAAGTTTCAAAAGGAGAAATTGCCTATGTACAATCCTTTGCATGAAATGGCAGACAGACATTCTTAATTCTCGGATGACGGTGTGTCAGACATACAAGGACAAGCAACAAATGTTTCTGCAAAATAAAGATTCAATGCAGTCACTTATCTCATTAAATACCAGTAGCTGCAAGATCTTCTTCATTTCCTTTCGGCTGTTCCCTTCAAGGGTCACCATAGTGAATCATCTGCCTCCAGCTCACCCTATCCTCTGCATCTTCTTCTCTTACACCAACTACCTTCATGTCCTCCTTCAGCACATCCATAAATCTCCTCTTTGGTCTTCCTCTAGGCCTTCTGCCTGGTAGTTCCCACCTCAGCATCCTACTACCAATATATTGACTATCCCTCCTCTGTACATGTCCAAACCATCTCAATCTAGCCTCTCTGACTTTATCTCGAAAACACATTTGTGCTTATTGATGATTTGCATGGTTGATTTGGCATAAGTTTTACGTCAAATGCCCTTCCAAACACAACCCTCTGCATGTATCCGGGATTGGGACTGGCGTGAGAAAGAACACTGGCTTGTTCCATCACAAACAAGTATCGTTTTTTTTTTTTTTTTTTTATCTTTTTGTGGTTTAATTTCATTAGTTAGATGTTTACAGTTAATTAGCAACAACAACAATAATAAATAATGATACAGTAAATGCAGTATACTCCCCCAACGGCTGCATTAGTAGCCGCAAGAACTCGCACAGAGAAATAAACATTAAAAATTAACTATAAAAACAAACAAAAAAATCACATAGAGAAATAAACATTTAGATATCTTCTTGGTGTAAAATAAAGGTTTATTCAAACTTATTGCAGGGATGTTTTTCATCCAATAGGCATTCATACCCTCCTCTTATAAAGAAACAAACACCTGAATAATTAAATAAATAAATAAATAAATAAATAAGATGGTAGCGTCAGTATGTAATTTACCGTAAATACACTTGTTAAGCGATTTGTAAATTTCCACATCGATTCCAACTAGATTTCTTTTTGAATTTCAAAATATAATTTTAATATATAGCACTGACAATAGCTACTAATGAAGTGATACTGTTTTAAAATTATGTATTTGTTTGTTCTATTAACTGATAGCAATCACGAAACAAAAAGAATGATCCCTAATCTATGTGTATTACGGTAAGCAGGCTCCGTTCCCTGTGCTGTGGTGTCGATGTAACTGTTCAGTGCGAGGCAGAGACGCGGCTCAGCGGGAACAACGGACACGTCTTGTTTATGTTGATTTGTTTTAGTTTCACATCCCTATACCTACATAATCTTCGTCTGTACGGTAATTTTACTCTGGATTGTGTTATCGCGGTTTAAATTAGTATTATTTTAATCAAAGGTCCTGTCTTCCGTTCATCAAGCGTTTATTGGGTTTTATTCGAGATCATGTTTTATAATTAATCGTGCAGTCGGTGCTCTTGGTCATTTTAGTCGCGGGGATCAGATAAATCTTTGCTCCTTTTGCTCCATCAAGTCTTGAACAGTCGACGTTCATGCCAGATCTGCAGCGCTTCATCTTTCCGTATAGTATGAACCCGTTGCTGGGCCAGAACTTACCTTCTGCTCATCACCACCATCCGCAGAGCTCAGAAATGCTCAGCCATCCCGATTCACCGTCCACGGTGTTCCCCGACGCTCTTCTGACGGCGTCGCACTCCTCCGTGTTCCACCTCGGTGAACAGCCCGGACTGATGGCGGACGGCGCTGCCCAAAGCGGGTGGGTTTATCTTCCGCTGGCTCCGTCTCTGCACCGGGCTGTGCCGCCTCCCCCCGCGGCCATGGCCTTACGGAACGACCTGGGCTCCAACATCAGCGTCCTGAAGACCCTCAATCTGCGTTTCCGCTGCTTTTTGGCTAAAGTGCACGAGCTGGAGAGGCGAAACAAAATCCTGGAAAAACAGCTGCAGCAGGTGCTGGAAACTAACGAGCTGGCCTGCGCTGACAGTAAAGACACCGCTGTGCAGACGGGCTTGGTCGGGCCCGTCCCTCTGCAACCTCAGAACACCAACAATTCCGCCAAGAGACCCACCACCTTATTCACACCCTCCCTCACGACCGTGCTCAAACTCGAGCCTGATGATAAAAGCCGAGCTTCAGGTTACGATTCGAGCCCGAACCCAGGCGTGAGCTCGTGCGCACCGAGCAAAGCCGCCGCGGCGAACACCAACAACTCCAACAATGCACCGAACATGAACGGTGCTGCAGCCAGAACCGCACCGAATCCGCCGAACCGCTTTCTGCCTGGAACCATCTGGTCATATAGTCCTAGCCGGAAGTGGCCGGCGAACTCGGAACCGCGGACGATCACGAGCCCCGGAGTGTCCTGGGTCCACCCGGACGGAGTCGGAGTGCAGATCGACACCATCACCCCGGAAATCAGAGCCCTGTACAACGTGCTGGCCAAAGTGAAACGGGAGAGGGACGAATACAAGCGCAGGTGAATTGTCAACATCAAGCTGATTTACACTTTGTTTGATAATATGAATGTTTATACAGTATTTACACTTCACACCGACCCAGAAACATCCCAACAACCAACCGAAACGCATGTTTATGAGTGATGCTTGTGATCTGCCCCTCCTGAGTCACCAAACACTGCAGAGTCCAGGGTAACACTGAGCTCAGCAGAAACCACAGACAAGCTGTCCCAGACTGCAGCTCGAATAACTGTCTGTTTCACACGTGAGTGCACGAGAGTAAATGAAATAGGCCACATTGCTTGTCCATTATGGAGTGATTTGAGATGGTGTGTGAGACGGGGCGCTGTCCACCAGTTTGGTCCTGAGGAAGGATCCATCCGCCTAAATGTCCACATTTGATATTTGGAAAATAAACAAAGCTGAGCACAGGGTTAGTGAAACGGCCAATTGAAAGTGGCACAATGTCTACAAACTCCTCTGTCCAGTCATTTGTTTTCGGAACAGCTTAATCTTAATTAGTGTCGCAGGGAGGCTAGCGCCCATCTCAGCCGCTTCTAGGTGAAGGCAGAGTACACCCTGGATAGCTCGCCAGGTCATCACATGGGCTCCTGTCTATGATTTTTAAATTATTACTGCAATCAGAGCATGCTCTGTCTCGTGAATCTTTCATTTTAAAAATGCCCTTGCATAAATCATCCCTCTTGCACTTCAGCCAAATTTAAAGCAATCATGGCAAACCAGGGTTATTAAACCAAGCCTGTTTTTGTTTTTTTTTTCACGGATACACACAACTGTTAGTGTAAATATCCTTACAACAGTTGCTGTTCATTTCCCGTTTCACAAAAGCGTGTCCTGCACCAGGATGTATGTGAAGGGGATTTTGAGGGGCAGTGGTTCTGAGGACTGAGTCATACCTCACACTTCAAACACTAAAAATACTATTCACACAGGATATTACATTCCTGACTGTCTGGTGAATGCATACGTTTCTGTTAGTTTTAACTAATTTACTCCTAATTATGCTTTCAGATGATTGAATAACTAATAGAAACAGTAAATGGGTTAGAATATGTTTAATATTGATTACAGACTCTAGAACAAGCTTTCTAAATAAATACCCAATTCCACAAATTGTAAGATTGTAAGGAGTATCATTTTATGTTGAATATATATTCATTAAAATGCACACACACATACACACACACACACACACACACACACACACAAACAACAACAAAATCACGTAATCCAGATAAATTCATTCATTTTCCAAAACAAATAATCTTAATTAGTGTAATTAGCAGGGATTTTATAATCCAGATAAATGTTTTGGGATTTTTTTTTTGATGAGTCACATTATAAATCATGATCCAGTAAACATAAGATTATTCTCGAAAAATAGTTCAAATCTTAGTACTGACGGTGCAGTGGTGGTCTAATGCGTTGGATCGCTGATCCAAAGGTTGGGGGTTCGAGTCCCACTCTCTACAAGGTTGTCACTGTCGCCCCCCCAGTGCAGCTAACTGGGTTATAAAAGGCCGGCCATGTCTCTCACTGTCTATGGTGTGAGGCATGTAAAAGAACCATTGTTGACTTTCGACAAGAGTAGGCTGCAAAGCCGTCGGCGTGTTTCCGTCCTGCGATTGCCTGGCGAGCTGTCCAGGGTGTACTCAGCCCTCGCTCGGAGTTGGCTGGGATGGTCACCAGCCTCCCCGCGACCCTAATTAGGATGAAGCAGTTACAGAAAATGAACTGAACTGATGATATTAGTACTGTAATGCAAAGCACATCACACTCTACAGCTAGTATTTTAATTGCACTTGGTGTATTGTATGGTTTGTACTTTTGTAATCCCCGCTGAGTGAGTTGTCTGTGCTTGACAATACAGATAAGATTATAGGACAAGAATATTATCAGTCAAAGAAATCAGAGTGCGGTTGAATGCAGCTGTTAAGTCCTGTTCGTATTGATTTATAGCTCACTGCCGCAGGAAAACGTAAGTCGACTGCCATGGCATGTCCCCCTGGCTCGAGTTCTTTTCCGCAGTCACATAATAATAGCTTTATTTAAGTATGGAAAGTCATTCAGATCACCATCTGTCCCCCTGACTCATGGTTTGTGGCACATGACAGCATATCTAAATTTAACTTGAGAGTTTTATGCTCCCATGTATGTCCCTCCAGTTCTGTTATAGCATGAAGGCTCAATGGGTTTTCATCTTGCTAAGTCATTACAGGATTATTTATTCACACAATCAGCCCGTCTTTCACTTACACTCTTATTCCTGTCCTCCTTTCCCCCTGTCTCATTGCTTCATGCTGCATCTGCAATGCAGTTCACAGTCTGGCACTGAGAGAGTCCACATATTATTCATCTTTTCCCCTCTCTCTCTGTCTCTCTGTTCCTCTTTTTCATATACTATATTTTACACACATTTTTACTTTTATCAACCATTCGGTAATGTGTATTTTGGTACCTCAGAAGTGCTTGTTATGTTTGCTGTTAGTCTATTCTTGCAGCCCACTGAGGACGGTTTAATAAGCTGAGGAAAAACTGCAGTGTGCTGCATTTCGAAGAGCCCTTACCTAAGAGAATGAGAGAGAGAGAGAGAGAGAGAGAGAGAGAGAGAGGTGGTTCTGTTCTACTGCACACTTGCAGGATGAATGCTTGCTTTCAAGACAGTGTGATAAATCAGTAGAAATGTGTAAACTATTAAGTTATCATTTACACCCTATAAACACACACACACACACACACACACACACACACACTTCAGTCTGTAAGATTGGCATTGTTAGCATAGAACCAGTTGTGCTAGCAATGACAAAGCTCTGACCCAGTTAACCCCTATTGATACTTTGTTTGTTTTGTACTTAATACTGAACTTGATTCAAATCTCTCTCATTTTTGTTTTTAAGATGGGAGGAGGAATACACCATGAGAGTGGAACTTCAACAGAAGGTCACAGATTTACAAGAGGTGAAAACATCCATCTATATATAATTTACTATTATCGTTCCTTTGTAATTCTTGTTTTCTTTCCTTTCATCATTTTAATCTTGTGATCCGTGTTACTTTTTTAATTCAGTTTTGAAAATTTGTTGACTAAAATTGGGGTTAATCATCTGGAAAGCAAGTAAGATTTGACTGTCACATTTGGAAGGCCCTTCAACTGCTGCCACCCGCCATGCATTGGCTAGTTAGACACACCCCTCTCCATGTACATTGGATAGTAAGACACCCCCAGATATTTTAAAAAGCAAACAAAAATTTACTCTCCATCAGAAAAATAGTAACTATGGCGTCATTTTTTTGGACCTTTCAACTCCCACACTTGGCTTCATCACCGACACTCGATAAGTGACACCAATGTTTACCCTTGTTTGTCCTCTTGCTTTAACCTAAATGTTTGGTTTTTTTGGTCGCAGGCAGCCTTTTCTGCTTCTGTTTGCTTTTTTTTCTGTTTAGCAGTACGACTACATTTCTGAGCTAAATTTATCCAGTACTAAACAGTGGCAGTGACGTGCTTTGACCACATGTTTGTGTATAGTGTGGTCTCGCGTGAGCAGGGAGACTAGGCTCTGTCTGAAATGCTCACTGTATCGTACATTTGCACTACAGGGGCAGTGGTGTGGGGCCAGTGGTGTAGTGGTTAGGGTGCTGGCCTCATGAATGGGAGGTTGTGTATTCGAATCCCAGTTAGACCTTCACCGTGCTAAGACCCCTGGGCAAGGTTTTAACCACAAGTGTGCCTCTGTTCACCTAGCAGTATAAATGGGTACCAGTAAAAATATACTGGGAAGGTAACCTGCGATGGACAGTTGAACTTCTGGTTGCTTCATGCTATGGAAACCGGATATAAGAACCAGCCTGATGAGCCACTGGGCTCAGGTGTAAAAAGCCCAACTGACTTTACCTATACATAGTTTTCGATCACGTGACATTTCTGACGAAGTCCGCCATATTGGAGGTGGAGCGACACTAACCTACTTATCGATCACAATTTTGTTTGTAAACAAGGCATTTAAATACCTATTTTTGTTGAAAGATGGATGAAAAGGAAAAGAGTTGTGTTTTTACAACATGCATTAGAACCATATCATTTATTTAATTATTAGGCCTTACTCATCAGGTGGCTTTATGGCTACCACGACAGTTTTTTCCCCCTCTTTTTTTCAATTTCAAAACATGAACATATTCACATTTATATACAGCATACATTGTAACTCAGTCAAGACTGTTTCACATTTTAATAATTTCATCAATCAAAGGACACAACAGATTTGCACAAATTTGTCAATGCACAGCAAACAGTCACTATCTTGTCAATGGTTGGTGTAGATCCATCTGTTGAAATCAAAAAGTCTAAAGGAAGTGTGTCTTGCAATATAATGTATTTGTTGCGTACAAGACCTATAACCCTCTCTACATGAATCCTCAAATGGGCTAGTTTACGAGTTTTTTCCACTTCAACAGGGGAGAGCTGTGATCTTCCTTTGGTAAATGCGGGTATTAACACCTCACAACTAGCTTGGGCTACACTTTCGGCAATGTCAAAACCCCTGTCTGCTAATACCACATCTCCATACTCTAGTTTATCTAAAAAACCACAGTTATTGGTCATAAACTTGTCCGATGCTCTACCACCATAACCTGGGCTGATGTAGCATACACTTCCTTGTGGAGATATCCCTATCAAATACTTTGCTGTATTATGGTGTTTGTAGGACGACCATGTCTGTGCTCTGGCTTTCAGGTTGGACGGTCTTTCTATGAAAATCTCGAAACTGTTTTGTTGTTGTCCTCATCCTCAGCAGATATGTTGTTGTTGGTCTCTGTTGATGCCTCCTCCTCATTTGTCTCTGCGGTGTTGAAAAGTGTAATTAAAGACTGTGCTGCCTCAACTCTTTTCCTCTTTTGTTGTCTCTCTTTGAGCCTTAAGCCACGCTCTGGAACTGGTGTCTTAGATGGTTCATGCTTCTGATGGCCAAGTTTTAAAGATGGTGCCCAATCTACGTCGCCTTCTGGGTACAGAGGTGATGGCTTTCCTGTAAAACAGAAAGATAACAGTCAATTACTGTTCAAAAATTAATATTAAGTTAATCAATAGCTATGGTTCATGTACATGTATGCAGATATATTCAATTGAAAGGTATACATTTACCTGTATCATGTGTATTGTAAAGCTGCACATGTAAGCACTAACTTGCTTCATTGTAAAAATATGTAAATGAATGATTTGACTTCACACATGCTGCATTTCAATTTTTCAAATAACTAAGGCAATTTTAATCAGAATACTTTAATCTAAAATCTTATTTTTGTATTATATTTGGCTAGGTTGTATTTGTTGACTGTTAGTCCAATGTTTACACTTAAAAATTGCACGGTGTACGTTTTAAGGAACACAGTGACAAACTTTTAAACATCAATGAAATCTTCCTTCCAGGTTTACCGGTAAAAAAAACATACAGCATGATTTACGTAAAACATCAACAAAACTTACCTTTTACAAAATGATCCGAGCAAATCCTCAGATAAGGGTAAGATGATTGCTGCAGGTCAGAACGGCTGATACGAGACAGCCATAGTGTTCGTCGTTTTTCAGACATTTCTTTGGTTTTGTCTCCTTGATTCATAATAACCGCCGGCAGCCGATAGAAAGACACGTTGTCCTTCCCTCCTGTCCGTGTACAACCAATAATCGCACAGTAATTCACCATTTTGACATCTAATTTACATATGAATAGCTAAAGGGCGTTGTTTACCTCCAAGATGGCGGACACTTTCATTATTGATTATGTGTGACGTCACCGGAAAACTATGTATTGGGGCAGTGGTGGCTAAGGTTAGTGATCTGAAGGTTGCAGGTTCATTCTCTGGATCCACCACTGTTGAGCAGGGCCCTTAATTCTTCCTCTGTTGTACAAAAAATTATAATCGGAAGTCACTCCTATCTAGAGCATCTACCAAGTGCTGTAATTGTAAATAAATATATAGTGAGTTCTCCATTTGGAAACGGTGTCCAAAATTCCATAGGTAGTAACCAGAGGGTAGCGAATGAGTGAGTACAGACAAAGCCATACAAGGTCGTAGGCTGGTCTGACCGGGGGAGGGGTTGTGCACATCTCGGTTGACCGGAACTCGAGTCCCAGGGGCTATAGGCCTAAGCCTTAAAGGGAAAATGAAACGCCAACTAAATAAGTTGGCGGTAACTTAAGTATAGTTTATTGAAGCGATTGTGGCTTAAATTTTATATCATAAATAAACCATTGCATACACAGCGGTTTTGTTTTATGTGCTTGTTGTATAAGTTATCGACCTGAAAGCCACCATTGCGAAGTGCCCGCCTACACAAAGTTACCATGACGTCACTGGGTTGGTACAAAGTACCGCATAAAATATAGTGCATGCATATCACAGTATATTATATGATATAAACAACATAGAATCTGTGTATGCAGCTGTGAGGGAGGGGCACAAGCTTGTGTCTCTCCCTCACGCCGGTCCCAAGCCCGGATAAATGCAGAGGGTTGCTTCAGGAAGGGCATCCGGCGTAAAACAAATGCCAAATAAGACATACGAGTCACAACAAAAAATTCATACCGGATTGGTTGAGGCCCGGGTTAATAACGACCGCTATCAGTGCTGTTAACCAACAGGGTGCTGGTGGAAATTGGACTACTGTTGGTCGAAGACGTCGAAGAAGGAGAGGCGGGAGGCGTGTCCGTAGGCAGAGAGAGAAGAGGAAAAGCATGAGTTTAGGATTGAAAGTAGGGACTTTGAATGTTGGAACTATGACAGGAAAAGGTAGAGAGCTGGCTAACATGATGCAGAGGAGGAAGGTGGACATACTGTGTGTTCAGGAGACCAGGTGGAAAGGTACCAAGGCTAGAAGCTCAGGAGCAGGGTTTAAGCTGTTTTTCATGGTGTGGATGGGAAGAGAAATGGAGTAGGAGTCATCTTGAAGGAGGAGTTTGTCAGGAATGTTTTAGAAGTGAAGAGTGTCAGACAGAGTGATGAGTCTCAAGTTAGAAATTGAAGGTGTGATGTTCAATGTTGTTAGTGCTTATGCCCCACAGGCAGGATGTGAGCTAGAAGAGAAGGAGAGATTCTAGAGTGAGTTCGATGAAGTGATGCAGAATACCCCCAGAGATGAAAGAATAGTCATTGGGGCAGACTTCAATGGACATGTTGGTGCAGGAAATAGAGGGGACGAGGAAGTGATGTGTAGGTTTGGTATCCAGGACAGGAACACGGAAGGACAGATGTTGGTAGATTTTGCAAAAAGGATGGAAATGGCCGTGGTAAATACTTTCTTCCAAAAGAGAGAGGAGCATAGGGTGACTTATAAAAGCGGAGGTAGGAGCACACAGGTAGACTAATTTGAAGGAAGTCAGTGACTGCAAAATAGTAGCGAGTAAGAGTATTGCCAAACAGCATAGGATGGTGGTGTGCAGGATGACGCTGATGGTGAGGAAGGTGAAGAAGGCAAAGGCAGAGCAGAAGACAAAGTGGTGGAAGCTGAAAAAGGAAGAGTGTCATGTTGTCTTCAAGGAGGAGTTCAAAATGGCTTTGGGTGGTCAGGAAGTGCTTCCAGATGAGTGGACAACAGCTAATGTGATCAGCGAGACAGGTAGGAGAATACTTGGTGTGTCATCTGGAAGGGGAAGAGATAAGGAGACTTGGTGGTGGAATGAGGAAGTGCAGGAGTGTGTACAAAGGAAGAGGTTAGCTAAGAAGAAGTGGGACATTGAGAGGACCAAAGAGAGTAAACAGGAGTACAGGGAGACAGCGTAGGGCGACGGTAGCAGTGTCAAAGGCCAAACAGAGGGCATATGATGACTTGTATGATCGGTTGGAAAGTAAAGAGGGAGAAAATGATTTATACAGGTTGGCACAGCAGAGAAATAGAGATGGGAAGGATGTGCAGCAAGTTAGAGTGATAAAGGACAGAGAGGGAAATGCATTGACTGATGACAGAAGTGTGCTGGGAAGATGGAAATAGTACTTTGAAGAGCTAATGAATGAGGAAAATGAGAGAGAGAAAAAAATGAGTAGAAGAGGTGACTGTTGAGGACCAGGAAGTAGCAAAGATTAGTAAGGGTGAAGTGAGGAGGGCATTGAAGAGGGTCCTGATGACATACCGGTGGAGGTATGGAAGTGCCTAGGAGAGGTAGCAGTAGATTTCCTGACAAGAACATTCAATAAGGTCTTAGAGAGTGAGCAGATGCCAGAGGAATGAAGGAGAAGTGTGCTGGTGCCCATTTTTAAGAACAAGGGAGATGTGCAGAGTTGTGGCAACTACAGAGAGATAAAGTTGATGAGCCATACGATGAAGTTATGGGAAAGAATAGTGGAAGCAAGACTAAGGGCAGAGGTCAGCATTTGTGAACAACAGTTTGGTTTCATGCCAAGAAAGAGCACCACAGATGCAATGTTTGCCTTGAGGATGTTAATAGAGAAGTACAGAGAAGGTCAGAAGGAGCTGCATTGTGTCTTTGTGTATCTGGAGAAAGCATACGACAGGGTGCTGAGAGAGGAACTTTGGTATTGCATGAGGCAGTCTGGAGTGGCAGAGAAGTATGTTAGAGTGGTGCAGGACATGTATAAGAGATGTAAGACAGTGGTGAGGTGTGCTGTCGGTGTGACACAAGAGTTCAAGGTGGAGGTGGGACTGCATCACGGGTCAGCTCTGAGCCCCTTCTTGTTTGTTATCGTGATGGACAGGCTGACAGACGAGGTTAGGCAAGAATCTCCATGGACTATGATGTTTGCAGATGACATTGTGATCTGTAGTGAGAGCAGAGAACAAGTGGAGGAAAATCTAGAGAGGTGGAGGTATGCCCTGGAAAGGAGGGGAATGAAGATTAGCCTCAGTAAGACAGAATACATGTGCATGAATGACAAGGACCCAACAGGAACGGTGAGTTTACAGGGGGCAGAGATAAGGAAGGTGGAGGATTTTAAGTACTTAGGCTCAACAATCCAGAGCAATGGAGAGTGTGGAAAAGAGGTGAAGAAGCGTGTGCAGGCTAGTTGGAATGGTTGGAGAAAAGTGTCCGGTGTGATGTGTGATAGGAAGCTATTGGCAAGAATGAAAGGAAAAGTGTACAAGACGGTGTTGAGGCCAGCAATATTATATGGTTTCGAAACAGTGGCCCTGGGGAAAAGACAGGAGGCAGAGCTGGAGGTAGCAGAGATGAAAATGTTGAGGTTCTCTTTGGGAGTAACGAGGATGGATAGGATCAGGAATGAGTACATCAGAGGGACAGCACATGTTTTGGAAACAGTCAGAGAGGCTAGATTGAGATGCTTTGGACATGTACAGAGGAGGGATAGTGAATATATTGGTAGTAGGATGCTGAGCTTGGAACTACCAGGCAGAAGGCTTAGAGGAAGACCAAAGAGACGATTCATGGACGTGGTGAAGGAGGACATGAAGGGTTAGGGTTAGGGTTAGGGTGAAGGCAGTTGGTGTAAGGCAGTTGGTGTAAGAGAAGAAGATGCAGAGGACAGGGTGAGATGGAGGCAAATGATTCACTGTGACGACCCTTGAAGGGAAACGCCGAAAGGAAAAGAAGAAACAACATGGAATCTCTCGCCAACAACACACACAGTTTTTCAGCAGAAGAAAATTCATCTATTACTTTCAGAAGATGAATGAAATATTATAGTTCAACCAACCAAAAACATTGTCAAATATATTTCAAACTACATCTGCAAGTACATGTGCTAAATACATTTACAAATTGAGCTAAAGTTATTTATCTATTCAAAGGCACAAACAAATATTAATACATATTTACAGCAGAAAAACATACTATTAATTTTATTAAAGTACTGACCATGAGGCTGCAGATACTGGCTGGATGGCTTCTGATTATTTTAGCCATTCATTCTCTGTGCATTGGCACAGGCGCAGTGGTGGTCTAGTGGTATAGGGCGCTGGATCGCTGATCCAAAGGTTGGGGGTTCGAGTCCCACTCTCCACAAGGTTGTCACTGTCCCCCCCAGTGCGGCTAACTGGGATATCAAAGGCGGGCCATGTCTCTCACTGTCTATAGTGAGAGGCATGTAAAAGAACCATTGCTGACTTTCGTAAAGAGTAGCTGCAAAGTCGTCAGCGTGTTTCTGTCCCTTGCTAAAAGGGTTGTGACAGGAAGGGCATCCGACGTAAAAACCTCTGCCAAATCAAACGTGTGAATCAGTTGATTCGCTGTGGCGACTCCCGAGTAAAAGGGAAAAAAGCCGAAAGGAAGACAGACAGACAGACAGACAGACATTCTCTGTGCGTTAATGTTTGTGTTCTAACACATGTGCAGGAGGCGGTACTAAGAAACTGTGCTTTCTTCTCACACTCGCACTTTGTTTGATTGACAGTGTTCAGCTATTATTGCTTACTGATAATATTATGTTTGTTGATTGGTCAGCTCGGGCTTGCACATGCGCAGTGCCAGTTACACATTAACTTCCGGTTTACTTCCTGACTCTTGTCATGCGGAACTTATCTCCGACCTTCTCTTCAATAACAGTCATAAAGTTTTATTATAAGATTGTGAATACACATAATTTCTTCTCCAGCGGAACACAACTCCTGCTGTGGGGTGGCTGCATGTGCACTCTGTGCCTACGCCCTTGCCATGGGAGATGTGGACTGTGGTGCATGATTTTGTAGGCATTCTTATAGGACTTCAGTTTCCAAAGGCTGGTTTTATTTGGACCTTTTTTTTAAGATCTCATATGTTATACATTACAGTTGGACTGTAATGATTTGGTTCGTATCTTTATGGTTTCACCCAAATGGGTTTCCCTTTTGGGCCTGGTTCATCTCAAGGTTTCTTCCTCGCAATCACTGAGGGAGTTTTTCCTTGCCACCGTCGCCGCCAGCTTGCTCATTAGAGATATGGAGGAGTAATAGGAAATCTTTAAATTCCTTTATGCTTGGTAAGCCCCGACTTTCACTGTTTCACTGTGTAAAGCTGCTTTGTGACAATGTCAATTGTAAAAAGCATTATGCAAATAAAACTGAATTGAATTATCAAAAGTTATAGATTGCTGTAAGTACCATTTCAACCATTCATTTTCTGAACTGCTTAATTGCTTAAAACACTCGGAACAGCTCATTGCAGGGCAATGCAGCCTACCCTTGACAAAAGTCAGCAATGATTCTTTTACATGCCTCTTACCATAGACAGTGAGAGAAATGGCCGGCCTTTAATAACCCAGTTACTTGCACTCGGGACAGCAGTAACAACCTTTCAATAGTAGGGCTTGAACCACCAATCAGTAATCCAGCACCCTACCATTGGGACACCACTGCCCCACCAGTTCAACCAATAGTTTGCACACACAGCTATAGGTCAGTGAACCTCAGCTTTAAGTCCAGTCTACAGAAAAGTCCCCAGTAGGCTCTTGGAAAATAATTTTATTTTTAACAGTGTCAACTGGCAGAGTAGCTAAGTAGTTAGCACTGTCACCTCACCGTAAAAAAAGTTCTGAGTTTGAATGTGATGGCTAACTAATGGTGGCTTTCTGTGTTTAGTTTGGATGTTCCTCGTGTACTTGCATGAGTTTCCTTCCACAGTTCAATGGTGCAAAGTCTAAATTGTCCATAGTTTTGAATGTAATTGTGAATGTCTGTCTCTCTGTTTGACCTTTGACTGGAGACTTGTCCAGAGTGTACCCTGCCTCACCAAGTGTCAGTGGCATTAGCTCCAGCTCACACATGACTCAAAATGAATCAACAGTATTAAAATCAACAAAGTAACAGATCCTTCTTTGAAGTGCACATTGCTTTTCAATTATATGAACTTTTTAAAGTTAGATTTGTGTAGATATTGACTTGCTCCACTGCAAAGCACTGACAAAACATATGTGATTACTGAGGAGAGTTTTTTTGGACGTTGGTGCGTTTAAATCCTCCCCAATGATAAGGCATATCAGAGGAAAATTATTATTTTTTTTTTTAACTGAAATACTATTTTTGCCTGTGCTACGTTCCAGAATGTCAGTAATCAGTCTAGTATAGAGTTGTACAGTAATATAACTGACAACCACAAAAGGGCTACACACCGAAATGTGACCTATGTGGAGCAAACAACTGGGTCAGTGTAAACCACCTGTTTTCACCACTGAAATGAAGTGGGTTTTTTAGGTGAAAAAAATCTCAATCATCGATTTGGGAATAAATAAGGATTTAACTTTAAATATATTAGGTGGCCAGAGACACTATAGTTATTTCTGAAATATAAGATTTCACAGTTGGATTTGGGTTTGTAATTTTTAAACAGCATATTCTGATTTTTGGTTGGTACACATGCCGCCATCACAGGGACAAAAACATCAAGTTCACCCTATTCTCTAAGAACCAGCTTCACTCTGCTATGAGCAACTAATATTTATTCAGCTTTATTGCTGATTTTGTTTGTGTGTGGTAAACTGTACATCTGCACATTGTAAATTTAATGTAAAAGATGCAATCTACAACATTTTTAAATTCTTTGAATATCCTCAATACGTTTTCAATAATTATGGACACCCACCATTTGTATTATGATTAGGAAAAAAAAAGACATTTCAGATTTCTACAGTTAGAAATTAGAACTGGAAAGAGTCTAATAGTAGAGATCCATAAGTGTTTTGTGAAAATCTTTGGGCAGTTGGAAAAAATGCAGTTTATGTGAATATTTATGTGAATATTTATGTATCTTTCAATTAATTTTGACGAGAACAAACAGGGTTGTAGTTATCTTGAATTACAATTTCTACTGATAAGACTGTACGGGCAGTGGTGGCCTAGTGGTATAGGTGCTGGATCACTGATCCTAAGGTTGGGGGTTCAAGCCCCACCCACCACAGATTGTCACTGTCCCCCCCAGTGCAGCTAACTGAGTTATCAAAGGCCAGCCATGTCTCTCACTGTCTATGGTGAGAGGTTCATGTAAAAGAACCATTGCTGACTTTTGTAAAGAGTAGCTGCAATGCCGTCAGCTTGTTTCCGCTCTGCGATGGCCTGGTGAGCTGTCCAGGGTGTACTCTGCCCTCACCCGGAGTTGGCTGGGATGGGTGCCAGCCTCCCCATGACCCTAATTAGGATTAAGCGGTTACAGAAATTAACTGATAAGACTATAATTGCAGATATCTTGGAATATAATTGTGACCGGTAAGGGTAAAATTTTGACTAGGAGAAATGCTGATATCTAAAATGTAATTTCGAATAGACATGCCTTTTGATCAAATGTAAAACTGGGTTGACATAGTGGTCATTAACACGAGAGACTTAATTATATGAAATGAATGTTTATAAAGGAAGTAGGCAGAGTAAAGTTTGAGAACTTATCTGAATTCAATTAATGTTTGAGTTAAGTTTGTTGGAAGAAATCATGTGACTTCATCTCATTCAAATATTCTGTCTTTATCATGAATGTACACAGGAACCATAAACCAGACCCTTGCTATTCAGTTCTAATGTGACTGCCCAGTGCTTTTTTCAGTGAATGTCATATACAATCCCAGGAAAAACAAAAGTTATACACTTTAATATTCTATATCCCAAGAACCAGAGTTAATATCCAAGGATCAGTCTGGCAGAACCTATTCCTTTTGGCTGCCAGCTGGCTTGCAACACACCTGGCCCCTATAGCCCCTCCCACAGGTGGTAGCTCCATGGGAGGGTGGAACCATGCCTCCTTTTATAGGCTGGACCTATCTGGGCTGCATGGGCAGAAGCCTGGCAACCATGTGCTCGCCTTTGAGCCTCTCCATCTGGGCTGGCTCCATGGGGGATCCTGGTAACCCATGTCCAGGCAAGGGGAAATGTTTTTTTTATGTTCGCAGGATGGCAGGGCTCTCCCTCAGAGATAGGCTGAGACGTTCAACCATCTGAGAGGAGCTCGAAGAATAACCGCTGCCCCTCCTTGTTGAGAGGCGCAATTGAGGTGGCTCAGGCACCTGAATAGATCACCTCCAGATCACCTCCCTGGTGTGGTGTTTCAGGCATGTCCAAGTAATAAGAGACCCCTTGGTCAACCCAGAACATGCCGGAGGGATTATGTCTATCGGCTGGTCTGAGAACACCTTTGTTGTCCTCCCCAGAAGATTGGGAGGAAGTGGCTGGGTGGACCTCACTGTTGAGCCTTCTGTCCCTGCATAAAACAGATCAAGATGAAGATGATGATGATAATAACTTTAATATTTTGTTGGATCTCCTTTAGCCTTGATTACAGCACATAATCTCCATGGTATTATTGCTTCAGTTGGTTAGGTTGAGGCTCAGCAACATTATGTGGCAATAAAATGAAATCAGCTGATGACCTGAATGTACTGAACTAACAGGTGACCACATCAATGGACTTTTTCTTCCCTGATTGCATGAATATAAAATCAGTTCATTTTCTGTTGCCACTTAATCCTAAAATAGGATCGCGGGGAGGCTGGCGCCCATCCCAGCCGACTCTGGGCGAGGCCAGGGTACACCCTGGACAGCTCGCCAGGCCATCGCAGGGTGGAAACACGCTGACGGCTTTGCAGCTACTCTCGTCGAAAGTCAGCAATGGTTCTTTTACATGAACCTCACGCCACAGACAGTGAGAGACATGGTCGGCCTTTGATAACCCAGTTAGCTGCACTGGGAGGGAACAGTGACAACCCATGGTGAGTGGGGCCTGAACCCCCAACCCCAGGATTAGTGATCCAGGACCAATACCACTAGGCCACCACTGTCCTTATGAATATAAAATGGAGGCTCAAATAATGAAAGAGTTGTTAAGGGGAGTCCTGACCTTAACTCTACTATTGTAAATCTTTTGAATGTGCTGGAGAAGACTTTGTGGAGTGGTTTGATTTTTCTGTCATCCGTTCAAGATATAAATCCTCAATGTAAATAGATTTTGCTTAAGTTTGGTGAAACAGTGTCATGGTGGTTGTGCCCTATAATCAAGGCTAAAGGTGGGCCAATAAAGTATTAGCGTGTGGGAATTTTTATGGGGCCAGGCAGAGTACATGAGATAGGATGTCTGTCTGTCTTCCTTTCGGCTTTTTCCCTTTTACTCAGGAGTCGCCACAGCGAATCATCTGATTCGCATGTTTGATTTGGCAGAGGTTTTTACGTCGGATGCCCTTCCTGTCACAACCCTTTTAGCAAGGGACAGAAACATGCTGACGGCTTTGCAGCTACTCTTTACGAAAGTCAGCAATGGTTCTTTTACATGCCTCTCACCATAGACAGTGAGAGACATGGCCCGCCTTTGATAACAGGATATGATCAAGAATTAATATTATGACATGATGTTTATATCCTAACCTGACAACCATTTGCATTATCATGTTGAATTCCATTCGATACACTCAATGAGAGATGAACATGTGAAAGCTAGAAATAAGAGTTTCAGGGCACAGTTAATTTATCTTCCTTTTATCCACAATATTTCACTGGCTGTATCATGAAGGCTGTATTACCCAATAGTCCTCAAAGATCAAATGCATGATGCAGCCTGAGTGTGTGTGGTTAACAGATTAACCCTGGTCCTAAATCATACCTGTTTGAAAAACACCCTTCTAAAATTTTTATTTGAGAAAAACAACAAAACTTTTCAACCCATGGATTGTATTTTCAATTTGATCTCTTTATATAATGGGCTAATTAAATCCTTTTTAAATTGCATTTTCAAATTAAATTATTGATATAATTTGAGTTTCCTTCATTTCATCTCACTTTTATTCAGCAGTGCCCTCATGTTCTGCCCCAGGTGTGTTTGTTCTCCTCTGTTGTGATAGTCTCTGCGGTCGACCTGCTTTAGCCTGCTTCAGCTGTTGACGAATATACTGCATTAGGTGTATGTAGGCCTGTTCGCTTGTCCTGTTCTATTCTGTGACCATTCATCTGTCCTATTTATAGAGACACACTATCACTGCCTGAAAAATCTGAAAACAAACTGTGTGCATAATTTTAAATTCTTAATCTGTGTATTAATCCATGCTTTCCAACTGTGTGTGCGCATGTGTGTGTGCATGTGTGTAGGACCTGCAGGAGAGTGAGGTGTGTCAGGACGAGCTAGCCTTGAGGGTGGAGCAGCTGAAGGCAGAGCTTGTCCTCTTCAAGGGTCTAATGAGCAATGTGAGAGCAATTCATAAACGTGTGTACACTTGTGCACCTATTTACTTAGTGTTCACTTTCATAATGCATGGTGCAGACAGCTTTCTCCTTGTCCCAGCCAGTCTGTTTGTTGAAAATTCATGTTTTAATCTAAGGTAAGAATATAATTGAAAGATTGAAAATAACAAATTATTTGATCTTTTTAAAAAATGAATTCAATCATCTTAATGCTAGCTGGATTTCATGAATACGTATTGCTGAATAAGCACAATGTCATAGTCGTAGCAAGCATTTCATTATTGCCTTATACAGACTACATTTCCTGTAATGAAATAACAAGCCTATATCCTTCATCATACACACTCACAAAGAACCTGAGTGAGCTGGACAGTAAGATCCAGGAGAAGGCTATGAAGGTGGATATGGATATCTGCAGACGCATTGATATCACAGCTCGTCTCTGTGACCTGGCACAACAGAGGAACTGTGAGGACCCCATCAAGAGCTTTCAGGTCTGCCAAGTAACACAGCTCTTCTCTGTTTTGTCAGATGTTTTGCATTGCTTTATCTTTCATGGTGATTTGTTTTACGAGACTCATAATGGTCTTTCCTGACCCGTCTTGCTTTTTCTCGGCTCCTGCCGCAGTGCTGGAAAGCTTTTCTGCTGATGTTTCTGTTTTGAAGGCAATGTGTGCTGAATTATGGGCCGACTGTAGATCAGGTCAACGCCATTACTGTTGTTCAACCTGAGCTCATCCTCAGGTTTTACCTGATGCTTAAAGCATGCTTACAATCTGTATTTACATTTCTGGCATTGGGCAGATAACCTAATTCAAAGCGACTTAGATTTTTTATTTCATTTATACAAATGAGCATTGAAGGATATCGGCGTTACTCAAGTGTTCAACAGTGGCAGCTTGGGCTTGAAACCTTGGTTTTGGGTTCGTTCTCTTTCAGGTTGCCAATCCGCAGCCTTCTATTAGCTGTCGTCCACGTAAACAGACAATCCAACCTGCTTATGGCAGTGAAACTGATGAACCAACTAGCACCTCAGAAAGCGATGGAGGTGGAATGAAAGAGGAAACTGCAAGCACTACATCAGCAACTCAGATCAACGAGGAGGTGCAGAGGATGCTCTATCAGTTGTAAGTTGTATACTAACATACGTCCGCATTTTTGCTGGTTCAAGAGCCATGACTTTTGTAAATGTCTACATTCGCAGCAGTATAGAGTTTAGACAGCTGGTTTAAATATCTATCTGATGATTCACCATGCTATTACTGTAAATGCTGCTGGGCACCCACCAGTTTAAATAATAGTAGAAGTCAAGGAAGACTTTGAAAGCATCTCTTTGCACAATATCTCAGTTTATGCCCCCACCCCCCAAGTCAGCATTTGGTAAAGTGTCATAAATAAACACACACACACACATATATATACTCTGTGTGTGTGTGTGTATGTATATATATATATATATATATATATATATATACACACACACACACACACACACACACACACATGTATGTGTGTGTGGTGTATATATAAATAGTGAACTGCAGGCCTTGATTTGGATTAAAAAAAAAAAAAATGAAGCAACTTGCCCAAGCGGCCTGCATGTTGCACGCACAGTGACTTGAGACTTAATTTTAGATTGGTCCTCCAAGACATGAGATTTGGGACTCATGAACAATTTTTATTTTATTAAGCATTAAGGGAATATTATGTGAGCTGTGTCCTCAAATGACTTGAAGCTGCAGCATGCCAGCAACAACCCTGTGACCAGGGAGAGCTCATCTGCAGCTGCTATGCCATTTGTATATAACCTTTAACTGCAATTACACAAGGTCCAAACAAAAGAATGGCTAAATACAACGTGTTCAATATCAAAACGCATCCTCATGAATCAGTTAGTTGAGAATGTGAAAGGCAAGTTGACATTACTTAATTTATTCGCTTTAGTTGAAGTTATTAAAGATAAGCTTGCTATTAGCTTTTCAGCTAAGGGAGGTAAACTTGATTAAATATGCTTTTGTTGAATATGTTGAAAAGGTGAGTGCTGCTTTGCATAATTAGCGTGCGGCACGTGTGTTGAAGTTGTAGGATATATGCCGTGTAGTTTTCCAAGCAGGCTGAAATGCAATAGGTAATAGGATGCTAATTACGATCAAAAGAGCCTT
The DNA here is from genome assembly GCA_024760905.1 of Plotosus lineatus. Classification (NCBI taxonomy): domain Eukaryota; kingdom Metazoa; phylum Chordata; class Actinopteri; order Siluriformes; family Plotosidae; genus Plotosus; species Plotosus lineatus. The sequence continues at coordinate 43,076,973 of CM045728.1, forward strand.
GGCTAGGATTTGAGACTTGACTTGGATTTGTAGAAACGTTTCTGGGCATGTTCTCTCTTTGTGTGTGGGTTTCTTTTTTTCTGTTTTCCTCCCACAGTCAAAAAATATGACAGTAGGTGGATCAGCCAAGATAAATTGCCCCAGGTGTGAATGAGTGTGCGAATGAACTGGCTTCCCACCCTTGGTGCATTTCCTTCTGTACATCTAGTGTTCCTGGGACAGGCTCTGGCTCCACTGAAACCAGTGTGTTTCACTACGAGTTATGTTAATGATACCGAGTTCTAGGTATTGAAGATGGCTTTGCTTTTACCACAGTACCTTTATTAGTGTCTATAGCTATACTTTGATTATATATACAAGTTCAAATAGCCAGCATTTTTTAACAATGCCAGTGAAGTCCTATGAATGCAGTAGTCTTCCTATGTCAAGCTTTTCTTGTTACTTCTGGGAACATCAGTTAAAATGTGTGTTCTTCAATAAATTCTATAGGATTGTAGTTCAGACATCAGTAAAGGGTAGCTGAATGTGCTTAGCAAAGTACTGAAGGCTGACTTCCTTTTATGCAACTGTGTCAGCACCTATAATCGGTGAGTAAATCTCGAAATGTGGAGAAACTAAAATAACAGTGACTAAACCATCATTCCCATAATAAAAGTACAGTATTGTATGTTCTGTGATCTTATGGACTCCCAACTTAAGGTGAATGCCCCCTGTCCTGGATATAATGTTTCGTGTGTGTGTGTGTGTGTGTGTGTGTGTGTGTGTTAATTTTAGACGTGAATGTGAGTTTGATGATGACTGTGACTCTTTGGCCTGGGAAGAGACTGAAGAGACTCTGCTGCTTTGGGAGGATTTCCCAGGATGCACTATGACCACAGACCCCAGCCATGGGGAGGTGAGTCTGGTGATATGTTGCTTCCTCATTAACAGAAAAAAGAAACAGGAGGGGAAATTCAATTTTATTTCTCGTGATGAATCTCCTATCAAAAATCTTTATATGTTAAAAAATAACGAACAAAAAAAAAAACCCCACATTCGTGTATGGTTGCTTTAGTAGCGACATGGTAGTCCATCCTCCAAGGGCTTAACAGACTCTCCTATTCTGTGTCAAAAATGACAAAAATACACAGTTCTTCACTGCCCAGTCAAAAAAGTCACACACTGTAATATTTTGTTGGATCGCCTAGTATTTACAGCACATATTCCCAATGGCATTGATTTAATGACTAATTGTAATTTAAAATGTCATTCACCATAGACACTGAGAGGCTGCAATGATAAACTACTGTCCTATTTTAACATTGTTTCCATATAGTAAACATATGGGAAACCCAGAATTGGTGTCATCTGTCAGTCAATGGTATCTGTTTCCTTTCATTGATGTTCAATCGCAACACTTGGAAATTTATCTCTATATTCTCTTCACATTGCCCGTCATCATTTGGCCTGTCATCTCCTCATGTTTCTAACTTTCACTGTATATGGTCGCTTGTCATGTGCTGCAAATTGCTTCCTGTACGTATGTGTCTTGCCAGTTAAAGTTGTTGCCCGTTGAAATGTATTGACTCGCGGCAGTAATTATGTAATCAAATTCCCTTAACATTTGCTTGTTCAAATCCAAAGTAAAGCTACAGAAATAGATGAGCTAGTTGCCAGTCTTCATGTTACATTTATATCAGTAAATGCTCAGAGGACTGTGATGACCTGGGTTTCGCATCAGTATAATATTCTCTCTGCTAGCTTGCATTTTGTTTTTCTGTTGCTTATTGAACAGGTATCTCTTCATAGAGATAATCTCTCTCTCTCTCTCCCTCTCCCTCTCTCAGCAGGAGGAGTGTCTTGAGAAAGTGATAAAGGATACAGAATGCCTATTTAAGTCTAGGGAGAAGGAGTATCAGGAAACCATTGACCAGATTGAAGTGAGGAACAGGAACATATATTTTATTGGGTCAGTCCAGACTTTTTAAAATAAAAAATATATGTGAATCTTTAATACTCTCGTATTTAGTTGGAGCTGGCCACTGCAAAGTCTGACATGAACAGACACTTGCATGAGTACATGGAAATGTGCAGTATGAAGAGAGGCCTGGACGTTCAGATGGAAACATGCAGGAGACTCATTACCCAGACTGGAGAAAGGTATTCACACATGCACTTGCATAAATATATGAAACCACACATTTTGCCATTACTCATTATGGAGAATGGAGAGTAAATTACTTTTCATGTTGTGTTTTTCTAAGCAGTTAGGAACTTAAAAAAAATAATTTTCTATAAGATAGCTTCCTGGTCTACATTTTTGGTGTTTACTGCCACCTACTGCCCGCTTATGCATGGTTCAACCCATAGAGAATCAGTCAGGAGTATTACAGATACAGATACTACTTCTTCTTTTCCTTTTGGCTGTTCCCGTCAGGGGTTGCCACAGCGAATCATCTGTCTCCATCTCACCCTATCCTCTGCATCTTCTTATCTTACACCAACTGCCTTCATGTCCTCCTTCACCACATCCATGAATCGTCTCTTTGGTCTTCCTCTAGGCCTTCTGCCTGGTAGTTCCAAGCTCAGCATCCTACTACCAATATACTCACTATCCCTTCTCTGTACATGGCCAAACCATCTCAATCTAGCCTCTCTGACTTTGTCTCCAAAACCTCTTACATGTGCTGTCCCTCTGATGTGCTCATTCCTGATCCTATCCATCCTCGTTACTCCCAAAGAGAACCTCAACATTTTCATCTCTGCTACCTCCAGCTCTGCCTCCGGTCTTTTCCCCAGGGCCACTGTTTCTAAACCATACAACATTGATGGCCTCAACACCGTCTTGTACACTTTTCCTTTATATATACAATAAAAACTTTGCAGACTGGCTAATATACAAATATACATGTATCTTGAGGGCAGAGTAGATGGATTGATATGGTTCACAGTCACAGGGGGGAAGATGTGGTTGATTAAAGTGGTTTATTGCACAGAACCGGTATTTTCACAGACAGTTACAAAGTGGCGTTGTACAGTCTGACAGCGGTGGGGATGAAAGACCTGTGGTAGCGCTCCTTCCTGCACTGAGGATGTCTCAGTTGTCCACTGAAGGAGCTGCTTAGCTTTCCTACAGTCTGGTGCAGTGGGTGAGAGCTGTTGTCTATGATGGATGTGAGCTTGGCTACCATCCTCCTCTCACTCACCTCCTCCACAGAGTCCAGTGAGCAGCCCAGGACAGAGCTGGCCCTCCTGACCAGCTTGTTCAGTCTCTTTCTGTCCCGCTCTGTGCTGCCTGGGGCCCAGCAGACAGCAGCGTAGAGGATTGCAGAGGCTACCACAGAGTCATAAAATGTCCTGAGCAGAGGTCTGCATACTCCGAAGGACCTAAGTCTCCTCAGAAGGTGGCGGCGACTCTGGCCCTTCTTGTACAGGGTGTTAGTGTTGTGGGACCAGTCCAGTTTATTGTTGAGGTGAACACCCAGGTACTTGAAACTGTCCACTGTCTCAATGTCCTGTCCCTGGATGTTCACCAGTGAGTGTGTTGGTGTGCTTCTGCTGAAGTCGACCACCATCTCCTTCGTCTTCCTGGTGTTCAAGCACAGGTGGTTGCGCTCACACCAGTCCACAAAGTCGACGATGACAAACCGGTACTCCAGCTCGTTCCCCTCTGACACACGGCCCACGATGGCGGAGTCATCAGAGAACTTCTGGAGGAGGCAGCTGTCTGTGTTATAGATGAAGTCTGAGGTGTAGCTGGTGAAGAGGAAAGGTTAAACCAGACTACCACCTTTGACTCACAGCCGCGCGGCCACACGTACTGTGGACGGTCAGTGAGGTAGTTGATGATCCAGGCAGCAAGATGTCTGTCCACTCCCACATCCTCCAGTTTCCCCTGCAGAAGCGCTGGCCTGATGGTGTTGAAGGCACTGTAGAAGTCAAAGAACATGACCCTCACAGCGCTACCAACGATCTCCAGGTGGGTGAGCGCCCACTGCAGAAGGTAGATGACGGCGTCTTCTACCCCGATGTTGGGCCTGTAGGCGAACTGCAGCGGGTCTAGGGTGGGGCTCACCACAGAGCAGAGGTGGTCGAGGAGGAGCCTCTCCATGGTCTTCATGAGGTGGGAGGTCAGGGCAACAGGTCTGTAGTGGGCCGGTTCCTTGGCTTGAGCTCTTTTAGGAACCGGGACCACACAGGAGGTCTTCCACAGGACAGAAACCTTCTCCAGGCTGAGGCTCAGGTTGTAGAGTTGGCATAGGACCTCGCAGAGCTGGTCCGCACAGGTCCTCAGCAGCCTGGGACCGATGCCATCTGGTCCTGCAGATTTCCTCTGATTCAGTCGCCTCAACTGTCTCCTCACCTGGTCTGGCATGAGGGAGAGGGGGACTGGAGTGGGCTGCAGAGGGAGGGGGATGTGTCTGTGGGGCTGCTGCAGTCAGGTAAAGTTGGCCTGGGGAGGGGGAAGGAGTCCGCTGGTCTGGAGATGTGTGAAGCCCCCTCTTCACACATCTCCAGACCAGCGGACTCCTTCCCCCTCCCCTGAACAGGGAGGGGGGGGAGAATCAAACCTGTTGAAGTAACAGTTTAATTCATCTGCCTAGCGCTGGTCACCATCAGCTGTCCCTCTGACACTCTGCCCAAATCCTGACATAGTCTTTAGTCCTCTGCAGACATCCCGCACGTTGTTCTGAGCCAGCTTCTCCTCCATCTTCTTCCCATAATCCTTCTTGGCCCTCCTGATCCTCCACTGGAGCTCACGCTGGACCTTCTTTCGCTTCTCTCTATCCCCCGAGATGAAAGCCCTCTTCTGGTTTAGGAGGACTTTAAGCTCAGGGGTGACCCACTGGTGGTTGTTGGAGAAGCACCGTACCCTCCGTGTTGGCACACTACTGTCCACGCAGAAGTTCATGTAATCAGTGATACAGTGTGTGAGGCCGTCAAAGTCATCACCAATGGAGTCACAGAGCATGCTCCAGTCTGTGGTCTGGAAACAGTCCCTAAGCCTCTCATTGGTCTCCTCGGTGCATACTTTCACAGACCTCTTCTGCTCAGGTTTCTTTCGCACCCTGGGTGTGTATTGGGGAGCAGGTAGACGAGGTTGTGATCTGAGCGTCCCAGTGGGGGTGGGTGGCGTGGAGGTGTAAGCGTCCTTCACATTTGCATAGAGCAAGTCCAGCGTTTTATTGTCTCTCATGGTTCACTGCTCGTACTGCGTGAACGTCGGGAGAGAGGCGGAGAGAGAGGCATGGTTAAAGTCTCCGCTGACTAGAATCATGGCGCGGGGGTGACGAGTCTGCGTCTGACTGACAGCGCTGTGAAGGAGGATCTCACGTGTGTAAGACTTGCGTTGTTCAGGGCCGTCGGTGAATGAGTTTCCTGACGCCAATCCAAAAAGTGAAAGTAAAAGTGTAAAGCAAAACAAAAGCATTGTAAAAGTGGGCTTCCCAATGCAGGATTGAAGAAAGAAAAAGAAACTTAGAAAAAAGATAAAGAAACATGCCTATACAGTAGGCCCTTAACTATTCGCGGTTTTGCACCCATGGTTTGAGTATTTGCTGACTGCCGAGCAACCGGCATGTGATTCAAATTCAGCCAATGGCTGTCCTCCTTTCTCCTGATTGGTTGAGCTGATGTCCCGCCCCTTTTTCCTCATTCGCGCACGAGTTGTCAATGAGCCTCTTTTTTCGTGTGTGTTTTAATTACCAGTTAAGCTCTATGATACCACTCAAACGCTATGCATCTTCCCTGGCTAAGCGATAGAAAACGCTGGATGTCTCTTCTGAAGAAATAAGACTTTCTCCTGAGAAACGACGGTTTGCTCTGGATTGTTGTATTAAAATCTTTTTCAATTATTATTCCAGTATAGTACCTAAGTTCATGTTTATGCGTGAGATTTTATGTTCTGTAGTATGTTTAACAAATGATACCAGAAGGATAAACTTTATTACAGTACTCTTCATGTCCTTTTACATTGAACTTGGAGTGACGTCTCCAAGATGGCGCTGCCCAAAGGGCGACGTCACGGAGTCAAATTGTTTCTTTGTTCGTTTTAATTTGTTTTATTTGTTGTTTTGTTTGGTTATGTTTTGCACTATGCTCGTCTATGACCGGTCGACTCTACTACAGCTATAAGATCAGAGTATCTTCGGGCGTATATCACTAAGCAGAGCTAACATGCTATTAGCAGAACTTACATGATATGGTAGGCAGCTCAATGTGAGCCGCATCCCAGCTAGCAATAAGCCCAGGCGGGAAGGGGCCGAATGACTACTCCGGCGCTTGGGATTGCAGGGGATGAAGGCCGTATAGCCGGCTGGTATAATCGCCTTATCGGGTGTACTCTCCTCGAGCCATGTTTCACAGAAACACAGTCCTGTAGATCCCTCTGCCCTGCAATCTGAGCATGAAGCTCATCCATCTTGTTTCGCAGGGACTGAGCATTTTCAAGCAGTATGGCCGGAAGTGCTAACCAAGCCTCTGAGAGCTCCGCCTGGGCGGTTAGCATGGAGCTCCCATAGCATAGCAGCTCACGATAGAAGTTCTCCGAGTCAAATTGTTTCTTTGTTCGTTTTAATTTGTTTTATTCGTTGTTTTGTTTGTTCATGTTTTGTTCTATGCTTGTCTACGACCGGTCGACTCTACTTCAGCTATAAGATTGAACTATCTTCGGGTGTGTATAACTAAGTATGCTCAACTGGGCTTGTTAGCCGGGATGTGGCTAGCAGAGCTAATATGCTATTAGCAGAGCTAATATGCTACAAGAAGCCCAGGCGGGAAGGGGCCGAACAACGACCCCGGCGCTTGGGATTGCAGGGGATGAAGGCCGTGTAGCCGGCTGGAGCAATTGCCTCATCGGGTGTACTCTCCTCGAGCTATGTTTCACAGAAACACAGTCCTGTAGATCCCTCTGCGCTGCAATCTGAGCATGAAGCTTGTCCATCTTGTTTTGCAGGGACTGAACATTTTCAAGTAGTATGGCCGGAAGTGCTAACAAAGCCTCTGAGAACTCCGCCTGGGCTTAGCCGGTAACCACTAGCTAACCACTAGCATTGAGCTGCCATAGCATATACAGTAAGCTCAAGATAGAAGTTGTTGCGTGCTTAGTTGCCCCGAAGCTGAAACTGCCCATAGCTGGAGTAGGGTCCACCGATCATAGACGAGCATAGTGCAAAACATGAACAAACAAATTAAAATGAACAAAGAAACAATTTGACTCTGAGAACTCCGCGGCGTTGCCCTCTAGGCAGCGCCATCTTGAAGACGTCACTCCAAGTTCAATGTAAAAGGACATGAAGCATAATAAAGTTTATCCTTTTGGTATCGTTTGTTAAACATGCTACAGAACATAAAATCTCACGCACAAACATTCTCAGAATTAACTTAGGTACTGTACTGGGATAATAATTGAAAAAGACTTTAATACGAGTGCTTTACAACAGCATATGCTGTATAATGTTTATATTTTATCATCAATAAAAATAAGAGTAAAAAGTTTTTCTTAATCATTACTATATTTTAGTACATTAATACTGTATTAATGAGTAAGACTGTCTATAGAATGTGTTTATGAAGCATATTTTAACGCATGTAATAGATACATAGTATTTTACTTCCGGCTGCTCATTCGCACACGTGACGTGATACATGGGATTTTACTTCCGGGTACAGAACTCGCGGATTATCTCGATTCACGGGAGGGCTCGGAACCGAACCCCCGCGAATGTTGAGGGCCTACTGCATACAATAGAAAAGAGAAAAAGTGGGAAAACAAGGCCAAGCCAAGACTATAACATTCACAAGCAAATTGTACTGTATGTTTGTCATTATACTGTATTTGTTTGTTTGTTTTAATGTAGTCAGGGAGTATTACCTTTCTTTTAGGATGAGACAATCACCTGATATTACAGTGACCACTCAAACATGCTTTATTCACCAATGTAGCAGATAAAACTTTTAATATGCTTTCAAGACAGATCGAATTCTTCTGTCAGATTTTAACCTTTAAGACTGTGAAACTTGTGGCCAAGTAAACGTACTGACAATATCAAATATTCTGTGAGTGGAACAAATGAGGGTGAGACTCGTCACTCAGTAAAAATACCTTTTCTGATCTTTATTTTCATCGTTGTGTTCTGCTGCTACAGCAATTTAGTGTTCCTTCCCGTTCAGAATTGATCTACTGGGTTTTTTTTTTACTGAATGGGCTCTTACTGAAATTTAGAAAATATGAAATTGTGTATGAATTTGGAAAATATTTCGATAATAGAAGATCGTCTTTAACTTGGTATTGTTGACATTTCTGTTATTTCTGTGGAAAATAGAGTGTCCTTAAAGGATATGAAGAAGATGAAGAGATTTACTGTTATTGAGGTTTTTTGAGGGATTTTTTCTTAATTGATACCTTGACTATGTATGGCATCATTCAGCCATTCACTATGTATGGCTGAATGATGAACCGGTTGACCCAAGTGTCATTGTGTCCCAAAAGACCAAACCTGCTGCCTAAATGAACAAACGTGATTAGAAGAATAGTTTTTTTTTTTCCTCAGTATTGATAAAAGCTTAAGCCGTGCTCATTTTAAATATAGCAATCATTTCTAATTTGCAGATAAAAAGTCAACATCTTAAGAATTTCAGAAATGTAGTTAAGTTTAATTTATTACTGTATGGAACTTTGAAAAACTCCAGCTATATCTAATTATATTCAATCAAAATTAATCAGAGGTGTATTTGTAAGTATTGAGACAAATCATTCATTCTGTACTCAAGATAAATCCATTCATTCATTCATTCATTTTCTGAGCTGCTTAATCCTAATTATGGGCATGGGGAGGTGGGCGCATATCTCAGCCAACTCTGGGTGGGAGAAGAGTACACCCTGGATAGCTCTCCAGGCCATTGTAGGGCCGAAACATGCTGACAACTATGCAGCCTTCTCGTCGTGAAAGTCAGCAGTGGTTTCAAGATAAATCTCTATCGAAAAAAAAATCTAATACAAAGATCAAGTAATTTCCAGTGTAAACTATTACTACAAAGTCTTCTGCTTAATAAAGGAAGGCAGGACTTACAACATGGCAAACCGATACGGACCATTTTGAATCTGAATGGCAGAAGAAATTATAATTTGTGAAAAACCAGGGTATGTGATATGCTACTTTATAAGGCGATATAGGCGGCACGGTGGCGTAGTGGTTAGCACGTCCGCCTCACAGCAAGAAGGCCTGGGTTCGATTCCCGGCCTGGGCGTTTCTGTGTGGAGTTTGCATGTTCTCCCCGTGCTTGTGCGGGTTTCCTCCGGGTGCTCCGGTTTCCTCCCGCAGTCCAAAGACGTGCACTGTAGGTTAATTGGCCGTTCTAAATTGACCGTAGATTCTCTCCTGCAGCGGCACTGGAACCCAGTCGTATCGGCATTTGCCCTTCCATTGGATCCTTCCGGTGGCGCCGAGACAGGGGGGGGACTTGCTGCTTGGGTAACAGCCTGTCCCTCATTACTCCCTACCCAGGCTCTGTGCACTGGGGAGTATCACCAGTCGGGATACTGGCCAGAGCGCAGCCATAGTCCTTTGGGACTGATGGAGGCCTACAAAAAAACTTTATAAGGCTTATGAGTTATAATCATAAAGCATGTGCTTATAAATCTGTACAACTATAGTACAGTATATGTATTTTAAGAATGTACTGTAATTTCTATATTAATATTTTACTTGTATATCTCTTTTAAATGTTAATTTTGGCTCTTTAAGTAGAATGTAACATTAAACTCTTGAATTATGAGTAGCAGACTTTATCCAGCGATTTTCAACACAACTGTTTTCTCCCTTCTCTATACTGTTGCTACTTGCAGTCAATCCCCATGTCCAGGTCCTGGTGGAGGTATAGAAGCAAATGATGGGACAGGCACAGAGAAGACTGTTGAGGAAGGAAGATAATAAACAGCCTAATAAAGAAAAAAGAACAAGAGATGTGAAGCTTTGCTTATCGCACTGATAAACCTAAGCCATATTTAACCCACAGGTTCTGGTGCATCACTACTAAACCCTTGTTTTTCTCCCCCAGTGGACAAACGCTTAGGCCAGTAATTTATTTATTATTTTAACTTGACTAACACTGACTAACCTGATGATCGTAATTAAAACTTGTAGACCTGACAAGTTCAACAACCTATTTTACCAATCATTGTACAGTAGTGGACATTTGTTGTGTTTAAAATTTAATGGAAAATATTTCTAACTTTTAAGTATTAGAAGTACATATTGACACAGTTATAGGACACGGCTGTCATTGCAACACTATCCATAATTTCATCTTACCTGGAAAAATGTTTGACTTTATCGAAAACTGGCCTCATATATACCTCATGTGTAAAAATATTTCAATCATTTTTGCTACAATAGT
>CM045728.1:43092349-43279849 GCA_024760905.1 Plotosus lineatus
TAAAAACAATAAATAGATTGACTTGTTAGCAACAACTAAATTGATTACATTTTTTGAAAGTGAAGTATTTGAGGATTACTATCTGTGTATTTTGTGTAACTGTTTATTTTTATATAACTATCACACACACACACACACACACACATATATATATATATATATATATATATATATATATATATATATATATATATACACTGCATATAAAGCACACACTGTTTCTTTGTTGCATACACTAAGCAGGAACCTGAAAACATCCAGTGCAGGGCAGAGGATGGTTGCAAAGGGTGTGCTCCAGGTGAGAGAGCAACAGCTGCATACATGTAGAGCGTCTGTCTCTTAGATTTTTGCAATGATTATTTAACAATTAGGGCAAGTGGTAAGGTGCTGGATTACGGATCCCAAGGTTGGGGATTCAAGCCCTATTGGCAACAGGTTGCCACTGCTGTCCTGCCAGTGCAGCTAACTGGGTTATCACAGGCCGGCCATGTCTTTCACCCTTCTATGGTGTGAGGTTCATGTAAAAGAACCATTGCTGACTTTTAACAAGAGTAGCTGCATAGCTGTCAGTGTGTTTCTTCCCTATGATGGCCTGCCAAGATGTCCAGGGTGTACTCTGCCCTTGCCCACAGTCAGCTGAGATGGGCACCAGCCCCCCGCCCCCCCCCCTGACCCTGATTAGGATTAATCAGTTCAGAAAATAAATGAAGGAATGCATATTTAACAATTATTTAACTGTTTATGCCACTTTTACTTACAAACATTTCAATTTTATCATCTATATGGTTTTATTCCTGAAGATTCATAATTTATACACATTTAACACTACAGGTTGTATCACAGTGCATTTGTGGATTTACAAGAGTTATGAAGATGAGTGCCTACCCCTCATTTCTTTCTCTTATGGAAAATAGTATGGTCTGACACATCATTAAAACCACTTCCTTCTCTAGAACATCGCTCACTTTGTCTCTGTGTGCACTAACGTCCTGTTTTGCTGTTCTGTGTCTATCTTCTGTCAGCACAAACCTGTCTGCAACATATTCACACGCTCTCCTCTATACACCATATAACCTTCATCAACACACTTTCTGTTTATATTATGTAACTGTAGTTATTCACTCTTTTGGATGTATATTACACACATACAAACATACACTGTCTGCCCATCATTTAGACAGGACCACTGTTACTTTTCCAGCAAGCAGCTCTGTTCACCTGCGGTATGGGCTGTGCGAGTGTGATGATGCACGCCACTTCCAGTAAACACTTAACATGGATTTTTTGTTGTTGTTTGTTTTGTTTTTTTTTTTATATCTTTGTCTACATTCTTGGCCCTATCTTACCTTGCAGGAAGTTACATGTCATTAGATGACTTCTGTTTAAAATGTCCTGAAAATACATTCACCAAAATGATCAACAAAGAAGACAGCTGCCATCACTGCTTCAGGGACTGCAGAAAAGGTATTGATGACAACCTTCTATCTGAAAAAAATAAAAATCATGCTGCGTGCACGGTGACATAGCGGTTAGCACATCCGCTTCACAGCAAGAAAGTGCTGGGTTTGAGTCCTGAACTTGAGTGTCTCTTTGTGGCGTGTACATGTTCTTTGTCTGTGTACGTTTCATCTGGATACTCTGGTTTCCTCCCACAATTCAGAGACTCCCACAGTTCAAAGACATATACACTAGGCCAGGGGTCACCAACATTGCCCACAAGGACAACATGAGTCGCCCACTAGCCTGTTCAGGGATCGGGACCCTATGGCTCGCAAGCCAGACGTGGCTCTTTTGATGACTGTATTTGGTTCTCAGATAAATCAGGTGGCCTTTCTTAACAGAATAACTAATACATAATTTTGCTGTGCTTTAAATAAAAATACAGAAAAAAGCCATCAAATAAAACAAAAACATAAATAAATCTCACGCATTTCAATCCATATATCTACTGTATTTTCAATGCCACTTCTTGCTGTGGCGCGCAGCGGAGAGCCAATCCTTTCTGTACTCCAGTGTGTGGGTGGGGCCGATACCTTGAAACTCTAATTTTATTGGATTATATGCAACAGCCTGCGCAAGTTTTTTTTTTTTTTGGGGGGGGTGGTAAAGAGGTAACTTCAACTCGTTTTGATCAGCTCATGTGCAAGAAGTCAAGCAGAGCTGGCAAGCAAAGCACAAATGGACATAATGAAAAAACTTCAACCCGCAGACCTGATTGCCTTGGGACCATAATCAACTGTCACATATTTCATCTCCTCCTCAATCTCTCACGCAAGGTGACTAAAATCCTCACGCATTAATACATTTATTTCCCAACTTTATTATTATTTTTATTATTTTTTAAGAATGTAATTTCCGCGAGCAAACGCCATTGGCTATGTCTTTTAAGTAAACATACAGCTTCTCTTTCTGCCTCTGGCTGCGGGATCCTTTACCGTAAAATCAGATACGTACACACACACTTAAAAACCAAAGGTTGTGAAACGTGCTCAAATGATGTTTCCATTTACTAATTTAGTTAAATGTAGTTAGAATTGTTAAAACTGTTAATAAGTTTCAGTTTGTAATTCCAAGTGTTGTTGTAAGGTTGCTGCACAGGATACATGCCATCTATACCAGTAGATTTGTTAACATGGTTAATTAGTTTCAGTTCCCGTCACATTAATTGGTACCCAAAAAGTAGCTCTCAGTTTCAAAAAGGTTGGTGACCCCTGACTAGGCTAATTATCTGTTCCAGATTGCCCTTAGGTGTGGATGTGAATGTGAATGGTTGTATGTGTGCTTGCTCTGCGGCCTAGTGAGTTGTTCCAGATATACCCTTGCCCTTTTGTCCAGTATCAGCTGAGATGGGCTCCATCCTTCCCATGACTTTAATAGTAGCATTACGTAGCTGGTACATGAATGAGTGAGTGAGATCATGCTGCATAAATAATAAACATTAACATGCAGTGCTTAAGTTGTAACGACTCACATTTCTACCTGTATTCTCTCTCTTTGTGTGTGTGTGTGTGTGTGTGTGTGTGTGTGTGTGTGTTTGTTTGTCTATCTTTATATGTATGGCTGTGCTAGAGTTGCACATGCAGGTGGTGAGTCCATGCAGCAAGGTTTCTGATGTGGTTTGCAAATGTATGGAGGGATATGTTTGCAATATAAGAGATGGCACCACAGGACATTGCATCAGCTGTCAGTCACAGCTATCTGTGCAAACCACCTTAAAACCACATGCACAGACCTTGCCGCACACCTTTGCCCCGACTACCTCTTATGCTTCAGAGCAAATTATTAAGGATGACCCAACATTGATTCCCCAAGAAGCCAAGAAGTCACAGGGTTAGAAAAAAAATCCCTTCACACTACTACAACAAATGTTTTCCTGGTTTTATACACCTGAAATATTACCTAGAATAATAATGATATCTTTGAAGCTACAGCTGGTATTTGCTGATCACACATTTCTTTCCTCTCTCTTTATAACAGGAAACATATTGCAGTTATACCTTCTGATTTTAACTCTATGTGGATTATTCATCATTTTCACATTTTGCTTCTGCAAAAGAAGAAAAATAGACTGCTTAAAGAAACGTGAGTTCACGTACATACACTGTACACTAACTGGTTTGATTACAGCGTGGAATTGCCGACATGTTCCACTCCATAAAGTTTTCTCCAGCACATCCTAAAGACTTTCAATAGGATTAAAGTCAGGGCACTGTGGTGCCAGTTCATGTATGAAAATGATTCCCCATGCTCCCTGAACTGCTCTTTTACCATTTGAGCCCCAATTTAATATCTGTGCTATCAGGGAAGAATAGGTTGTATCACTCATCAGATAGCCTGCTGATTCTGTACATTTTATTGTCACGTAATGTTGATTAGACTTGCCCTGACCAACTGATTCAACAATGCTATGGCACTTTCCCACTGTAATCAATGTTAAAGGCTGTTCAACAAAATAAAAAGAAGTTTTGTGACTGCACAGTGCACCTATGCACATGTCTGTCTGTCTCTTATATATACACATTACTGTAATAACTATTCTGTGTATTCTGTTAACCAGGTTTGAAACAGTGCTCAGTGCAAAAGCAAAAGGTATGAATCTATAACTAAACACCTATTTTATGGATATACTATACTATGTAAAGGAATATTTACATACTGTATATTAAAGGAAATGTTTTTTGAATATTGGAAATTTATACACCAATAGATCATTTGTGTGATAATTCCATTAATGGCTACAGGAGGACTGTAAAGCAATAGCTTCTAACATAAACAAGCCAGTCAAACAGCAGCACCACGCCCAGATGACACATGCAGAGACACAAAGAACTACTATTACAGATTTTCCCTCTCCTCAGTCAGACCTCAGAGAGCAGCCACTACCCACTTCTGGGAATCTAGGTAAGTTATTTGTAACAGTATCGCAGACGTTTTTGGGTAATGATCTGAATACCCCTCCAGTTTCCATTCACAATCTAAATACATACATACTAACTGCCTGTTCCAAAGTGACCCTAGGTGTGAATGTGAGTGTGACTGTTTGCATGTGTGTTGGCTTGTGATGGACTTGTTCAGGCTGTGCCAGGCCTCATGCAGTGTCAGCTCAGGTAATATACAGCCTTCCTGCGAGTGGGTAAACCAAACGAGATGAAGATACCAGTACCCTGGAATGTTTAATTTTGTTACAGGCATTGATGTTCTTTGTTATTCTCTACCTAATGAAATTGTACACAATGAAATCATATCTAGCTCATTGCCAAACTTGTAGTCATGTTTAAATGTTCATTGGCTGTCAAACTGCCCATTTTAAAGGACAGACACATACAGCAATTTTGTCACAGAAGACACTTTGAGTTCGAGGTGAAATGATGAATATAAAATGAGAGAAGCAAAACTCAGCTTTAATTTCCTGTGGGTTACAGCTGGGTGCGTTCCCAGCGTGTTTTGGGTTCATTGCCTTCTTGCATGACAAATTAGACAGGATGGATTTGTGTGTACATTTTCAGACAGAGTGTTTTTGTAGACGTCTCATGTGATTCTGCTGACACCATCATAAATTCCATCACTATCCTGTTTCATTATAAACATTACTGTAGCTGTTTCAGAAGCAGCCATGCAAACCCATGCTATGGCACGACCTCTACTGTCCTTGACCAAATTTGGGGTCATGAGTAGATTGTTATTTTCTCAACACTTTGGCAATGTCATCAGTTTGGGAGGGCTCCTTGAAATTCTGTGGCTTATTTCTGGGTTTTATCCCCCCCTTCTGTTTCTTACTACTGGTGGTTGGCAGTGGTGGTCTAGTGGTATAGGGCGCTGGATCGCTGATCCAAAGGTTGGGGGTTCGAGTCCCACTCTCCAGAAGGTTGTCACTGTCCCCTCCAGTGCAGCTAACTGGGTTATCAAAGGCGGGCCATGTCTGTCACTGTCTATGGTGAGAGGCATGTAAAAGAACCATTGCTGACTTTCGTAAAGAGTAGCTGCAAAGTCGTCAGCGTGTTTCTGTCTCTTGCTAAAAAGGGTTGTGACAGGAAGGGCATCCGACGTAAAAACCTCTGCCAAATCAAACGTGCGAATCAGATGATTCACTGTGGCGACTCCCGAGTAAAAGAGAAAAACCCGAAAGGAAGACAGACATTTCTGGGTTTTATCCCCCCCTTCTGTTTCTTACTACTGGTGGTTGGTTTGCATTGTGTGGTATGGTCTCTATATTTCCACAAATTCCTCTTCAGATGTTGGATTGTGCCACCTTCACCCTGACCTGTGCAACGTTGTGATGTCACTGAAGATTTTATTTTTGTGTGTTTTTATGTTTTTTACCTCACAGCTCTCAGCATGTTTTTGTCATAAGATGCCGTTTTCTGTTGGTTCCCTGTTCAATGTTGGTTGTTAACAATGGGTTATAGCATGCCTGCCTCACAACGAGAAAGTCTTGGGTTTGAGCCCTGGGCTCGGTGAAGGTGTTTCTGACTGAAGTTTGCATGTTCTACCTGTGCTTGTGAGGGCTTCCTCTTTGCACACTGGTTTCTTCCCACAGTCCAAAGACATGCACTCACTTGTTCCAAGTTGCCTCTAGGTGTGAATGTGGATATTGTGTGTGTGTGTGTGTGTGTGTGTGTGTGTGTGTGTGTGTGTGTGTGTGTGTGTGTGTGTGTGTGTGTACTGCATACAGCATACCATGCCTTCATCCTGAGTTTGTAGAGATAGGCTCCAGCTTCACCATAGCCCTAGTAGGATTAAATGGTTCAGCAAATGGACGGATGGATGGATGAAAAACTGTGATTCTCATATTATTTTTTCCCTTTAAATAACAAATGCAACTTTAATGTCTGAAGTCCAGAGCTCAAACCAAAAGTATACGTCTTTTATTTTATTAAGCTATTAATTGTTTAAACAATCAATTTAACAGGACACAGCTGGGCAACAAGAAACATCTACGAGTTCCAATATATATTTGAACACTTAAATGAGAGGCAGTGTTCTGTGGCTTTAAACAAATTCAGATGTGACTATAAGGAAATGAACGCAAAAAGAATTTGAATCAGAATCAGAATACATTGATCCCTGAGGAAATTGTCTAAATTTGCTTTCTCGAATTTGTCTTTTTATCTTAAAGTGAAATGTCTTCGGGTTTACTACAAAACTAAAGCAAATGGCCCTTTCTTTGAACGTCTCTAGATTATGTCTAAAATCTGCTTTTTCCAGGTCCCCTCCATATCTATGGTGCAAGCACAGTGTTTGTCAGTTTGCTGAATCAATTTGGACAGAATGCAAAAGACAAAGATGAAGAGGATCTCCGAGAACAACCTTTAAACAGTAGTGAGATACATGGTCCTCCTTCTCCTACAATCCCTCTCTCCAAAGAGGAAAGGAACATGGATATCAGTTACATCTCGTTCCCCTTTCAGGAACAAGGGAAGGAGTGTCACTTGTCAAAGGAAGAAGGATTATGATGGTTATGAACCATCTATTGTTTGCTGTATTGTTTATGGTGCCTCAAAAATATGGCCTTGGGCTTTGGTGTGACTGAAGCCTGAATCCTTTTCCTGGTTGAGAGTTGCACTGTGGCACAATAGTCAAAACTGTACAACTCTAGGTTGGATATTTCAGCCTGGCTCCTTCTTAAAGGCAGCTGTTTGATTGGCAGCTGTTTGTTTGGCAGCTGTTTGTTTGGCAGCTGTTTGTTTGACTATCATTCTTGCATATGTGAGCACATGGGATGCTGGACATCAGTGAAGATCAGTGGACAGTTCCCAAAAGGACTGATTAAAACATCTGGATGCAATGCATAGCTACTAAATTCCAGACAGTTTAAGTGTTTCATCTTATTAAAAATAGATGTAGTTTTAGAAACCGCATTCAAAAAAAATTGCACATTATTTTATTTTTTTAAAACCCTAAATTATTTTAATTTTTTTAAATTTTGGCGAGTGCCTGTAAATTTGTCTAAATAAAAAAAACATGTTCCACAAATTCAGAGAGTAATAGATCTGATCTCCTTTTTTTTATTTTTTTTATTTTTTTTTTTTTAAATGAGTCTTTATTTAAAACGTAAAACAATCTGGATCGCCTCAGCTTTCTAAGCACCTGAGCTCATGGACCACATTCAGAACCTGATAAAACCACAAGCTTCACAGATTTACTACAGAGATTACTTTGTTAAGACTTTTATTTCCTCCATATTTTATTCCACTTAAACATTTTCAACAAAATCATTATTACACATAAACTATTCTGAGTGCTGTATACGCTATGTGTTCTTAAGAAGTGTACCAAAATCTTACATATTTTTACTCCAAAAAAAAAAAAGGAAACAAACGTACTCAAACAAATTTCTCAGAATACAGCTTAGAGAATTTCATATGATCTCTGGTGCTCAGACTCGAATAATACACACAGCATCTCTGGACAGCGCCCTAGCTGGGCTCAAGAATAATAACATAATGTACAATATTTCTGTACAATTTTACAAACAATAACATTCTTGATATCTAAACTGACAACGATTTGGTTACTAGTAAACTACTAAAAACACTTTTCAGCAAATTTATAAAGTGATAAATACGAAGATCAGGAATTTCAGCACTATAAAAATACAAAAGGTTCATGATCATCAATCATCAGTGAGTGAAGGCCCAGTAATTCAACTGAAATGTACAGAACCATCTCTGTTACATATGCTTTATACATTATACAGTGTTCCCGCCTGAAATGTGGTATTTTTCAATTGAATTGATTTTAAATTGTGGTTTCAGCATAGCCAGCAGTTTTTTTTCGTTTTGTTTTGTTTTTTTATGAATAGGGAAATGTATATTCCAAGAATACTGTATCTGAATAATTTCTAATCTGTTGTTATTAATGAGATAGTGCCTCACTTCCTATTTTCACCAGAGTTGCAAATTAAATCAGTCTTTGTTTGAGAACTTTAGGCCATATTATTAAATATAAGTGACAAGTGTGCTTGAAGTCAGCCCATAAAAGTCTGAGTACTTCCAGTGTTGCCACACAGTTTGTGTTTTATAGACAGACTTGTATGTCTTAAAACTTAGAGGAACAAGTTCTATTCTGGTAGGTCTCATGATGCTGTTTTAGATTATTTTACATCTTACTGTTTGGCAAACGTGTTAGATGAAGAACATTTGACATCTCTGAGTGGATCAACAGAAAAAAAGCACTGTATCCTGATTTGATCAGCGTCTGAGCGCTCTTTCTAATTTGTGCACTATAACACCTCCTAGTGGTGAATAAAGGAAAAACCATTTGGGGTCTCTGGGCGGTGAATCCTTCATTTATGTGCTACTTTTGGCCACATCACACCTTTGATATGATTGCACAAACTTTCTGTTGCTGGTGTAATTAGAGCACTTGAGTGATGTATAGTACAATTACTATGCCAAATTTGATAACAACAATAATAATACAATTAAAAAAGAAGAAAAAACATAACTACAAAAATATTCACCGGTCTTCGGTTCTTGGCCCTGAGATCTATTTTACACTTTCAAAGATGTGCACAGGGAGTTTGGTTTCTCTATCAACATACTGAATTCACCTGGCCAACTTCTAACAATCGCACTCAGAATTAGAGAAATCAAATAGTGTACCACCTTTCGAACAGATAATTAAATATATGTTCAAATTTAGTAAAACCTAAATCAGAACGTCTTGTGGGAACACTGAAAATGAATCAAGGTCAACCAGGGCCAATGCATCTGTATTCATGTTTTTGAGATGTGGGAGGAATGGAGAACCTGAAGAAAAGGCACATGGACAAAGGAAGAACCCGAAATCAGGATTGAACACAATGCCACCTCCTTAAGAGACAAGTCATGAGTTTCACTGAAGTTTTTGACTCTAGGGGGTGTTTATAATTTCTCTTCTCTCTCAGTCTCCCATGTGCAGATCGGGTGTGTCTCTTGCTCCTCTCTTCCTGAGCCATTTCATGAGCCTGTGTTACAGTACGTAGTCAATCCACACTGTTAGGTGTCTTTTTCTGCCTCGTTCTCGCTGTTTCCTTCTCTTGCCCTCAGACCTCTTCTTGCCATTCTTTATATCCACACACCTCCTGGACAGGCATGGGCACTTCCTCATCCTCTGTGCACTGACTTGATTCGGCTGAGGTTTTCTTGGAACCCCAAAAAGAACCTATGAAATAGGTTGAAATTGGGCGATTGGTAAAATCATTTGACCAGACAACTCAGTAAAATAATATCTTGATTGAATATTGAATGGTATGTAGAGTACATTGATTGAATGGTATGTAGAGTACATTGATTGAATGGTATGTAGAGTACATTGTGCCATTTGAATTAAAAGAGAGTGTTACTGACCAGTTGAAGCCAACATGCCCCATCCACATGCCGGTGTAGGTCTGCTGATGAGAATGAAACAGGTAAGCAGAATGCACACACAACACAGACACAGAGTGATCCACACAATGTCTGTGAGACATCGAACAACAGTGAGTGGGAGAAAAGAGAGAAAGAATAAGTCAACACCGTAAACTTCTATTTGTGTTTGTATATATACAAGTATATGAGCAGAATTGCCTATAGACATTATGTTGGGCTACCGAAAGTCAGTGATGGTCTTAATTCTGTGTGAGATGAATAGGTGTGTGAGTAAGGGTGCACATCACATGAGTGTATTTATTGTAAGTGATGCTCACTTTGAAAGGGGGTCGAGTGTTGCTCATTCTTTCTGGTACCATATGTTGATGTTGGTAATATTGTTGTTGTCAGTGGTGGTGCTGTGGTTGGGATTTTCACACAGTGTGTGCAGGGTTTACTGGAGCATTTGTAGCCGCTCTCGCAGTCACACACTGCATCAGAGCTACTAGAGCAGTTCACCTTATACACCATGTCTAAAAACAAAATTGCACTTATCATTAAAACAGAGACAGTGATAACGCACATTATTCCAAAGATTACTCATTAAGGAGAACACAAGCCCAAAATACATAACATTGTTTCATCATGAGAAAACAGAAAACAGAAAAAAAAAAAAAAGGCAAATTGATAATATAGCTGAAACGTTGAGTGCCCTAACATACAACCCTCAGGTTGAATTAAACCCTATACTAATGGGAAACATGTCTGTTCTCATGAGCAGCACTGCTAGTTCTGTTGTGTGTCACTTATGATGCCTAAGTGTCACAATGCACGTATGTGTCAGTAGGTGCAATCAAGAAACCTTTATAACATTTAAATACATTTATTTATTCCGTAAAGCACAGAGTAAACGCCAATCAAATTTTAAAATATCGTATTACTGTATATGACTTATTCATTTAACAGCATGTGTGATGTTTAAATCTTTTATTCGTTCCTGTAAAACATGCTGAAAATGCAGCATGTAATGAAGAAGCCCTTTGAACCCTGACCATTTTATATCTATCCATTCAAATTCTATTTATTTTTGCCAAGGTAAAAGGGTTTCGCTTAGTGCCACGTGTAATGCCCTTCATCAGTTCCATGATGACAACTGACTATTTTGATGAATTAAATTTTTGTCCAAATGGAAAAAAAAACGTTTGCTGAAATATTTTATTTGATTTTCAACCCACAGTCATCATGCCTGTATGACTCAATGTTTTCAGTCTGAGCCTGAGACCCCCATTACTACAAGCTGAACCCACCAAACTAAACTAGGGGAAATCCCTCTCCTTGTGTTCCTGTCATCTCAGCATTGATATGTAACATTTCATAACTTTTAAAATGATTAGTTTGATATTTCAGAGAAATGCCAATTCCTCTGTTCTACTGAAGTACCAGTATTCCAGTGAACCATTCATCTCTTGAAATCCTCCTTAAGATCATGGTTAATGCCAAGGCATCACACAAGCTCATGCACACCAAACACTCCCATAGAAACTTACGTTCTTTGGTGCATTGAGTGCACCTTTTGCATTCTAATTCAATACTGTATTCGTCCATGAAGAAGTCAGGATTGCATGGTTCACATAAAGTCCGAAGGTTGTCTTTACATCTTTCCTCCATGCGTTCACCTGCACACACAGAGAAAGGTTATGCAATCGCCAGTTTGATGACTCTAACAGCTTTCAACCGTTAGCTACTGATTTTGATTTTGCTGGTGTGACATATTGGTAATGACGTGTAAATGAAGTCAGGTATCAGTAAGTATGGTAGTTACAGTTAGCAGAACAAGTCATCATTTTAAGAAAGGCATGTGTCATAGACCAAAATTTTTTAAGAATACATTCAGTACGTACAAGAAATTACTTACTAAATATTTAAAATGTCATGCTGGTTGGCTAGTTATTTTTCTGAATTTACTTTAATTATTAATACTATTAATTAAAATCTATTAATAATTGTTCCAATTACTGTCATTTCATTCTTAATATAATCTGTAAATACATTACGTAATTCATTTATTTGCAGAACCATTTAATCGTACTTGGGTTATGGGGAGGCTGGAGCCTATCTCAGCCGGCTTTGAGTAAAGGCGAGACACACCAGTGCGGGGCATACACAAATTATCATTCACACTTATACCTAGGGCCAATTTGGATCAGTCAATGAGCCTACTGTGTATGTCTTTGGTCTGTAGGAGGAAACTGATGTACCAGGAGGAAACCCACACAAGCACGGGGAGAACATGCAAACAGAAACACCCTCACTGAGCTCAGGACTCTAACCCAGGACGTTACTACTGTAAGGTGGATATGTTAACCACGATGCTAATGTGCATATCATTATTTTTAGGCATCTTTAGTTGAAATATATCAGTGTTTTTATGTTTATAAATAATTTCAAGTTCTTATTAATGATGATGGGCGGCACGGTGGTGTAGTGGTTAGCACGTCCGCCTCACAGCAAGAAGGCCTGGGTTCGATTCCCGGCCTGGGCGTTTCTGTGTGGAGTTTGCATGTTCTCCCCGTGCTTGCGCGGTTTCCTCCCACAGTTCAAAGACATGCACAGTAGGTTAATTGGCTGTTCTAAGTCATAAGCCCATAGGTTTGCATCGTGCAGAAGGCAATGGCAAACCACTGCACTAATCCTGCCAAGAAAACCTCCATGAAGATGATAACCAGGGTGTTATCCTTCATGGCAGGTCGCCAATGGTCGTCCTACGACTCAGGCACTAGATTCATTGATAAATAGATTAATTATGACCCTCAAAACAATGAGTCTCAATGTACCAAACTGACTCTTTTGTTTTAATAAATAGAGACAACTGAAATACAGTTTGACAAAGTTCATGCATCGTTTTCTAAGCTCATAATCCTAATTAGGGTCACGGTGGGGGGTTCCCATCTCAGAAGACTCTAGGAGAAGGTGAGGTACACCCTGACCAACTCACCTGACCACTGCATGACCAGCACACATACAACCATTCACACTCACAACTCGGGGCAATTTAGAACCAATAATTAGCATAATGTGCATGTTTTTGGTCTGTGGAAGGAAACTGGAGTACCTGGAGTAAACCCATGCAAGCTGGGGGAACATGCAAACTCCACACAGAAACTCCCCAAGCCTGGGAATCAAACCCAGGACCTTCTTGCTGTGAGGCAAACATGCTAACCACTGCGCTGCCCTTTGATAGAGTTATGACCTAAATAACTAACAAAATAAAAAAAAAAACCTCAACTTTCATGATTTTATTCACAATACTGAACTTACTGAACAAGTCAGTTTGGTATATTAAGACTCATTTTGTGATAATAAGTCACATTTGGTATTGAAATGTAATTCAACATTTCTCCTCATGACACTGCCATAAATCGAGGACAAGTCCCTCAAACTTCAGTTGTTATTATTAGAGACTAGGTTTATCATCTACTTATTATATAATCTAATATCTAATATTCCCTTATTAATAACGTGAGATTACCTATACTATTTGCTTAGCTTGCAGAGAGACAGCATTAGAAACAACTAAATATTCTCACTTATAATCTTTTAAAGTCATATTTATACCATTTATAGTATTACCATAGAAAGTACTGTATTTTACTTGAAATATACATCAATATGAATACGGACGAACTAATTATAGTGAATAAAAAAGACAGTCCCTCTAACACATTTCAAGTGAAAGCTTAAATTTTGTTTTACCTGGTGGACATTTATTGCAGCACAGTTCTTTATTCACGTGTGTATATTCATATTTAGTGTTACACTCCACTGGATAGACATGACAGACGAAGTGTGCCAAAAGAAGGAAGAAACACCACAGGATCAACATCTGGTTAAATGAAAATGACAGGGATGGATCCATTGATTAGAAACTATTAAAAATAAACATTTTGTGCTAAGATGTGACAAAATTGAAAATCTCATTTTATAATAAAATTGGTTTTAAATACTAAACTGATTTAAAAACTGTATAACACAAGGATGCTAAAATGTAAGATTAATTATTCGTACAGTTCGGTTGGTCTAAACCAGTTTTTCACCATGAAGAGTACAGTCATGCATAAACTGTGTCCAAGAATTTTATCTAAAAATGAAAGCAATTACATCTACTTGTTCAAAGAAGATATTCATATACACATTTAAACTGAATAACATTTTGTTTAACTTACTTGAGACAAGCACAATATCATGACATTAACAGTAGCCAGATTTACAGTACAGTACATATATAATACACAATAAATCTCTTACAGCAGTTTATTGATGAAACAGTCAGTGCAGTGCCTTACCATGAGAGAGTAACAGATGAGAGAGAGATATGAGCAGGTAGGACCCCCACAAGTTTCTGAACATGAAGCTATAAGAAGCCTACAATTAATCATTTGGATAAATGTCAAGACATATGACTCATATACAGACTGTCTCCCTCAGCACTGAACCTGAGACCACCCAACAGTACCGTTCTATTGTGCCCGCCTTTTAACCTGCTTTCCTCCTTCACTATTTCCATTAACATTTATTTCTTGATAGTTTTGTCTTTAATTCCAAAACAATCAACTTCAAACCTGTCCCCCCGCCATTCTCTCTCTCTATCTCACTCACATAGACTGAAACTCTTTTTAAGTCACTTTGTATGTCATGACTGACTGTATATAGTAACCCCATTGGTCCTCATGGTCAGATCTGCAACAGCCTGACAGTCACACGACTTGTTTCACTTCTGTTGTTCTGGAAACTCATGATGAACTAAGAACAAAACACTGTTGCATGCTCCTAGGTTAGTCTACAGATCACAGAATTTAGGCCACAATGTGAGGAAAGACCCCCACCCTATACAGTTACAGGCTCTGAGACTGATGATCTCACATCTGTACCAAAGTTTGTCTGAATCATTATTCTTAATTTCTCTCACTCTCTCCGTCTATCTCACTCCTGTGAGGATGCTTTGTTGCCATTTTATTTCAAGCAACCAATTAATGGTATGCCTTCATGTAACCTAAACTTGAATATTCAAAGCAAACTTGTTTATTTAGATTTTTAGAATGAGGAACAAAGATCAGATTAAAACAACAAAACTTTCCAAAGATGCTACCCTTCAGTTGCAGCATTCCAGCTCTCAGGGACTTTTCAGCTGTATCAACCTCACCTTTGTGAATAATTGCAAATGATTACTTATTCAGTGCTTTTGAGAATCTGGCAGCACAATCAGCATTTATTAAAACCGGTTATACGGTATATTTAATTTCGGTGGGAAAGCATATGATGTATGAATGCACGTGCTTTAAATTATTACATTTTAATTATTTTTGGGTTATTAAATAAGAGCTCAAGACTGAATTTGACAACTGTGACTGTGACAACATGGCCATAGTACTCTGTAGAGTAATATGATTTGCCAAGTCTCCATATTGTATTTCAAGTTTACGCCCACAAGCGGTGGCTTATATTACTGTACTTGTCTTACAGGATTGCAGCAGGAAAGGAATTCCACAAGAAATAAAATAAAATATTGTTTTTATTGTGATTGGGGATTTTTTTTTTGTGTGTGTGTGTGTGTGTGTGTGTGTGTGTGTGTGTGTGTGTGTGTTTGTGTTTGTGTGTGTGTGAGTGAGACTTGTCTTTTTAAGAAGTTTTTATTGGCTATATGCATGTCTGAGTCTTAATTTGTTTGCGCTGAACTGCACTGTTCCCAGTAATGAATGAAATAAGCTTATTCTTACTTGCTTCTGGTTCTAAATTGGGATATCAGTTGATCTTACATTCTATTATTTCACTGCTCGTAAGCTTATATTTGAGTGCACCAATTCCCCAAGCCGTGTGATGACACTCAGGTTTAACACTGGCTCCAGCACTAATGGGAAATACAGTACATGTACTAGTATGTCTTGTGTTGTTGTTTAGCCTTTTAGGGGCTTTTGCATGGTTTATCAAGGAATTTCATTTAAAAAGGTGCTGGATTACTGATCCCAATTGGCTGTTCAAGCCCCACTATCAACAGGTTGTCACTGCTGTCCAGCAGTGCAGGGAACTGGGTTATCAAAAGTCGGCCGGTGAGAGGCATCAAAAGAATCATTGCTGACTTTGGTTGAGTGGGCTGCACAGCCATCAGCGTGTTTCTGCCCTGTGATGGCCTAGTGAACTGTCCAGGGCGTATTCGGCCTTTCCCCAGATTTGACTGATATGGGCGCCATCCTTCCCGTGACCCAAATTGGAATTAAGTGGTTCAGAAAATGAATTATAAATTAATGAATTAATGAATCTCATTAGACTGAATACCAAATCAAATTTAAGTGGTGACCTGGCAATCTTCCCCAAATATTCTTATTCCAAAAGCAATAATAATAATAATAATAATTCTAAAAGAAATTAAGTAATTGTGGATACCGTACAATCCATTTGATAACCTGTATCGGTCTGGATATCCTCATAATAGGTGAACTAATTCAACAAATTTCCTCCCCATCAGATGACTACAGTTCATTCATTTCCCTCCAGTGATTGCTTTTATCTTGGTTAGAGTTGTAGTTCCTCTGATTATCCTGGAAGTACACTGTGTGTAAACAGTTGATGCTTCTGGACACACCTTCAATAAGCATCAAGTTTGCTGGTGGACTCGCGCACAAAGACAATTTCTGATCGAAGGATAGTTATTGCAGTTTGGTTGAGAACTTTCATTCGCTTTTCGAGAACCACCAACAACTACCATTTCCATGCAGTGGTCTCCATACCTGCAGACATTCTCCTGGATGGTTTTGGTTGGTTACCTAATAGCCTGCAGATTGGAGAATCTCAACTTCAGCAAACACCCAGCCATGTCTTCGCTGGTACCATTTCCAAATTGGATGTGTGGCTCGGCTTTCCACTGCTAACCCCAGATCATTTTCTTTTTGACCCCATTATACTATAGGTTCTAAGGCCTGTGTTAGTTCATCCCAAGCATCTTGGATTTCCTCACTTCCTCCCCATGCTGCTTTTAATTTCTCCTGAAGTAAGCAGCTTGGATCCTCATGGATAATGCTCATTTGAGAAATTGCTAAGGTAGTAGTAGCTCAACTTTGTGCAACCACTACCGCAACCTCCAGTGACACAGCCATGCTTCTCAATCAGCTTTCTCTGGCATTAACTCAAACCCAGTCTCTCACTTGTATACCTTCATATTTATCCACTTGATTTCTGTACTGTACTGCTCCATTAACCCATGTTCTCTTAAATTCCTCTTCCAAGGATTTAAAGGACAGAAAACCCACCCATCTCCAAAAGTGTTTGTTGTCCCTCCTCTTTAGAAATGCATACAATAGCGAGGGCCCAGAGGATTCTGGGAAGAATTTCAGTCAGCCATCCAACTCAGTGCCAGTAACATAGATGGATGTTGTGAACCTTAGAGTGCTGTCAAATATAAAAACAGTATATATTGACTCCCTGATATACATCTACTGGCAATTTAGCATAGCTAATGCACCCAACTGTTTTGGGTGGTGGGAGGAAACCACAGAACTCAGAGGACACATGTGGCAAACATATAAAACTCCACATAGATAGACCATGGAGCTATCAGGTGACTATAAACTTGTCTTATTTAAAATAATTAAATAACAAAACATTATTATTATTCATCAGTTCAGTTCATTTTCTGTAACCGCTTCATCATATTTAGGGTCGCGGGGAGGCTAGTGCCCATTCCAGCCAACTCTGGGCGAGGGCAGAGTACACCCTGGACAGCTCGGCAGGCCATCGCAGGACGGAAACACGCCGACGGCTTTGCAGCCTACTCTTGTCGAAAGTCAGCAATGGTTCTTTTACATGCCTCGCACCATAGACAGTGAGAGACATGGCCGGCCTTTGATAACCCAGTTAGCTGCACTGGGGGGGGGACAGTGACAACCTTGTGGAGCGAGGGACCCGAACCACCAACCTTTGGAACAGCGATCCAGCACCCTATACACCTAGACCACCACTGCCCCGATTATTATTATTATTATTATTATTATTATTAAGTATATATATTGAGCAACTTGTCAATAATCCAAATTAAAAAAGGATTACCATTCAAATACTGTATGTACAGTACAGAAAGATCCTCCCACTCTAGTAATGATTGAGTTCTGTCTAGAAAGAAACAGACTCTACTCCACTGTACACACAAACATTATCTATACCTGACATATTTTTCATTCTAACCCTCCACTTGCAGCAGAGTAAGTGCTCACAGGGGAAGTGGAAATAGTGTGTCAGGATGTGACCTTTTTTTTTTGTTCAGGAAGTTGTTTCATTATATATATATATCTGAGCTCATATGCACAGATTGAATAGCTACAAAACAGCTGCAAAATATAAGATCATGAAAAGAAACAAAACAGTTCTCAGTTTATATAATTATTATATTTGTACGATTTTGCAAACTGCATGAAAATATCATCATAACGTGTGCACAATAAATCACACTGTCTTAAATATACTAGTACATCTGTTTTGGTGCATCTAAATGTTACAGACTGTGATCCAAAGCGGTTGCTTTCTATTGTTCATTAAATAAGTGGAACTCAATCAATGCCCAGTGCACCAGGTGATGTTTGATACATTATGCATGCACATTAAAATCACTAGGTGGCACAGTGTCATAGTGGTTAGCATGCCCACCTCACCGTAAGAGGGTTCTGGGTTGGAGTTCTGGACTCACTTGTTTCTGGGTAGAGTTTGCATGTTCTCTTTGTACTTGTATGGGTTTCTTCCGGTATTCTGGTTTCCCTCCGCAGTCCTGAAACAGGCACAGTAGGCTAATTGGCTGATCCAGATTGACCCTGAGTGCGAGTGTGAATGGTTGTGTGTGTTGGGCCTGTTATGGCCTGATGAGCTGTTCAGGGTGTACCCTGCCTTCACCCACAGTTGCCTGAGATAGACTTTACCACCCTAATAGGAGTAAGCAGTTTGGTAAATGAGTGGGATGAGACCTTAGCCACTTTTACATGGTGTCCTAGATCAGATACCTGTTACGCATTCACTCAGATTGATGGTGAAGTGTCAGGATACTTCATGTTGTAGGACGCCCTCATGCCCTTACCTTCTGGCCCTCCCTGCTCGTTCTGCTTTTACAGTTAATCAAGCATGCACTTTAACTGATACCCTATAATATTGTTTTCATTCTACAGCGCATACCCATTGCTCTTCCCCTCCCCTCTTAATTCCAGTGTAACAGGAATGGTAACTGGCAGTAATAATCAATACCAACCTATTCAACTAAACAGTAATTATAAGCCTAATAAAAACAATAGTACAAAGACAAAGAGCTGAAAGGTAAAGATTATGAAGAAAGGGGTAAAGACGGAGTTTCCCATCAGTTCAGTTCATTTTCTGTAACCAGTTAATCCTAATTAGGGTAGCAGGGAGGCTGGCACCCATCCCAGCCGACTCAAGGCAAGGGCAGAGTACACTCTGGACAGCTCCCCAGGCCATCACAGGGCGGAAACACACTGATGGCTATGCAGCTACTCTTGTCGAAAGTCAGCAATGGTTCTTTTACATGAACCTCACACCATAGACAGTGAGAGACATGGCCGGCCTTTGATAACCCAGTTAGCTGCACTGGGGGGGGACAGTGACAACCTTGTGGAGAGTGGGACTTGAATCCGCAACCTTAGGATCAGCGATCCAGCGCCCTATACCACTAGGCCACCACTGCCTGTTTACCATCAGAACTTTTTAAAAACTAAATGAAGCAAGTGAAATTTTTAATTTTTGCCTTTTCAAATAGAGGATTGAGGTGATTTTTGTCACCCAAAAGCCTTTAAAGCAAAATGTAGGTAAAGTAACTGAAGATAGGAACTTGTGGTGACTTTGAGCAATTTGTTGAGGAGATTGTTTCATAAACAAGAACCTTTGTAGAAGTGCTGTACTTGTTTATTTAAATTCTCTGCTTCACAATACAATCTAGATGACCAGTCTGTTTACATGTACGTACATGTATATTTAACATGTATTAAACTATGAAACTCTGAACAACTGTCTACAGAACAGCAGCCTTACAGTTCCAACAATCTTTAGAAAACAGAACTATTTCAAGCAGAACTAAACTCATCTCGCAACTACAATCACAGCATCCAACATGAAATCGTCTTCTGAGTTGTTCTTGACCTTGTTTCGTTTTGTTTTGTTTTAGGGTTTTTTATTATTTATTTTTCTAAAATTAGATGCAATTCCAAATTTTGGGTGCAGGCACCAGTGCTGTAGTGGTAAAAAAAAAAAAGTGGATATACTATGAGGCTGCTTAGGCAGCCGAATGAAATGGCGCGCAGCGACGCTGTGGGCTGAAGCCCAGACACACACACACACACACACACACACACCCCCACACACACACACACACACAGGGAAATTTTTTAAATTTCAACGCTGTAGATGCCATTTGGAGACCATTTGCAGCATGTAATATGAAATATATAGTATAGAAACTATACTTAAATTTTAGCCTCCAGTATACAAGTCATTGTTGCCATATTTCTGAGAGAAATAACTGCAGCTCTTGTTGACTCTCTGCCTTGGTTAATTTTACATTGCTACCCAGCAGCCATATTCTGCAATTACTTGGATACTGTATACATGCATGTGTTTGCAGTTCAATGTTTGTTATTTGTATACAGGTGTGTTTCTTAGCATTACACCGTTTACTGGGTTAAAGCACTTAGTACTTCTAATAAGACTACTGACTGTAATAGTACAAGTAAGAGGTAAATGATAATTTAAAAATATTTACTCTCTGGGCAGTATAATGGTTATCATGTCCACCTCACAGCAAGTCTGTCCTGGGTCGAAGTCCTGGTCTTGGGCAATTTCCCGCTACAGTCCAAAGATATGCACATTAGGCTCACTGACTGTTCTAATTTACCCATAGGTGTGAAAGTGATTGTGACTGGTTGTGTGTCTGTGTGTGTGTGTGTGTGTGTGTGTGTGTGTGTGTGTATTAGCCCTGCAATGGTATGGTGAACTGCTCTGGGTTTACCCTGCTTTTTACCCAGTAATGGATGAGATAGCTCTTGCCTCACTGTGATTCTTATTGGATCTCTCTATGCTATTTCTTTATATACTGAGGCCAAACTAAAAATCTAAAATGTAAAGAAACAGAAGATAATCTGAAATACTATCAGCTTTTAATTACATTATACACAAATATTCGAGATATAATATTATCGTAAAATAACAGAAGTGTAGCTTTACAACACAACATGGTCCATGCCAAACTTGAACTTTTCAAGTCTATACTTAATGGGCTGCACAAATAACTGCTGATGCACTCATAAACTTGGAACATACTTCTCCTTTTCTTTTCGTTGTTCCCTTTTTCTCAGGGGTCGCCACAGTGAATCATCTGCCTCCATCTTCATAGAAGTCATATTAATGATTCGCATGTTTGATTTGGCAGAGGTTTTTACGTCGGATGCCCTTCCTTACACAACCCTGAGCAAGGGACAGAAACACGCTGACGGCTTTGCAGCTACGCTTTACGAAAGTCAGCAATGGTTCGTTTACATGAACCTCTCACCATAGACAGTGAGAGACATGGCCCGCCTTTGATAACCCAGTTAGCTGCACTGGAGACACAGTGATAACCTTGTGGAGAGTGGGACTCGAACTCCCAACCCTAGCATCAGCGATGCAGCACCTTTTACCACCAGACCACCAGAGAGTAGGCCGCAAAGCCGTCAGTATGTTTCTGCCCCTTGCTAAAGGGTTGTGTCAGGAAGGGCATCCGACGTAAAAACCTATGCCAACTCAAACATGCAAATCAGATGATTCGCTGTGGCGACCCCTGGAAAAAAGGGGGAAAGCCGAAAAGAAAAATAAAGTAGTACAACTACAAGATGTACATGAAGTACTATTATACTGAATCAAGTATTGCTTCATGTTTCTATAATTAAAATAATGTATATTTGTATTTAATAACCTATTGATAGTCAGAAAATGCAAAACTACTAAGTCATTAAAATAAAAATTCTACCCATCAGAACAAATCTACTTATGAAAATTTAATGTTTGAAGTTTTAACATGAACAGTATAACTGAAATATTGATCAAAATAAGCAATTTAAACATATTAAATACACATATACATTCGAATAGTGCTTTTATTAGCCTATTGTGATAAAATTGTATTGCTGTACTGTGTACACACTGAATAAAGATATAAAAGAACTCTTAAATTCTATCATTTCAAACATTAGAGCATGCACTTATTGGATGGAGTTTGATGACAGGGAAGAAGCGATTGATATCAATGTAATATATGTACATTTTTAAAATATTTAATTTTGAGCTGAGAATTCATAATTCATAATTTCTACCATATTTTCCTCAGAACAGATTTGTCAACCACTTTACTTTTGTTTTCAGATGGTCTGGTTCTGGTATCAGTGGCTGTTCTGTGTTGCACCAGCCATGACTTGATGTAGGGTGCTGGATTGAACTTATTCGGTAGTGGCCCATTTTGATTGATAAGTGTCACTGAGGCTGTATTCTTTAGTGATAGGCTGTTGCGCTGTGGGTTGATGATATTGTTCATCAGCCTGAACCCTCTTTCACACTCTGTTGAGCTTATGGGGCTGATGATGTGCTTGAGTGGTTGAAGCTGTACTGGCGCAGATTTGTGGTCTTACTTGAATTCCCGAAAGACGTCGATCACAGTGAGAGAAACCTCAACATTTTCATCTCTGCTACCTCCAGCTCTGCCTCCTGTCTTTTCCCCAGGGCCATTGTTTCTAAAGCATACAACATCACTGGCCTCATCACCGTCTTGTACACTTTTCCTTTCATTTTTGCCGATACCTTCCTATCGCACATCACACCGGACACTTTTCTCCAACCATTCCAACCAGCCTGCAGACGCTTCTTTACCTCTTTTCCACACTCTCCATTGCTCTGGATTGTTGAGCCTAAAGACTTAAAATCCTCCACCTTCCTTATCTCTGATCCTTGTAACCTCACCGTTCCTCTTGGGTCCTTGGCATTCATAAATATGTTTCTGTCTTACTGTGGCCAACCTTCATTTCCCTCCTTTCCAGGGCATACCTCCACCTCTCTAGGTTTTCCTGCACTTGTTCTCTGCTCTCACTGCAGATCACAATGTCATCTGCAAATATCATAGTCCATGAAGATTCTTGCCTAACCTCGTCTGTCAGCCTGTCCATCACCATAACAAACAAGAAGGGGCTCAGAGCTGACCCTTGATGCAGTCCCACCTCCACCTTGAAGTCTTCTGTCACATCACACCGGACACTTTTCTCCAACCATCCCAACCTGCCTGCACACGCTTCTTCACTTCTTTTCCACACTCTCCATTGCTCTGGATTGTTGAGCCTGAGTACTTAAAATCCTCCACCTTCCTTATCTCTGCTCCCTGTAACCTCACCGTTCCTCCTGGGTCCTTCTCATTCACACACATGTATTCTGTCTAACTGAGGCTAACCTTCATTCCCCTCCTTTCCAGGGCATACCTCCACCTCTCTAGATTTTCCTGCACTTGTTCTCTGCTCTCACTACAGATCACAATGTCATCTGCAAACATTTATAGCATTGAATATGTATTTATTTATTTTATATCAATAAATACATATTCAATGGTATAAATGCTTATACTAGTCCTTCTCAAAAAATTAGCATATTTTGATAAAGTTCATTATTTTCTGTAATGTACTGATAAAAATGAAACTTTCATATATTTTAGATTCATTGCACACCAACTGAAATATTTCAGGTGTTTTATTGTTTTAATACTGATGATTTTGGCATACAGCTCATGAAAACCCAAAATTCCTGTCTCAAAAAATTAGCATATTTCATCCGACCAATGAAAAAAGTGTTTGTAATACAAAAAGTCAAGCTTCAAGTAATTATGTTCAGTTATGCACTGAATAATTGGTTGGGAATCCTTTTGCAGAAATGACTGCTTCAATGCGGCGTGGCATGGAGGCAATCGGCCTGTGGCACTGCTGAGGTGTTACGGAGGCCCAGGATGCTTCGATAGCGGCCTTAAGCTCATCCACAGTGTTGGGTCTGGTGTCTCAACTTTCTCTTCACAATATCCCACAGATTCTCTATGGGCTTCAGGTCAGGAGAGTTGGCAGGCTAATTGAGCACAGTAATACCATGGTCAGTAAACCATTTAGCAGTGGTGTTGGCACTGTGAGCAGGTGCAGGTCGTGCTGAAAAATTAAAATCTTCATCTCCATAAAGCTTTTCAGCAGATGGAAGCATGAAGTGCTCCAAAATCTCCTGATAGCTAGCTGCATTGACCCTGCCCTTGATAAAACACAGTGGACCAACACCAGCAGCTGGCATGGCACCCCAGACCATCACTGACTGTGTGTACTTGACACTGGACTTCAGGTATTATTGGCATTTCCTTCTCCACAGTCTTCCTCCAGACTCTGGCACCTTGATTTCCGAATGACATGAAAAATTTGCTTTCATCCGAAGAAAGTACTTTGGACCACTAAGCAACAGTCCAGTGCTGCTTCTCTGTAGCCCAGGTCAGGCGCTTCTGCCACTGTTTCTGGTTCAAAAGTGGCTTGACCTAGGGAATGTGGCACCTGTAGCCCAGTCCACTGCTTCCACAGGTCCCCCAAGGTCTGGAATCGGCCCTTCTCCACAATCTTCCTCAGGGTCCGGTCACCTCTTCTGGTTGTACAGCGTTATCTGCCACACTTTTTCCTTCCCTCAGACGTCCCACTGAGGTGGCTTGATACAGCACTCTGGGAACAGCCTATTCGCTCAGAGATTTCTTTCTGTGTCTTACCCTCTTGCTTGAGGGTGTCAATGATGGCCTTCTGGACAGCAGTCAGGTCGGCAGTCTTACCCATGATTGCGGTTTTGAGTAATGAACCAGGCTGGGAGTTTTTAAAAGCCTCAGGAATCTTTTGCAGGTGTTTAGAGTTAATTGGTTGATTCAGATGATTAGGTAGGGGGCAGTGGTGGTCTAGTGGAATAGGGCGCTGGATCGCTGCTCCAAAGGTTGGGGGTTCGAGTCCCACTCTCCACAAGGTTGTCACTGTCCCCCCCAGTGCAGCTAACTGGGTTATCAAAGGCGGGCCATGTCTCTCACTGTCTATGGTGAGAGGCATGTAAAAGAACCATTGCTGACTTTCGTAAAGAGTAGCTGCAAAGTCGTCAGCGTGTTTCTGTCCCTTGCTAAAAAGGGTTGTGACAGGAAGGGCATCCGACGTAAAAACCTCTGCCAAATCAAAACGTGCGAATCAGATGATTCGCTGTGGCGACTCCCGAGTAAAAGGGAAAAAGCCGAAAGGAAGACAGACAGACAGATGATTAGGTTAATAGCTCGTTTAGACTACCTTTTCATCATATGCTATTTTTTTGAGATAGGAATTTTGGCTTTCATGAGCTGTATGCCAAAATCATCAGTATTAAAACAATAAAAGACCTGAAATATTTCAGTTGGTGTGCAATGAATCTAAAATATATGAAAGTTTAATTTTTATCAGTACATTACAGAAAATAATGAACTTTATCACAATATGCTAATTTTTTTTAGGACTAGTAATAACAATTAAACATTAAAAAATAATGCATAAGATGTAAATAAAATATAAATACACGCACATAAAGACGCACGCACTCAGATGCACACCTCACAGAAATGTAGTTTTGATGGGAGATTTTGGCTTTTTTATTTTTTGTTTTGTGTTTGTTTAGGTTTTTTGGGGTTTTTTTCATAATTGGCGTTGTTTTTGTGGCATTTTCCTTAACCTTGTCCCCTTTTCTTTCTTAATTTCCTTATTTTTTGATTTCAATGAATATTTTTTTTTAAAAACGCGATGCACTGAAGCCGCATAAATTGAAGCGTGAAGTAGCGAGGGATCCCTGTATATATATATATAAAACTATTCACTTAAAATATATATATATACTTTGATGAACGATCTCGCAAGGAAAAATACTGTAAGTGTGTCCACGCTACATGCATGCTAAAATAAGTGAGCTCAAATAAGTGAGAAATTGGTATTACTGTATTAGATATTTTTTTTCTTCACTCCAGTCTAATGAGGTAGTCAGAGTGGTGCAAAATGGTGCTGGTGAAATATTTGAAATAATCAGGTGGAAGTTTGTGGAGTGTTTTATCGTGTTTTATGATGTCATAACCTTTGGCACACATATTGAAATTCATGTCAGTCTGATAGTTACATTAGTTTAGTCTTTCACTCAAGCTGGTTTATCCTTTTTCTTTTTCCCAAAAAAAAAAAAGTTTGTAATAAAAAAAAAAAAAAAAAAAAAAACACGTTTATTAAGTGTGGAGTAACACGACCCTTTAAAAGTCAATCCATTTCTTTCATACAGGATTTCATGAAAAAAGGCGCTCGAATTCCTCTTCGCTGATTGGCTGATTTCTCGACTTATGGAAGCAACTGGTTCGCACGTGACTGAGTTTCTCGGTAAAGCCTGCCTTCCTGTTTCTCCTCAACCGAACGGACTAAACTCGAGCAGACTTCGGGCTTTGTTTCGTTTTATATTAATAATCACTGTAACCACTTTCACCGTTTCCGAGCCTCATGAGCCCGGCGGAGGGGACTGTGCTGTGGGACCCGGCTGGAGATGAAGGTGAACTCTTCAGTGTTCTGTAAGTTCGACTCAACCACAGTCATGGAAACTTCTAGATCAGTATCGCGAGCTGTGGGCGGCCGACTGATATAGAAAGTTATATAAAAAAAAAAAAAAAGGTGGAAAACAGACGACGTTTTATATTATTCGCAACTTGATGGTAACGTCAGAGACATAAATATAACCAGAACCAAAAATACTCTCTGGTTTGGGACAGTCGGTGAAATCATGTTTCTTTTTAAAATGAGACGCATATGAGCTGCTGTGATGTTCAACTTCCTCGAAAATATCAAGTCTCGGGCTTTACGGACAGCAGGAAGTCGACGGGCCTTTGATCTTTCAGTTGTTGTTGTTTGATCAAAAGTTCCATATGCAAATCAGGTTGTTTAAAGTGAAATCAACAGCATTCAATTTTAATCTAATGATAAGGAGCTGTATTGATTCCAGTTTTTTTCTTCTAATTCTTCTTTATTGTTCTTCCTTTTTTTTCTTATTCCTCTTCCTATCTTTCTTTTTCTTCTTCTTCATTATTATTATTGCTTTTCTTCTTCTGTTTTATTGTTGCTCTTCTTTATTATTGTTTTTCTTCTTTATTATTGCTTTTCTTCTTCTTTGTTGTTGTTCTTCTTCTTTATTGATTTTTTTATTCTTTATTGCTTTTCTTCTTCTTCATCATCTTTATTATCGCTCTTCTTCTTTATTATGATTGCTTTTCTTCTTTGTTGTTGTTCTTCTTCTTTGTTGCTTTTTATTCTTCTTTATTGTTGCTTTTCTTCTTTGTTATTGCTGTTCTTCATCTTCATTATTATTGCTCTTCTTTATTATTGCTTTTCTTCTTTGTTGTTGTTGTTCTTCTTCTTTGTTGCTTTTTATTCTTCTTTATTGCTTTTCTTCTTTTTCTTCTTTATTATTGCTGTTCTTCATCTTCATTATTATTGCTCTTCTTTATTATTGATTTTCTTCTTTGTTGTTGTTCTTCTTCTTCTTTGTTGCTTTTTATTCTTCTTTATTGCTTTTCTTCTTTGTTGTTGTTGTTCTTCTTTGTTGCTTTTTTATTCGTCTATATTGCTTTTCTTATTTTTCTTCTTTATTATTGCTGTTCTTCATCTTCATTATTATTGCTCTTCTTTATTATTGCTTTTCTTCTTTGTTGTTCTTCTTCTTCTTTGTTGCTTTTTTATTCTTCTTTTTTGCTTTTCTTATTTTTCTTCTTTATTATTGCTGTTCTTCATCTTCATTATTATTGCTCTTCTTTATTATTGCTTTTCTTCTTTGTTGTTGTTCTTCTTCTTCTTTGTTGCTTTTTATTCTTCTTTATTGCTTTTCTTATTTTTCTTCTTTATTATTGCTGTTCTTCATCTTCATTATTATTGCTCTTCTTTATTATTGATTTACTTCTTCTCCATTATTATTGCTTTTCTTCTTTATTGTTATTCTTCTTCTTCTTTATTGCTTTTTTTATTCTTCTTTATTGCTTTTCTTCTTTTTTATTGTTGCTTTTCTTCTTCATTATTGCTTTTCTTCTTCTTCTTAATTATTGCTTTTCTCCTTCGTATTTATTATTGCCTTTCTTCTTCTTCTTCTTCTTCTTCTTCTTCCTTTCATCTGATCAGAATTGTAATGGAGTGAAACAAGCACTCAGAGACCAAAATGGAAAGCAGGCATCAGAAAAGGAAATGTGTGCTCTCTGTGACCTGCATTCTGTTTATACTGGTAAAAAAATTCCTTAAAACTAATACTAGGGCAGAGCTAAGATTATGTTTGTGTCAAATAAACAGTATTATGTGTATTTTTTTTTTAATTATTGTTGTTGTTATTATTATTATTATTATTATTATTATTATAAGGATCCATTTTATAGAGAGTTTTTGAACGAATCCATGCAACACCAATGTGCACAAGTAAATATTTCTTGTTTTGCATGCACCAGGCTGTTTTAAAGCAATGCGAAGCTGCAGAAGTGCAGAACAACATTGAAAAATCAGTGTCATGTGCTGACGATGAATACCCACACAATGGATACTGCTGTAATAAGTGTTCACCAGGTACCATAAGCGCTGAATGTTTGTAAATCATGTCTAATCATTATGAAACTATACAGAAGAGGATTTTTGTTACTTCATCCTTCTAGGCAGAGAGATCTGTGGCATATGATCTGCAAGAAATGATACTCAAAGATACTTGCATAATACTTAGAATTTATTATTAATGATTATTATTATTATTAATGAGGATACCCCTGAGACACTTTGGAAAATAGTGTAATTTCTAAACATGGCTAATTCTTATTTAAATGAAAATTTCACACGTTTTATTTGTCTGTTTAACAGGATATAAACTGAAACATAAGTGCTCAGAAAGTGGGCGGAGATCAATATGTGAGAAATGCAGCAATGGAACATATCAGGACAACATCAACTATTTCCCAAACTGCTTCATGTGCACTACATGCGACTCGCATCGTAATTATATTTTCATCTTGGCTTTATTGTTGTATTTGATCAACTGTGCTTTCAGAAGTGACTCTAACATTTTATTCCTTTTTTTCTGCTTTGACAGCTATGGAGATAGAGACAGTACCATGTGAACATAACCAAAATAGACAATGTGGCTGTCAGAAAGGATATTACCAAACTATATTAAATCCAATTACAACGTCATGTGAACCGTGTCGAAAGTGTGGAAGTGGTGAAATTGAGACACACCAATGTAAGTCTTCTCTCTCTTGATCACAGCTCGAGGCTGTTTATTGTGTTGTTGGTTTTTCTCCATTTCTTTACAAAGAGACGACTAATGACTGAAGCTGAGCTGCTGCCTAAATGACACATACCCTCTCATTTATACAGCATTATTTTAATGGTATAATATTTGGTGGATGAATTGACTGGAATCATTCAAAATCATGATCCCATGTTTTAAACAGGTGAAGGAACGAACGATGCACAGTGCGAATGCAAACATAACTATTACCGTGGGCATACAAAGGACTGTGTACCATGTACAGAGTAAGTATTACTATAGTACTGTGAGGCAATTGGCTTGATGTAATAATATGTGCTCTTGATACCCCAGTGTCTTAATGTGAGGACATCATATTCTCTCCCGACTGTATTGTATGTCCATGTAAGATCTTCATATGAGGGCCATTGGGTGTCAGTCTTCTGCCAATTTTCTTGCTGTTTGACGGTGCTGAGGTGCAAAGAAGTGACAAAACACAACATTAGGGTTTTGGTCTTAGGAAGTTAATAATATGTTCAACCATACACAGTTTTCATAATGGTCTGAATTTTGAAGGCACGTGGCTTATTTTAGATTGAATAAAAGCTGCATGGTTTAATTTCTAGGCATGTGCTGTTCTTTTCCTTTCGGCTTTTCCCTTTTCAGGGGTCGCCACAACGAGTCATCTGATTCGCTTGTTTGATTTGGCATAGGTTTTTACGTTGGATGCCTTTCCTGACACAACCCTTTAGCAAGGGGTAGAAACACGCTGACGGCTATGCAGCTACTCTTTATGAAGGTCAGCAATGGTTCTTTTACATTAACCTCTCACCAAAGACAGTGAGAGACATGGCCGGCCACGAGTGGCACTTGATCGCCCGACCTTAGGATCAGCAATCCTGTGCCCTTTACCACCAGGCCACCACTGCCCACAGGCATATGCTGTTAACACTATTAATGAAAACAGGAGTCAATGATTCCTAAAATAAAATTAAACCCATCATCATCATCTTCCGCTTAATCTGGGGTCAAGTTGCAGGGGCAGTAGCCTAAGCAATGAGGTCCAGACATCCCTCTCCCCAGCCACTTCCTCCAGCTCTTCTGAAGTGACAGCGAGACGTTCCCAGATCAGCTGAGAGACATAGTCCCTCCAGTGTGTTCAAGGTTGATCCCGGGTTCTCTTCCTGGTTGGACATGCCCTAAACACCACACCAAAGAGGCGTTCTAACCGAATGCCCCAGCCACCTCAGCTGGATTCTCTCAATGCATAGGAGTGGTGTTTCTACTCCTAGCTTCTCCTGGATGGCTGAGCATCTCACCTTATCTGTAAGGGAGAGCCTCACCATGCTGTAAAGTTCATTTCAGCTGCTTCTTTCCGCAATCTTGTTCTTTTGATCACTATCCAAAGCTCGTGACCACAGGTGAGGGTTGGAACATAGATCGACTGTTAAATTGAGAGCTTTGCTTTGCTGCTCCACTCCATCTTCACCACGACAGAACAGTACAAGCTTCACTTTACAGCAGAGACTGCAGCAATCCGCCTATCGAGCTCCCAGTCCATCTTTCCCTCATTCATGAACAAGACTCTGAGATACTTGAACTCCTCCACTCGGGGTAGGACCTCATTCTAGACCTGGAGTGTGCATTCCACCCTTTTCCATC
The DNA here is from genome assembly GCA_024760905.1 of Plotosus lineatus. Classification (NCBI taxonomy): domain Eukaryota; kingdom Metazoa; phylum Chordata; class Actinopteri; order Siluriformes; family Plotosidae; genus Plotosus; species Plotosus lineatus. The sequence goes on from CM045728.1 coordinate 43,123,213, forward strand.
TGGGAACCATGGCCTCGGATTTTGAGGTGCTGATTCTCATCCCAGCCGCTTCACACTTAGCTGCAAATCGCTACAATGACAACTGGAGATCTTGGATTGATATAGTCAAAAGGACATCATCATTCGCAAAAAGCAGAGACGACAGCCTATCTCTACCAAAGCAGAACCCCTCAACACCATGGCTGTGCCTAGAAATTCTGTAAAAATTTTGAACAGAATCGTAACAAAGGACAGCCTTAGCGGACTCCAACCCTCACCGGAAATGAATTCGACCTGTTTTTACCAATGAGGCCAAGCTTGGGCTCCACTGATACAGAGATCGAATGGCCCATAGCAATGGGTCAAGTACATCACACGCCCCTCAAGATAGCTCTTGACTTCCTTCAAATTACATCGCCTGCACAAGATGTAGTCTACCTGTGTGCTCCTACCTCCGCTTTTATAAGTCACCATATGCTCCTGTTTCTTCTTGAAGAAAGTATTCACCACAGCCATTTCCATCCTTTTTGCAAAATTAGTCAACATCTGTCCTTCTGTGTGCCTGTCCTGGATACCAAACCTGCCCATCACGTCCTCGTCCCCTCTGAGTCCTGCACCAACATGTCCATTGAAGTCTGCACCAATGACCACTCTTTCACCTCTTGGGGTACGCTGCATCACTTCATCTAAGTCACTCCAGAATCTCTTCTTCTCTTTTAGCTCACATCCTGCCTGTGGGGCATAAGCACTAACAACATTGAGCATTACACCTTCAATTTCTAACTTGAGACTCATCACTCTGTCTGACACTCTTTTCACTTCTAGAACATTCCTGACAAACCCCTCCTTCAAGATGACTCCTACTCCATTTCTCTTCCCATCCACACCATGATAAAATAGCTTAAACCCTGCTCCTAAACTTTTAGCTTCGCTACCTTTCCACCTGGTCTCCTGAACACACAGTATGTCCACCTTCCTCCTCTGCATCATGTCAACCAGCTCTCTACCTTTTCCTTGCATAGTTCTAACATTCAAAGTCCCTACTCTCAGTCCTAGACTCATGCCTTTCCTCTTCTCTCTCTGCCTACGGACACGCCGCCCGCCTCTCCTTCTTCGATGTCTTCGACCAACAGTAGTCCAATTTCCATCAGCACCCTGTAGGTTGACAGCACTGATGGCAGTCGTTGTTAACCCGGGCCTCGACCGATCCAGTATGGGGTAATACTTCTGATTTGCATGATAAAGTTTGGCATTGGTTTTACGTCGGATGCCCTACCTGAGACAACCCTCTGCATTTCTCCGTACTTGGGACCGGCATAAGGGAGCGAGACATTGGTTAGTGCCCCCCCCCCCCCCATGGCATATTCAATGCTATAAATGCTTATAGTTACAATTAAGCATGCAAAAATAATGCATAGCATGTAAATAAAATATAAATACGCATACAGGCACGCACATGCACACAGATGCGCAGCTCACATAAAAGTGTAAGTAGTTTTGTTGGGGGATTTTGGGTTGTTTTTTGTTTTTGTTTGGGGTTTTTTGCATAATTGGCCTTGTTTTGTGGCATTTTCCTTCACTTTTTCCACTATTCTTGCTTAATTTCTTTATTTTTTAATGTGATGAATATTTAAAAAAAATAAAAAACAAGATGCACTGAAGCTGCATGCTTTGAAGCACGAAGTAGCGAGGGATCCCTGTATATGCATTTTCATGTGTAACAGGAAGGTTTGTCTTTCATTTCACTTTACGTCACAATATATTATAAAATGTTTGAATATTCTGGCCACTGTCTAAAATAAACCCCCCTTGTCTCTGTTTTGAACCCGTATAGCAGCGTATTCTCCCATGTTAGATAAAAAAAAATACATCTAGATGCATCACTCACATGAAAGTTGTAGAAAAGTTTATTGCTGTGATTTACCCAATATGTGTCTGCGAGACAGGGGGCATGTTGGGTCAGTGGTTAGCAGGCTCCTCCAGGTGCTTTCATTTCCTCCCAGTGTCCAAAATGAGTGAGAATAGTTGGTGGTGGTGGTGTTCTTGTTGTTACCTCTGCCAGTGAGTTTGTTTTTATGTTTAACCCAGCGGGGTTTTTTTTATGTTTGTTTATCAGCAGGTTTATGCAAAATCTTATGTGTGGACTTTCATGAAGTTTCTACAAGGGGTGGGCTTTAGGTGTGGCACACTTTATTAGAACTTAATAAGATAAAAGTTTCAGGAAGTTTTAAAAATGATTCTTTAACATTGCGAGATAGGATGATTTTTATATTTTGGTTTACATGGGGGATTTCTGGGTTTGGTAAAGGTCTGTTTTAGCCCTTCTGGTTAAGGGTGTACTCTTTTGCCCAAAGTAAACTGGGATTGGCTCCAGCTTCTCCCCAACCCTGTTGGAGAAGTGTTATAAATCGTGGGAATACAGTATGCACGTGTTTGTGGGACTGATGGCTACTTTTTTCATATCTGTATGAAAAACACTGATTTGGGAACAATGACATGTGTTCCAAAATTATGTTTCTCTCTTTGCATATTGATTTTAAGTATACCTTGAGGGGCAAATCGGATTGTTTGTGCAATTCAAATTATAGTTATTGTAGAAATGAAATGCTGTATAAAATGAATAGTGGTTATGAAATGTGTTTGGTGCTGTTTTCTAGCTGCAGACCTGAGTGTGAGCATCTGTGCCAAGTTGATGAGAAGCCTACAGTCAAAAGCGAACAACCACCAGGTATGATACTGAACGTTTAACTGTATGACCTTATCAAAATATGAGTGGGTATACGTGTAACAGCTTTAACTATATGTGTGTATATGAGCGTGTTCGAGTGTGAATGGCTCAAATTCTAACCTTTTAATGTGAGCAAAATTCTATAATAGAATAAAATGATCACAGCAGTATTCATTGGACATGTGTTAGTCTGCTTCACCTGTGTCCCTCAGTTCAAAGCAGAGATGACTCAGAGTGTTGAGTGCAATTATGATTTCATAGAGACAAAAATGAATAATCAGGGACCTTCCCTAGAAAATACAACCTGTCACAAAACGTGCTTAATGTCCTACTTGCTGAGTCATTATTTGAAGTGATGATAAAGCTGTATATCGCCTCAGATGACTTATCTGAATATTACTGCATAACTCTCTCTAGCTGTAATTAACTCTTTTTTTTAAAACACTCTCATTTCTAGGTCATCCTTTACAGACAGCGGTCATAGTTCTGGCAGTGTTTCTGTGTGTGACAGCAAGTGTCATTGTTGTCATTCTTTTATATTTTGGCGTTAAATACAGCGAAAAGATCAAGAAAGCTCTATACAGTCGATCAACCACGTCATGTGACCCAGAGCAACAAGTGGGAAAGGTAGTATCGTATAAATGCTTGTGACACATGAGATTGTAAGGTTACCTATTGATGCATATAATCTGTTTTTATTTTTGCTGCTTACAGCAAGAAATACATACAATATGCATAGAAAGCAAAGAGGAAGAAAGCAGGCTATTACAAGCTCAGCCAGAGGCAACTCAGCTACCTGATTGTGTTCCCAGAGAGATAAAATGTATGTGTGTGTGTGTTTGTGTGAGAGTAATTACTGTTTTGTAGCTTTTTAAAAATTATTTAATTGTTAATTATTGTACTTACAGCTTGTCTCTCTCATTTCATTCCCTCCTGTTGTAGCTCATGATTTCATTTACTTTATGATAAACATCGTCCCGATCAGTCGATTTAAGGAGTTGGTTCGTCGTCTGAATGTCTCTGAGCAAGACATTGGCAGAGCAGAGAGAGATAATCGGGGATTTGGTGATGCCCAGTACCAGATGCTGATGACTTGGGTTGAAAGTGGCAGCAAAGGCGGGAAAAATGTCTTGTCACTCACACTCCTCCAGGAATGTATGGACAGACTGAAGGAAATGAATTTGATTGCTTGTGCAGAAAGCATAGAGGAAAAGTATTCCCGAACTTTCACATGTGGCACATGAACAAAAACAATTTTTAAAACATTTCAATTGAATCAGTTCTTCAATGCACAATAATTAGTAATTTCACATAAATCTGTATGAAACCTACAATAACAGTGGTGCATAGCTAATTTTATACTCATTCCAATAAACAGCAGTAGGGGTATATAGCAGAGTGTCGACAGGCGAGCGTGTTTTTTTTTTGTTTGTTTGTTTGTTTTTGTTTTGTAGCTGTTCCAAGCCTGCTGTAAGCTGTTCAGCATAGTAGCATTTTTGCAGTAATCAATACCGCATTACAAATTGTTCATGTCGCTGGGAGAAGCATACCATTCCATATTTTTATTCATGCTAATATTCCTGTCTGAGCAGTTGTGCAGAGTACAGAACCACACTAAGTGTATAGTGTGTGTGTGTGTGTGTGTGTGTGTGTGTGTGTGTGTGTGTGTGTGTGTGTGTGTGTGTATACATGCATACATACATAATACATACATACATATATAAGATTATATGTAACAATTATTTGCCAGTGATGCTAAATAGGTCCTGCACAAAGTCATGAGGGGACTACTCAGGTCAGCGACATACACTGAACTGGGCACAAATTGGTTTTAGTATATACTGCATAGGAGCATGCAAGCAAATTTAAATCCTCATTCATTCATTTTCTGAGCTGCTTAATCTTAAGTAGGTTCATGGGTAGGCTGTCGCCCATCTCAGCCGACTCCGGGTGAGGGCAGAGTACACCCTGGACAGCTCACCAGGCCAACCCAAGGCAGAAACACGTTGACGGCTATGCAGCTACTCTTAACAAAAGTCAGCAATGGTTCTTTTACAGCCTCTCAGTATAGACGGTGAGAGACATGGCCAGCCTTTGATAACCCAGTTAGCTGCACTGGGGGGGACAGTGGCCAACAGTTGAGAGGGGGGGGGGGTATTGAACGCAGACCATAGGATCAGTGATCCAGCATCTTACCACCCGGTCACCACTGCTTGCAAACTTAAATCAAGATTTTTTTTTTTTTTAATGTTTATTTATACTTATTTTAAATAGCACAGAGTCATTTCAGGCGAATGCTGCATGCTGTCCTCGCAGAACATAGACGCTGTGAGGATAATGGTGTTCTTAAACTTATTCATAGTTTAAGTACATATTAGATGGAAACGTAAGGGATGTTTTTGATGTTTTTATACTCGTTCAAAATTTTTATACATATACACTGTATAGAAACACAAGAAAAGATTAAGAGGAGATTTTAAAGATTTTTTTTTTCCATTTTAAAAGAGTGCCAATGATGCCACTTCGAATGAATGTGACAAACTGAGAGCGTCTGACTTCTCATTTGAGCATTATCCACTTGGGATAATCCAGTTCATTTTCTGAAACCGGCTAATCCTAATTAGGGTTGCGAGGAGGCTGGTGCCCATCCCAGCCGACTCTGGGCAAGGGCGGAGTACACCCTGGACAAGTCTCCAGGCCATCGCAGGGCGGAAACACGCTGACGGCTTTGCAGCTACTCTTGTTGAAAGTCAGCAATGGTTCTTTTACATGCCTCTCACCATAGACAACGAGAGACATCGCCAGCCTTTGATAACCCAGTTACCTGCACTGGGGCACAGTGACAACCCGCTGAGAGTGGGACTCGAACCCCAACCTTAGGATCAGCGATCCAGCACCCTTTACCACTAGGCCACCGCTGCCCTACTTGGGATAATGTTTTCCGATAAATTGACTTGTAGCCATTGTATCATTGTACAATTACATAGTAGTAAATACTAATTTAGGTTACAAGCAACCTTTTTTAATAATGCATTATTTATTCATATCTGAGCATTACTTACTAGAGCTTGCTGTAAGTAATACAAGGCAAACTAGAACTATTGTTCCAGCCTGAGTCAATGGGGCATAATCTTGCAGTATTGAGACATGCGAACCTCCACTATATCATTCCAGCCAAGGCCAAGACATGATGTGTAATCAGATCAGATATGATAAACTGCAAACTTGGCCTTCTTCCAGGACAAGTATCAATCTGGGACCAGGGAAGTGAAATAAATCACTGCTGATACTTTTCAGAATAGCAAGCCTATTTCCCCCAAACTTGTCTGGAATCTGCTCGTATGCAGTGCACTGCCCTGTATATAGAGATCATCAGATTTCCAAAATTGATGAGAATATTTTATTGGGTAGATACCATGGTGTCTTTTGTTTTTAAATATTACAGTATACAAAAATATGGTATTTTGAATTGTCACAGGGATCTATGTGGGATTTCCATTCACAGTTGATTTGTGCTATTACTGTAAACATGCTCAAAGTACAGCGCAATCAATGTTGACTTTTCATTCCAAAGACTGGCATGTTGTCTCTTTGCATTTATCACTGGGACATTTAATAATTTTCTGATTGTTTTTTATACGGTTTAGATTTTAGAGGTTTGGGTATTCTATTGTATGTATTTTCCTTTTTAAAAAGTGCAAATAAATTGCATATGTATGTATACACTCACTCACTCACTTGCCAATCTGCTTACTTGTACTACGGAGGCTGCGCCTATTTCAGCTGACATTAGGCGAAGCTGCAAGGCGCAGGTGGTGACCACTACGCCACCATGCTATGTATCCTCTAAACATGTATTTTAATTTCAATACTGTTTTCACATGATGGAGGATGACCCAGTGAAACCTCCCATATTTTACACTTTATATAAACATTAGATGAAGCTCTTGACCTGTATGTGAAAGATTTGATGCACTACGCTATTGAACCATAATTGGCTAGATGGGTAATTGTAGAAATGTACAGACTGTATGTGTTCGAAAAAAAAGTGGATGGTAAAATTTGTGTTGAATGATTTCTATTTAAACTATAATTCTCCTGTGTAATCAAGAATAGGGAGAGCTTGCTTTTCACTCTTATTTCCTCTCATTGTTTCGTTCTGACACCAGCGTAAGGAGTTTTTCTTTGTCACTGTTATCTCTGGTTTATTCGTTATGTATATAAATATATATTTTTGAAAGTTAAACTGTAAGACTGTTTACTCATATCTGAATGAATCCAAATGAATAAAATTTAAACAGAAAGCTGATTCTTGTTTACCTTCACTGCTATGCATGTACATGCTAAAATGATTATGGCAGCAGGCAAGGCCAAAATAGAAAAAAAAAAAAAAAAAAAAACTTTGGAGAACACACCTTAACTGTAATGAGGAAGATCATGCTGAAGAATCCAGCTTCTCTTGCTAGACCAGTTAATTGTGAAAGGGTGATGAATAACACGAGGACCAAAAAAAAAAATCTACGTCAGATAGTGCCCAGATCTCAACTTTAGAGTTTTGAATACTTCTTGTTTGTGTTTGGCTGAGAAACGTGTTAATGCAGGTGGGCCACTTGTAATTTCTTTTATATCTATAACTGTAATAGATTGTACATTAATTACTGATGTGTGTGTGTGTGTGTGTGTGTGTGTGTGTGTGTGTGTGTGGTTACAGAAATTTAGAGAAGACATTTATGACAGGGATTTAAAGATACTGTATGACACACAGATAGACTTTCCATGTTTTGCTTGGAAATTGTAGTTATTCACCGATCTTCAGTAAAAGTTGATGTTTTGGTAGCTAGTGATGTCAATCATGTGAGTGGGTTGTTGAGTCTCATCTTTTTATACATATGTGTGTGTGCTTTGTGTTGTTAAACTGTTGGATGTTTAAATGTCAAACTGGTTGGCTATAGCTACCTAATTATCCTTTTGAACATTTTGAATATCAAAAAATAATAATAATAATCCACTGTAAAGAACAATAGCAGTATAGGATAGAATAGGATATGTTATAATGGAGACAAATTTTCTGTTTAAAATAAATGATTGTGATTGTTATTTTGCTTTCGATTTGTATGGAAAGCCATTAATCTCACAGTTTATTTGGTTTGAGGGTAGTCTGAGGAATTGCATTGAGAAAGACACCTCAGAGCTACTAGACTAGTTGACAGTTTTCTGTTTGTTGGCTATTGTTTCCAGTCTTGCTCAAATCCAGTGTAACTTGTGTCATGACTCAGTCCTGCTTCATATGTTTAATGCCTTTGAAATCTTACAACCAGACTATACCAACAAAATTACTCTCTCTCTCTCTCTCTCTCTCTCTCTCTTTCTCGCTCTCTCTCTCTCTCTCTCTCATCCTCAACTTATCTGTCCTGGTTTTCTCAAAAGCATCATGATCAACAAAGAAAGTGATATCATCCTACCCAGATAAAATTATCCGGTGATGAACAGACACATGCAGCAACAGAGGAAAGTGGAAGACGATAAAGCAAGTGATGATGTCGATGGGGTTTTTGGGAGGAAGTCCACCTGTACAGGCCACTCATCACAAGGCAGCGGAGAATAATAAATTTCACACTGTAGCTCCTCAGGTACTTTCTTTTTCTACACATAAAACTTGTAGGAGATTATCTATTTTTCAGTATTATAATTGAAAAATATATTGTTGAAAACTTGAATATAGTTAGATTATCTTGTAGCTGTCAATCATTGGTGCTCACTGCTAGTATGTGGTGGAAGGTGGCTAATGAACAGAAACTTGTTAGCTGCCAGTGGCAGTTTAGCAGCTTAGCCAGCTTCAAACACCTGAGAAGACCAAACTGGCTTTTCATCCAGGCTGTAATTTGTATTTGTATACCATGTGTTTGAACATGAAATACCTCGATCTTCCTGCAAATAATCATTACTTGCTATCTTGCAGCAATTGACCATTTAAAACTTGTTCTATTTGCTTAGCTACACTACACAACAAAATACTTGCTCAGGTTGTTGTTTTTTTTCCAAGATTGAAACACTAGCGCCATCTGCAGTTGTAGTGTGAAATAAATACAATGTGTGGCAACCTGGGACTCCAGTACAGTACAAGTATTCATACTATACAATATATATATATATATATAAATCCTGGAATTAGCTCTAGAAATAGTTTTTTGGCATCAATTCAGAATGTAAAAATAAAAGGACGGGACAAAGACTTTCTATTGAAATTCCATTTAATAATATATATATATATATATATATAGACACTCATTAATATTAATATTTAAGTATTTACCTTGACTTACTTGACTTAATCTCCCTGGGTTCTTGCAAACCCGTAGGCGTTAGCGACATGTTCAGTCCTTTTTCTCCACTCCACTCGGTTCTCCTGTAGATGTTGTGCAGAGTGGTGTTGCACCGATCTTTGATGTCGTCGGACCATTTTTTCCTCGGTCTGCCTCTCTTATTGTTGCCCTCTGCGATTCCAGTAATCAGAAGTTTGATTATGCGGTGGTCCTTCATATGGCATATGTGTCCAAAGAGGCCCATTTTGCACTTGATAATCTTTTGCATCAGCATAGTTCTTGGTTTGATACATTGGAGAACTTCTAAATTGGTGACATGCTGGAACCAGTGAATTTTGAGGATATTACGGTAGCAGTACATTTCAAATGCTTTGATCTTGCGGATATCATCTTTGTGTAGCGTCCAGGTTTCAGCGGCATACAGCAGGACGCTGAACACACAAGTATGCATGACTTGAATCTTTGTCTTGAAACCTATATATCTGCTGTTCCAAACTTTGTTAAAGCTGTTGAAGGCCCCTGTTGCCAGGCCAGTCCTCCTTCTGATCTCTTTGCTGCAGTTGTTGTCCTCGGTCACCAAGCTTCCAAGGTAGACGAACTGTTCAACATTCTCAATCTCTTGACCGCTGATCTTCACGATGTTGTCATACACTTGCTTGCCAAAAACCAGGGTTTTCGTCTTATCGACATTGATTTTCGGTCCTGTCTTCTCTGAGTTGGCCACGACCATATTAAGACTAGACGAGTTTCTCAGGGGTTTCTTCGAGGAGGTTGATGTCATCGGCGAATCTGATGTTGTTAATGATGTGTCCAGAAATAGAGGCGCCCTGCATATTTTCCTGCACACTTTGGAGAATGCGCTCGAGAACTGCAGCCTTGTTGGTGTCATAGATATTCTTCAGGATGCTGATGATCTTCTTGTTCCTGGTAAAAACTCTGGATAATGTTCCTAGGGTGAACTTTGGATAGTGTACAAGGGATAGGATCTGGATAATGCTCTTGGATAATGTGCCTGAGGTAGGCTTTGGGAAATTTATCTGGGCTTCATATAATGTACTTTGGATAGGCTTTGGTTACTCATGGGAGAGGCTCCACACAACATGCCTGGGGTAAAGTCTGTAAAATGTTGCTGGTAAACACATTTTGTCCTGGGATTCGTGTTGGATAATGTTTCTGGAATAGGCTTTGGGTAATGCACTTGGGAGAGGTTTTGGATAATATTCCAGTTATAGGTTTCAGATAATATTCTTGTGATAGGCCGAGTGTAAAATATCTAGGATAATTGCTTCAATATAAATGAAGGATAATAATGCTGGATAACTACCTTCAGGTAATATTTCTGGGATAGGCTTTGGATAATGTAGACAAAGTATTCTACGGATAGAACTTGCTGAAATTAGCTCTAGAAATAGGGGGGGGTTTTTGGCATAACTTCTGAATGTTCATTTTAGGGCGGGTTTTGGATAGTTGGGATAAAATAGGAGTTTGAATATTGTCTCAGTAAAAAGCCAGTTATATAAGAGGTTTACAATTTATATTTGATGTATAATAGTTATATACACTGTAATGCAGCCGTGAGGGGCGGGGGGCATAAAGCAGTGTCTCTCCCTCACGCCGGTCCCAAGCCCGGATAAATGCAGAGGGTTGTCAGGAAGGGCATCCGACGTAAAACCAATGCCAAACTTTATCATGCAAATCAAAGATATTACCTCAATTCCAGATCGGTCGAGGCCCAGGTTAACAACGACCGCCATCAGTGCTGTTAACCAACAGGGTGCTGGTGGAAAGTGGTCTACTGTTGGTCGAAGAGGGAGAGGCGAGAGGCTATGAAAGGAAAAGGCTGACATGATGCAGCGGAGGAAGGTGGACATACTCTGTATTCAGGAGACCAGGTGGAAAGGTAGCAAGGTTAGAATCTTAGGAGCAGGGTTTAAGCTGTTTTATAATGGTGTGGATGGAAAGAGAAATAGAGTAGGAGTCATCTTGAAGGAGGGCTTGGTCAGGAATGTTCGAGAAGTGAAAAGGCATTCACATCACATCACATCAGACATCAGACAGAGACATCTGTCTGACATCAGACAGAGTGATGAGTCTCAAGTCAGAAATTGAAGGTGTGATGTTCAATGTTGTTAGTGCTTATGCCCCACAAGTAGGACGTGAGTTAGAAGAGAAAGAGAGATTCTGGAGTGAGTTAGATGAAGTGATGCAGAGTACCCCCAGAGGTGAAAGAGTGGTCATTGGTGCAGACTTCAATGGACATGTTGGTGCAGGCAACAGAGGGGACGAGGAAGTGATGGGCAGGTTTGGTATCCAGAACAGGAACACAGAAGGACAGATGATAGTTTTTTCAAAAAGGATGGAAATGGCTGTGGTGAATACTTTCTTCCAGAAGAGACAAGAGCATAGGGTGACTTATAAAAGCGGAGGTAAGAGCACACAGGTAGACTACATCTTGTGTAGACAATGCAGTTTGAAGGAAGTCAGTGACTGCAAAGTAGTAGTGGGTGAGAGTGTTAGCAAACAACATAGGATGGTGGTGTGCAGAATGACGCTGATGGTGAGAAAGGTGAAGAAGGCAAAGGCAGAGCAGAAGACAAAGTGGTGGAAGCTGAAAAAGGAAGAGTGTCGTGTTGTCTTCAAGGAGGAGTTGAAACAGGCTTTGGGTGGTCAGGAAGTGCTTCCAGACAACTGGACAACCACAGCAAATGTGATCAGGGAGACAGGTAGGAGAGTACTTGGTGTGTCCTCTGGAAGGAAAGTACATAAGGAGACATGGTGGTGGAATGAGGAAGTGCAGGAGTGTGTACAAAGGAAGAGACTAGCTAAGAAGAAGTGGGACATAGAGAGGACTGAAGAGAGTAAACAGGAGTACAGGGAGACACAGCGTATGTAAGGCGAAAGTAGCGGTGTCAAAGGCCAAACAGAGGGCGTATGATGACTTGTATGATAGGTTGGACAGTAAGGAGAGAGAAAATGATTTATACAGGTTAGCACAGCAGAGAGATAGAGATGGGAAGGACATGCAGCAAGTTAGAGTGATAAAGACAGAGAGGAAAATGTATTGCCTGATGACAGAAGTGTGCTGGGAAGATGGAAAGAGTACTTTGAAGAGCTGATGAATGAGGAAAATGAGAGAGAGAAAAAAGAGTAGAACAGGTGACCACTGAGGAGCAGGATGTAGCAAAGATCAGTAAGGGTGAAGTGAGGAGGGCATTGAAGAGGATGAAGAGTGGAAAGGCAGTTGGTCCTGAGGATATACCTGTAGAGGTATGGAAGTGTCTCGGAGAGGTAGCAGTAGATTTTCTGACAAGAACATTCAACAACGTCTTAGAGAGTGAACAGATGCCAGAGGACTGGAGAAGTGTGCTGGTGCCCATTTTTAAGAACAAGGGAGACGTGCAGAGTTGTGGCAACTACAGAGGGATAAAGTTGATGAGCCATACGATGAAGTTATGGGAAAGAATAGTGGAAACTAGACTAAGGGCAGAGGTCAGCATTTGTGAACAACAGTTTGGTTTCATGCCAAGAAAGAGCAGCACAGATGCAGTGTTTGCCTTGAGGATGTTAATAGAGAAGTACACAGAAGGTCAGAGGGAGCTACATTGTGCCTTTGTGGATCTGGAGAAAGCATATCACAGGGTACCAAGAGAGGAACTGTGGTATTGCATGAGGAAGTCTGGAGTGGCAGAGAAGTATGTTAGAGTGGTGCAGGACATGTATGAGAGATGTAAGACAGTGGTGAGGTGTGCTGTCGGCGTGACCAAAGAGTTCAAGGTGGAGGTAGGACTGCATCAAGGATCAGCTCTGAGCCCCTTCTTGTTTGCTATGGTGATGGACAGGGTGACAGATGAGGTTAGACAAGAATCTCCATGGACTATGATGTTTGTAGATGACATTGTGATCTGTAGTGAGAGCAGAGAACAAATGGAGGAAAATCTGGAGAGGTGGAGACATGCCCTGGAAAGGAGGGGAATGAAGGTTAGCCTCAGTAAGACAGAATACATGTGTGTGAGTAAGAACCCAAGAGGAACGGTGAGATTACAGGGAGCAGCGATAAAGAAGGTGGAGGATTTTAAGTAATTAGGCGGAACAATCCAGAGCAATGGAGAGTGTGGAAAAGAGGTGAAGAAGCGTGTGCAGGCTAGTTGGAATGGTTGGAGAAAAGTGTCCGGTGTGATGTGTGATAGGAAGCTATTGGCAAGAATGAAAGGAAAAGTGTACAAGACGGTGTTGAGGCCAGCAATATTGTATGGTTTCGAAACAGTGGCCCTGGGGAAAAGGCAGGAGGCAGAGCTGGAGGTCGCAGAGATGAAAATGTTGAGGTTCTCTTTGGGAGTAACAAGGATGGATAGGATCAGAAATGAGTACATCAGAGGGACAGCCCATGTAAGGTGTTTTGGAGACAAAGTCAGACAGGCAAGATTGAGATGGTTTGGACATGTACAGAGGAGGGATCGTGAATATATTGGTAGTAGGATGCTGAGGTTGGAACTGCCAGGCAGAAGGCTTATAGGAAGACCAAAGAAGAGATTTATGGATGTGGTGAAGAAAGACATGAAGGTCGTTGGCGTAAGAGAAGAAGATGCAGAGGACAGGGTGAGATGGAGGCAGATGATTTGCTGTGGCGACCCCTGAAGGGAATAGCCTAAAGGAAAAGAAGAAGAAGATATATAAATATATACTGTATATAAATATAAAAGAAGATATATATATATATATATATATATGATTTTCTGAGTAGATCCTTCCGTAGGAGAGTGTTCAATACTTTTTGGTAGAGCAAATAACAACTTTCTATTGAAACTCCATTTATCACTACAGACTGTAGTACATCTGTAGACATCTGTAGTACATCTGTAGACATCTGTAGTGATAAATGGAGTTTCAATAGAAAGTCTTTGTCCTGTCCTTTTATTTTTATTATTATATATATATATATATATATATATATATATATATATATATATATATATATATATATATATATATATATATATATATATATACTGTATATAAATCAAAAACAAAATTGTGGGTTTTTTTCAGAAAAAAAACCACAAAGATCGCCTGGTCGCTACACTAGGCAAGGGTCCTCCAAACTCAAAATCTAGAGGACCTGTCCAGGCGCTGTTCAGTCAGGGATCACCTGAAAAAACATCCATACAAGAGGTACAAAAACTTTGTCTCATTTTTTCTGAAACATATTTACATTTACAGCAGATGTTCTTATCTAGAGTGACTTACAGAAGTGCTTGAAAGTCACTATCAGTGAATGTATTTTTATACTGGTTTGTTAGAACACAGCCTAAGTTTACCATCAGTCAAAATCAGTAGGTGTTGTGTGCGGTTCTTGTTTTTTTTATTATTATTTATTTATTTTGTGTGTGTGTGTGTGTGTGTGTGTGTGTGTGTGTGTGTGTGTAAAGCATAGTGCTAATCTATATACTTCTGATAAATGTAAGTTTTCAGCTGTCATTTGAAGACTCAGCTGTCCAGACATTCAGAGGAAGTTCATTCCACCACCTTGAAGCCAGAACAGAGAAGGGTTTAGATGTGTTTTTTGCTTGTCCCTGGTAGAAGGAGAGATAAGGTGGTGAGCTGCCTTCCATGAGAACATATAATATAACGGTTAAAACATGAATGTTTTTAAACACGGGGCAGCTGTGGCCTAATGGTTAGAAAAGCAGCTTTGAGACTGAAAGGCCAGTGTATTTTTTTTTTCCTCTCCAACATTTATTTAACATCTAAATTTCTTTAAAAGAAATAAATAGTAACATTTTAAAATAACACATTTAAGGCCATAGTAATATGTGATCATTTTTATAAAACAGTATATTTTTTCCTGGCAGTGGTGGCCTGGTGGTTTAGATGCTGGATTACTGATCCCTAGCTTGGGGGTTCAAGCCCCACTCTCAGCAGGTTGTCACTGTCCCCCCAGTGCAGCTTACTGGGTTTTCAAAGGCCAGCCATGTCTCTCTCACTGTCTATGGTGAGAGGTTTGTGTAAAAGAACCATTGCTGACTTTCGGCAAGAGTAGCTGCATAGCCGTCAGCATGTTTCCACCATGCGATGGCCTGGCGAACTGTCCAGGGTGGATTCGGCCCTCGCCTGGAGTCGGCTGGGATGGGCGCCAGCCTCCCCGGGCCCAAATTAGGATTAAGCGGTTACAGAAAATGAATGAAGAACGATATTTGTTCCTTGTGCCTCGTAAGGAAGTGCTTACTGAAGATAAATGAATTATAGATTTGACTAAATGTAGTTCATATTGCCTGCATGTTTAAACTTCCCAATTCTTGTGTGCTTACTTTTTGTTCCTGTCAGGAGGGAGACAGTGTTAACGCAGGTCAGTCACCATTGATGTTGCTGAAAAAGACTCTGCAGGCATTCTCTGTACCTGATAAGCACAAATGGCAGTGGGGAGAAGAAGGCAAAGCTGATATCTTGGAGAACAGCTGGACTGATATAGTGCACTCTCACAAGGTATACAATTTAGGATAATTATAACCAGCAGTGACAAAGAAAGAAAGAGAAAAAGCAACAGAAGAACAGTGGAATATGTGATGGATAGTGGGAATGCAGCCGTGTCCTCACGCCGGTCCCAAGCCCGGATAAATGCAGAGGGTTGCGTCAGGAAGGGCATCCGGCGTAAAACAAATGCCAAATAAAACATGCAAGTCATATCAAGAAAAGGACAAATGTTGGTAGATTTTGCAAAAAGGATGGAAATGGCTGTGGTAAATACTTTCTTCCAGAAGAGAGAGGAGCATAGAGTGACTTATAAAAGCGGAGGTAGGAGCACACAGGTAGACGACATCTTGTGCAGGCGATGTAATTTGAAGGAAGTCAGTGACTGCAAAGTAGTAGCGGGTGAGAGTGTTGCCAAACAGCATAGGATGGTGGTGCGCAGGATGACGCTGATGGTGAGGAAGGTGAAGAAGGCAAAGGTAGAGCAGAAGACAAAGTGGTGGAAGCTGAAAAAGGAGGAGTGTTGTGTTGTCTTCAAGGCGGAGTTGAAACAAGCTTTGGGTGGTCAGGAAGTGCTTCCAGATGACTGGACAAGGTGGAATGAGGAAGTGCAGGAGTGTGTACAAAAGAAGAGGTTAGCTAAGAAGAAGTGGTTCATAGAGAGGACCAAAGAGAGTAAACAGGAGTACAGGGAGACACAGCGTAAGTCGAAGGTAGCGGTGTCAAAGGCCAAACAGAGGGCGTATGATGACTTGTATGCTCGGTTGGAAAGCAGAAGACAAAGTGGTGGAAGCTGAAAAAGGAAGAGTGTCATGTTGTCTTCAAGGAGGAGTTGAAACTGGCTTTGGATGGTCAGTAAGTGCTTCCAGATGACTGGACAACTACAGCTAATCTGATCAGGGAGACAGGTAGGAGAATACTTGGTGTGTCATCTTGAAGGAGAGTAGATAAAAAGACTTGGTGGTGGAATGCGGAAGTGCAGGAGTGTGTACAAAGAAAGAGGTTAGCTAAGAAGAAGTGGGACATTGAGAGGCCCGAAGAGAGTAAACAGGAGTACAGGGAGACACAGTGTAAGGCAAAGGTAGCCGTGTCAAAGGCCAAACAGAAGGCGTATGATGACTTGTATGCTCAGTTGGAAAGTAAAGAGGGAGAAAATGATTTATACAGGTTGACACAGCAGAGAAATAGAGATGGGAAGGATGTGCAGCAAGTTAGAGTGATTAAGGACAGAGAGGGAAATGTATTGACTGATGACAGAAGTGTGCTGGGAAGATGGAAAGAGTACTTTGAAGAGCTGATGAATGAGGAAAATGAGAAGAAAAAAAAGTAGAAGAGGTGACTGTTGAGGACCAGGAAGTAGCAAAGATTAGTAAGGGTGAAGTGAGGAGGGCATTGAAGAGGATGAAGAATGGAAAGGCAGTTGGTCCTGATGACATACCGGTGGAGGTATGGAAGTGTCTAGGAGAGGTAGCAGTAGATTTTCTGACAAGAACATTTAACAAGGTCTTAGAGAGTGAGAGGATGCCAGAGGAATGGAGGAGAAGTGTGCTGGTGCCCATTTTTAAGAACAAGAGAGACGTGCAGAGTTGCAGCAACTACAGAGGGATAAAGTTGATGAGCCATACGATGAAGTTATGGGAAAGAATAGTGGAAGCTAGACTAAGGGCAGAGGTCAGCATTTGTGAAGAACAGTTTGGATTCATGCCAAGAAAGAGCACCACAGATGCAGTGTTTGCCTTGGAGAAGTACAGAGAAGGTCAGAGGGAGCTGCATTGTGCCTTTGTGGATCTGGAGAAAGCATATGACAGGGTGCCGAGAGAAGAACTGTGGTATTGCATGAGGAAGTCTGGAGTGGCAGAGAAGTATGTTAGAATGGTGCAGGACATGTATGAGAGATGTAAGACAGTGGTGAAGTGTGCTGTGGGTGTGACAGAAGAGTTCAAAGTGGAGGTGGGACTGCATCAAGGGTCAGCTCTCAGCCCCTTCTTGTTTGCTATGGTGATGGACAGGCTGACAGGCAAGAATCTGCATGGACTATGATGTTTGCAGATGACATTGTGATCTGCAATGAGAGCAGAGAACAAGTGCAGAAAAACCTAGAGAGGTGGAGGTATGCCCTGGAAAGGAGGGGAATGAAGGTTAGCCTCAGTAAGACAGAATACATGTGTATGAATGCCAAGGACCCAACAGGAACGGTGAGGTTACAAGGAGCAGAGATAAGGAAGGTGGAGGATTTTAAGTACTTAGACTCAACAATTCAGAGCAATGGAGAGTGTGGAAAAGAGGTGAAGAAGCGTGTACAGGCTGGTTGGAATGGTTGGTGAAAAGTGTCCGGTGTGATGTGCGATAGGAGGGTATCGGCAAGAATGAAAGGAAAAGTGTACAAGACGGTGTTGAGGCCAGCGATGTTGTATGGGTTAGAAACAGTGGCCCTGGGGAAAAGACAGGAGGCAGAGCTGGAGGTAGCAGAGATGAAAATGTTGAGGTTCTCTCTGGGAGTAACGATAATGGATAGGATCAGGAATGAGTACATCAGAGGGACAGCACATGTAAGACGTTTTGGAGACAAAGTCAGAGAGGCTAGATTGAAATGGTTTGGACATGTACAGAGGAGGGATAGTGAGTAGTAGTAGGATGTTGAGGTTGGAACTACCAGGCAGAAGGCCTCGAGGAAGACCAAAGAGACGATTCATTGATGTGGTGAAGGAGAACATGAAGGTCGTTGGTGTAAGAGAAAAAGATGCAGAGGATAGGGTGAGATGGAGGCAGATGATTCACTGTGGCGACCCTTGAAGGGAAAAGCCGAAAGATCAAGAAGTGGGAGTAGCTGAAGGGGGAATGGCTGAGGGTGTAGGCTTGGATAGAAAATTTAGGGAAAGAGGTACAGAAAACAGTACTCATTCCTTTCTGTGTGGACTTTGCCATGCTTGTGTGGGTTTCCTCCAGGTATGCCAGTTTCCTCCCGCAGACCAAAGATATGCACATTTGACTAGGTGTCTGTTTCAAATTGCCACTAGGTGTGAATGTGAGTGTGATGGGTTGTATGTGTGTGTTTGGCATGCAATGGTTTGGTGAGCTGTTCAGGGTGCATCCTTTGGCTGAGATAGGCTTCAGTCTCCCCGCAACCATAATGGAAGTAAACGAACGAGTGAGGGAGTGAATTTAAAAACTTTAACTGAAATTTTCCTCTTTATAGTCACTGCCAAAAAGCCAGAAACTCCAGCAGGAGGCACTGTGGGAGCTCCTCCACACTGAGTTCATGTACATCAACAAACTCACCATCATCACTGATGTAAGTTGATAGTTTATTTTTGAAAATAAAGTTATGAACAACTCTACTTTATGAGAACTTATTGATTAAGATTGATTTTATTGCGTTATCGCTATGTATTCTATATTATATTGCACAGTAAACTTCTCGAATATTTGGTCATTTATTAAATGTAATTGTCTGTGTTAACCCTTCAACAGGCACAAGTGGAAAATTAATTGTAAAAAAATTTTTATTCCTCTATTTAAGATCCAAGTGAAACATATCCATTATTTTTTTTTTTTAAATATCTTATATATATTTTGGATTTTGTGTTGTATCTCCCAGTATATGTTGCCTTATGAAGGTATTAAAGAGCAAAACTCTATTATATCTCTGGTGCGTCCTGTTTTTGAAGTCATGTGCATTTTTCAGAAGTTTAATATGTTTATGTATAAGCTTATTGTTATCAATCAAAATTTTCACAGTTTGTTCTTGCTGCATTGGAGCACGTTCACAGACATGGATTTCTTCATGAGGTTTGTACATCAACTTATAAAATTAGTCTTTTTCTCTGGCGGTATGATAACGGTATGATCAACAGACCAAACAGCATTAAAGTCACTTTGGGACACTTTGTCATCTTTACAAAAATGACCGTTATACCTGAAACTTACGCTTTCGTTTATTTTTAATGGAACGAACAGTTTTTGTTAAGTAGCTACCATAATTACACTATGGAAACATAAGTAATTACTCTTTCTGCTGACAAGTTGGAAAATTGTATTAATGTGAATGTGGTTTTGTGTAGGTGGTTCAAAGCAGCGCAGTATAAGAGCCTTGCCTTTACTTCATCACATTTCTCTTGCTGCTTTTCAGGTTACTTCTGCCCAGCTCTTTTCTAACATACATTCAATCCGTGATGCTCATAGGCGCTTCTGGCACGAAGTGATGTACCCCATGTTGCAGAAAGCCAGACTGACTGGTGAACCTTTTGATCCTCTTAAGCTTAAACCAGGTTGTTTGCAGGTATTTAAGATGACTTGAAACTCTTTGTGTACCAATAATATAGAAATTAAATCCCTTTTTCTGCTATGTTCCTCACTCCAATCCTATTTTATTGTAGTTTGCTGACCGTTTCTCTGCATATTTGGATTATTGTTGTGAGGAAGAGCAAAATATGGAGTTCACACGCAAACAGCTGGAAATAAATCAACAGTTTACCATGTTTCTTATGGTAATGCAGTCATATTGTACTTGTAGAACGCCATTTATATTCACGGTCACAAACCTGAATAATATTTTAAACCACAGAATAAACATATAGCTGCACACACACACACACACACACACACACAAATATATATATATACAGGGATCCCTCACTTTTCACGGTTAATTGAGACCGAGACCGCCAATTTCCGCGACGTAGGATGTAGGATCGACTTCCTTGACTAACGTATACACACATGTATATGTGTATATAATATCAATAAATACATTTTCAATGCCATAAATGCTTATAATAACAATTAATCATTAAAAAATAATGTATAAGATGTAAATAAAATATAAATACACACACCTACAGATGCACACCTTACATAAAAATGTAAGTAGTTTTGATTGGGGGTTTTGGGTTGTTTTTTGTTTTTGTTGGTTTTGCGGTTTTTTGTTTGTTTGTTTGTTTGTTTGGGGTTTTTTTTGCATAACTGGCCTTGTTTTTGTGTCACTTTCTTAACTTTTTCCCCTATTCTCCTTAATTTCCTTAGTTTTTAATTCAATGAATATTTAAAAAAAAAAACCACGATACACTGAAACCACATGAATTGAAGTGTGAAGTAGCGAGGGATCCTTGTGTGTATGTATGTATATATATATATATTTGAATTTTCTGACAGATTACTCTCACTTTCCCAGGCTCAAAGGGAATGGGGCAATTGACTGATAAGCCAGCTATGACCCTCTCGTTATGGTCCTGCTCTTATTATTTCATGAAAATTAAGAAGAGAAAAATCTCTGGAATTAATCCCAAGCATAGCATTTGCATTTGACAGCTGTAGCTGTAGCTTTAAGTGTAGCATTCTACATATGGCCAATCAGAGTGTATACACAGTTCTGTGATTTAAAATATTATTATTATTATTATTATTATTATCATTATTATTATTATTATATCTATTAATGCCATTTATTCTAACTTGCACATATGATACATTCACTTAGCGTTCATGATTACATTACAATGGTTTTAACATGGATGCACTTTAATATAATTATAGTTTATTAAAATTACTCATATTTTAGATCAAACTAAGCTTTAATATACTGTGCATTCTGCATATCCTTTCTGAACTGCCTTATGTAGTGGGTAGAGGGCCATCCCCAGTGTAGAAGAATGCGGCTGGGCGACATGCAGGCAAAGCCCCACCAGAGAATCACAAAGTACCCCCTGCTTTTAAAGGCTGTGCTGAAGGTTACAGAGGACCTAAATACGCAGCAGTTGCTCAATAACATGGTGAGATATCTTGTATTCTTATATTTGAACTACTGCAGGTTGAAAGTTTTTGGACATGTGCACTTGAATTTTGGAAAAAAAGTTTAGAAAAAAATCAATTCAGCACAGTCACTAAATAATCATATTTGTTTTCATAAAAGTAGTCTGTCAAACGCCTGTAACTTTTATTTATGTAATGACATCAACCGTTCTCACATATTACATTAGAGCTTAAAAACAGGCAAGCTCAAGGGATCAGAGGGGGTTAGTGTAAACCTAGCAATAAGTAGACAGGATGTTTTATTTGAGTGATTTAGATCTAGAGCTATATTTTGTCTTCCTAAAATAAGAGGTAAGAAATCACCAATATATTGTTGATCAAAAAAAAAAAAAAACTAATATTTTCATAGAGTGTATTTAGCCTTGGTTATACTACGTTATCCTCCTACCATTGTTTCAACAAACTTCAGAAATGTAAAATTTATTTCTATCTGGTATTGGGCTCACTCACTTCTCACTGATGTCCTGAATTGATGAGGGAAAAATTGAACCACTCTATAAACCCACACACCTGAAAACTTTCAGTAAGGTTAAGATTAGGAAACTGGGGTGCCAATACATATGTGAAACTGATTCCTCATGCTCCCTGAACCATTCTTTCATTATTTGAGTCTCCATTTTATAATCATTCCATCAGGGAAGAAAAACTATACTGATGTCATAACCTGCACATTCAGTACATTCAGCTGCTTGATTTTATCACCATATTAACGTTGCTGAGCCTCGACCTGAACAACTGGAGCAACTATGCCAAGGAAATTACAGGCTGTGGTCAAGGCTAATTGCATTTCATTAAAATATTAGAGTCTTCTTTTCCTTTCGGCTGTCCCCTTTCTCAGGGGCCGCCAGAGCGAATCATGGCATGTTTGATTTGGCAGAGGTTTTTCCGTCAGATGCCCTTCCTGACACAACCTTCAGCAAGGGGCAGAAACACGCTGACGGCTATGCAGCTACTCTTTACAAAAGTCTGAAATGGTTCTTTTACATGCCTCTCAGCTTAGACAGTGAGAGACATGGCCGGCCTGTGATGACCCAGTTAGCTGCACTGGGGGGATGGGGGATCCTCAACCCTAGGATCAGCGATCCAGCACCCTTTACCACCGCGCCACCACTGCCCATCAAAATATTAGCATGTGCAACTTTTTTTGTTCTGCCCCGGAGTTTATTTATAAAGTACATTACGTCATCCTTATTTACATAATCTAATTATTATAATTATGCAAGTTTAAAATAACATATTTGCATGCTCTCTTTTACTCTGACTTTTAGATAAACAGCATCAGTCAGTTTCTGGACAGCATCAATGACTGCTTGCTTTATAAGGATGATAAGATGGAACTCCTCACTTTATCCCAAACCATCGAGGGATATGAATTACAGGGGATGAGTGATGAGATACATAGGGTAAGTCAATAATTAATCACATTATTATAATTATGTCTCTGAAAGCTTTCACTGACTGTGAAGTTTTCACATTTCAGTATACGCAGGAGTTTTATCCCTTCAATTTAACTAGCCCTATACGGGGCGTGGGACCCAAGGTCATACGCAAACTGATCATGGCAGAGACCCTGAAAGTTCGAGGAAGAAAGGACAGTAAGGTGAGAAATGTAATGAAATTTGCAATTCAGAAAGGAGACGGAGTATGAAAAGCAATAAGAAAATTAAGGCAACGGTTATTGTTGTATTTCATTGTAACAAATTTACTGGTATTGTAAAATCTTCACTTATTACCATAAAAATAAAAACCATATCATAGAAAATATATCATGCATGAAAGTCTGATGGTTTCACGTCTACAAAAGAATTGCATACTTTTTTGTTGTGTCAATAGCTGGAGGTAATCGTGCTGCTGTTTACTGATGTGCTACTGCTCACCAAAACCCAGAAGAAATCACAGAAGCAGAAGGTTGTGCGCCCCCCATTGTCCTTGGAGAGAATACACTGTGCACAACTTAAGGATGGCTGTGAGTTAAGCTCCCACTCATATTGTTTTCTTCTGAAATATCTTCTACCTCCCTAAACCACAAACATATTTTCAAGCAACAGATTCAGCCAATAGCCCCAGGCTACATAATGCAAGTTCGTAAATGTCTCCTTTACCCCAAGCCAAATATTTTAACTCTGACCCAACTCTTTCAATTTATTGTATTTTACACTCTTCTCATTTAATTTGAAACAATTTATTTTGAGGAGCAGATATTAGCGTGGAAGTACAGTAATGTTGTGTCGTTGGTTCTTTAAAGCACAAATTCTATAGCTCTAAATGTTACACGTTTTATTTATAACTATTCAATCATAGACCACCAATATGTTTTAGAATTAGGCACTTCCTCAGCGCGGAACATCTGTCAGATATCTCTATTGATAGGTGTCTGCGCCTGACGTGATGTCTTTCCTTTTTGTCTCTGATGTCCACTTTAATTCTTATCCCCTGTCTTGTTATTTTGAATATTTGCTTCACTAGTCCGTCCACCTAGCTGAGTTTGTGTGTTTTTTACGTGCAATAGAATGAAATGGAGGGGCAGTGGTGGTCTAGTGGTATAGGGCACT
Source organism: Plotosus lineatus (assembly GCA_024760905.1). Lineage (NCBI taxonomy): Eukaryota > Metazoa > Chordata > Actinopteri > Siluriformes > Plotosidae > Plotosus > Plotosus lineatus. The sequence goes on from CM045728.1 coordinate 43,147,068, forward strand.
GGATTGCTGATCCAAAGGTTGGGGGTTCGAGTCCCACTCTCCACAGGGTTGTCACTGTCCCCCCGAGTGCGGCTAACTGGGTTATCAAAGGTGGGCCATGTCTGTCACTGTCTATGGTAAGAGGCATGTAAAAGAACCATTGCTGACTTTCGTAAAGAGCAGCTGCAAAGTCGTCAGCGTGTTTCTGTCCCTTGCTAAAAAAGGGTTGTGTCAGGAAGGGCATCCGACTTAAAAACCTCTGCCAAATCAAATGTGCGAATCAGATGATTCGCTGTGGCGACTCCCGAGTAAAAGGGAAAAAGTCGAAAGCAAGACAGACAGACAATGAAATGGAGTTGAGCCTCTGTTTTTTTGGCTTTCAGTTTCTTTATTGGTCAACATGGTGGAATAACGCTTATCATGTCCGCCTCACAACAAGAAGGTCCTGGGTTCTATTCCCAGGCTCAGGCCTTTCTGTGTTGAGTCTGATTGTTTTCCTCATGCTTTTGTGAAATTCTGTACTCCTATTTCCCCCACAATGCAAAAAACATCCACACTAAGCTACTCAACTGTTCCAAATTGCTTGTAGGTGTGGATGAGTGTGAACGGCTCTGAGTGTGTATGTGTTATCCTGTAATGTTCTGGAAAGCTCTTCAGTGTGTGCCCCACCTTCACACAGTGTCAGTTGAGATTGGCATAGGCAACCTCCCCATGACCTTAGAAGTGAAGATTATGTGGCTCACTAAATGAGTAAGTGAAGTGATTTAGTTTAGTTACTCATAAAAGAAATGTCCTTTTTATTGCTTTCAATCACAATGCAAATCAAAAATATAGTATATAACAGCCAATCAGCATCAACTAAGCACAGTGGCAGCTTTAGTGTTTCATGTGGTGGGCACACACAGCTACTGGACGGGCATGGGTCAACCATCCAAGCCATGTGGTAATCCACTAGGGAGTTCCACTAATATGTTTCACTAAAAAAGCATTGAATGAATCTTTCAGTCAATTCCAGTCTGTTTTATAAAGTCGAGATATTTTCACGTTTAGGGTGGGGTTTGTATGTTCTCCCTGTGCCTGCATGGGTTTACTCTGGGTGCTCTGACTTACTCCGAAAGTCCAAAAACATTAGGTTAATTGGATATTCTTGATTGACCCAGGTATAAATGTGAGTGTGAATCAGTGGCTCTGCAATGGTCTCATGTACTGTTCAGTGGGTTTTTATTATTATTTTTATTCTTCTTCTTATTATTATTATTATTATTATTATTATTATTAATAATAATAATAATAATAATAATGTTGTTAGTGCTTATGCCCCACAGACAGGATGTGAGCGAGAAGAGAAGGAGAGATTCTGGAGGGAGTTAGATGAAGTGATGCAGAGTACCCCCAGAGGTGAAAGAGTGGTCATTGGGGCAGACTTCAATGGACATGTTGGTGCAGGAAACAGAGGGGAGGAGGAAGTGATGGGTAGGTTTGGTATGGAGGAGAGGAAGGGAGAAGGAGAGATGTTGGTAGATTTTGCAAAAAGGATGGAAATGGCTGTGGTGAATACTTTCTTCCAGAAGAGAGAGGAGCATAGGGTGACTTATAAAAGTGGAGGTAGGAGCACACAGGTAGACTACATCTTGTGCAGGCGATGTAATTTAAAGGAAGTCAGTGACTGCAAAGTAGTAGCGGGTGAGAGTGTTGCCAAACAGCATAGGATGGTGGTGTGCAGGATGATGCTGATGGTGAGGAAGGTGAAGAAGGCAAAGGCAGAGCAGAAGACAAAGTGGTGGAAGTTGAAAAAGGAAGAGTGTCAGGTTGTCTTCAAGGAGGAGTTGAAACAGGCTTTGGGTGGTCAGGAAGTGCTTCCAGATGACTGGACAACTACAGCTAATGTGATCAGGGAGACGGGTAGGAGAATACTTGGTGTGTCATCTGGAAGGAAAGTAGATAAGGAGACTTGGTGGTGGAATGAGGAAGTGCAGGAGTGTGTACAAAAGAAGAGGTTAGCCAAGAAGAAGTGGGACATTGAGAGGACCGAAGAGAGTAAACAGGAGTACAGGGAGACACAGCGTAAGGCAAAGGTAGCCGTGTCAAAGGCCAAACAGAGCGCGTTTGATGACTTGTGTGCTCGGTTGGAAAGTAAGGAGGGAGAAAATTATTTATATAGGTTGGCACAGCAGAGAAATAGAGATGGGAAGGACGTGCAGCAAGTTAGATTGATAAAGGACAGAGAGGGAAATGTATTGACTGATGACAGAAGTGTGCTGGGAAGATGGAAAGAGTACTTTGAAGAGCTGATGAATGAGGAAAATGAGAGAGAGAAAAGAGTAGAAGAGGTGACTGTTGAGGACCAGGAAGTAGCAAAGATTAGTAAGGGTGAAGTGAGGAGGGCATTGAAGAGGATGAAGAATGGAAAGGCAGTTGGTCCTGATGACATACCGGTGGAGGTATGGAAGTGTCTAGGAGAGGTAGCAGTAGATTTTCTGACAAGAATATTCAACAAGGTCTTAGAAAGTGAGAGGATGCCAGAGGAATGGAGGAGAAGTGTGCTGGTGCCCATTTTTAAGAACAAGGGAGACGTGCAGAGTTGTGGCAACTACAGAGGGATAAAGTTGATGAGCCATACGATGAAGTTATGGGAAAGAATAGTGGAAGCTAGACTAAGGGCAGAAGTCAGCATTTGTGAACAACAGTTTGGTTTCATGCCAAGAAAGAGCAGCACAGATGCAGTGTTTGCCTTGAGGATGTTAATGGAGAAGTACAGAGAAGGTCAGAGGGAGCTGCATTGTGCCTTTGTGGATCTGGAGAAAGCATATGACAGGGTGCCAAGAGAAGAACTGTGGTATTGCATGAGGAAGTCTGGAGTGGCAGAGAAGTATGTTAGAGTGGTGCAGGACATGTATGAGAGATGTAAGACAGTGGTGAGGTGTGCTGTCGGTGTGACACAAGAGTTCAAGGTGGAGGTGGGACTGCATCAAGGGTCAGCTCTCAGCCCCTTCTTGTTTGCTATGGTGATGGACAGGCTGACAGACGAGGTTAGACAAGATTCCCCATGGACTATGATGTTTGCAGATGACATTGTGATCTGTAGTGAGAGCAGAGAACAAGTGCAGGAAAATCTAGAGAGGTGGAGGTATGCCCTGGAAAGGAGGGGAATTAAGATTAGCCTCAGTAAGACAGAATACATGTGCATGAATGACAAGGACCAAAGAGGAACGGTGAGATTACAGGGAGCAGAGATAAGGAAGGTGGAGGATTTTAAGTACTTAGGCTCAACAATCCAGAGCAATGGAGAGTGTGGAAAAGAGGTCAAGAAGCGTGTGCAGGCAGGTTGGAATGGTTGGAGAAAAGTGTCCAGTGTGATGTGTGATAGGAGGGTATCGGCAAGAATGAAAGGAAAAGTGTACAAGACGGTGTTGAGGCCAACGATGTTGTATGGTTTAGAAACAGTGGCCCTGGGGAAAAGACAGGAGGCAGAGTTGGAGGTAGCAGAGATGAAAATGTTGAGGTTCTCTTTGGGAGTAACGAGGATGGATAGGATTAGGAATGAGCACATCAGAGGGACAGCACATGTAAGACGTTTTGGAGACAAAGTCAGAGAGGCTAGATTGAGATGGTTTGGACATGTACAGAGGAGTGATAGTGAGTATATTGGTAATAGGATGCTGAGACTGGAACTACCAGGCAAAAGGCCTAGAGGAAGACCAAAGAGACGATTCATGGATGTGGTGTAGGAGGACATGAAGGTCGTTGGTGTAAGAGAAGAAGATGCAAAGGATAGGGTGAGATGGAGGCAGATGATTCGCTGTGGTGACCCCTGAAGGGAAAAGCCGAAAGGAAAAGAATAATAATAATAATAATAATAATAATAATAATAATAATCATGGGGGCAGTGGTGGTCTAGTGGTATAGGGCGCTGGATCGCTGATCCAAAGATTGGGGGTTCGAGTCCCACTCTTCACAAGGTTGTCACTGTCCCCCCCAGTGCGGCTAACTGGGTTATCAAAGGCGGGCCATGTCTCTCACTGTCTATGGTGAGAGGCATGTAAAAGAACCATTGCTGACTTTCGTAAAGAGTAGCTGCAAAGCCGTCAGCGTGTTTCTGTCCCTTGCTAAAAAGGGTTGTGACAGGAAGGGCATCCGACGTAAAAACCTCTGCCAAATCAAACGTGCGAATCAGATGATTCGCTGTGGCGACTCCCGAGTAAAAGGGAAAAAAGCCGAAAGGAAGACAGACAGACAATCATAATCATAATCATACTCATAATAAAGAAAATTGGAAAAAAGCAAATTGGTGGGGGAAAAATGGGAAATACAAGACCGTCCATGAAATCCAGTGAAAGGTTTTAGTCACAGGTGTGGTCTATACCCAGCAACTGTAACCTGGGGGAACCATGGATTGATAATTACAGCAAAGCCATGAAGGATAAAATCACCTCACCAATGCTGTCTCATATTACTCCTGATTGTCTGAAAAAAAAGTAATTAAATCGTCCAAATCTAACAGTACTCCAGAGCCTGATGGTATACAAAACTGGTATTGGAAGCCCTTTCCCTGTGTCCATCCACACTTACTTAACTGTTCTAATTCGATTGTGGAGACAGGGGTTGTTCCTCCTTGGTTCTATAAAGGTCGCACAATACTTCTCCCTAAGAAAAAAAACTTGACCGATCCAAAAAAATTATCACCCTATCACTTGTTTAAATACAGTGTACAAAATCTTCACAGGGTGTTTGACAAAACTGCTGTCTTCTTATTGCTCGTCCAATTAAATTATTTACCAGGAGCAGAAAAGAGCCAGAAAGGGATGCTGGTGATGCAAGGATCAATTATTGGTCCAGAAAATGATACTCGAAGAGGCAAAAACGTACCATCGAAACCTGTCAATGTGTTGGATTGATTACAAAAAAGCACATGACTCTGTCCCTCATGAATGGATTGTAAAGTCTTTGCGATGTATTGGCCTGCCTGAACAAGCTTTTACTCAAGTCTAATGGTTTCTGGTCAACTCAGCTTGAGATGTACTCACTAGGGCAGGTTATGACTTCTGGATCTATTCCCATCAATCGAGGAATATTCTCTTTTAGTCCTTTGCTTTTTTGTCTGTCACTCAATCCCTTGAGGTTTGTGCTCAACAAGTAGGAGGAATACCATCCAGGACCTCCTCAGGACAGATCTCCAACACCTCTTGCTCACCTTCTTTACATGGATGACATTGAACTGACTACCAAAGGAGATTCCAATTTGAAAGATCAAATTCATGTTGTAGAGTCATTTTCACAAGATATCGGAATGACATTTGGACTCGATAAATGTAACATTCTACACTTAAAGCGTGGCAAGCCAGTTAATAATGGATCTGTTGAGTTACACTTGGGAGACGTTATTGAGCATCTAGTGGAAGGCCAATCGTACACCTGTTTAGGGATGCAAGTTCGAGATAAGCTCCAGAATGCCCACGTTAAAGACAAGTTATGGGCTAAGTACAAAGCTCGTCTCGAAAAGATCTGGAGTTTGGAGCTGAACACGAGAAATAAAGTCAAAGCCACAAATACATTTGCAGTGCCTGTCCTGTCATATTCGTTAGGTGTCATGACTGGACAAAAGATGATATCAAGGCCTTGATCGCCTTATAAGAAGGATCGTGTCTGACAATCGAGCTCACTGCCCTCATTCCTCTCTCAATCACTTACATATATATATGTCAATAAATTCCTGAAGGCGAGGTTTGATCAATGTGGAAGCTCTTCATGATCATATGTTGTGTACTTTTCAGATGATCCTCCTGTAAAACATATCAAGACTCACGATGAAAGCAAGGAGTTCCACAGTTATTTCAAACGTTTGAAATGTTGATGGTGAGGTACTGCTGGACGTTACAGCAATGTGTGTCAACTAAGGGAAGTCATTTGCAAAATCAGCTCAGAGTCACCATTTTAAGGAGCAACTTTCTGCAAAGCCACTGCATAGTGTTTACGTGCAGTGTGTTGAACAGAAAAATATACCTATTGACTCCTTTGCCTGGATGAAGTCGGCTGGTCTCAAAGTGAAACTGACGGCTTTCTTTTTGCCGCTCAGGACCAGTCACTTCCTACACGCAATCGCCAGTGTAATATTTTAAGGGAATATATCAATCCCAAATGCCATATATGTAATGAATTTAGTGAGACGGTTCACCTTGTCAGTGGCTGTCCTGCTTTGGAACAAACTTCGTACTTGAAAAGACATGATAGCATTGCACATTCATTTTACTACCGGCTTCATCATGCTTATGGTTTTGACTCAGAGGTTCACCCCTGGTACAACCCTGGTCATGTCCTGGACGTCATGGAAAATGATCATTTTAAGCTTCTTTAGAATCGGCCCATTTACAGCCTGAGGAAGATTGAAGTTAATAAACCTGATCTTGTCCTTTTTGATAAAGCCAATGAAATTATTAATATTGCTGAATTTTCTGTCATCCCTTTTGACAGCAATGTGATTTGCAAGATTCAGGAAAAGCATGCAAAATATGTGGGCCTCACCGTTGAAATATCTGTCTTGTATCCAAATTACAAAGTCGTGCGACTCCCCATTATCCTTGGTGCCCTTAGTTTGTTATCTCCTGATCTACTGACATAGATCAAGAGGGTACCTGGGTTTGCTATCAGGAGCACAGCTCTTCTGACAGTTTGGGCAATACAGAAGACTGCAGTGTTGGGGAGTCTTCATATTCTCCGGAAAGTCCTTGGTGGGTTTGACTAGGCAGTGCTTTCTGGGAAAAGTCCCATTCACTGTCTGGGCTGCATGCAGAGAGGGTGAGGGCCCTGAGGTAATGATGAGCCTCACAAGCCTGCTGTGCCAGAATCACCCGATCCCTCTCTGCAGTGTATCATTTTTTAACTGTTCATTCCGTTCATTTTCTGTAACCACTTAATCCTAATTAGGGTCGCGGTGAGGGTCTCCGGGCTAGGGCAGAGTACACCCTGGACAGCTCGCTAGACCATCACAGGGCGGAAACACGCTGACGGCTAGGCGGCCTACTCTTGTCAAAAGTCAGCAATGGTTCCTTTACATGATCCTCCCACCATAGACAGTGAGAGACATCGCCGGCCATTGATAACACAGTTAGCTGCACTGGGGGGACAGTGACAACCTTGTGGAGAGTGGGACTTGAACCCCCAATTTTAGGATCAGTGATCCAGCACCCTATACCACTAGGCCACCACTGCCCTATTTTTTAATTGCAGTGATAATAATAATAATGAACGAATAAATGAATGAATAATTCTTTATAATAGTAATTATACAGCTCTATGATGAATGGATAATCTGTTCATGCTGTACCCTGCCTTAGTGTACCTTTGCCAGAAGAGTAAATAAAATCCAAACAGCAAAACAAATATTACAACAGATAAAACCTGCAATCTTGAGAAACTACTTTATCTAAGCTGTGGGCTATGCTATTTGGTGTCTAATTTTTTTACGGGCTTTCAGTGTTTATGAATACAAGAGAACGAGAGTAAGATTTTTTTTAAACTTCCTTTTTAGTTACGCATCCAGTACAATCATACTTAAATAGTTTCAGAAACCTACTTTACAGAACTCCATTAGACATGCATTACACTGATACAATCATCACTCAAAAATTTGCATTTTTTTCCTCATAATTTGCATACGTAGGCTCACATTGACTGAGAACTTTGTTCTATGGCGTTGGGTAAATTCCTGTGTAGAGAATCACTCATCAGAAGGAAAATGACCACTTTTATTTCTAAATATTTTTTTGGATCTAATGATCTGAAACTCTTTTTGTGTTTTATTTAAATCAAGGTGAAAATCACAATCTAAAGTTTTACATTGCATATTGAGCCAGTACAGACTTACACTGAGCACCAGTGGAACTAAAGGCAATGGTGTTATCAGTGCCTTGATTAAAACTACAAGGCATTTATTAAGTGGTGGTCTAGTGGTATAAGGCGCCGGATCGCTGATCCAAAGGTTGGGGGTTCGAGTCCCACTCTCCACAAGGTTGTCACTGTCCCGTGTCGCCCCCCCCCTCCCCCTCCCCAGTGCAGTTAACTGGGTTATCAAAGGCCGGCCATGTCTCTCACTGTCTATGGTGTGAGGCATGTAAAAGAACCATTGCTGACTTTCAACAAGAGTAGGCTGCAAAGCCGTCAGCGTGTTTCCGCCCTGCGATGGCCTGGCCAGCTGTCCAGGGTGTACTCTGCCCGCGCCCTGAGTTGGCTGGGATGGGCACCAGCCTTCCCGTGACCCTAATTAGGATGAAGCAGTTACAGAAAACGAACTGATGATGAACTGAGCATTTATTTCTCAGAGCATTTGGCATTATTTTACAGCTGTGGTCGCAGAGGAATTTAATTTGGTCTATAGTACCATCATCATCATCATCATCTTCTTCCAGGGTCGGGTCGTGGGGCAGCAACCTCAGCAAAGAGGTCCAGACGGCCCTCTCCTGAGCCACTTCCTCCAACTCTCCCGGGGGGACACCGAGGCGGTCCCAGACAAGCCGAGAGACATAGTCCCTCCAGCGTGTTCTAGGTCGACCCTGGGGTCTCTTCCCGGTTGGACATGCCCGAAACACCACACCAGGGAGGCGTCCGGGGGGGCATTCTGACCAGATGCCCGAGTCACCTCAACTGGCCCCTCTCAATGCGGAGGAGCAGCGGATCTACTCGAGCTCTCCCGGATGACTGAGCTTCTCACCCTATCTCTAGGGAAGAGCCCCGCCACCTGGCGAAGGAAGCTCATTTCAGCCACTTGTATCCGTGATCTTGTTCTTTCGGGCACTAGGTGAGGGTTGGAACATGGATCGACTGGTAAATTGAAAGCTTAGCCTTGCGGCTCAGCTCCCTCTTCACCACGATGGACCGGTACAGGCACCGCTCGACAGCAGAGGCTGCAGCGGTCCGTCTGTCGATCTCTCGCTCCATCCTTCCCTCACTCATAAACAAGACCCCAAGATACTTAAACTCCTCCACTTGGGACAGGACCTCATTCCCGACCCGGAGGGTGCATTCCACCATTGTCCGACTGAGAACCATGGCCTCGGACCTGGAGGTACTGATCGTCATCTCGGCTGCTTCGCACTCAGCTGCAAATCGCTCCAATGAGAGCTGGAGGGCCCGACTTGACTATAGTACCATTAGCTTATAATTACTACAATAAATTTTATTCTTTTTCCATGTTTGTTTTACTGCTAATTTATATTATGTATTTAAAGTTCACTTTATTGGAAAATGCACATTCATGCTGTTATCTAATTAGATAGTTGTGGTGTAGCAATACAATTATGCAAATATAAAAATCTTGCAAATACAGGTCAAGCATTGCAGTTAATGTTCACATTCAGTATCGGAATGGGGAAATTTTCTAATCTCATCAATGATCTTTCTCCAATTTCTAACTGTACATACAAACTTATCTCCTTGGCTGACGAGTGGAACCCTATGTGGTGTAAAGCATTTGCCTCAAGGTTAAATCTGTGATGTCTTCTGAGATAATATTTGAGTTACTATATTTGACTTCCTGTCAGCGTGAACTAATCTGGCATCTGAAGTTCTATGTCTGTCGTCTACATGGTATTTCCACCGAAAGAACTGCTCATCACTGATTTTTATCAATTTGCACTAATCAGACTCACCCTAGAGAGATACAGGACATTAACATGGATAAACAACTACAACATTGTTAAATTCACTTTGTGAAATTGAACATTACCTGAACATCTTGCCCATTTTTGTCCTCATAGATTTATGCATTAATATATACTACACAGGGACAGAGGGATAGTAGACATTATCATTAGTAGATTTTCTGGAAATCAAAACTACACACACTTCTGTTTGTTACAGCATGTGGTGACATTATTGTTGCGCTTTAGAAATTAAAATATAAGCCATAAATATATCGTTTTAATTTCTGTTTTCTTGTGTTTCTTTGAGGTATTTGCTAAAACTTTGAATTACAGGGATCCCTCGCTACTTCAATTCAATTCATGCAGCTTCAGTGCATCACATTTTTTTGTTTGTTTGTTTTTTTTTTTGTTGTTTTTTTTTAAATATTCATTGAATTAAAAATAAGGAAATTAAGGAAGAGTCAGTGGAAAAGTTATGGAAAATGCCGCAAAACAAGGCCAATTATACCAAAGAATACAGATACACATGCACACACTCAGACGCATACCTCACATAAAAATGTATGTGTGTCTGTCTGTCTGTCTTCCTTTCGGCTTTTTCCCTTTTTTTACTCTGGAGTCGCCACAGCGAATCATCTGATTCGCACGTTTGATTTGGCAGAGGTTTTTACGTCGGATGCCCTTCCTGTCACAACCCTTTTAGCAAGGGACAGAAACACGCTGACGGCTTTGCAGCTACTCTTTATGAAAGTCAGCAATGGTTCTTTTACATGAACCTCTCACCATAGACAGTGAGAGACATGGCCCGCCTTTGATAACCCAGTTAGCTGCACTGGGGGGGGGGGCAGTGACAACCTTGTAGAGAGTGGGACTCGAACCCCCAACCTTTGGATCAGCGATCCAGCGCCCTATACCAGTAGACCACCACTGCCCCTGTGTGTATTTATATTTTATTTACATCTTATGCATTATTTTTTAATGTCTAATTGTTATTATACGCATTTATAACGTTGAATATGTATTTATTGATATTATATACACATATATACGAGGATCGATAGAATCAGGAATGAGTACATCAGAGGGACAGCACATGTAAGATGTTTTGGAGACAAAGTCAGCGAAGCTAGATTGACATGGTTTGGACATGTACAGAGGAGGGATAGTGAGTATATTGGTAGTAGGATGCTGAGGTTGGAACTACCAGGCAGAAGGCCTAGAGGAAGACCAAACATGAGATTTATGGATGTGGTGAAGGAAGACATGAAAGTCGTTGGCATAAGAGAAGAAGATGTAGAGGACAGGGTGAGATGGAGGCAAATGATTTGCTGTGGCGACCCCTGAAGGGAAAAGCTGAAAGGAAAAGAAGAAGAAGAAGAAGAAGAAGATGATGATGAATATTTTTTTTTAAATCCGCGATGCACTGAAGCCGCGTGAATTGAAGCGCGAAGTAGTGAGGGGTCCCTGTATAAAAGTGCACTGAGTGAGATTAGCATAAACCTATTTATGTTGACTTTACAATAAGTCAGATTCACTGAAGTAGTTTTAATAGCACAGTATATGTAAGTAAACAGCAAATTTCTAATTTATCTGATTATTGAGTCTGCTCTCTCTGTTTCTCAGGCTCTTTTGTCTTGGTGGAGGTGAGTGATCTATGCTGTCCTGTCAGTGTGTACAGTGTCTCGGCTCCCAGCACAGAGAGCTGTGCAGCATGGATCATTAGTATCCACCAAGCCCAGGTATGGCTCTGAACTAGAACCCTCAAACCGCAAAACCTCAGTGCATAGGAAGCTTGCTGTATGCTTTTAAACCAAATAAATAAATCCTGTCTTTTCATGCAGTTTTTATAAATATATGTACAAATCCCAAAATGTACTCTAAATAAATATTTCTGACTTGCAGAATGACTTACAGTCTTTGCGTACCCTGGAGTCTATTAAACTAGAAGAGCCCAGTGATCCGATTCTGGAAGAGTCAGAGAATGTGCAGAAGGAACGTGTACATGCAAATTTATTGACTAAACAAGTACAAGCCAATGACAAAGATGAAGACTTTAATAATGATATCGATACATCACAAGAAACTGAAGAGACAGAGAGAGGTAAAAATGGACATTGTGAAGACACTGATCTGATATATGGCAAGATAATTGAAAGAAGAGCGACTTGGAAGCATGATCTGCCATCACCCAAAAATTCCAAGTCCTTTCCACATCGAGATTCATTAAAGACACAGAAGTCCAGTGATCCACATTATTTATTAGTTGGTAATTTAAAAGAATACCCAGCACTAATCAAGTCCCCTCAAATATTATCAAGTCAACTTTCACCCGTTGAGTATACAATGAATGCCACACAGGAAAAGCCACAGAAACCAGATCTGTGGCAAGATTCTTGGGCTTGGCAATCAGCTGATGAAAGTGACTCTCTTTCAGAATCGTGGACATTCACAAGAATGTTAAAGTCACCAAGGTTACGAAGGAAACGTCCCATGAATTCTCAGCTGCCTACTCAATCCCAGGTCTCGAGGAGAACCTCAGCTTTGTCCGCAAGACCAGCGTCAATTCTCAACAGTAATTCCAACTCTGTCTCAGATTCTAATGAGAACCACAATATTTGCAGACCCACTAATACATCTCCCAAAACCCAGGACCAATTGGTACTTAAGATGGATTCAGTAAGGAAGAACCGAGAGGTGTTCTGGAATGTCTCTCATGAGAGGTTGTCAGAGTCAGATTCTGAAGTACCAAAAGAAAAACATAAGCAGACATCTAAAAAAATACCCCAAATTAAAACCCAGAGGAGTGAATCCTTGCCCGGGTTACAGTCTTCCCCTCTGCAGGGCCTTCTGAACAGGGCCAAGGAGCGGGAGAGGGAGCGTGGACTAGCAAGAAGAGAGGGAAAGCCATTAGAAAAGACTTCACTTCAAGATTCCAACACTGTCTTCACTACTCCATCACCCTCTCCCAGACAAGGAAAGAAAGAGTCAGCAGCAGAGGTGCAAAAGCCGTTCAGATCGAGTCGGTATGACTCTCATATAAAGACAGAAACCAGTGCGGAGAGCAGTGACAATGATGTGAAAAACAGGTACTTTTTCTTTATTTTTTTACATTTTTTTGTTTTATGTTAGTTCAATTATAGAAAAGTTAGACATCCACTGGCAGTGGGATCACTTTGATCCTGATTTAGATGGATTTCTTTTCTTTGATTGTCTCTTGTGATTTTTATCACTCAAAAACATTTGCATGTTTCGTTTTCAAATCTATATTTAAATAATGTCAAATGCACCAAATGGAATTATTACTTCTTCTTTTCCTTTCGGTCGCCACAGCGAATCATCTGCCTCCATCTCACCCTATCCTCTGCATATTCTTCTTTTACACCAACTGTCTTCATGTCCTCCTTCACCACATCCATGAATCGTCTCTTTGGTCTTCCTCTAGGCCTTCTGCCTGGTAGTTCCAACCTCAGCATCCTACTACCAATATACTCACTATCCCTCCTCTGTACATGTCCAAACCATCTCAATCTAGCCTCTCTGACTTTGTCTCCAAAACCTCTAGCATGTGCTGACCCTCTGATGTACTCATTCCTGATCCTATCCATCCTCATTACTCCCAAAGAGAACCTCAACATTTTCATCTCCACTACCTCCAGCTCTGCCTCCTGTCTTTTCCCCAGGGCCACTGTTTCTAAACCATACAACATTGCTGGCCTCAACACCGTCTTGTACACTTTTCCTTTCATTCTTGCCGATACCTTCCTATCACACGTCACACCGGACACTTTTCTCCAACCATTCCAACCTGCACACGCACACGCTTCTTCACCTCTTTCTTGTGATTCACACATTTTATTTGGCATTTGTTTTACGCCGGATGCCCTTCCTGATGCAACCCTCTGCATTTATCCAGGCTTGGGACCGGCGTGATGGAGAGACACTGGTTTGTGACACACACACACCCCCCCCCCCAACCCTCCCCCACGGCTGCATTAATGGAATTATTACTAAAATATGAAATTCTCTGTTCGCTTGGTGTTGTTTTGTTCCATAAGAAGAAATGACTGCGACACAAGAGATTTTGATATTCAGAAAGAAGGCAAAGGGTGCATTCTGTGATTTATATCTTTATCTTGATCTTACTCTGATGCTCTGCCTACAATCTTTCGCTGAGGCAGCTGTATCAATAATGGACCTAAATAAAAGAGATACGCGGTACTTTACATCAGTGATCCCCAACCTTTTCATCACTGCGGACCGGTCAGCGCTTGACAATTTTACCACGGGGGGTGTCATAGATTGTTCAGTTCATCAGTTCATTTTCTGTAACCGCCTAATCCTAATTTGGATCGCGAGGAGGCTGGTGCCCATCCCAGCCAACTTCGGCTGAGGGCAGAGTACACTCTGGACAGCTCGCCAGGCCATCGCAGGGCGGAAACACACCGTCGGATTTGCAGCCTACTCTTTACGAAAGTCAGCAATGACGTGAAGTGACACCCTTGTGGAGAGTGAGACTCGAACCCCCAACCTTTGGATCAGCAATCCAGCACCCTATACCACTAGACCACCACTGCCCCCCGTAGATTGTTTATATTGTAAATATAATTTATTTATATAAATTATTATTATTATTACTATTGTTAATAATAATAATAATAATAATAATAATAATAATAATAATAATAATAATAAACACTCAATGAATGCTATTTTTCAATAGTTCAAATAAAGTTGGTTGGGAAGTAGAGATTAAACTTTTCTTAAAAAAAAAAAAAAAAAAAAAAAAACAATCCACAGGTGATCATGCACCAGCTGTGAGATTTAAAGCTCAGGCTCACCCAAAGTCCCCACTAATGTTTGAAACATGTCCAACACACCTCTGTTCACACACTGTCCCCTTGTGGGTTACATTTTAGGCCCGGTGGTTGGCCTAAAATAAATTATATTATATTTAGTGGGCACAATTTTCTGAACACATGACCATATGTGGGTGTTTCCCCAAACTGTTAACACAGAAAAGGAAGATCACAATTATTTTTGATGTGTTTTTATGCTGTAGCATTATAATTTCCCTTCAATGGAATAAAGGGTGGCCCAAATGTGATTGGTGGGGCCAGTGGCATAGTGGTTAGAGTGCTGCACTCATGATCAAGAGGTTGTGTGTTTGAATCCCAGTTAGACCGCCACTGTGCTATGACCCCTGGGCAAGGTCTTAACCACAAGTGTGCCCCTGTTCACCCTGCAGTATAAATGGGTACCAATAAAAAATATACTGGGAAGGTAACCTGCGATGGACCAGCATCTCGTCCAGGAGGAGTTGAACCAGGAGGTCGCTTCACGCTATGGAAACTGGGGATAAGCACCGGCCTGATGAGCCACTATGGCTCGGGTGTAAAAAGCCCAAAGGACTTTACCTTTACCTACCAAATGTGATTGAGCATGAGAGTTTCATACACAACTCAGACCCACAAAAAGTGGTTGCCAAAGCTGATTTCAACCAACTGCTCTTCTTGAATGATGAAAATTGTGAATGAAGACTGAACATAAGCACCTTCAGTTCCTAACATCACTAATGGTAATGTTCTTGCTAATGAAAAGGCACAAATCCCTACAGTTACTCCACGCTCCATAATCTTGTGTTAAGACTTCCCAGGAGAGTAGAGAGTAGGCTGTCAAAAGCAATCCATATTATTTTGTGTTTTCAGAATAGAATCTTCAACAACCATATTTAGGTGTGATGGTCAGTTGTCCACATGCATTCATTTTGTTATACAGTATGTTTCTGCAGGTCAATAATAAACATTTCAAATAAAATATGTACAGATTTCATAACATTTATGTCTGAATTTTGTAAATTTTCACATTAAAAATCGCTATAACTTGTACTAATTCCCATTAGACCCCTCACTCCGGGACACATGGACTGGCCGGGCTGGTGTTTTGATGATGAGGATGTGTGTGAGTTCACTGGGCTTTACAGTGAAAGAGAAGAAGACTGGTTTGAAGAGACCCTGACTACAGCAGGCCTTAAGAAATCCTATCGGCATCGGGACACAGATTACAGTGAGGTGTAAAGCCACGGACATTGTTCTGATGTACTGATGCAAGCTGGAATCTGTGATTCTGAAGGAAGGTAGAGCGACTTCAATACCAGAATGAAGTAAAGCCCACTTGTATGACCTGTAGCGTTATTGTACTTATAGAAAATATAAACACTTTACAATTTTCTATATTTAAGGTTCTTTTGATTTTTACGCCATGACAAAATGTTAAACTTCTTCAGTTCTAAGCATTTCTTTGTAGACTCGTGTGCGCTTTAGGTCATTGACCTGCTGTTCTGACCCACTTACATGTAAGATTAATTTCACTAACAGATACCCTGACATTCAGTTCGAAAAATTTCTAGTACAATTAATCAGTTACAGCAAAATATTCTCTACCTAAATTCAGCAAAGCAGCTCCAAACCATAAAGCTGCCAGCCCCGTGCTTTACAGTCGGTAGAAGGTCATTATGTTGGAATGTAGTGTTTGTTTTTTGTCAAAAATCAGGGCAGTGGTGGTCTAGTGGTATAGGGTGCTGGATCGCTGATCCTAAGGTTGGGGGTTCGCGTCCCACTCTCCACAAAGTTGTCACTGTCCCCCCCCAGTACAGCTAACTGGGTAATCAAAGGCCGGCCATGTCTTTCACGCTCTATGGTGTGAGGTTCATGTAAAAGAACCATTGCTGACTTTCCTAAAGAGTAGCTGCATAGCCAAGGGTTGTGTCAGGAAGGGCATCCGACGTAAAAACCTATGCCAAATCAAACGTGCGAATCAGATTATTCACTGTGCCGACCCCTGAAAAAGGGAAAAGAAGAAGTTTTTTGTCAAACATCATCATCATTTAGGCTCTTTCTATGTTCTATGTTGAGGTTGGAGGCCATCTTGCAAACAATACTTTTATAGGGTTTTTTGTTTGTTTTTTGTTTTATTTGCAGTGTTTGCTTGATGGTCGTTTCATGAAAATTGGAATTACTTAATACGAGAAGGATGGGGCAGTGGTGGTGTAGTGGTATAGGGCGCTGGATCACTGATCCGAAGGTTGGGGGTTCGATTCCCGCTCTCCACAAGGTTGTCACTGCCCCCCCCCCCCCCTCCAGGGCGACCAACTAGGTTATCAAAGGCCAACCATGTCTCTCACTGCCTATGGTGTGAGGCATGTAAAAGAACCATTGCTGACTTTCAACAAGAGTAGACCGCAAAGCCGTCAGCGTGTTTCCACCCTGCAATGGCCTGGCGAGCTGTCCAGGGTGTACTCTGCCCTCGCCCGAAGTTGGCTGGGATGGGCACCAGCCTCCCCGCGACCCAAATTAGGATTAAGCGTTTACAGAAAATGAACTGAACTGAATGCAAGAAGGGCCTTCAGGTCTTTGTTACCTTTTCCAGTCTGAGGGCCATCACTCAGGACTAACTCTTTTCATGAGGTTCTCAGGCACTTCCTTTGTAGCACAGTTGTATAAACCTGTATGGTGAAGACCAGACTTGGTAGTGAAGACCCAACTTTTATATTATTGAAACTCATGTCTGAATGCCAGACTCTTTCCTGAACTCCTGCCTTTATTCACACCTTCAATTAACATATCCTCTGGTAGTTCACAAACCTTTCCCAACCATGATTTTGAATGTTGAATAATTTTAATTAATAAATAAATCTATTTTCTTGATGACAGTTGCACAACATCTACAAACTGTTTAAGCCATGTAAGCTGTGAACGATGTCAAGGCCTTGTACAGAGGACAAAATTATAGAACTAAAATGTTTTTTGCATCATTTATTGAATTGGGTTCCAATTAAATCTTGCTTTAGTACGTGAAGGTTTGATCACATTTCAGATCACATGGATGCAGAATGCAGTGACACAAACTACACAGGTTTGCAATAGACAAAATGAGCAAGAATGTAATGTCTCTTAACAGTCAGATTTCACCAAAAAGCCAACGTGTATATGGTATTAATAGTGGAGGAGTGGAGCCAGAAATAAGTGAAATGCAGTTTTAATTGTTCAAAAGCTTAATTCGCAGGCAATGATCTCCCTCCTTTTTATTCAATGTTCAGCAAATGCAACTACACTACACGGCACATCTTTTTATAGTCTATGCTGTAGTTGTGCATTCCACTTTTATTGATCTAACTTATGCCAATTACAACTTTTAGCGGTATAACTAACGTTAATTTCTACCTTTAACGGGACATCTTACTTTAATTCCATGTTGAATTGACACCTTGTAACTTTAGTTACCACTTGTAATGATATACCGGGATCCCTCACTTTCCACGGTTAATTGGGACCGAGATCCGAATGCAACCATCGAAATCCGCGAAGTAGGAATCCCCCCCCCCCGACGTATGTGTACGTATATATGACATATAATATCAATACATACATGTTCAATGCTATAAACGCTTAAAATAACAATTAAACATTAAATAAGATATAAATACACACACATACGGATGGTACTGCATGAGAAGGAGATGACACACATACATATGCACGTGCAGATGCGCATGCACACAGATTTTGGGTAGTTTTTTTGTTTTGTGTTAGTTTTGGGTTTTTTGCATAGTTGGCCTTATTTTTTGAGGCATTTTCCTTAACCTTTTCCCCTATTCTTCCTTAATTTCCTTATTTTTTTAATTCGATGAATATTTATTTATTTTTATTTTTTTTTTTTAAAACGCGATGCACTGAAGCCGCATGAATTGAAGCGAGAAGTCGTGAAGGATTCCTGTACCTCACATCAATTACCCTAATTATATTGATGACTTTAATTACACATACAGATCAGCTTCAATGGTGCAGTTCACTCTTGTTAACGTTCATCCATTTAATCGAATAGATGCTTGGCTATTGTTTCAATAATGTCATTACATAACATTCTTCAGTAAAGCTGAGTTCATGTAACTAACTACAGGTTTACATTATTAATAATGCACTAAAAATGAGAATAATGGTTTCCTGTCAAAGCCGCATGTAAGACGCTATAAGATTGTGCTGAATACAGCAGTACAGATGTGCATAGTCTCACCAAAGTGGATGTGTACTCAAGCTAGACTCTGAAGAATATGATGGAACTCTTGCTGGCAAACATAAGAAATTTTGATGGAAAAAAAATAGCCGGTTTCTTGTTTTGAGTCTAATGTAAATAATTTCTTATAACTTGCCCCCTTTTGCCTTTAACTCCAACTTCTTTTTGCTCCACCCACTCATTTTCCTCCACCCAGTTTTGTTCTAACTCTGTTAGGGTGCTTAGCTAAGTCTTTGCATATGCCTCTCAAAATATATGACTAAATAAGTCATTGAGAGCAGTTTTCCTATTAGATGTGATATGCTTTCCTTTATTCGGACCTCATTTTGAATATTTTCTCAGTGAAGCCAGTGGAACATGAAATGATGGCTCTCGGTTATACAGGGTGCATGTAATATGATGTAACTATGGTTAAATGTCTAGCAGCATGAGTCTGGAGTCATGTAGTGTGAACAAACAAGCAACATCGAAAAATAAATGATGGATTTATAATAATAACAATATATATGGCCTTTATTGATCTATATTTACAAAGTATTATACATTAAAATCAGCATTAAAATGTGTAGTTATACTTAGTATTATAACAGAATTCTGTAAAGAAAATGTATGCTACAATGGGTTACTAGTCTCAGTCTGTCTTTTTTCTCTTTCTCAATCTCTCTCGCTCTCTCGCTCGCTCTCTCACACACACACACACACACACACACACACACACACACACACACACACACACACTACACAGGTAACCTGTTAATGGAATTACACAAACACTAGTTTCATTTCTTCAAATCTTCACCTCAGACATCATTCTGGGTTTTCTCTTTCACTCTGACCCGCTCTCTAAATTCTTTCTCAGTCGCAGTGAGATGGACGATTGTCTCCATAGCTGGATACGGCATGATCATTTTCCTCTATACACACAGAATGAGCACAGTGTAAATTTAGAGTATTTATACTGGTATCAATTCCTGCAACATTTAAAAAAAAATAAACTTTTCAGTTGCATTGCCCTGTTGTGTATAGTTGTGGAACTTACCCTGCGGTGGTTTTTGTATATCTGAAGCATTATAAGCACCGCCAACAAGAACGCAATGCACAGTCCTATAATCATGATGATTCTGCTTCCACTTAGAGATTGCTGTTCTCCCACCAAGCCGCCTGCAAATGCGCGCATAGACATAACACAGATTCAGTTCTCCACTCAAACAGAAAACATTTATTCATAGATTTCAAACTCTGTATAATGCCAGTCGCTTCGGAATGCTTTGCTTTATTCTACAGAAGTCAGCATGACATTTTAAAGCAGTACTCACTCATCATTTGCAGTTGGTAAGTTACATTTCCGAGAAGCTGGTTTTGATTATAGAAACGGCACATCCATTCTCCCTGGTGCTTCTCTTTTGGGATTCTCAGCACTGGTGAGGTTGATTTTTGGTCAGAGGTGAATGTTGACGTATCATTTGCACCGTATGCTACATGAATCCACTCGTAACTGGTGACATGGCTGGTGTCACTAAGGTAACAGGTCAGGGTCTTTTTTCCATTTGAGACTGAGCTCTGAACTGCAGAGACACATTTACACACAGTGTCTTGGTCATACATCCATTTTTCAATCTGGTTTTACTTTATTCTCTCTCAATTTCTTTTAATGAAACAAAAATCTCACCATGTACAGTGACCAGCTGAATATCCCTCTCCACCTTCACAAGCTTGCCATTGTGTCCCTTCAACTGTCCTGAACACCTGTACGTGCCGTCATCTCCATCCTGCACCATCTCAATATGGGCTGACCTGTCTACCTCCAGGGAGCACCGGGAAACAACAGGATTGGATGAAATGTTGAAAAATGAAGGAAGCGTGGCAGGAAGATTAGATGGTGTGGACAGCCTTGTCCAAGTTGAGTTGTTTAAAAGGACTCCATCGGAGAAGGTACACGGAAGGGTGGCAGAGGAGCCCAATCCCGCATATACTACTTCTGACGTATCACTGGGGACAAGGATTCCTGAGAGACACAATCAGACACAATCAGTACATGTCCTCACTGTGATAGAAAAATATTTAACCATTAAACCTCACCATTCCTACGGATTACGTATTCAGATATTTTATTGCAAAGCATATGCAACAGTAATTACTATGATTTATTCAGTGACAGAAGCAAAATTAATCATTATGCAGTTATGAGACAACTATTGCATAACTGATATGGAAAAAGAAATCCACACCTCTGACACGTAGCAATGTGGATGCCTTTGCTTGTAGTTGTTTGTTTTCAATCAGGCAACTCCAGTTTCCTGCGTCTATCTGAGACACCTCTGGGATTATATGGGTCTGTTTGTCGTAATTTAAGGCAATTTGTTTGCCATTCAGTTCCAACTTCCAACTAGTTTGCCTTATCTCTGGGGTGACGCTGCAGCTCAGTGTTACTTCATCACCCTCGAACACCTCAGCAGGGGTAACAGACACTGCAGAAAAAACAATTATAGTATTGTGAAGCACATGTGAATAAAAGTTACATTGAGGAAAGGTTTGGTAAAAATTATTTTCATGATTGAAATGTGAAGCATCGAAGACCCTGATGTTGAGACCTATTTTATATTGTCATGGAATTCAGACCTGATCACACTGCAGTTGCTCAATTATAGAAAGATTTGCCATTTGATTTTAGCATTGTTAATATACAGTATACGTGTGTGTGTGTGTGTGTGTGTGTGTGTGTGTGTGTGTGTGTGTGTGTGTGTGTGTGTGTTACTAATAATTATTATTGAAATATATTATTCCTGATTATATATTGATATGTATGTTGGAACTACATTACCTTTGATGACATGGAGAATAACTTTGTTGATGTTCCGTCCATCCACCTCACATTGGTACATTCCTGCATCCTCTTCCCTTGTCCTTTCAATATGAAGATTGTAAACTGCATTTCCAAAATTTGGATAAGGAGAGTGAGCTTGTGGTGCTTGTCCTACTGGCCGAAACTCGAGTCCACTCTTATCCCTGCGCCACACTGTCCTCTCGCCACTAAAAGAGCAAAACAGGAAAGGAGGTTTAATATTCCGATGAATATTTTCATTCATGTAAATGACCAGTTCCAAGGTACCTTCAGGAAATAATTTTGTTGTTGTATTTTGAGTAGACTATACACATTGATGCGAGACTGAGGATGATTCATACTTTTCAATAATTCGCTTCCAGGTGACAGCAGTGGAGTATTTATTTGGGGATGACGTTGCACAAGGCAACACTGCAGCTGAGCCCTCGGCCACAAACACCTCAGAGATTCTCATATAGTTGCGACCTGGAGATTGAAGCACATTGATTAACAACAGAAAGACAGTCACTGTAAATTCCTCGTAGAGCCTCCATCTATGTAATAACGTCTTAATACAAGCACCAGGACAGTTCACAATCACATTAATAATTTCCAGTGGATACTCATAAAAAAGAATAAAACAAAGAAAGAAAGTTACTCTATTTAAAAACACCATTGCTAAAATAATGAAAATGAGACTCACCTGAGATAACAAAAGCTGATGATAGAAGGAGCAGAACTTGAATTTCTATGTAGGCTTGTGCCATGTCGCTCCTTAAACTGCACTTTTTCTTCTTTGATTCTCACCGCTATGCTTCTCTGCTCGCTCGTAACCTTTCTATGACTGAAACTTTGGTCGAGGACTGAATATGTATATTGTTGTGTGGCTGGGTGTGTTTCTCGCGAGGTAATTCCTCTTCCTATGTCACATGACTTCAAGACAATATTTGATCTAACGCGGTTTGCATGACGCACAGTGGAAAGTCTCAGAGGGAGACAGAGACAGAGAGAGAGAGAGAGAGAGAGAGAGAGAAAAGCAAATCTACATACCCACGGATTCTCCCATGTCTTAAAGTATGTCACAATTGACTTGCAATGCAGTGGAAAAAATAAACTTGGTGGTAAACAATATAAGCAACACAAAAGAATTGCTTTCGGTATATTTTGTTGTATGTGTACGTGATGTTGCTAGTGATACGTGATTAATTCACTAATGCACAGGAATGCACGTTAGGGCAAGTAAACATTATTTAGTAATGTACAGGGATATGTCTGTCTGTCTTCCTTTCAGCTTTTTCCCTTTTACTCAGGAGTCGCCACAGCGAATCATCTGATTCGCACATTTGATTTGGCAGAGGTTTTTACGTCGGATGCCCTTCCTGTCACAACCCTTTTTAGCAAGGGACAGAAACACGCTGACGACTTTGCAGCTACTCTTTACGAAAGTCAGCAATGGTTCTTTTACATGCCTCTCACCATAGACAGTGAAAGACATGGCCCGCCTTTGATAACCCAGTTAGCCGCACTGGGGGGGGGACAGTGACAACCTTGTGGAGAGTGGGACTCGAACCCCCAATCTTTGGATCAGCAATCCAGCGCCCTATACCACTAGACCACCACTGCCCCACATGTACAGGGATATGTGTTTGGGCTAATAATAACAAAGTCAACATCTGCAGTGTGAATTCAGTGAAAATCTGTTTTAAAGTGAATGCAGATTAAAATGAAGCGTTTCATAGATTTTCATTCTTTTTTTGAACCACTGAATCCAAATTAGGGTCGCGGGGAGGCTGGCGCCTATACCAGCCAACTCAGGGTGTGGACAGAGTGCACCCTGGACAGCTTGCCAGGCCATCACAGGGCAGAAGCTCACGGATGGCTATGCAGCCTACTCTTGTCAAAAGTCAGTAATGGTTCTTTTACATGCCTCACACCATAGACAGTGAGAAGGGTGATGGTGGCCAGGTGGTAAAGGGTGCTGGATCATTGATCCTAAGGTTAGAGGTTCGAGTCCCACTCTCAACAAGGTTGTCACTGCACACACACACACCCCCCCCTTCCAGTGCAACCAACTGGGTTATCAAAGGCCGGCCATGTCTCTCACTGTCTATGGTGAGAGGTTCACGTAAAAGAACCAATGCTGACTTTTGTAAAGAATAGGCTGTATAGCCATCAGCGTGTTTCTGCCCATTGCTAAAAGGGTTGTGTCAGGAAGGGCATCCGACGTAAAAACCTATGCCGAGTCAAACATGCGATTCAGATGATCTGCTGTGGCGACCCCTGAAAAAGGGAAAAAAGCCGAAAGGAAAGGAAGATACAGTGACAGACATGGCTGGCCTTTGATAACCCAGTTAGCTGCACTGGGGGGGACAGTGGCAACCTGTTGAGAGTGGGGCTTGAACCCCCAACCTTAGGATCAGTGATCCAGCATCTTAACCACCAGGCCAGCACTTCCCGTTTTATCGATTTTACTTTCTATTATTCCATGCTAAGCCTTAATGGTGTATAATTTACAGAGCCGGTGCAATCCTGGCCGAATTTGTGTCATGCCTGAAGTGTGACTGACTGCAGTTATCAGATATGCAGTCAGCATGTTGAGCTCAGCACCACTTCCTGGAAGGTCAGGTTCATTTTTGAAGGGCGTGAGTGAAACAGACAGCAATGGAGAAATGTGGCGTATGGGGGCAGTGGTTGTTTTGATGAGAGTAGTAATGCTCTGGATGACTCAATCCCCCCCTTCTCAGCTCTCTCTCTTTTACTTGTTTGTTATTCTAGCCTTTTCTGCCGTCATTGTGAGTGGACCTGAGAGAAGAATATCATTTTAGCATAATTATGCAGAATAGTTTTCCACGGGGTGCAATAATGTAATGAAGTGTTCTCAAAGGTTTCCATGTCACACTAAACTAGAAGTAGATTATTTTACCTTGATCAAGTCTGAATCTGTTTTTCTTTGTTGTTGCACATTTTCTTTTTTTAAATTGCTCAATATTTTTGTGTACAACAAAGCTTGCTCTGTCACGGGAGCCATTTAAAACTGACTCCCATGAATGAATTTATATACAGTATGATCTCACAGCATCATGTAAAACAATCCATGTTTGATTCTTAACACCGTACATTTGCATATAACTTTACCAAATTTTGTATAAAATATAGAGTGAGTGGTGTGTCGATTCAACATTTAGAGAAACTTTGATTTTAAAAGACAATTAAAATATTATGGTCAAATAGTGTATTATAAATTAACGCAAAGTTAGTAAATGCTTAGAACTGATGCTTACAACTTAATTGGTCACATTGGCATCTTTTAGTGCTTAAATTAGCATTCTAATAAAGAGGTCCCTCACTTTCCGCAGTTAATTGGGACCGAGATCCCCACGCAACCACCAAATTCCACAAAGTAGGATCACACACACCCCCCAGACTGATGTATACGTGTGTATATGTGTATATAATATCAATAAATACATATTCAATGCTATAAATGCTTATAATAAGAATTAAACATTAAAAAATAATACACAAGATGTAAATAAAATATAAATACACACACACACACACACACACACACAGACACACACAGACACGTGCGTGGATGCACTCAGATGCGCACCTCACAAAAATGTTAATAGTTTTGATGGGAGGTTTTGGGTTGTTTTTGGTTTTGTGTTTGTTTAGGGTTTTTGTTTGTTTGTTTGGGGGGTTTTTTGGGGGGGGTTCAGAATTATTTGGGTTTTTGTGGCATTTTCCTTAACTTTTCCCCTATTCTTCCTTAATTTCCTTATTTTTTAATTCGATGAATATTAAAAACAAATCACGATGCACTGAAGCCACATGAATTGAAGCATAGCGAGGGCTACCTGTATCCATCCCTGAAAAAAAACAGTGACTTTTGTTTTTCTTTATCAGCGACTGAGAAATAAAAATCCGGCTGCTTTTTCCACTAAGCTAATACATTGTCATCATTCCAGCAGAACATTAATCCAAACCATAAATCCAAATGCACACAAACATTGTTAGATGATCAGAGTATCAAGATTTTCACCTGGCCATAACCAAAACCCTGTTAAAAACTGAGCAGATGAGTGAGAGGAGAAAGGACACATGATGATCTAGTACTCATTCATACTCCTCCTCATTCGGTATTCTTTAATCTTACAACAGCAAATTATAGAAGAAGACCCAGTACTATTTTATTGGCAAAACAGTCTTACAAATAGTTGAAAATAATACTGAAAACTGTGGCACAAGTAGGTATATATATATATATAAATATATATATATAAATAAAAGGACAGGACAAAGACTTTCTATTGAAACTCCATTTATCACTACAGATCTGTTTCGAGGGGTGGTGAAACCATCCTCTCTCTTCAGGTGATTATAGAAGAATAATTCAGGTGATTATAGAAGTTTCTTCTATAATCACCTGAAGAGAGAGGATGGTTTCACCACCCCTCGAAACAGATCTGTAGTGATAAATGGAGTTTCAATAGAAAGTCTTTGTCCTGTCCTTTTATTTTTGTTATTTGCTCTACCAAAAAGTATTGAGCACTCTCCTACGGAAGGATCTACTCAGAAAATCATATATATATATATATATATATATATATATATATATATATATATGTATATGTATTTCTTTCCCTGGAATACATTTATTTTAATTAAAAGTAAAACAATGAAACGTAATGTGACATGTCAGAATCAATGAACATTGGGCAGGAAAAGCTAACCAGTTAGAAGTAAGTTACATTTAGAAGAAAGTTCAATGACATACTAATAGCAGATGGGTACGGCTCATGAAAGCTACTCCACAATATAAATATGTGTCCAGTGGCTGTGAACCCATTAATAATGGAAATATATGAATTATCATAGTCTCCTTTGACAGACCATGACCAGAGCTCCTCAGGCATGTACGCTTTTATCAATATTTCTCTTTCTAACAGCCTCTCAAAATGTCCAGGATAAATGTCCATGTCCATTGTACAGTATTGACATTTACAGCACTGATATGCTTTTATCCATCTCATATTCAAATACAAGGACAGCTGAATACCTAGGGTCAATATAAAGAGAAAATATTTTCATGTTAAAGAAAACAGTCCAAAATAAGGGTCTGGGACGGGTGTGGTTCATTCTGGGGAACAATCATCTCACGAGGTTAATAGTATACGGTTTAGGCATGTGATTTAGGCTACTTCTGAGGTCTGGTACATCATCAAATTAAGGTTCAGGCAGCCTGTATTTATACCAGTTTAACAACATAGAAAACATATGAAAACATGCTCAATGAACTGCTGTAAGCATTCTGCACACCACACATCACTTACTTCCTATTTACATATAAACTCATTTCCCCTACAGTATTGCTCATTTGTTCAAATTCAATCAGTAAATATTCATAATGAACTCATTTTACATGTTAATTAATAATAACTATGATCTGTAAAAGTAGAACTAATCTGTGCACATTTAATACAATAGTTTTACTATAATCAATGAATATATTGTGACAATTAATTAATAAATACATGTCCTAGCATAGCATATGTAAACATTTAAGCATACGTATAATAAGAGTAACTGTTGCGTTGCAGAAATTCAGACGAAAAACTTTCATTTCAATTTTTCACAGTGATGTTTCTTGAGAAAAGAATTTAAATGGGGATGTGTAAATGACCGCATGCTCACATCAACCATCAGACAAAGGTTCGCTAAAGGAAAAACAAAACAGAAAACAGATAAATAGATAAGATGCTCCAGTGTGTGTGTGTGTGTGTGTGTGTGTGTGTGTGTGGAACACGTGATGCTTTGAGAGAGGGGGATTGCTGTGAGCAATTGTTCTGATGGGGTCTTTCCGACTTGCTGTGAGGCATACGACCGGCACATTTCAATAGATCAAGAGAAAGAGATAAAGACCCTCAAGGGGAAACAGAGCATCACTTGGAGGAATACTGCAGATACATAGACAGAGTTGGAAAATATTAACACCAAACAAATGAAGTGGTCAGGTTTACTGAAAGCACTAGATTCCCTTCTTGCCTACTTAAACCTGCCACCAGCAACACCCACTTATTAGTTGTCTTTTTTTGCATATTCTTCCTTTGATTAATTTATTTGTAATTTATATATTCAGACATTGTCACAGTGTCAGGACATTTGCTTTGACTGTTGTTTTTGGTTTTGACATAAAATCACTGCGTAAATATTCAAAATAACAAAATAAATGTATCAACAACAAAATCTTAGAAATAAAATATTCAAATGTCAAGTGACATTAAATACAATCATTAATAGAATTGCGTTAATTATGAAAATCAGACTGCGCTTTGTAAACTCGGTGTTATCTGGAAGAGAGATATACAAAATGTGGATAACCACACACACCCACATATCGCACACTCTTGATGAGCTTCATGCATCTTTTATCTTTCATGCATGAGGCTTTATTTCCTGATGCATGTCCCCATTATAAACTGTAAGATAAGTACCATGTTATGTTTGTATATTGTAGCTTACTCTCAGAAACATTAAAAATAGTCATGTTTTTCCACTTGCCTTCATTTATAACGTATTGCCCAAGCTGAAGAAATGAACAAGAACCAAAGACTGTGAGAACTCTTATGGCTTCCTGCATGAATGAATTTTACATACCGTACTTACGATGCAACTGCTGAATTCAGGAGTTATTAAAATATATTTAGTATTATACTCTTGTAAAAGCAATGGGAAAATATTAAATACAGGGAAGAAATTAATTTTGCATGCTCTGATGAGAATTTCCGTCATCAGCATTATTCAAGCCATACTGGTTTACTGTACTGCACTGTACATACTGTACTGGTTCTTGTACTCTGCTACGCTATACAAACACATACTTGGATAAAGTAACCAAAAATTTCTTAATTTTGGCTATAGTTAGGTATTCAAACTTTTGAATATATTGAGACATTGAAAGCAACATGCTGATATTTTAGGACATAAGATCCACTAGAAAATATGGCAGGCAGTCGCGAAAATGTATGTATGTATGTACACACACACACACACACACACACACACACACACGCATATATATATATATATATATATATATATATATATGTGTGTGTGTGTGTGTGTGTATATATATATATATATATATATATATACAGTGATACCTCTGCTAACGAACATAATTGGTTCCCAGAAAGTGTGTGTGAGGCGAAAAGTTCGTCTTCCGAACATTTATTTCCCATAAGAAACCATTAAAATGAGAATAATCCATTCCCAGGTCCCCATAAAACATAATTTTCTACTAAATAAGCCTTAAAACTACACAAAAATATACCTTATTTTATGTATAATAAATGTGCTATTGTATTGTAATTAAAGAAATAAACTGTACTGTATAATAAAGTCGTTTTATTTACCTTTGTGATGGTAGTTGATGGCTTGATGGAATGGAGTGGGAGGAGGAGGGAGGGAGGGACTTACTGTTTGGAAGGAGAGTTTGGAAACGCCTACTGTTTGGAAACACGCATGGCCACACACGCACCCTTAATAGCTTCCTTGTTCTTAAGGATGGGAGCAATGGTAGACTTAGCGTACTGGTACTGGGACGCTGTGTCACACAAACGCACACCTCGTTCGTGTTTTTCAATGATCTCCGCCTGTGGGGGTCTTTTTCGGTCCCATAATAGCAAAAGTACACTCAATATGGTCCAAAATGTCTAGCAAACACAAACCACTTCCGCATTCAAAGAAAGGGGGTGACGAACTGTGACGCCGTGAGCGTGCGTCAGCTTCTCGTGGCCGCCACCGTGGCGCTGTTCGACCGCGTGGTTTGATTCGTCCGCCGAAAACTAGTTCGTCAGCAGAGACTATATGCTCGCAAATTTAATGTTCTTGAGGCGAAAAGTTCGTGAGCTTAAGCGTTCGTCAGCGGAGGTTTTACTGTATATATATATATATATATATATATATATATATATATGTGTGTGTGTGTGTGTGTGTGTGTGTGTGTGTGTGTGTATCTTCTTTTCTTTTCGGCTTTTTCCGTTCTCGAGAGTCACCGCAGCGAATCATCTGATTCGCACATTTGATGCCCTTCCTGTCACAACCCTTTTACCAAGGGACAGAAACACGCTGATGGCTATTGAGGTTTTGCATGTGACGTCACAGGGTCATGTGACTTTTGTTTATCTGCCATATTGGACGGCATGATCCGGGCCGGTGCTCGCTCATTCAACATTGCTAAACATTTTAAAATAAATAATTGTGGCTCAACATTACCCAACTGCATGTTGTTTGTCGGATACTAACTTCCCCGAAGTGATACAAAATAAACAGTGAGTACTGTGTGGTTATATCGTGTTGCGTGCAACTAGGCAGCGGTAAATAGGAAAGACTGGAATCCTACAGAATACAGTAGAATATGCAGCAAACACTTTGTATCAGGTAAATATACATTATTATTTAGGGCCTAGGATGGCTATTGTCACTATCCCGTAAAAATAAAATTGATGCTATAAAAAAAAAATATATATATATATATATGTGTGTATATGTATATATATATATGTGTATATGTATATATATATGTGTATATGTATATATATATGTGTATATGTGTGTATATATATATATATATATATATATATATATATATATATATATATATATATATATATATATACTGTATAGGGTGGGGCAGTGGTGGTCTAGTGGTATAGGGTGCTGGATCGCTGATCCAAAAAGGTTGGGGGTTCGAGTCTCACTCTCCACAGGGTTGTCACTGTCCCCCCCAGTGCGGCTAACTGGGTTATCAAAGGTGGGCCATGTCTCTCACTGTCTATGGTGAGAGGCATGTAAAAGAATCATTGCTGATATTCGTAAAGAGTAGCTGCAAAGTCATCAGCGTGTTTCTGTCCCTTGCTAAAAGGGTTGTGACAGGAAGGGCATCTAAACATAAAAACCTCTGCCAAATCAAACGTGCGAATCAGATGATTCGCTGTGGCGACTCCCGAGTAAAAGGGAAAAAGCTGAAAGGAAGACAGAGACAGACAGACAGACATATATACTGTATAGGCTTATACATAAATAAAATGTGTGAATTTATACAACCATTATAAGCAGTGATAATTGTAATTTATTATTGCGTAAGCGCTTGTTTGTGTAGCTCTATTTGGGGATAGAACACACACCTTAGCCGTTATGAGGTGGTAGTCGCTCTTCCCGGTTCCTGGCTCCCATTGTTGCATACAGCTTACAAATCCAGCAACATAATACTTGTAAGCTTCCATTGATTTGTAAGTTTTTAACTCTTTGCCAGTAAATGGAGACGGGCCGTGGACATGGTATGTACAAAGATCCAAGTAGGCAAAAGCAGGAAGGGAAGAATGATCGCATCTAACACATTCCTAAACATTGACTGCGGCATTAGATATGGATCGGCAATCCTCAGCTGCTTTATTTTCCTCAGATACCTCACCCTCTGGTCACCTGTCAGATGATTGACAAGTCTGACAATATTATAGTGTCATTGCTTTTGCCTTCGACACTCTCGCATATTGCAAAACCTCAATACAGCCTACTCGTTACGAAAGTCAGCAATGGTTCTTTTACATGCCTCACACCATAGACAAGGGCAGTGGTGGTCTAGCGGTATAGGGCGCTGGATCGCTGATCCAAAGGTTGGGGGTTCGAGTCCCCCCCCCCAGTGCGGCTAACTGGGTTATCAAAGGCGGGCCATGTCTCTCACTGTCTATGGTGAGAGGCATGTAAAAGAACCATTGCTGACTTTCGTAAAGAGTAGCTGCAAAGTCGTCAAGTGTGTTTCTGTCCCTTGCTAAAAAAAAAGGGTTGTGACAGGAAGGGCATCCGACGTAAAAACCTCTGCCAAATCAAAACGTGCGAATCAGATGATTCGCTGTGGCGACTCCCGAGTAAAAGGGAAAAAGCCGAAAGGAAGCTCGATAGATAGACACCATAGACAGTGGGAGACTTGGCCCACCTTTGATAACCCAGTTAGCTGTACTGGGGGGGCAGTGACAACCCTGTAAGGACTCGAACCCCCAACCTTAGGATCAGCAATCCTGTGCCCTATCCACTAGACCATTTTACATATATATATATATATATATATATATATATATATATGTATGTATGTATGTGTATATATATGTATGTATGTATGTATGTATATATATATATATATATATATATATATATATATATATATAACTACTACTAATAATAATAATAACAATAATAATCATCATTATAACAAAATTCAGGAAAAATTGAACACTTTGCAAACAGCATAATCAATCAAGAAACTATTCATTCTACACACAGAAAATTTATTGAAGAGACCTCAAGGTATTTTTAGTTTGTTTCTTTCAGATGAGCCAAAAAAAACAAGCAGTTTCCTTTTCCACCAGATTGAAAAGTGAATTCTTCGGGAAGTTAGGAAGCCTGTACTGATTGTGAAAGTAATGATGCATTGTGCAATATGTGGCCACTATATGAATTTTTGTAACTCTCCTAAATAAATAAACAATTTGGTAGAAGATATGAAAGAAAAATAAGAGGTAATACATCATCAGAAAGGTGAGGAGTCGAGGAACAATGCACAAACCCTTGTACCCATTTTCCTCAAATTGATCATCATACCACCACCAGTGTCATATGACTATTGCACAAGGAATATAGCATAAAGCTGTTTTTGTTTGTTTGTTTGTTTGTTTTTTACAATCCACCACTGGTTATTAAAGAAAACAAAACTCATTACTGGGCAAAAATGTACAAACTTAAACAAACCGCTGAAACTCTGAGATGATTAAGATAACATTCCAATCTTATAATCGGGTGGTGTCTTCTTTAAGTTTACATCAACACAAGTGAAACAGGCACAGTTGCATAAGTTCAGCTTAAAGATGGTAGATATATAACCAAACCCAAATGCACATCCTTTCTGCTCAGTTGAACTGCTTACAAAGTATTATTCATCACAGTGAGGTTAAGATGAACTGTTTGCATTATAAGGTTCAGTGAGTCATTTGCATGAACAATTCATTCACAGTACAGCTAACTGGGTTATCAAAGGCCGGCCATGTTGCTCACTGTCTATAGTGAGAGGCATGTAAAAGAGCCATTGCTGACTTTCTTCAAGAGAAGCTGCAAAGTCGTCTGCATGTTTCTGCCCTGCGATGGTCTGGCGAGCCGTACTCACCCGGAGTTAGTTGAGATGGGCGCCTGCCTCCCCGCAACCCTAATTAAGATTAAGCAGTTCAGAAAATGAATGAATGAATGAAATTCACACGCACACACACACACACACACAAAAATTAAACCCTTTATTTTCAGTTCAGGTCTCTTAGTATTATAGTAGGTCCCTGTTATTCGTGGGGGTTTGGTTCTGGCCCCTCCCATGAATGAAGATAATCCGCGAGTTCTGTACCCGGAAGTAAAACCCCATATATCATATTACATGCGCGAATAATCAACTGGAGGTCAAATGTATCTATTACATGCGCTAAATATGCTTCTTAAACACATTCTATAGACAGTCTTACTCATTAATTCAGTATGAATGTAGTAAAATGTAGTAATGATTAAGAAAAAAATATTTTTTACTGTAATATTTATTGATAATAAAATATAAACATTAAACAGCATACATATAAAAACACCTTTAAATACATTCTCCTTGAAACATACAGCACTGTAGTTTTCAAAAAAGCCCACTAGAGGAAGGTATTGCATTAGGCATGAGATGACTGAATTCAGGTATGAACTGCATTAAGTCCGAGCAGTTCAGCCATGCCCATCAGCAGGAGGGAGTAGAAAACAGAGATTTAGAGCGAGAGAGTGAGAAAGCATTGCAAACCAAAGAAGTGGTCCCCCAAAACACAGACCATAGCAAAAAGGACATAAAAGAACAAGAAATGCAATAAATTGGATAAAAAACAAAAAAACAAAATGAGAAACATGCTACACCACAATAAATAAAATCACATATACAAACATTCCAAACATTAACTTAGGTAATGTAGTGGAATAATAATTGAAAAAGACTTTAATAGTGGAGTGTTTTCTAACAATTCAGACGATTAGTCCTCTTCAGGCACTTCAGAGGAAATTGTCATTTCTTCTGGAGAAAGTCTTATTTCTTCAGAAGAGACATCCAACGTCATTACCTTTTTCTGGTGCTTAGCAGGCATTTGAGTGACATCATAGAACTTAACTGATAATTAAAACACACTGAAAAAAGGCTCATTGCCCACTAGTGCGTGAATGAGGAAAAAGGGGCGTTACATCATTTCAACCAATCAGCAGGAAGGCGGACAGCCATTGGCTGAATTTGAATCACGTGAGAGTTGCTCAGCAGTCTGCGAATATGCAGCCAGTGAGCGTGAAGCCGCGAATAGTCAAGGGCCTACTGTATAATATTTGCTGCCTTCCTTCCTGAAATCTTCTTCTTTTCCTTTCGGCAGTTCCCGTCAGGGGTCGCCACAGCGAATCATCTGCCTCCATCTCGCCCTATCTTCTACATCTTCTTCTCTTACACCAACTGCCTTCCCTCCTCTGTACATGTCCAAACCATCTCAATATAGCCTCTCTGACTTTGTCTCCAAAACATCTTAAGTGTGCTGTCCCTCTGATGTGCTCATTCCTGATCCTATCCATCCTCGTTACTCCCAAAGAGAACCTCAACATTTTCATCTCTGCTACCTCCAGCTCTGCCTCCTGTCTTTTCCCCAGGGCCACTGTACTGGTTCGAAACCATACAACATCGCTTTTCCTTTCATTCTTGCCGATACCCTCCTATCACACATCACACCAGACACTTTTCTCCAACCATTCCAACCTGCCTGTACACGCTTCTTCACCTCTTTTCCACACTCTCCATTGTTCTGGATTGTTGAGCCTGAGTACTTAAAATCCTCCACCTTCTTTATCTCTGCTCCCTGTCACCTCACCATTCCTCTTGGGTCCTTCTCGTTCACACACATGTATTCTGTCTTACTGAGGCTAACCTTCATTCCTCTCCTTTCCAGGGAATACCTCCACCTCTGTAGATTTTCCTGCACTTATTCTCTGCTCTCACTACAGATCCAATGTCATCTGCAAACATCATAGTCCATGGGGAATCTTGTCTAACCTTGTCTGTCAGCCTGTCCATCACCATAGCAAACAAGAAGGGGCTCAGAGCTGACCCTTGATGCAGTCCCACCTCCACCTTGAACTCGTCTGTCACACCGACAGCACACCTCACCACTGTCTTACATCTCTCATACATGTCCTGCACCACTCTAACATACTTCTCTGCCACTCCAGACTTCCTCATGCAATACCACAGTTCTTCTCACGGGACCCTGTGATATGCTTTCTTCAGATCCACAAAGGCACAATGCAGCTCTCTCTGACCCTCTCTTTACTTCTCTAATAACATCCTCAAGGCAAACACTGCGTCTGTGGTGCTCTTTCTTGGCATGAAATCAAACTGTTGTTCACAAATGCTGACCTCTGCCCTTAGTCTAGCTTCCACGATTCTTTCCCATAACTTCATCATTTGGCTCATCAACTTTCTCCCTCTGTAGTTGCCACAACTCTGCACGTCTCCCTTGTTCTTAAAAATGGCCACCATCACACTTCTCCTCCATTACTCTGGCATCCTCTCACTCTCTAAGACCTTGTTGAATGTTCTTGTCCTCCTAGACACTTCCATACCACCACCGGTATGTTATCAGGACCACCTTTCCATTCTTTATCCTCTTCAATGCCCTCCTCACTTCACCCTTACTAATCTTTGCTACTTCCTGGTCCTCTTCTACTCTTTTACTCTCTCATTTTCCTCATTCATCAGCTCTTCAAAGTACTCTTTCCATCTTACCAGCACACTTCTGACATCAGTCAATACATTTCCCACCCTGTCCTTAATCACTCTAACTTGCTGCACGTCCTTTCCACCTCTATTTCTCTGCTGTGCCAACCTGGATAAATCATTTTCTCCCTCTTTTCTTTCCAACTGAGCATACAAGTCATCATACGCCCTCTGTTTGGCCTTTGACACGGCTACCTTTGCCTTACACTGTGTCTCCCTGTACTCCTGTTTACTCTCTTCGGGCCTCTCAATGTCCCACTTCTTCTTAGCTAACCTCTTCCTTTGTACACACTCCTGCACGTCCTCATTCCACCACCAAGTCTTTTTATCTACTCTCCTTCCAGATGACACACCAAGTATTCTCCTACCTGTCTCCCTGATCAGATTAGCTGTAGTTGTCCAGTCATCTGGAAGCACTTCCTGACCACCCAAAGCCAGTTTCAACTCCTCCTTGAAGACAACCTGACACTCTTCCTTTTTCAGCTTCCACCACTTTGTCTTCTGCTCTGACTTTGTCTTCTTCACCTTGCTCACCATCAGCGTCATCCTGCACACCACCATCCTATGCTGTTTGGCAACACTCTCACCCACTACTACTTTGCAATCACTGACTTCCTTCAAATTACATCGCCTACACAAGATGTAGTCTACCTGTGTGCTCCTACCTCCGCTTTTATAAGTCAACCTATGCTCTTGTCTCTTCTTGAAGAAAGTATTTACCACAGCCATTTCCATCCTTTTTGCAAAATCGATCAACAGCTGTCCTTCTGTGTTCCTGACCTGGATACCAAACCTGCCCATCACTTCCTCGTCCCTTCTATTTCCTGCACCAACATGTCCGTTGAAGTCTGCTCCAATGACCACTCTTTCACCTCTGGGGGTATTCTGCATCACCTCATCTAACTCTCTCCAGAATCTCTCCTTCTCTTCTAGCTCACATCCTGCCTGTGGGGCATAAGCACCAACAACATTGAACATCACACTTTAATTTCTGACTTGAGACTCATCACTCTGTCTGACACTCTTTTCACTTCTAGAACATTCCTGACAAACTCCTCCTTCAAGATGACTCCGACTTCATTTCTCTTCCCATCCACACCATGATAAAACAGCTTAAACCCTGCTCCGAAGCTTCTAGCCTTGCTACCTTTGCACCTGGTCTCCTGAACACACAGTATGTCCACCTTCCTCCTCTGCATCATGTCAGCCAGCTCTCTACCTTTTCCTGTCATAGTTCTAATATTCAAAGTCCCTGCTTTCAGCCTTCCTGACGCAACCCTCTGCATTTATCGGGGCTTGGGACCTGCGTGAGGGAGAGACACTGGCTTGTGCAACCCCCACCCCCACGGTTGCATTCCCCCCTCAGGGCTGCATTGCCTGCCTTCCTTAAAGAAGGGCAATAATTGACACCTCTTTTTGAAAGAATGACTGACATCACAAATTGAACTGCACACAGCTATTATTTTGAACATGCCCCTTTAAATTAGTGATTCAATTACACAGAATCAGCAGCATGCATGTCATGGGTCTTTTGGATTCTATTACTCTACTACACCTGCTTGTAAATCAATTGCCATGTAGAAATATCACTTTTACCAAAAACACTGGTTGATCAGTTTGGTGATTATTTTAAACACAACTACAGTATATATATTCGGGCAGTGGTGGCCTAATGGTATAGGGTGCTGGATCGCCGATCCCAAGGTTGGGGGTTTGAGTCCAACTCTCCGCAAGGTTGTCACTGTGTCCCCAGTGCAGCTAACTGAGTTAGTAAAGGCTGGCCAAGTCTCTCACTGTCTATAGCAGTGGTTCTTAACCTTGTTGGCGATACTGAACCCCACCAGTTTTATATGTTTATTCACCGAACCCTTCTTTAGTGAAAAATAAAATGATTTTTTTTTTTTCAAATTCAAGACATAGGAATATGTTTTTATTGGGGCACCAAAATGAACCGTGCATTAACGTCACTGTGTTCAAAGAACAAAACCAATACAATGCATGAACTCCCCCATCACAACTACTTACATTTTTATGTGAGGTGCGCATTTGAGTGCGTGCACATGTGTGTGTGTTTGTTTTATTTACATCTTATGCATTATTTTTGAATGTTTAATCATTATTTTAAGCATTTATAGTACTGAATATGTATTTATTGATATTATATGTACATATACATGTACGTATACGTCAGTCAGCACAGGGTTGATCCTACTTTGCAAATCATGTAGATAGGACGCCGACTAATATCATGTTCCGTTATATATGTGAACCCATGTTGTACATATTAGTCCGACCACTTTCTTTTTTTACTCAACATAGTACGGATTAAAACGTGGCAGTGGTGGTCTAGTGGTATAGGGCGCTGGATCGCTGATCCAAAGGTTGGGGGTTCGAGTCCCACTTTCCACAAGGTTGTCACTGTCCCCCCAGTGCAGCTAACTGGGTTATCAAAAGCAGGCCATGTCTCTCACTGTCTATGGTGAGAGGCATGTAAAAGAACCATTGCTGACTTTCATAAAGAGTAGGCTGCAAAGTCGTCAGCGTGTTTCTGTCCCTTGCTAAAAAGGGTTATGACAGGAAGGGCATCCGACGTAAAAACCTCTGCCAAATCAAACGTGCGAATCAGATGATTCGCTGTGGCGACTCCTGAGTAAAAGGGGAAAAGCCGAAAGGAAGACAGACATAGTATGGATTAAAACATTAAGAAAGAAATCACACGACGTACCATCACAACAGTCACAATTCAACTACTGAGCACACCAAATTTCCTGCAGCCAGTGATGGCCAAGCGGGGCGTATTGTCATGAATATGAGTCAGGTGTGTGTCTTGACCTCCGCCAAACCCCTGAGACTGACTCACCGAACCCAGGTTAAGAACCACTGGTCTATAGTGTGAGGCACGTAAAAGAACCACTGCTGACTTTCTTTCAAGAGTAGGCTGCAAAGCCGTCAGCGTGTTTCCGCCCTGCGATGGCCTGGTGAGCTGGTCCAGGGTGTACTGTGCTCTCGCCCGGAGTCGGCTAGAATGAGCGCCAGCTTCCCTGTGACCCTAATTAGGATTAAGCGGTTACAGAAAACGAACTGAACTGTATATACACACATATACATACCTATTCTTATTAACATACTAACTTTACTTGGTATTTCACACTACATAGAGAACAAACATGCACAGTACGTTGATAAGCTTGGCTGTTTCTCAGTGGTTGAAACTTAAACACAATGTTCCAAGACTGCAATTAATCATGTCAAATTAAAAAAAAAACAACAACATTGCAGTCAATCCACTCCTTTCTGTTAGGCCAAGAGAGAAATGAGTCAGTGTATGCTACATGGTGTTAGACTAGTAGATAAGAATTGCATGTGTACTCTGTGAGCGTTTGCTGAGATATGATTTTCCAGCTTGCTCAGCAAATTTTTGAAGCACTTCCCAAAAGTGACTTCATTGTTCTACTTCATTTACAAAATGTTTTAGCAAAAACAAGTAAAGTTGGAGTGTGTGCGTACATCAATGAAAATTAAATTTGTTAGTTTTATATACGTTCAAGCACAATTTATATCAGAATAAATTTAAATAATAAAAATGCATGAAAATAAAAAATGAGAACTTTATTCCCTTGTACAGCAACAACTGAGAAAGATACTGGTTCCACCACACGAGTTACAGAACTGAATTAAGCACATGGTGATAAGGGGTATGACAATATTATTGGATTAATTCTTCCAATAGCTTTGTGTCCTTTTCTTTTCTAGATATAATTATTGTTCATTAAACTTTTTGTGCTGTTTACCCACTTAGATTTTTCTTTTAAAAGAAACTGAATGCTGCTCTATGGAGATTACTGTAAATAAAACCACAGCCGAAACCCTGAACTATGGAGGCAATGCTTTACACAGCTCATACTCATGAACATGTGCTCATCAACATCAAAGCAACAGTAGTTTCTATCATTTTTCAAAACTTCGTCACCTTAAATACCTACGTAAAGAGGCTGGCGTAATAGAGAGTAAGTTTTGTTTTGCTATACTGAAGTTTTGGTTTTCACCCTCAGCCCTGGAACTTCTGCAGTTTTGTGGTTTCTGTGTTTTATGCACCTCCAATTCATTTTAAGTGTTAAACCAATCTTTCACAATAGAGAAGAACAGGGGATACAAAGGCCTTTGTTTGGGATATCCGCTCAAAATAAAATAGTCAAGTAAAGAAATATTGGTCAAATGTGGAACTCCAACATGGTTAAGTAAATTTGGAGGGTTCCTGTAAAACATTCCAGGTTGCATTATTATTTTGAAGTAAACCTAAACACATTTGCTTTAAAATTCTCAAGAACCAAGCAAAGTTCCTTACAGTAAATCTGAATCCGGAAAAAAAAAACCTGAACCAGCCTGTGCTGAAATTTTCCCACAACATTTTGTTGAAGTTGTTTAAAATATTCACTGACGACATGCTTTCCACTGAAAGCGATGACTAGCATTGATGAGGGTTGACGTTTTTTTTACATTTTAAATATTCACTATTGATGTTAAAGAAATTAAACTAACCAAAAGTACAGCTTATCAGTGTAGGAATCTACTACAAATGCATAAGGAGATTTTGACCAGCATGAATTCAAAATGGACATCGTTTACCCATTCTTTAATTAAGAACCCATTTTGAATAGGAAATTTGCAATTTGAAAATTTCTGAGAAAAGTAACCATCTAACTCAGAGACCAACCACATTTCAGCCCAATCATATCTGTACTAAGTAAAAAAAAATCATCAGTTCAGTTCATTTTCTGTCACCACTTAATCCTAATTAGGGTTGCGGGAAGGCTGGCGCCCAGCCCAGCCAACTCCGGGCGAGGGCGGAGTACACCCTGGACAGCTCACCAGGCCATCGCAGGGTGGAAACACGCTGACGGCTTTGCAGCTACTCTTGTCGAAAGTCAGCAATGGTTTTTACATGCCACACACGATGAGATGGTGAGAGACATGGCTGGCCTTTGATATTCATTAGCTACACTAGGGGGACAGTGACAACCTGTGGTGAATGGGGCTTGAACCCCCAGCCTTAGGATCAGTGATCCAGCACATTCCCTACGAGGCCACCACTGCCCATAGGGTTAGGGTGCTAGACTCATGATCAGGAGGTTCTATGTTCGAATCCCAGTTAGAGTCCCACTGTGCTAAGACCCCTGGGCAAGGTCTCAACCACAAGTGTGCCTCTGTCCACCCAGCAGTATAAATGGGTACCAGTAAAAATATACTGGGAAGGTAACCTGCGATGGACTAGCGTCCCATCCAGGAGGAGTTGAACTCCTGGTCGCTTCACGCTATGGAAACCGGGGATAAGCACCTGATGAGCCACTATGGCTCGGGTGTAAGTAAAAAGCATTCATTTGAAAAGACTCTGATTTAAATATGTATGCATGCTGGCCATAAAGTATTTTAAAGTGGAAATGAAGCACATCGTAATGTAACGTTGTGTCGCTTCATTTGGTCATCAATATCACGTTTTTGCAGCTGATCAGTTGAAAAACACCCAGTTGAGATTTCCTTTCGGCTTTTCCCTTTTTCAGGAGTCGCCACAGCGAATGATTTGGCGTAGGTTTTTACGTCGGATGCCCTTCCTGACACAACCCTTTAGCAAGGGACAGAAACACGCTGACGGCTATGAAGCTACTCTTTACGAAAGTCAGCAATGGTTCTTTTACATGAACCTCTCACCATAGACAGTGAGACATGGCCCGCCTTTGATAACCCAGTTAGCTGCACTGGGGGGACAGTGACAACCTTGTGGGGACTCGAACCCCCAACCTTAGGATCAGCAATTCAGCACCCTATACCACTGCCCCTAGTTGAAAATCGCCCTGATAATAATGTAAATCCAATTTGAAATTGATGGTGTGAGACCATGGAAGCCGCCACTGGTCCCCGGCCATTTCCTGTGACGTCACTGGGTTGGTGGTCGTGAACTTTCATAAATATCACAATGGCTAGCTATGCTTTGAATTTCAGGTTTCGGAACAGCTTCTTCCCCACAGCTGCCACCCTACTGAGCTTAGTCCCCTGCTGTACGTTCCCTCACCAGTACCATCATATCGTTCATGCACGTTTCCACTATTATAATTTATCCAGTGCTTCTCTTCTACCACTTACACTCATGCACTGTACATGTCTATATGCCTATTTACACAAAGCACATCTGGAGATTGGTGGGCAGTGGTGGCTTGGTGGTATAGGGCACTGGATCACTGATCGCAAGGTTGCGGGGTTCGCATCCCACTCTCCACAAGGTTGTCACTGTCTCCCCAGTGCAGCTAACTGGGTTATCAAAGGCGGGCCATGTCTCACTGTCTATGGTGAGAGGCATGTAAAGAGCCATTGCTGGCTTTCGTAAAGAGTAGCTGCAAAGTCAGTGTGTTTCTGTCCCTTGCTGAAGAGTTGTGTCAGGAAGGGCATCCAACATAAAAACCGATGCCAAATCAAATGTGCGAATCATTCGCCGTGGCGACCCCTGATAAAGGGAAAAAGCCAAAAGGAAATCCCTCACCTCTGTAGATTGTCAATATTACATCCGCATATTTCATTCTTGTGTAGTAATACAAAAACATCTGCATATTGGTATGTAAATTACTTTTAATTTATTCTTTTAAACTGCATGTATGCGCATATATACAAAATTACTGCTCTCTGCACTTCTGATTGGATGCTAAACTGTGTTTCATTACCCTGTATTGGTGTAATGACAAAGTTGAATCTAATCTAATATCCATTTAAAGTTCTGAAGCGGAAGTCACTTTTAAAGCAGTACTGTATATCTCAAATAGCACCTGCTCAAATTGTTTTGGAAGAAAAAAAAAAAAAAAGAAAAAAAAAAAAAAAAAAAAAAACACGACCCCACCGACATTTCCAGAACTTAGAAGCTTATCAAAAATAGCCACATTTGCTTAACCCTCAAGTATAGTTTCCACCGATACCAGTTCAGTTGCATTTTACATTAATACTGAAACTTCGAAGAGTACAATGTATGACATTAAATGGAAAAAAGTGAAGACATGGCTGGTACAATATTTAGTGTTCTTTTAATGTGGCAGTTGATGGTGCAAGAGACGCATGATTTAACACTGTGCAAAATGCAATCAATTTCTGCAGCACTGGGAATAGTTTATCAAATTTAATAATTGAAATAAAATGTCAAAATATACTCTAAATGAGCACCATTTCTTTCTTTGCCTATAAATATGGAGGAGTTTACCCAGAAGAGGTTCAATGCCCACCGTCACCATTGTTGGGCACTTGAACAAGGTCCTTAATTGCCTAGTTGTGTAAAAATGATAATTGTAAGTCGCTCTCCTCTACCAAATGCTGTAAGTGTAATGTAAATGAAACCGAGCACACAGGGTTGAATAGCCAATTTTTATTTGCATTAGAATACAAAAAAGACAACTTTAGTTCTTGTAACCACGGCTGGCTCTGCGACCTCGAGCACGTTCGAACTTCCTGCCTTTGGAGCGAATGTAGGGCCTGTGGGAAAAGTAAACCGTCAAAAAATAATTTACTCTCTAGCTTGTAATGCGTTCTATGCCAAGACAACCGTTTACAGCTTAAGCACTAAACCACAGCAGTAGCAATAACAGGGATCCCAGTGAAGTTTAGAAATAGAGGAAGTTAATTATTTCAGCTGGGGGTCAAGGGGGTCGCAGGGGTACAAAGCCAGAGCATGCCATGTTTAAAAAAAAAAAAAAAAAAAAAAAAAAAACTCATGCAAACAAGTTAATCATTGTTTTATAACATGCATAAACACTAAACAAAACAACTTAACCCTGGCAGTGCCAAATCAGCTTTACGTTTTTCTTTAAAAAATTTTTTGGAAAGGCCTCTATATAATCTTCATATAACATAAGATTATATAATGCTATTTATCTGGTAGTTACTGCATTCAATATCAAACGGAGGTAATTTCACATAAAAAATGCATGGCATTTTGAGCTTTAACATTGGGCACTTCTAGGGTTAAATAATGTCAAAAAAAAGACTAAAAGGTTATTTCAGTGTAGACAAACACACATAATTCAAGTAGCATAGCCCTACGGCTCGTCATTCAAGTGTAACATAATTCTGAATTAATTTGTACAATGATCACATAACATGACATATCACAACAAACATTTCTGTTCAACTAGTGAGCATACCTGCTGCAAGTTAGTATGTTAATAGTACAACACTATACTTCAAAATGTCAACATTTACTCTGCACTAGTAAACAGTCTTTCGCTGTACTTATTGCATAAATTTATACACTCGCACCTCGGTTTTACAGACTTCGCTTTAACGGATTTCGGATGCAACGGACAAAATCTGTAGCTTCCGACTAATCCGGATCGTTCAGACGCGGGCTGTTGTTTCTGAAAGTGACCGCCAGATGAACAGACTGGCTTGAAGAAATCTTGCGCATTTAAATCTATTTTCAATGCCACGTCACTGTGGCGCGAAGCGAAGAGCCAATGCTTTCTGTATGTGGACGGGTCCGATACCTTAAAACTCTAATTTTATTGGACTCACACACCGCTGTGTTTATGTGACAGGAAGTGCGTCCCAAGTTTTGGCAATCAGCTAGTCTGCGGGCTGAAGTTTTTTCATGTCTGTCCATTTGTGTTTGCTTTCCAGCCGTGCTTGGCTTCATAGAAATGAGCTGATCAAAACGAGGGAAATGTATCTCTTTACTCAAATACAACACCCAGATGTGGCTGTTTTCATGACTGTATCTAGCTCTCGAATAAATCAGGTGGCCTTTCTTAACAGAATAAAGAATACATAATTTCACTGTCATTTAAATAAAAATACAAAAAAGCCATCAACAAAAACGGATGAATAAATCTTGT
This sequence comes from Plotosus lineatus, assembly GCA_024760905.1. NCBI lineage: Eukaryota > Metazoa > Chordata > Actinopteri > Siluriformes > Plotosidae > Plotosus > Plotosus lineatus. The sequence goes on from CM045728.1 coordinate 43,191,312, forward strand.
GCATTTAAATTTATACATCTATTTTCAATGCCACGTCACTGTGGAGAGCCAATCCTTTCTGTACGCCAGTATGTGGGCCGGTCCGATACCTTCAAACTCTAATCCAATAAAATTCACTTTGGCGATTCCCAAGTAAAAGGGAAAAAGCCGAAAGGAAGACAGACAGACAGACAGACAGACAGACAGTATTCACATTTGCAGATTACATAGTGTGTTTAAGTAAAAGTTTTTAGTGACGTAATCGTTGAAATATATGGAATCAGAAACTTCGGACAATCGGGAACTTCAGACCAGTGTTCCTCCCTATTAGTCCGTTAAACTGAGGCATGAGTGTAGAAAAAAATTCCGCTAAATAGCAGAGATCTGGGATCCCTACAATAAAGAAATATAAGCTGTAGATTTATTATAATGCTAACCTTACAACCACTGCACAAGATACTGACATTCATTTTAAGTAACACTTGCTTGGGTTACCGTTTACCTAGTTAAACCGATATAGTTTGAGTGATGGTCAAATACTAAAAATTAGACATGTTCTTACTTGGTGTGGCTGTGGGGGGTTCCAGGGGCTTTTCCAAAGTGCCTATACACCTCCCTGGCCTTGCGGGGTCCTTTAAAAAGAAACCACAATAACAGATATTAGAGCTCAAGAACAGTATTAGGACACTGGGCTTTTATTAAAAACAAGACAATTTTTTCATGCACCAATTAGATGAGAACATGACACATTAAGGCTACAGCACTGTCATGTGTACAAATTTATTCCATTATATCCCAACAGGACAACAGCATCTTCACAACAACAAAATTCTTTTTACCCCATCCTGCAACAAATTAGTCATCCCTTGACATGTTGCAATTTGAACTTCACGGTCTTGGTACATCGTGGTATTTTAATAAAAAAATTCAAAATTCACACTGAAACTCGCATGGAAGCAAGCGGAAGGCAGGGACCCAAGGCAAGCTGCGTTTATTGTTTACAAACGACAGACTAAAGTGCCCCTCCTCCCCAGTTCAGGCAGGGACCGCCCACTCAACTCAATCTCGCAAGCTGATTGGCTTAGACGCGTGACACTGTTGCCTCCCACCCACTCAACTCAGTCTCGCAAGCTGATTGGCTTAGACGCATGACGCTGTAGCCTTGCACATTCCCGTGGGATTTTTTGTGATTTTGTAGTGTTTGTGAACGTCCTGCACCATCTAAGGAATCCAATGAGCCCAAGAAAAAGCAAAATATGATGATAGTAACCCAAAAAGTGAAGTTGCTAGATATGCTGACGGTGGGCAATACGTAAGCCCATTTAGCACGCCATTACGGCATAATTGAATTTACCGCGTGTTACATCAAAAAAGACTAAGATTAAGATCAAGTGGAGAAGAGCTATTGGCAGAGGTGAGTACAGTACTTAAAGTATTTACATATAAATTCTATTTAAATATTAATACATTACAGTATTTACACATGCATATAACTAACGTTTAATACACACTTCTTGATATTGTATAGACGCGAAAACAGAAATGAGACAATATGGTAGAAATGAGAGGGGCGTTCCTACTTCGCGGTTTTTCGAATATCGCGGCCAGATCTGGTCTACATTACCCGCGATATTCAAGGGATGACTGTACATTTTATGAAATAGGTAGAGAGAGGGACACTGTGACAGGGAGAGGAACTGGATGTGAACTACATAAAATCAACTTTTCCTTTCGGCTATTCCCTTTCAGGGGTCGCCACAGTGAATCATCTGCCTCCATCTTCATGGAAGTCATTAATATACGGTAGGCCCTTGACATTCGCGGGGGTATGGTTCCGGGCCTTCCCGCCAATCGAGATAATCTGCGAGTTCTGTACCCGGAAGTAAAACCCCATGTATGATGTCACATGCACGAATGAGCAGCCAGCAGTAAAATACTATGTATCCATTACATGCGCTAAAATATGCTTCTTAAACACATTCTACAGACAGTCTTACTTATTAATACAGTATTGTAGTAAAATATAGTCATGATTAAGAAAAACTTTTCAATTTTGTACTGTGATATTTAGTAATAAAATATATAAACATTACACAGCATAAGTTAATTCTAAGAATGTTTGTGTGAGATTTTATGTTCTGTAGCAGGTTTAACAAATGATACTAAAAGGATAAACTTTATTATGCTTCATGTCCTTTTACATTGAACTTGGAGTGACGTGTTCAAGATGACGCTGCCTAGAGGGCAACGTCGTGGAGTTCTCAGAGTCAAATTGTTTTTGTTCGTTTTATTTGTTTGTTCATGTTTTGCACTATGCTCGTCTATGATCGGTCGACCCTACTACAGCTATGAGCAACTTCAGCTTCGGGCAACTAAGCACGCAACAACTCCTATCGTGAGCTATGCTATAGGAGCTCAATGCAATAACAATAAGCCCAGGCGAAGTTCTCAGATTCTACGGCGCTTGGTTAGCACTTCCGGCCATACTGCTTTAAAGTGTTCAGTCCCTGCGAAACAAGATGGACCAGCTTCATGCTCAGATTGCAGCACAGAGGGAGCTACAGGACTGTGCACCCAATAAGATGAACAAACAAAACAACAATTAAAACAAATTAAAACGAACACCAGCATGCTAGCTCTGCTAAGTTATACACGCCCGAAGATACTCCGATCTTCTCGCTGTAGTACAGTCAACCGGTTGTAGACGAGCATAGTGCAAAACATGAACAAACAAAAACAAATAAAACGAACAAAGAAACAATTTGACTCCGAGAACTCCATGACATCGCCCTCTGGGCAGCGCCATCTTTGAGACGTCACTCCAACTTCAATGCAAAACGACATGAGTACTGTAATAAAGTTTATCTTTTTGGTATAGTTTGTCAAACATGCTACAGAACATAAAATGTCACGCATAAACATGAACTTAGGTACAGGAATAATAATTGAAAAAGGTTTTAATACAACAGTTCAGAGAAAACTGTCGTTTCTCAGGAGAAAGTCTTATTTCTTCAGAAGAGACATCCAGTGTTTTCTATCGCTTAGCCAGAGAAGACACATGGCCTTTGAGTGGTATATAGCTTCACTGGTAATTACAACACACAAAAAAAAGAAGCTCATTGACAACTTGTGCGCGAATGAGGAAAAAGGGGCGGGACATCAGCTCAACCAATCAGGAGAAAGGACAGACATTGGCTGAATTTGAATCACGTGCTGGTTGCTTGGCAATCAGCGAATACTCAAACTGTGGGTGCAAAACCTCGAATAGTCAAGGACATACTGTATGCAACACCGCAGGAGTTTGGCGAATCGTGCATTGAGAGTTTCAAACGTACACGCACAAAAAAAAAAATTCACGAGCGCATGTATTGTTGTTGATGATGGACATTTTTATATTAAAAAGCGTACATAGACATCTTACACCCTCCCCCCAGCGTATGTTTTGTACGCTTAGGAAAATGTTGAATGACCCCTTAAAAGCCTGAGCCATAAAATACAGTTGGAATGACAACCATGAACACGGTTCACACAAACTTCAACAAAGTTGGAGCGACAGCGTCATCCCTCCTAGCCAATGGGAGGCCAGTGGGGCGGGATGTTGGGAGACAGCCAATGAGAGAGCAACTCGCGCATTGTTTGAATGGCACATTTGGTGCTTTTCGTAAGTTGTTTCGTTGACAGAGAACAATAATTTAGGAAAATGTTTTTCGTGTACTGGATTTTTCGTATTCAGGGGTTTTCGTAAGAAGGGGGCCGACTATACAGACACTCCCTGCTTTACGTTTATTCGTTTCATGTATTTTTCGATTTTAAAAATAATAATAATTCATAAGTCAAATTTTGAGTTTCGCGTGCTCTCTGTAGTACGAGACGTACCTACGTAGTACGCTATTTACGCATGACCCTGCGTCCATTGTTTACAAACGACAGACAGACTGAGCGTGCCCTGCTTCTTCCCAGTTCACCGCGTGTTACCCTTGTGTGAAGACGTAGTCTCCGTGATCTTTGTGTTTACACTGTTTTGCGGACTTTTGTAACCCTGAGAAAATATGGTAGGTCAGAAGCGTAAGCCTACTAGTGATAGTGGTAATCAGAAAAAGTGCCAAGCCATCTCGTTAGAAACAAAGATGACCATTATCAAGAAAATTGATGCTGGTGAAAAACATGTGAATGTTGCACGTTTCTTCCAAATGGCTCCGTCGACCATCAGAACCATTTACAAGCAGAAAGATCTCATCATAGAGAATGTTAAAGGTTATATTTGACACTGTATTTGATATTTGATTAGTGAATTTGTTTGAATTTAATTTATTTGAAATTCATGTTGATATTTTATATATTTGATATTAATTTACAATGTTATGTTTATAATTTATTTAGGGGTGTTTTATGAGATACGGTAATGAAAGTTATGGGTGTATGGTATTGTATGAATGTCATACGTCACTGGAACATACAGTAACAATTTATGTTTTAGTTAGGTTCCAAACGTAAGGTGGGGGAAAAAAAAAAAAACATAAGTCAGGGAGCGTCTATATATACACGTGTGTGTGTGTGTGTGTGTATACACTCGTCCTCAAAAAGTTAGCAAGCATATTGTGATGAAGTTCATTATTTTCTGTAATGTACTGATAAAAATGAAACTTTTATATTTTAGATTCATTGCACACCAACTGAAATATTTCAGGTCTTTTATTGTTTTAATACTGATGATTTTGGCATACAGCTCATGAAAACCCAAAATTCCTATCTCAAAAAATTAGCATATCATGTTCAGGTAGTCTAAACGAGCTATTAACCTAATCATCTGAATCAACCAATTAACTCTAAACACCTGCAAAAGATTCCTGAGGCTTTTAAAAACTCCCAGCCTGGTTCATTACTCAAAACCACAATCATGGGTAAGACTGCCGACCTGACTGCTGCCCAGAAGGCCATCATTGACACCCTCAAGCAAGAGGGTAAGACACAGAAAGAAATCTCTGAGCGAATAGGCTGTTCCCGGAGTGCTGTATCAAGCCACCTCAGTGGGACGTCTGTGGGAAGGAAAAAGTGAAAGAAGAGCCGATTTCAGACCTTGGGGGACCTGTGGAAGCAGTGGACCGAGTCTGAAGTAGAAACATCCAGAGCCACCGTGCACAGGAAATGGGCTACAGGTGCCGAATTCCCCAGGTCAAGCCACTTTTGAACCAGAAACAGCAGCAGAAGCACCTGACCTGGGCTACAGAGAAGCAGCACTGGACTGTTGCTCAGTGGTCCAAAGTACTTTTTTCGGATGAAAGCAAGTTTTGCATGTTATTCGGAAATCAAGGTGCCAGAGTCTGGAGGAAGACTGTGGAGAAAGAAATGCCAAAATGTCTGAAGTCCAGTGTCAAGTACCCACAGTCAGTGATGGTCTGGGGTGCCATGTCAGCTGCTGGTGCTGGTTCACTGCCAAGACTGCCGGGGAAAAGTTAAGGAAAATGCCACAAGACAAGGCCCATTATGCGCGCGCAAAAAAAAAAAAAACTACTTATAAATTTGTGAGGTGCATATATGTGTGTGTGTGCGTGCTTCTGTATGTGTGTATTTACATCTTCTGTATTATCTTTGAATATTTAATTGTTATTATAAGCATGTACATATACGTCAGTCGAGGGGGGGCAAATCCTACTTCGTGAAAAATCCTTTTAGTGCCTTTATGCAAAAGATCAATGGATATGCCCATTAAAACAAATTTACCTAGCTCAGCCAACACCTGACCACCTCAGAATACATCCTTACTGAGAGTCAGACTATCACCGTGCAACAACTCTCTATACTCACACCTGGGCTTGTTGAAACAGCCAGTGACGCCACACAAACACAGGGACAACATGCAAACTTGAGACACGCCTTTGCCCAAGTTTGATTCCCAGGACCTTCTGCAGCATTTTTTGTTCAGCACTTTATATGCGCAGATGTACACGATGCAGTGAACAGTTACTATTGGGAGAGGGCAACGAAAAAGATGAGCTTCACTTAAAAAGTTCCTGTTTTAAAATTTGTCACGCACTCCGTAAGTTAAGACAGGAAGAAATATATATGTGTGTGTGTGTGTGTATTATATATTTATATATACACATACACACAGACGCTCCCCGACTTACGTTTTTAATTGGTTCCGGACAGCCAAACGCAAGTTGTTACAGTGAATGATGTGTGACGTATGACGCTCATACTGTACTATACATCCATAAATACCATTACCATATCTCATAAAACACCCCTACATCAATTATTATTAACATAACATTGTAAAATAATATCAAATAATATCAACATGAATTTCAAATAAGTCACTTATTTATACCGAGGCACTTTACATGAAGCTTAAAACAGTCAATCAACGCTTACAATATGTGAAGTGCTCAATACCGAAAGTAGTGTACTTGCTGTGGGTTATACAGACTTCCGGTCTTTCAAGTGCACAAGGGTGCCGTTGAACTCGTTTAGAACACAGCCTGACAGGTGAATCCCAGCAAAGCAGAGAGTTCTTTCTTTTGTGTAAGTAAACAAACTTTATTCAAGAGATGCATACAAAAAACAAGTACAAATCCTAATGAATATTAATATAAAAATGAATATACACTCTTAGGATTCTGCTAAAAGACAAATATAAAGATTGTGCCGATCTGAGCAGATAGTTAATTCATCTCCGTGTATGACACTTGCACGCATGCTAGCAGGCTTACACTTCAGACAAACCATATTTGCTTAGGGTTACAAAAGTCCGCAAAAAAGTGTAAGCACAAAGATCACAGTGACGACGTCTTAACACAAGGGTAACACGCTATATAACACACACACACACACACATATATATCCCCCAGTGCAGCTAACTGGGTTATCAAAGGCAGGTCATGTCTCTCACTGTCTATGGTGAGAGGCATGTAAAAGAACCATTGCTGACTTTCGTAAAGAGTAGCTGCAAAGTCGTCAGTGTGTTTCTGTCCCTTGCTAAAAGGGTTGTTACAGGAAGGGCATCCGACGTAAAAACCTCTGCCAAATCAAACGTGCGAATCAGATGATTTGCTGTGGCAACTCCCAAGTAAAAGGGAAAAAGCAGAAAGGAAGACAGACACATTATATATATATATATATATATATATATATATATATATATATATACATACATAAAACGATATACATATAACTGAACTGGGAAGGAGGGACACGTTCAGTCTGTAGTTTGTAAACAATGGATGCAGCGTCACTGCTTCAGCATAGGTAGGTACGTCTAAAGTCAAAATTTCTACTCAGAAAATTCTCTCTCTCTCTCTCTCATATATATATATTTTTTTTTTTTAAGATCACACATAGATCTGCAAAACAAACAAACAAACAAAAAAAAATGGCCTAATACAAAATAAAACATTTAAAAGCTCATAATTAATACTGCTTACCTGACAGCAGCACAGTTCCCTGTCCTTTAGGGGCCGCTAACGCAAGCTGATCAAAGGTCATCACCTGCCCACCAGCCTTCAGGATCCTCCTACGAGCTCCTGCAGTCACCCTCAAAGCACACACCTGAAGAAATGTCAAATGATTATTATATCTGCAAAACACCTTCAAAATAAAACTCAACAACCCACCATTAAAGCATTTCTAACCTAATTAAGCACTTTAAATGGTGCCGTGATATATATATATATATATATATATATATATATATATAAAAAAATTTTTAAACCCTCCAAATTATGAAAGAAAATGCAATTAAAGTGCCAAAATATTTCTTTTAAACTTGTATAACTGAAAGCTGTAACTAAACATCAATCAAGATGCTGCGCAAGTTAGACTATTGGCTGGCGTGTGAGAAACCCCTCATTAGAGAGCATTTCTTCTTATAGATGTAAAAAAAATAAATAAATAAAATAAAAACCTTGAGAATCGAGTAAAGTGTTTGGGTGAACACTATTTCATCTAAACTTTACTTGCCCAGGCATAAAGAAATCCAGTCAGCTATGTCAAAAAAATTCACATTAATTCAATCCAGTTCTATTTAGCTAGCACAAATGACACCACTGTAAAGTAGCTTTACATAATAAAAATATTTTAAACATTTTTCCTCAACCCCTACACATCTCTAATGAGCAAGCACACAGTGACAAGGAAAAACTCCTTCAGTTGACATGAGGAAGAAACCTTGAGCTACCAGGCCCAATAGGAAAACCCATCCTCTTTTGGGTGGAATCATAAAAATACAAACTAGGCATGAGAAACTTCACTACAGTCCAAAATATAGTCCGGTTGGTTATACAACTCTAAGTCCTTAATATTTGTAGTAAAAGAGTTTTACATTACAAATTACCAATAGCCACACTATTGCTCTCAACCCATAGATATACCTTTTCTGAGCAGTCAGGAACTGGCGAAAATTACGCAATAACTCTAGATACCCCACATGACCTGTATTTAGGCATCAAAACTTCACCTTTGCTCTGGTTTTTAAACTCGGACGGTCATAATTTTGTAAAGGTACATATAAAGTAGTAAAAATTCCCCAACAATAATTACCCAAAAATTAAGACAGATTACAAAATTCAACTGGGGCATCTTTAAGTTACGTATCTGATACTTGATAAGAATTAAAAAAGTTTCCATTATGTCACCAAAAAATAAGGGAAACACACAACCCAAAGACTTTGTACCAGACATACTTGAGAAACCATTTTAGTGGTACAGCTGTGATAACTGGTTTTATGGTCAAGATTCAAAACCAAAACACCTTCGACACTCACCTTTAGTTTGGGAACGTTCTGAATCCTGACATCATCAGTGATGGTTCCGACAACAACCGCCGTCTTACTCTCACGACCCTGAAGTTTCATTTTACGGATCTGGATACGAGAGATGGTAGAAAAACCAAATTTTGATTTTTTTTTTTTTTAAATAAAATGAATTTAGATCATTTAAACCGTGCAGTGGAAGTATTGTACATGAATATACTGTTTTAAATCAAGGACTTGACCTCAAACAGCATTTTTTTTCTTTGCAAATTAATAATTTCTGAAACATGTTATGAATGCAAGAATAAACAGAGGCTTGAATTCCTTTTCCATCAATTATATTAAAACTCCGATACACCCTAAACTTTCCACAATCAAACATACATGGCAACAGCAAAATATTTTCAGTGGAACTTTAGCAAGTGAAGTGGGGGGGGGGGGGTCCAGGGTGGAGCCTGTTTGCTATTTACAGTTGCTCAACATATCATCTAGCATAGACTAATTGGAATATAATTATGTCAACATATATGTATTTGCAATATCCCCCAGTGCGGCTAACTGGGTTATCAAAGGCGGGCCATGTCTGTCACTGTCTATGGTGAGAGGCATGTAAAAGAACCATTGCTGACTTTCGTAAAGAGTAGCTGCAAAGTCATCAGCGTGTTTCTGTCCCTTACTAAAAAGGGTTGTGACAGGAAGGGCATCCGACATAAAAACCTCTGCCAAATCAAATGATTCGCTGTGGCGACTCCCGAGTAAAAGGGAAAAAGCCGAAAGGAAGACAGACATATGTATTTGCAATATATACACAAAATTGAGAAATAGGTCAACCATAGGTCTGTTTTGTGTTGTATAAATGAAGGATGAAAAAAATACTCAAATATTTCCTGTAAACCACTTTATACATTTCTGGAACATTTTCAACTAACTGTCCCAGCCTGCTAGTTACTAATTAATGTTGAGATATTAGTCAGGTAAATAACAACGACAGTGTATTAATTTATATGACAACCATCACCAATGTATTGAGTATTTTCAAATTGAACACGAATTTGGCTGCAAATTTAAAAAAAAATGAACAAAATTAAAATAAAATTCCCATACATATTAAACTGTTATCAACAATGCGAGTAAGTTTATCGCACAGTGATTTTATCAATACAGATTACTTTAAGTTACATTTCAATGGGAGTTCACGTAATCTAAACGAAATAAATATTTAGTAATTACCTCCGAGTGTGCTTGTCTCTCAGCTATAAGTGCCATACATCCACGAGATCCATAATTGATCAGGTCGTTGCAATAAACACTCAAGACCTTGCCGGCGACGTCAGAGTTCTTTATGAAACTTCACCAAAGGTTCCGATACGTTCCGAGTCCGTTTGCTGATTTTCACCTCAAATTTCACAATCTTTTCTAGCCATTTCCACTTAAACTTATTAACGTCCATATCTGTTTCTGACACACGGGATTCCTCTTCTGTCATTAAAGTTCGCACCATTTTAAACACAACGCGCTGCAAATTTGCATTGAGCCAAGTCACTTTACATTAGGCTTAACACAGCCAATCAATGAGTGGCTTACAATATGTGAGGTGCTCCACCGAAAATAGTAGGCACTTGAAGCAAGTTCATTTGCTTGTGCTTGAGACAAATCCGAACTTCCGGGCTTTCAAGTGAGCAAGTGAGCTGTTGAATAATTGTTTAGTACTCAGCCTTCAGCTTGGATAAGTCGCATTTTGTCTCAAGCACAAGCAAGTGAACTTGTCAGAAGCGCCCCTATACCCCCCTAAAATTTTCTCCTCGGTCTTAGACTATTCACAGAAATTACCAATTTGAGATAAAAACCACAGAATTCTGCGGAAAATTGCCATGTATGTTCAAAACAAATGCCAAATCAAACGTGCGAATCATTCGCTGTGGCGACCCCTGGAAAGGGGAAAAAGCCGAAAGGAAATCTCTCTGAAGTACAGGATGTGCTAATCTCTGAATGAGCAGGATCAAATGACATTAGCTATACAGCGCTTGTGCTCGAGTGTGGAGTGGAACACTCAAAAATACAACATTTGCATTGGATAAGCATTAAGAGTGCATAAGGACATTGAGTGTTAACCCCTCACTGTTTTTATTCAGGATTATAATGGGGTTTTTTTTTTTTTTCTTCCTATAAGGGGCGTAACAAAATAATTGAGAAGCACTGCACAGGGCGTTCTTGGAGCATGGAGGAATACACACGTAAGAATATGAGGCTAATCGGCCCAAAAAAGCAATTTCCCCAGCAGAGCTAGTAAATCTAAATTTTGCTCGTTAAAAGGGGCAGATTTTTGGTGGGATTTAAGCTCGTATCATGGAAAATTCATTATAAGACACTCGTAAGTCAAGGTACTACTGTACAATCTAAAATAAATAGACTTGTCATGAGCCACCTCATGGAACTTTAGAGTGCCATATTAGAAGTATAGGACCATGTCTAATTAATATTATGTCATTCAATTTCATGCTACTGCACAGATTACTGCACCAACTTCAAGTGAACAAATACAAAGTGTACAGATCAGATGTTTCATACCTCCAAGTTGGTAACAGTTCGGTGCTGTTGATTAGTTTGCCGAGGCATGTTCTATCTATTACATCGATTGATAATATAGCTCCACATAATAATACAATATTTTCTGTGGCTGGTTTCATAAATAGTACTGTGTGTAATCATGATGAATGAAATGCAGAATAATTGCTTCACTGTTATTACAATCATTTCTAAGGAGTATAACATGTTTACCCAAGTGGTGAAACACCAACACGGTTATTTCTTAAACACACAATGGGGTACTAACCAGGCGGGACAGAGCCAGAGGGGGCCGGTTGCTTTTGCTCATGAAGAGTCTCTTAAGGATGACCCGGTTGAAAGGAGCATCTGAACGGCGAGCCAGGAACCTGTACAACTGTCATAGAATAACAAACAGGAGAAGTAAATAACATGCTAACTTGCACAGATTTAAGGTGATTCAATGTGGATATAATCTTTACCTATAGGTGGACTTCAATAGTCACATTACCAGGCATTGCCCATGGTTACTACAGCAAGTTCCCCATACAGTTTATCACGCTAAAGGATGAAGGCTAACACAATAGCTTTCTTAATCTTCCCTGATTGGCAGCACCTCAGAAATAGTTTTAAGTTGCAGAATTGACCCTTACTATCATGCATCACACCGGAGTGCAGACTGAACACCGGGCAGTCTGTAATGTTTGTGAAAAAAATATTAGTACCGTATTTTCACGACCATAAGGCGCACGTAAAAGTCTTCAATCTTCAAAAAAAAGTTGACAGTGTGCCTTATGAACCGGTATGCCTTATGTGTGGATGCAGCCTCGGTGCCATCTCGCTGACACCGTCAAAACCCAAGTGAAGCAAACTAATTCAGAGCTTACCATAATTCTGGTGGATTAACCAAAGAACTTCAACTGCTAGATATTGGTGTCAACAGGACGCAAGTTAAGAGGGATCCGGGCTTTATGTCCAAATACCAGAATAAAACACTGATACAGGTATCCTCCTGACACCTCAGATCAACCTGCTTGAATTGAAAGTTACACTGACACAGTACCTTAAGAGTAATGACAGCAATTCTGTAATGAAGACAATACTAATGTGCTGTCTCCTTAAGGAGGCGTGGCTGAGAGAAAGTCATGAACCAGGAAGCCTTCTAATCTTCGTCCCAGTTGATCGGACACCATGTCCGAGGGAATAACATAAAATATAAGAAATAATAGAGGAATCCGGGTTTTATGTCCAACTCACACAACTGTTACACGCAGATGCTGAAGATGAAGAATTTGATGGATTTGTGGAAGAAAAATGATTTGAAAAAGTGAGTTCAGTGTTTCATATTGTTACAGCTGAACAATGTTGAGAGTTATTGTGGGAGTTGAATCAAGTTTGACTTATCTGACTTCTGTTTCGCTTAATGCGTCTTATAATCCGGAGACGTGCAGAGTTGCGGCAACTACAGAGGGATAAAGTTGAGGAGCCATACGATGAAGTTATGGGAAAGAATAGTGGAAGCTAGACTAAGGGCAGAGGTCAGCATTTGTGAACAACAGTTTGGTTTCATGCCAAGAAAGAGCACCACAGATGCAGTGTTTGCTTTGAGGATGTTAATAGAGAAGTACAGAGAAGGTCAGAGGGAGCTGCACTGTGCCTTTGTGGATCTGGAAAAAGCATATGACCGGGTGCCAAGAGAAGAACTGTGGTATTGCATGAGTAAGTGCAGTGGCAGAGAAGTATGTTAGAGTGGTGCAGGACATGTATGAGAGATGTAAGACAGTGGTGAGGTGTGCTGTCGGCGTGACCACCAAATTCAAGGTGGAGGTGGGACTGCATCAAGGATCAGCTCTGAGCCTTCTTGTTTGCTATGGTGATGGACAGGCTGACAGACGAGGTTAGGCAAGAATCTCCATGGACTATGATGTTTGCAGATGACATTGTGATCTGTAGTGAGAGCAGAGAACAAGTGGAACAAAATCTAGAGAGGTGGAGGTATGCCCTGGAAAGAAGAGGAATGAAGGTTGGCCTCAGAAAATCAGAATACATGTGGGTGAATGAGAAGGACCCAGGAAGAACAGTGAGGTTACAGGGAGCAGAGATAAGGAAGGTGGAGGATTTTAAGTACTTAGGCTCAACAATACAGAGCAATGGAGAGTGTGGAAAAGAGGTGACGAAGCGTGTGCAGGCAGGCTGGAATGGTTGGAGAAAAGTGTCCGGTGTGATGTGCGATAAGAGTATCAGCAAGAATGAAAGGAGACGTGTACAAGACGGTGTTGAGACCAGCGATGTTGTATGGCCTAGAAACAGTGGCGCTGAGGAAAAGGCAGGAGGCAGAGCTGGAGGTAGCAGAGATGAAAATGCTGAGGTTCTCTCTGAGAGTAACGAGGATGGACAGGATCAGAAATGGGTACATCAGAGTGACAGCCCATGTAAGATGTTTTGGAGACAAAGTCAGAGAGGCTAGATTGAGATGGTTTGGACATGTACAGAGGAGGGATAGTGAGTATATTGGCAGTAGGATGCTGAGGTTGGAACTACCAGGCAGAAGGCCTAGAGGAAGACCGAAGTAGAGATTTATGGATGTGATGAAGGAAGACATGAAGGTCATTGGAGTAAGAGAAGATGCAGAGGACAGGGCGAGATGGAGGCGGATGGTTTGCTGTGGCGACCCCTGAAGGGAATAGCCGAAAGGAAAAGAATCATCCGGTGCGCCTTGTGTATGGATGGAGGCCGTTTAAGCGTGGTTCATTGATATTGCACCTTCTGGTCGTGAAAATACGGTGTATAAAACAGCTGCACGTTACATCCTGGTAGAAAAGGACCACATGCTAAACATCAGGGCTTCACTTAGTTGTTTCTATTCAGTCAAAATAGCCTTCAGTCTGTGGATTGCTTTCAATATAATTATTACTAATGAGTAGTTTCTCATTCTTAAAAACAAGACACAAAAGATTAGTTTTACATGTGCACTCACTGGTTATAATTAGATGGTCACAGCAATTGCAGATCTTTACATCCAGATCTGCTCTGGAGATGTTGCTGAACCATTTGGCTCTGCTTTTTCCTTGTGTTTTTCTTTAGCATGTCCCTGGCCTTTAATAATGACCTCTCCATGCAAACTGAGCAACACATTACCAGATATTCACTCTGTGGTCTACATTCATAGCCTCCACTGGGCCAAAAGTATGACACCACAGCAATGCTTTCTCGTTTGCTTCTGGGCTGTGACACATCATTGCAGAAGATCTACTGTGATTTGACTGCAGTGAAAAAGTGGTTTTTTTGGTTCAGCTTGGCAGCATTTAATGCATGCGAACCAATGTTTTAAATGCACAATTATTTAAATTAAAGATGAATGTGCATTTAGCACTGCAATACTTTTACTGGGTTGATTTCACACTACCATGCACCATGATTACTTTTATGGCAACTTTTTCATTTATCTTCTCATGGCCAAACAAATACTGAAAAAAACCCATAAGCACTACCTGCACTGCACTCTGGGCTGAAAAAATGGATCAATAGATGTGAAAGCAGTCTTGGTGAAAACGATTTATACTTTTAAATTGGAAAGCATAAACTGAAAAATACTCCTGTGTGTTACTCACCTTGACCAGGAGCCGCAGGTAGATGTCTTGGCTTTTGGGCTCCTTCCTGTGAACCTTGCGGTCCTTGTTGTGTCTGATGTCAACTCCCTGCAGAAACAGTCCAGATATTTAACACACTGCTACAGAATGAACATATACATACGTTGTACCTTTGTATGTCAGAGTAAACAAATCCTAAATCATTTGAAGACTTCAAGATTTGTCAGTCCTCTCACCGAATTATGCTAACTTTAGTCAGTTAGCTACCTCGGAAACATAATAAAATAGACTATAAAAATAAGTAAATGAATAACAATGAGTTTAACATCAAATAAACTATACTCTTAGCCATTTTGTTTTAACTACCATTTCCTTTACTATAAATAACTCCACACATCATTTTTTGCTAGCTGCCGTCGGCAAGTACAGAGCTAGCCGTTTATGCTAAACATCTCATAACACGGACTGTGTTGTTTTGGTAAAAAGAAAAAAAAAATGGAATTAGTTTGTTTTTCGTGTACTTTAAAAGAGAAAAAACAAGCAATAAATTTTGGGCTATTGTAACAGAAACGACCACAGCACAACACATATGCCTTCGTACAGATAGGAGAAAGGGCCGCTCGGCTAATTACACGAGTGAATATAAATATTATTGAAATAACTAAAAAAATCTGATCAATAATTCATCCAGGGATATCTGTGTGGTTCCATTAAATACATTTCGGCTAAATATGACAGCAAAACCATGAGGATGAGTACAGATTTTAAATGTTAACGGACCATAATAACTCAGGCTGTTACCTACCATCTTGGATTCAGAAAAAAGGAAGACGGAAGTTGCGTATTGGCACAATAAACCATTCAGCAGTCACTGAGATCACGTGACCAAAATCTCTCGACTTTTCTCAGTTTTTCTTGTATATCGATGACAAAAATGAGAAATGCATAAATATATATGAATGTACGAACAAAAAAAAAAAAATCTTCTTCTTTTCCTTTTGGCCGTTCCCTTCAGGGGTCACCACAGCGAATGGTCTTTCTTTAGGCCTTCTGCCTGGAACTTCCAACCTCAGCATCCTACTACCGATATACTCACCATCCCTCCTCTCTACATGTGCAAACCATCTCAATCTAGCCTCTCTGACTTTGTCTCCAAAACCTCTTACATGTGTTGTCCCTCTAATGTGCTCATTCCTGATCCTATCCATCCTCGTTACTCCAAAAAAGAACCTCAACATTTTCATCTCTGCTACCTCCAGCTCTGCCTCCTGTCTTTTCCTCAGTGCCACTGTTTCTAAACCATACAACATCGCTGGCCTCATCACCGTCTTGTACACTTTTCCTTTCATTCTTGCCGATACTCTCCTATGACACATTACACTTTTCTCCAACCATTCCAACCTGTTGTTTTTTTTGTTTTGTTTTTTTTGGGGGGATGCTTTTTTTTTTTTTGAGAAGTACTCTACAGAGAAGGTCAGAGGGAGCTGCATTGTGCCTTTGTGGACCTGGAGAAAGTATATGACAGGGTGCCGAGAGAGGAACTGTGGTATTGCATGAGGAAGTCTGGAGTGGCATAGAAGTATGTTAGAGTGGTGCAGGACATGTATGAGAGATGTAAAACATTGGTGAGGTGTGCTGTCAATGTGACAGACGAGTTCAGGGTGGAGGTAGGACTGCATCAAGGGTCAACTCTGAGCCCCTTCTTGTTTGCTATAGTGATGGGCAGACTGACAGACGAAGTTAGACGAGAATCTCCATGGACTATAATGTTTGCAGATGACATTGTGATTTGTAGTGAGAGCAGAGAACAAGTGGAGGAAAATCTAGAGAGGTGGAGGTATACTCTTGAAAGGAGACGAATGAAGGTAAGACAGAATACATGTGTGTGAACCAGAAGGAACGGTGAGGTTACAGGGAGCAGAGATAAAGACGGTGGAGGATTTTAAGTACTCACGCTCAAAGAGCAGAATAAATGTACCCAATTGAAAAATCCTGCCTGTTAGTTGGGCATATTGATAGTGAAAAATAAGAACAACCAGTTGACATGCTGTCAATTGCACCTATAGGCCCTATGCATATGTGCAGTTGCAGAGAGTGTTATTTGTCGCAGCTCCGAAGTCGTGATATTGCCAGGAATTTTGCAAAGATGTTTGTTGGTTACCCTTCTGATCAAGCCTGCTGCTCCTATTATGATGGGAATGACAGTGGTTTCCGGTTTCCACATTGTACAACCTACCGATCAGTCACAGGAGCATGTTCAGTGAGAGACTGATACCACTTAAATGTACCACTAAACGACACAGACGATCACTCCTACTTATAGTCGTTAAACTGTACAATTCCTCCATATAGCAACAACATCCACTCCTATACGCTCTCATTTTGCCCAACATTTACGTTCAACTGTTTATCATATTTGTTCTGCAAGCTTTTGTCATGAATGACAATGCAAGGCAATTTCTTAAATTCTTTTCTGTTGTCTTTCTTCAAAACTTCTGAAGGTATCTTTGGTGGAAGGCAGATCCACCCTTTAACAGCTGTAATCACCATTGGTTTCTCAGTTGTGCTGCTTATGTCCAGGTCTCAGGTGGGAGGCTAAAGTCACCCCAATCATATTTTAGTACATCTTTGAAGCAGAGTTTAGGTCTGCCAAATAACCAGGTTCCCTCTTTTAGCACAGAGTGTCGTAACATATGAAGTCTACATCTAGGTGGCATTCTGCCTATCTAAGATGCATATACTTGAATCTGGTTGGTAGTGGCTCAGATTTAGTAATTTAAAGATTTGGTTTGTAATTTTGTCTTCCCAGGCTTTACTCATGATGAATCAGAGGTTTCATTTCTGATCAAATCTTCTCTTACACCAAATACCTTCATGTCCTCCTTCACCACATCCATAAATCTTCTCTTTGGTCTTCCTTGAGGCCTTTTGCCTGGCAGTTCCAACCACAGTACTACCTGTGTCATGGTCGAGTTGTCAGTGACTAAAGCAACTAAACCCCACCCTTCGGCAACCTTGGTGTGAGAAGAGTGGATGAACACCTTGGTAATACTGTACATATCACTTTCTGACAGGATTTATTCTGGATCTGTTTATATAGGCATTAGTAATTTCGAATCTTAGACTTACATATAGATGTACAGTATTTATATATCATGAATCATGAACAAGGGCAGTGGTGGCCTGGTGATAAAGGTGCTGGATCACTGATCTTAAGATTGGTGCATCAAGCCCCACTCTCCACAAGTTGTCACTGTCCCCCCAGTGCAGCTAACTGGGTTATCAAAGAGCGATGCACACAATCTACTCAGTGATTAATAAAGTATTCTGATTCTTCAGAACCCGGACTTCACAAATAACGTGAACCAGATTTAATATTTCCAATCATATTAAAAATTTAAACAAATAATAAAAAGAGAATAAACTGAATACACGCGAAATGTATGACAATTAGATTTATATTTGTGTATATGACAGCCTTGCAGACGCAGCGAGCTGGGATTTTTGCCTACCTGTTAATTCACATGGTTCGGGAAAACCAAAAGTAAACAACAGCAATCGCTCCTAGAACTGTTAAATATAGCTGAAGTGTTCAATATGGAAGTAGCTCCCTACCGTAATGAGATGCTCACTCAAACTCCAACACTGGTTTGGAATCCGAAACACCTTCAAATGTTCATCATCATCAGAATCAAGGGACAACTGACTCCGACGGCACCATACTCCCAACACTTAGAATTGACTGTTTTCCAAATCCAGCTGTTCCTATTTTCTTTTTGACGTCCTGAACCATGTCTCTTTCTGTTTTGTTAATATAATTTGTTTTCACACGTGACAGGAAATTTGAATTAGAAACAGGATTACACAGGGCAACATGGTGTGCAGTCATGGCCAAAAGTTTTGGCGGTGATGCACGTTTTGTGTATTTGCAAATTTTGTTGCTTTAATTTTGGGGTGGTGTTCACATTGTTTCTAAACTATTATGCAGCATGATAACAAGCATTTTAATGAATTGCAAAGTTGAAGTCACACTACCATTTTCGTTTCATTTTAGGAGCAGAATAATTACTATGAAAGTTGTAGACATGCTTGAAATTATTATCTTCTGGTATTAGCAATGGTTACCTCCAAAGAAACCCGTACAGCAATCGTTGCATTACATCAAGATGGCCTCACATGCAAGGAAATTGCTGCTAAGAATGTGGCACCTGAAAAAAAACATTTACTGAAGAATAAAAGAACTTCAAGGAAACAGGTTCATCTGCAGCAAATAAGACTTCAGGACGTCCCAGAGTGTCCAGCATGCAGCAGGACCGTCTCCTCTTCAGGACTCAGCTACGGAATCGTGTTGCCACCAGTGCAGAGCTTGCTCACAATTAGCAGGAGGCAGGTGTGACTGCATCTGCCAGCACAGTGAGGCGAAGACTGCTGAACAAAGGCCTGATATCAAGAAGGGCAGCAAAGAAGCAAAAACTTCTCTCCAAGAAAAACATCAAGGACAGACAGAAATTCTGCAGGTAGTACCGTGAAAGGCAGGCAGGAGACTGATACAAGGTTATTTTCTCTGATGAAACCCCCTTTCAAATATTTGGGACATCTGGAAAAGCGGCTGTCAGGAGAAGAAAAGGTGAACATTACCACGAGTCCTGTATCGTGCTAACAGTGAAACATCCTGAGATCCATGTTTGAGGTCGCTTCTCATCCAAGGGAGTGGGATCGCTTACAATCCTGCCCAAAATACGGCCATTAATAAACAATGGTATCAAAACACTCTCCTAGAGCAACATCTCCCAATGATCCAAGAGCACTTTGGTGAGGATTTGTGCATTTTTCAGCATGATGGAGCGCCTTATCATAAGACAAAAGTGATCACAAAGTGGCTCAAAGATCATAACTTTGATGTTTTGGATCCATGGCCAGGAAACTCCCCAGATCTTAATCCAATCGAGAACCTATGATCCATCCCACCCCAGTGCGGCTAACTGGGTTATCAAAGGCGGGCCATGTCTCTCACTGTCTATGGTGAGAGGCATGTATTAGAACCATTGTTGACTTTCGTAAAGAGGAGCTGCAAAGCCGTCAGCGTGTTTCTGTCCCTTGCTAAAAAGGGTTGTGACAGGAAGGGCATCCGACGTAAAAACCTCTGCCAAATCAAACGTGCGAATCAGATGATTCGCTGTGGCGACTCCCGAGTAAAAAGGGAAAAAGCCAAGAGGAAGACAAACCTATGATCCATCCTCAAAAAACGGGTGAACAAGCAGAAGCCCACAAATTGTGAACAAGTTCGAGCACTGATAAGGCAAGAATGGGTCAGAATAAGTCAGGATGTTGTCCAGAATCTGATATCCAGCACAACGAAGAAGGGTCAACAGTAAATATCGACTCTCAGCAAAAAAGATGTATTCGCCAATAAAAGTCTCTGAAACATTTCAAATGTGTGTAATTGTTCCTGCTCATACCATAAAAATGTGTGTCTGTGGGGGAGGTCCTCACAAAGCCAAGCAACAAAATTTGCATCACTGCCAAAACCTTTGGACATGACTGTAGAGCAGGGTTCCCCAACCACGGGGCCATGGACTGGTTGGTACCGGTCGGTGTCTTAATTGGTTCGCAGAAGAAATAATTAATTATTTGTGTTTTATTAATTATCTGAGTCTGAACGATCTTTATTTGTGAAAAATCTTTTATTTTGAAAAATTACCGGATTCCCTTGTTCATTTGAGAGCTAAAATGTAACCCACAAGGGGACAGCACATGAACAGAGGGGAGTTGGACATGTTTCAAACAATAGCAGGGATTTTGGGTGAGATTGAAATCTCAAGCCTTCATTCTCCCAGCTGGTGCACCATCACCTGTGGTTTCTTTGTTTGTTTTTTTTTTTTTTTTTTAGAAAAGTTCAAGCGCTACTTCCCAACCAACTTTATTTCAAGCTGTTGAAAAATAACATTCATGAAGTGCTTGTTGTTGTTGTTGTTGTTGTTGTTGTTGTTGTTGTTGTTGTTGTTGTTGTTGTTGTTGTTGTTGTTGTTGTTGTTGTTGTTGTTGTTGTTGTTGTTGTTGTTGTTGTTGGCGGCAGTGGTGGTCTAGTGGTATAGGGTGCTGGATCGCTGATCCAAAGGTTGGGGGTTCGAGTCCCACTCTCCACAAGGTTGTCACTGTCCCCCCCAGTGCGGCTAACTGGGTTATCAAAAGCGGGCCATGTCTCTCACTGTCTATGGTGAGAGGCATGTAAAAGAACCATTGCTGACTTTCGTAAAGAGTAGCTGCAAAGCCGTCAGCGTGTTTCTGTCTGTCTTCCTTTCGGCTTTTTCCCTTTTACTCGGGAGTCGCCACAGCGAATCATCTGATTCGCACGTTTGATTTGGCAGAGGTTTTTACGTCGGATGCCCTTCCTGTCACAACCCTTTTTAGCAAGGGACAGAAACACGCTGACGGCTTTGCAGCTACTCTTTACGAAAGTCAGCAATGGTTCTTTTACATGCCTCTCACCATAGACAGTGAGAGACATGGCCTGCCTTTGATAACCCAGTTAGCCGCACTGGGGAGGACAGTGGCAACCTTGTGGAGAGTGGGACTCGAACCCCCAACCTTTGGTCAGCGATCCAGCGCCCTATACCACCCTTGATAAAAGGGTTGTGACAGGAAGGGCATCCAACGTAAAAACCTCTGCCAAATCAAACGTGCGAATCAGATGAGTCGCTGTGGCGACTCCTGAGTAAAAGGGAAAAAGCCGAAAGGAAGACAGACAGTTGTTGTTGTGATGATGATGATGATAATAATAATTACAATAATAGATAAGACTTTTCCTTTCATTCATACCTTCCTATCACACATCACACTGGAAACTTTCTCCAACCATTCCAACCTGCCTGCACACGCTTCTTCACCTCTTTTCCAGAATAATAGATAATTACAATACAGACGCTCCCCGACTTACGTTTTTAATTGGTTCCGGACGGCCGAACGTAAATTGAAAGTGAAGGTAAGTTGTAACAGTGACGTATGACGTGTGACGTATCATACTGTACTATACATCCATAAATAACCATTACCATATCTCATAAAACACCCCTAAATCAATTACTATAAACATAACATTGTAAAATAATATCAAATATAATCAACATTAATTTCAAATAAGTCACTTATTTATACCGAGTTACTTTACATGAAGCTTAAGGATGTTAATAGAGAAGTACAGAGAAGGTCAGAGGGAGCTACATTGTGCCTTTGTGGATCTGGAAAAAGCATATGACAGGGTGCCAAGAGAAGAACTGTGGTATTGCATGAGGAAGTCTGGAGTGGCAGAGAAGTATGTTAGAGTGGTGCAGGACATGTATGAGAGATGTAAGACAGTGGTGAGGTGTGCTGTCGGTGTGACCGACGAATTCAAGGTGGAGGTGGGACTGCATCAAGGGTCAGCTCTGAGCCCCTTCTTGTTTGCTATGGTGATGGACAGGCTGACAGACGAGGTGAGACAAGAATCTCCATGGACTATGATGTTTGCAGATGACATCGTGATCTGTAGTGAGAGCAGAGAACAAGTGCAGGAAAATCTAGAGAGGTGGAGGTATGCCCTGGAAAGGAGAGGAATGAAGGTTAGCCTCAGAAAATCCAGAATACATGTGTGTGAATGAGAAGGACCCAGGAGGAACGGTGATGTTACAGGGAGCAGAGATAACGAAGGTGGAGGATTTTAAGTACTTAGGCTCAACAATCCAGAGCAATGGAGAGTGTGGAAAAGAGGTGAAGAAGCGTGTGCAGGCAGGCTGGAATGGTTGGAGAAAAGTATCCGGTGTGATGTGCGATAGGAGAGTGTCAGCAAGAATGAAGGGAAAAGTGTACAAGATGGTGGTGAGGCCAGCGATGTTGTATGGCTTAGAAACAGTGGCGCTGAGGAAAGGGCAGGAGGCAGAGCTGGAGGTAGCGGAGATGAAAATGTTGAGGTTCTCTCTGGGAGTAACGAGGATGGATAGGATCAGAAATGAGTATATCAGAGGGACAGCCCACGTAAGATGTTTTGGAGACAAAGTCAGAGAGGCTAGATTGAGATGGTTTGGACATGTACAGAGGAGGGATAGTGAGTATATTGGCAGTAGGATGCTGAGGTTGGAACTACCAGGCAGAAGGCCTCGAGGAAGACCGAAGAAGAGATTTATGGATGTGGTGAAGGAAGACATGAAGGTCGTTGGAGTCAGAAAAGAAGATGCGGAGGACAGGGTGAGGTGGAGGCGGATGATTTGCTGTGGCGACCCCTGAAGGGAGCAGCCGAAAGTAAAAGAAGAAGAAAAGAAGAAGACTTTACATGAAGCTTAAAACAGCCAATCAACATGTGAAGTGCTCAATACCGAAAGTAGTGTACTTGCAAAAGTAGTGTACTTGCTGTGGGTTATACAGACTTCTGGTCTTTCAAGTGCACAAGGGTGCCGTTGAACTCGTTTAGAACACAGCCTGCACTGATGTAAATCCCAGCAAAGCAGAGAGCTCTTTCTTTTGTGTAAGTAAGTAAACTTTATTCAAGAGCTGCATACAAGAATATAAGAACAAGTACAAATCCTAATGAATATTAATATAAAAATAAGTATACACTCTTAGGATTCTCCTAAGAGATAATAAATATCTGTAATTGTTGTGTAAATTGTGCATTCGAGTTTTCATTCATATTACTGTACAGCTCTCTTTACTGCACTGAGTGTGCATGGTAGATTGTGCCGATCTGAGCAGATAGTTAATTCATCTCTGTGTATGAGACTTGCACCCATGCTGGTAGGCTTACGCTTCTGACCAATCATATTTGCTTCGGGTTACAAAAGTCCGCAAAACAGTGTAAACACAAACACAAAGATCACAGAGACGACGTCTTAACACAAGGGTAACACGATATATAACTGAGATATATGTGTAGATACAGTCGGCCCCCAATTTACGAAGATCCCTTTGTACGAAATCCCCGGATTACGAAAAACATTTCCCTGAGTTTCCCCGAAATACGAAACAACCCCCTCTCAGCTGCGGGCCTCCCAGATAGAGACAGAAGGAAGCTTCACGCTTTAGTTTTTAGTTTATTTTTTTAAGTTGTTTTAATTCAGTAAATATTTAATAAATGTGGGCGCATTTGAGCTCATCTGGAGTTCCGATCCCTCAAGGAATCAAATTAAAGTTGAGTTTGTCAAGCAGGGAATGCGCTTAGAATTCCACGTCTTGTGGGCGTGGCCCGCAGCGTGCGCACGAGAGAGAGAGAGAGAGAGAGAGAGAGGGAATAAAGCTTTAGTTTTTAGTTTATTTTTTAAGTTGTTTTAATTCAGTTAATGTTTAATAAATGTGGGTGAATTTGAGCTTATCTGGCATCCCGATCCCTCAAGGAATCAATTTAAAGTTGAGTTTGTCAAGCAGGGATTGAATGCGCTTTGCACTCTTGTGGGCGTGGCCCGCAGCTCTCGCGAGAGAAGGAGAGAGAGGTGTGTGTGCGTTAATAAGAAATGTTTAATAATGGTTTGATTTATAAATATGTTAATAAAATGGTTTAAAATGTTTTAATAAATAATTTTCTTTACTTTTAACACATATTTCATACAAAATTAGTGTACTTTTATTATTTTAAAGGGTTTATGGGGTTTATCCAGTCCAAGGCCTGGAGCCTTCTTGGTATCTGAGCAGGCGGAAGAAAGCCCGAGTCTTTGGCTCCCTTGTGCTCCCTGTCTTGCTCTACTCAAACGAGACATGGACGCTAGCTTGGACGACTACTGGACTCCTTTGTTACGACTTCTCTTCGCCGCATCTTCGGATACCGCTGGTGGGACTTTGTTACCAAGCGGAAGGTGCTCGGGGATGCGGGGATGGTAAGATGCTTGGCGTGTTTCCCACCTTCGGACCCAGCACACCGGATCCTGTCCGTTCGGGATCCTCGGGGCTGGAGCCGATCGCGGGGACGACCGCGTGCGATGTGGGTATGGGCCCTGTGCAGGCCTGGTCGATTGCCAGGAGACGGCCGGATGAGTGGAGGCGGCTGGTGGACGCAGCGAAGTGCTGTCCCGGCGCATGCTCTCATACCTGACCTGGGGGACAGTGACAACCCTATGGGGGGACTCAAACCCCCCAACCTTAGGATCAGCGCCCTATCCACTAGACCAGGGTTGGCGAACACGTGGCTCTCGACGCACGTGGCTCTTGATCAATAAGAATGTGTCTCTTTGCCTCGTTTCATTTTTTTAAATCTTAAAACACACTTAAATCCTTCAAGTGTTATTAAAAACAAATAATAAATCTTTTACTGTCGGCTGCTCCCTTCAGGGGTCGCCACAGCGAATCATCCGCCTCCATCTCACCCTGTCCTCCGCATCTTCTTTTCTGACTCCAACGACCTTCATGTCCTCCTTCACCACATCCATAAATCTCTTCTTTGGTCTTCCTCGAGGCCTTCTGCCTGGTAGTTCCAACCTCAGCATCCTACTGCCAATATACTCACTATCCCTCCTCTGTACATGTCCAAACTATCTCAATCTAGCCTCTCTGACAACATCTTACATGGGCTGTCCCTGTGATATACTCATTTCTGATCCTATCCATCCTCGTTACTCTCAGAGAGAACCTCAACATTTTCATCTCCGCTACCTCCAGCTCTGCCTCCTGCCTTTTCCTCAGCGCCACTGTTTCTAAACCATACAACATCGCTGGCCTCACCACCGTCTTGTACACTTTTCCCTTCATTCTTGCTGACACTCTCCTATCGCACATCACACCGGACACGTTTCTCCAACCATTCCAGCCTGCCTGCACACGCTTCTTCACCTCTTTTCCACACTCTTATACAGGCCATATCTACTAGACTGTCTTCCTTTCGGCTTTTTCCCTTTTACTCGGGAGTCGCCACAGCGAATCATCTTGATTCGCACGCTTGATTTTGGCAGAGGTTTTTTACGTCGGATGCCCTTCCTGTCACAACCCTTTTTTTTTAGCAAGGGACAGAAACACGCTGACGACTTTGCAGCCTACTCTTTACGAATGTCAGCAATGGTTCTTTAACATGCCTCTCACCATAGACAGTGAGAGACATGGCCCGCCTTTGATAACCCAGTTAGCCGCACTGGGGGGGGGGCAGTGACAACCCTGTGGACAGTGGGACTCGAACCCCCAACCTTTGGATCAGCGATCCAGTGCCCTATACCACCAGACCACCACTGCCCACAGGCCATATCTACTAGTATGTATCTGAAAGTGTGTTCAGTAGTTGTGTGTGTCAGAGTGTCTGTGTCAAAATCCCCCTCCCACCCCCCATTGGGATCAACGTATGATACTCTCAGTTAAAGCCAATGTGCACTCAAAGTAAATGTTATCAACTGATGAAATTAATAATGCTGTTTTCTTATAAAAACACATTTTATTACTAATCTTAAACTGCTATAAATGGTTCAGTTTTCTTTTCCTTTCAGGTGTTCCCTTCAGGGGTTGCCACAGCAAATCATCTGCCTCCATATCACCCTATCCTCTACATCTTCCCCTCCCACACCAACCACCCTCATGTCCTCCCTCACTTCTTCTTCTTTTTTTCTTTTCGGCTGTTCCCTTCAGGGGTCGCCACAGTGAATCATCTGCCTCCATCTCACCAGATCTCCTGCATCTTCTTCTCTTACACCAACTACCTTCATGTCCTCCTTCACCACATCCATAAATCTTCTCTTTGGTCTTCCTCTAGGCCTTCTGCCTGGTAGTTCCAACTTCAGCATCCCACTACCAATATACTCACTGTCCCTCCTCTGTACATGTCCAAACCATCTCAATCGAACCTCTCTGACTTTGTCTCCAAAACCTCTTACATATGCTGTCCCTCTGATGTACTCATTCCTGATCCTATCCATCCTCGTTAATCCCAAAGAGAGGCTCAACATTTTCATCTCTGCTACCTCCAGCTCTGCCTCCAGTCTTTTCCTCAATACCACTCACTGAGAACCAAGTAAGATTCATTATGACTCTTTTAGGGGAGTCCAGCAGCGGTGCCTAAAATGACTCCCCTAAGTCTCCACCCGACTCCCTTTATTATTTGACTGACTCTCATAGGAGTCAGTTTGACTCTTTTTGGGTTCAAGTGGACTCTTTAAAGAGTCCATGTTACTTCCAAATGAGATTAAATTTGTTAGTGAACCTAGATAAATAAAATTAGCATTGAAGGCACTGTTGCTGGACTCCCCTATTTAATTAGCCTGAAAAGTAAAACAAAACTAAAAGTTTTATTAAAACAAAATTTATTAAACAATAATCAATAAAACATATTAAACAATTAAAACAAAACATATTGAACTATAATCAGTCTAAAATAACCCAATGTGCACAAAGGAACATTTTACCAAAATAATGTAAAGCTCTAAACGACTAGTAAACTTGAAGACATCAAGATATTATTATGAATGTCTTATTTATTACTGGAGAATTAATGAATTATGCATTTGTGAATAAATACACTGACACAAGTAGGAAAAAAGCATTGGTCAGGGTCTTTGTCACACAAATGTCAACATTTTCTGCTCTGATTTGGAAGCCCACGTCATCACTGTCTATTGATGATCCGTGCCACTTGATTCGTGTTTGCAGAACAGAATGGTTTCCCCAAGGTTCTGTTTTAAGTGGAATAGTAGGGCCATCAGTGCGATGCAGTGTGAGATATCCGAAAATGATACAACCATTTATAACAGAATATAAACATTCCAATACAAACATTAGATCTATCGATTTTCATAATATTGGTGTCATTCAACATTTTGTCCTTCATAATCCCAATTTTTGTTGCTATAGCACTTGCAATTAATCAGACACTAATCAAAATATAGCAAAAACTTACATTTCTTCTCAGAATCAAGTTTAGCCGTAGGCAGCTTCTCTCTCATCTCCTTCACAACCTTAGTCTCCTTCTGGCCGGGAGGCAATCTGGTGAGTTTCCCCACAATCTGACTCGGGATACTTTCATACACGGATGACCAATTGCATTCCGTCAATCGAATGATTTCATCTGTGATCTGAAAAACACATACACATCACAAACATAATGAGTGGATTTTATGTCTCTTGGAGTGTGTAATCTTTTCTCTTTATATTGAATTTTTTCTCAACAGTGGACCAGAATTTACCCTTATTCACAATAGACAAGATTTTTTTGGATTGGCCAAGCGTTACCAAAAGCTGCATGGTTCCTGCCAAACATATTCAAACAGTCAGACAACTAAGCAGTAAAATAAAGATGTGGTTTTGATATCAACATTGACATTATGCCTGTGAATAATTCCATAACATTGAAGAGATAACCTACCAATGATACAAACACAGCATTTAGTAAATATGATTTTACAAAATGAAGTATTAAGGTCACATTAGTTGGTATCAATATAGTATTTAAGGGAAACGTATTCTTGAGGACAAATTTATTGTCAAACAAATGAATATTTAAATGTTGATCTGTTTATCAAAATCTCACTGGGTAAATTTTGAATCTTGTTTACATTCTCTTACACGTTTTGGAATATAAAACACAGACTGGAAATATTGAATGGAAATATTGAAAAACAAATTAACAAATAATTATATATTAATATGTGTATGACACACATGAAATTCTTGTTAAATTGAACTTACAAAGCAAGTTGCTTGTTGTTGTCCAACTGCTCTGAGGTAAAGTGCTATTCAAGATGGCGATTCTGTCCAAGTGACAGATAAGTGAATTCTCCTCCCCTTCCCCCACCCTCACTGTTTCTTCTACAAATACTGTACACAGCACAAAGTTAAAGACCGAACCGATTCCTCGTGCACAATCTCACTTGATCTCACCACATTCCCAGATGTCTAAGAGAATTACAACCAAACTTAAACTTATAGGTAAAGTCCAGAAAGTCCGAG
This sequence comes from Plotosus lineatus, assembly GCA_024760905.1. Taxonomy (NCBI): domain Eukaryota; kingdom Metazoa; phylum Chordata; class Actinopteri; order Siluriformes; family Plotosidae; genus Plotosus; species Plotosus lineatus. Next base: position 43,220,056 of record CM045728.1, read on the forward strand.
TTCGAATCTGGCCGTGTCATACCATAAGATGTTAAAATTTGGCAGCTGTTGCTTCCTGCTCAGCATCAAACGAACGACGACAGGTGCCCAGAGCGCAAAGCAAATTTCAATGTATGTTGTGTACTTTGTTGTTTGTTTAACACCGATATCGTATTACGCGTGGGAGGCATCCATCGGGAGTCAGTCTGGAAGACTGGGAGTCACTGTGCTTCTTTAGAGTCTGAAACCCCAAACTCCCAAATGACTCCCACTTTGACTCTTCATTGGCTCTCAGTGCTGGTGCTAAACCATACAACATCGCTGGCCTCATCACCGTCTTGTACACTTTCCCTTTCATTTTCGTCAATACCCTCCTATAACACATCACACCGGACATTCCAACCTGCCTGCACACGCTTTCTCACCTCTTTACCACACTCTTCATTGCTCTGGACTGTTGAGCCTAAGTACTTAAAATTCTTTAACCTTTGCTTTAACCTCGCCCTTCCTCTTGGGTCCTTCTCATTCAGACATATGTATTCTGTCTTACTGAGGCTAATCTTCATTCTTCTCCTTTCCAGGGCATACCTCCACCTCTCTAGATTTTCCTCCACTTGTTCTCTGCTCTCATGACAGATCACAATGTCATCTGCAAACATTATAGTCCATGAAGATTCTTGTTTAACCTCGTCTGTCTGCATGTTCATCACCATAGCACACCTCACCACTGTCTTACATCTCTTATACATGTCCTGCACCACTCTAACATACTTCTCTGCCACTCCAGACTTCCTCATGCAATGCCACAGTTCCTCTCTGGGCACCCTGTCATATGCTTTCTCCAGATCCAGAAAGGCACAATGCAGCTCCCTCTGACCTTCTCTGTACTTCTCTATTAACATCCTCAAAGCAAACACTGCGTCTGTGGTGGACTTTCTTGACATGAAACCGAAGTGTTGTTTACAAATGCTGACCTTTGCCCTTAGTCTCGCTTACACTATTCTATCTCGTAATTTCATTGTATGGCTCATCATTTTTATCCCTCTGTAGTTGCCACAACTCTGCACGTCTCCCTTGTTTTTAAAAATGGGCACCAGCACACTTCTCATCCATTCCTCTGGCATCCCCTCACTCTCTAAGACCTTGTTGAATGTTCTTGTCAGAAAGTCTACTGCTACCTCTCCTAGACACTTCCATGCCTTCACAGGTATGTCATCTGCATTTATCCAGGCTTGGGACCAGCGTTTGAAAGAATACTGGCTTGTGCGCCCCCCCCCCCCCACCACGGCTGCATTAAACTGCTATAAATAATATTCCATATAATTATATTGAATGAATCACGCTGCCTATTAATAAAATGAAGAATAAAATAGAAAGGAAATTATGACCCATTATTTTATTTCCCATTAACTATGAAAGAAGCAGAGAGCTTCAGAAAATTTGTAACAAGTACTTTCAAGGTGCAAAATGTTTTTCATGAAGTATAAATGACAACAAAAAACCAACAACAGAATGTTCAGTAAATAGCAGAATACTAATACAGTTCAATACAATTATTAAGGTAATGAAGAGCAATATATCTACCATAATCTTTAACAAAAAGAGGATGAGGAAGTCATAATCTGGTAAACTAATTGTGTAGTCAATCAATAATTTAATTAATCAATTAATTTGTGTAATAGCTATTGTCTGTCCTTCCGTCTTTACACCTATCTTCTATGCAGGCCAACAGCCAACTCCATTGTATTTTAATATGTATTTATAGACGTTTGGTATTTAGTTGTATAACAGATGGTTGAACTTCTGATGCTAATCATCAGAAGTGCCAGTGCAGGGAAACATTTGGCGTGAGACGAAGTAGGATGACGCAAAGAACACACCTTCCGCACAGTCACATGACCGTGCCATTTCTTTGAAGTTCAGTGACGACTCATAATCTGCCCAGTTGTTTTCGAGTTTGCTGTCACTTACCGACAGCTCTTTCCATTAAAGTGAACAAAACAGCAAAAATGGTCAGTGCTTTAAAAGTGGTTTCTATAAATATATTGAATGATCATTTTCCAATCAGCAGGCTAAGCTTTATTCCAACATTGTTTAGTTGGAACAAGAAATGCAGGCTTCCAGAGAATGAAGAGCAGTAGATAGTTTTATTGCATGGTACACTAATAATGAATGCTATGGAGAATTAATAAATTGAGAGTCATTCTTCTGCTGTCTAAAATGACACAAAAAGACCGTCCAGCCGAGTGAGATTCCTCCAACAAAAACTGTGCGTGCTACTGGAGGAACCAGAGAGAAGTTTACTGCCTGTAGTAAAAGAAAGAGCAGAAAATGTGCAGAAACAAAAAAAATTATCTAAACTTTTAAGGATTTCAATATGGGTGGATGGATGAGTATTATCATACTTGCATTATGGACCAGTAGACAACCCCAGTCTGCCAAAAAAAAAAAGATCAGAATAAAAAACGATTATAAATCACAGAGAATAGGGCAAAGTGTTTTATTCCAGTGATACCACAGCAATGTGGAACCAATTCAATTCTAAACTCATTTTAGAGCAACATATGCCATAATATTGGGTGGCAAGGTGATGTTGAGGTTAGCTTGTCTGCCTCACTGTGAGAATGTCATTGTTTGATTCCTCAGACACCCCCCCCATGCTTGAACGGCTTTTCTCCAGGTTCCAGTCTCCATATGTGCTCTTCTCAATTATATACATTTCGCATAAATTTTAATTATCTTCAGATACCGTTACACAGTGCTTTGGCTCTGCAGTTGCTCGCGCTGGAGATCGTCATAATCCAAGATAATTTAAAACATTAACGAACCGTAAAAATCTCATTTTAGAGTGCTTTTTTGTGCTAATGTTCCCATGAAGGACATGCTAAAAAAGAAAGAAGAAAAAAAGCCACTTAATTCAAAATGGATGTGGCTACAATTGATATTCCTCTCTTTGTTTTATCTCCAGAATTATTCAGCAATGTTCATCTTGCATTTGGTGCATAATTGTTAATTATCTCAAGGTAGCAATCCATTCAGACTGCGCCATTTCAGTATAGTACAGTAGGCCCTTGACTATTCGTGGTTTTGCACCCACGGTTTGAGTATTCGCTGACTGCTGAGCAACCGGCACGTGATTCAAATTCAGCCAATGTCTGTCCTCCTTTCTCCTGATTGGTTGAGCTGATGTCCCACCCCTTTTTCCTCATTCGCGCACAAGTTGTCAATGAGCAACAATCTTTTTTTGTGTGTTTTTTAATTACCAGTTAAGCTCTATACCACTCAAAGGCTATGCGTCTTCTTTGGCTCAGCGATAGAAAACGCTTGATGTCTCTTCTGAAGAAATAAGACTTTCTCCTGAGAAACGACGGTTTTCTCTGAACTGTTGTATTAAAACCTTTTTCAATTATTATTCCAGTACAGTACCTAAGTTGATGTTTATGCGTGCGATTTTATGTTCTGTAGCATGTTTAACAAACGATACCAAAAAGATAAACTTTATTACAGTACTCTTGATGTCCTTTTACATTGAACTTGGAGTGACGTCTCCAAGATGGCGCTGCCCAGAGGGCGACGTCGCGGAGTTCTCAGAATCAAATTGTTTCTTTGTTCGTTTTAATTTGTTTTCTATGTTGTTTTGTTTGTTCGTGTTTTGCACTATGCTCGTGTACGACCGGTCGACTCTACTACAGCTATAAGATCGGAGTATCTTCGGGCGTGTATAACTAAGCACGCTCAACTGGGCTTCTTGTTAGCCGGGCTGCAGCTAGCAGAGCTAATATGCTATGGTAGGCAGCTCAATGCGAGCCGCACCCCAGCTAACAAGAAGCCCAGGCGGGAAGGGGCCGAACAATGACTCCGGCGCTTGGGATTGCAGGGGTTGAAGGCCGTGTAGTCGGCTGGTGCAATCGCCTCATCGGGTGTACTCTCCTCGAGCCATGGTTCACAGAAACAAAGCAGATCCTCTGTGCTGCAATCTGAGCATGAAGCTCGTCCATCTTGTTTCGCAGGGACTGAACATTTTCGAGTAGTACGGCCGGAAGTGCTAACCAAGCCTCTGAGAACTCCGCCTGGGCTTATTGTTAACTGGATCTCCCATAGCATATTAGCTCACGATAGAAGTTGTTGCGTGCTTAGTTGCTCGAAGCTGAAGCTGCTCATAGCTGTACTAGAGTCGACCGATCATAGTCGAGCATAGTGCAAAACATGATCAAACAAATAAAACAAATTAAAACGAAAAAAGAAACAATTTGACTCTGAGAACTCCGTGATGTCGCCCTCAACAGCAGTGCCATCTTGGAGACGTCACTCCAAGACGTCACTTCAAATTGATTGTCAAAGGACATGAAGTGTAATAAAGTTTATCCTTTTGGTATCATTTCTTAAACATGTTACAGAGCATAAAATCTCACGCACAAACATTCTCAGAATTAACTTAGGTACTGTACTGGAATAATCATTGAAAAAGACTTTAAAACAAGTGCTTTACAACAATATATGCTGTATAATGTTTATATTTTATCATCAATAAAAATAAGAGTGGGGCAGTATGGTCTAGTGGTATAGGGCGCTAGATCACTGATCCAAAGGTTGGGGGTTCGAGTCCCACTCTCCACAAGGTTGTCACTGTCCCCCCCAGTGCAGTTATCTGGGTTATCAAAGGCCGGCCATGTCTCTCACTGTCTATGGTGTGAGGCATGTAAAAGAACCATTGCTGACTTTCGACAAGAGCAGGCTGCAAAGCCGTCAGTGTGTTTCCACCCTGTGATGGCCTGGCGAGCTGTCCAGGGTGTACTCTGCCCTCACCCGGAGTTGGTTGGAATGGGCACCAGCCTCCCCGCGACCCGAATGAGGATGAAGCGGGTACAGAAAATGAACTGAACTGAAAAATAAGAATAAACATTGGAAAGTTTTTCTTAATCATAACTATATTTTAGTACATTAATACTGTATTAATGAGTAAGACTGTCTATAGAATGTGTTTAAGAAGCATATTTTAACGCATGTAATAGATACATAGTATTTTACTTCCGGCTGCTCATTCGTGCATGTGACGTGATACATGGGGTTTAACTTCCGGGTACAGAACTCGCGGATTATCTCGATTCGCGGGAGGGCTCAGAACCGAACCCCCGCGAATGTCGAGGGCCTACTGTACATGCTAAATAAAAACATGATGGGGCTTAATTTATACAAATTTTAAATAGACTTTTTATGCATCGATAATATAAGTATCAGTGGGCTTTAAGCATAATTATAGAATATTTATGATAGATCTACATTCTAACTAATAAAACCGACTGACTGTTGAAGAAGTAATTAAAATGTTTTGATTCATGGAATGAAGGGGAACATGATAGAGGAATTAGAGCACTCAAGAATGCTATGGTTAATAAATCTTTTAGCTTGTTTGGCATCGTGTTCTTCATAGTAAATAACTTACCTTGTAGGATGTCCAGAATTTGTTTTTCCAATCTTCTAAGACGTTATCTCGCCTTTCTAAAATGCTTACTCCTTTCGAGAAAGTAAAGACTTTGTATTAAACAATTAAATGACTGTATATTATTGCATCTTGCCTAGATTTATTTATTCTTTTGGTACATCATCTTTTCAGTGGCAAATAAATTAATATAATTAATAAATGAAATAATCATTCTAAAAACATGATGTTTTGTATTGTGTATTATGTGTTCCATAAACACTTAATTTCTCACCTATGTAGAAAGCACTTATCGTTGCAGGAGCAGCAATTAACTGATCCAGGAACACTTTAACAAATATGACTTTGGCCCCTCCACCAGGAAACAGCTTCTCTAATGCCCGCAGCCAGTTGTAGTTGAAGTTAGAATGAAAACACAACCCCACCAATGCTATGTGAAATGTCTGGCTCCAGTTAATACTGTGAATTGGAACATTTATTCCTGTTACTGATGAATCCTTGACTTTCACTGAGTGCCTGCTCCATTCAGTGTGTTTGAGGTCAGCTACAAGTCGTTCATCTCTTGATGTAATTGATGAGTCCTGTTCTGGGAATTCTTCACCAAGCTTTGGGCTTTCACGATATGTGTGTCCCAGTATATTTTGCTGAATTAAGTCTGCGGTGGCAAACAATGTAGTATAGCCCACCACACTGGTAATGTATGGATAGGATCTGAACATGCCCCACACTCTATTCATGCTGCCTGTTAGAATGAAAGATAAATGAAATGTGAGAAAACTCTCACATTGACCTAGTGTTCACGTTGGTAAAAGTAATATTTAACAAATTATTACATGCATGCCAACTACTTTTGGAAATGTTCAAACTAACAGAAAGCAATAACTCACCTTACAGTTGACAGATCCTGACACAAAGATTGACATGGATTACTGGGAATATTCTAATAAATCTTAATCTAATCTAACTCCAGAAGACAAAAGAAAGCTCAGTCCAAACCTTGACAAATGAGAGTTAGACTCAGCAGTGGGTCAAAGTTCTATGAATGCAAATGAATGGGTGATAATGATAAGACTTTTGCAGACACAGCAAAGAATGTGAGAATAACACATGGTGAAAATGGCAGTAGATAATAAACAGCAATAATGAATGAGAGCAAAGTAAGAAAAAGATTAATACAACACATTTGTAATTTTGTATTTCGTTACTTATAAAAATTAACCAATCATATATTTACAACAAGCCATATCAGTAAAATAGATCAATATGACTTTTGCTGCAAATATATGAATAGTCAATTTTTATAAGTAACGGAAAATAACATTTCAAGTAATTTAAACACACAATTAAAGTGTCTCGTCCACCAAGTGGAACCAACTATCCTGCTTGTTGTCTTGTGGAAAAAAAAAAAAGATTCACATTTTTAGCGCTTACCACCCAAAATGATTGTCTTTATGTCACACGGTGATTTGGATTCACCAGAGCAATGAATTCCTCAGAGTGGCTGATACTGAATGTGGAGTTCCCTCCAACCCAAAAGCATGTGGTCTTCTGGGGTGATTGCTGAAGCAACTGGAGTGTATATATTCTAAAAATAGGTCTCCAGCCCTACACTGCTAATGTTACTTGTGTTCATCATCATAATAGGAATGACGCTATTACTTAGAATTACGCTAAAATGTTAGCAAATATAATAAGATCCTAAAGTGGTTTTGTTTTAAATTCTTATATCATCATAATTGTGGTAAATCACAGGTAATAAAATGACCTACCTTTATTTTGAATCCCATGGACTTTGATGTATTTTTTGATTTGACTACAAGTTTGATATAATCTGCATTTTAATTGAGGACCTCATCAATCAAGCCAACACGCCCTCCATGGAGGAGGAAGACCCTGAAGGAAGGGGTCTGCCCATTGCTGATACTGAGGTCACCAAGGTAGTCAAAAAGCTCCTTGGTGGTCGGACTTCAGGGGTGGATAAGATCCACCCTGGATAGCGTAGGGCTTTGGATGTTGTAGGACTTTCCTGGTTGTCAGCGTTCTTCAACATAGCGTGGTCATCGCGGGCCTTACCTCTGGAGTCCACCAAGGCTGTCCATTGCCACCAATTCTGTTCATAATTTTTATGGACAGAATTTCTAGCTGCACCAGAAGCACTGAGGGGTTTTGGTTTGGTGGCCATAGAATGGCATTTATGCTTTTTTGTGCATGATGTTGTCCTTTCTGCTTTGTCAATCCGGAACCTCCATCTTTCATCGGAGCGATTTGCAGATGAGTGTGAAGGCGTTGGGATGAGAATGAGCACCTCCATGACCTGAAAGCCATGGTTTCTAGCCTACAAAGGGTGGAATACACCCTCTGGGTCTGGAATGAGGTCCTGCACCAAGTGGAGAAGTTCAAGTATCTTGGGGTCTTGTTCACAAGTGAGTTAAGAGCTTATAGTTGTCTGCCATGGTGAAGAGGGAGCTGAGCTGGAAGGCAAGGCTCTCAATTTACCAGTCAATCTACGTTCCAACCCCATCTATTGTCAAGAGATTTGGGTAGTTGTCAGAAACTCAGACAGCTTTCTGAGTGGACATATCACAGAGTGGCTGTAGGACCAAGTATTTCTATCAATTTTAACTTAAATTTTCCGTGATTGCAAGCTAAGCGTTTCATATTAAAGTTAGATAAGCATGGATCATGTACCTGGCGTTCTCAACGTACTTCTTTGGTTTCTTCTTTGGAAACCCTGTTGTTTCCAGAAACCAGATAGTACCCTTCAATGTTCTCAGGAACACCAGCTGGCAGTCCTGTCCATGGAACTTGCTACAATTTTAGAACATCTGGTGGAAGGCATCATCCCAGAAAAACCCTATGTCACATACTATATTACTTGTGATGTCAAGTGCCTTGAGGAAGGCACCCAAACTCAATCTGTCACTAGTTACCAGGCCACTCAGGTTTGCTTTTGGCACTGTAACCCTCTCTCTGCACACTTATCTCCTCTCATCATTGATCAAGGTACCCAGACTGAAGATGTCCTGGCAGATGATGGGTCTAAGTCCTCTTATCTTTCTCCCGCTTACTCATTGCATTCACCCTTCTGGACTCATTCCTCACTTGACTACTCTTTCCTGGACTCTCCAAATGATTATATATCAACATCCCCTGTTGACCCCAGGTGCCTTTTACAAATGATGACATATTGATTCCAGAGATCACCTTGGAGTGGCTATCTGATACGCCAACACTATTTTAATCTCCTAGGGCAAATATTCCCTGATTTGCAACATTGTTTAATAAATGTTCCCTTGACTTTTTTTCTTCTCTCAGCGTGGTTCTTTTACCCTAGTATACTGTATTCTCAAGATTACATTACATTTGTGTGTGTGTGTGTGTGTGTGTGTGTGTGTGTGTGTGTGTGTGTGTGTGTCAAGGTTAACATGAGTTCACACAATTATTAGACAAGTCTAAGAGTTATAACCTACACAGCTTAATATAAACAATTTTTAACATCACACATTTATCTTTAGGTTGATATAATCGATTTTTTTTCCACATAGTGATCGAAAGAACAAGATCGCAGAGACAAACGGCTGAAATGAGCTTTCTTCGTAGAGTGGCAGGGCTTTCCCTTTGAGATAGGTTGAGAAGCTCAGTCATCTGAGAGGAGCCTGGAGTAGAAACTTTTGAGAGGAGCCAGTTAAGGTTGTTTTGGCATTTGGTTAGAATGCATGCAGAACGCCTACCTGGTGTGGTGTTTCGGCCATTTTGAAGAGATGGAGGAAGTGGTTGGGGAGAAGGATGTCTGGACCTCACTCCTTAGGCTGCTGACCCCGTGAGCTGACCCTGGATTAAGTGGAAGAAGATGATGATAATGTATAAAAATACTAAAAAAAACCCAAAATAATATTTAAAGTTATATTAAAAAAAAATGAAATGAAAAATACACAGACACCCACACACACACACACACACATGCACATGCACATAGACAGAATATGTGCAACACTTTGCAAAGGTTTTAGGCACATGTAAAGGAATGGTGCAAAACTAAAATGCCTCATATGGTGGTACCTTGACTTACAAATTTAAGGGCAAGCTCATAAGCCATTCCAACTCCCTCCCAAACTCATATAACCTGTCACAAACACATATATTTGACCTAATATATTAAAGATAAACATGTAAAAAAAATAAATATTTCATAATAATACATGTACATTAACATTAATAATAATAATTAATAATAAATAATAATAAAACAAGAATAAACAATTTTCAACTAACCCTTCCGTTCATCAACTGTGGCGAAGATGTTATGTGGGCAGGCACGAGGTGGTGGTTAACAGAGAAGGAGGAGGATAATTTTGTGCATGTGCACGTTTCAAATGCCAGCGAGGTAGGGCTTGTGGTGAACTTCCACAAGGCCAGTGCTTCTCAAATAGTGTGGCTGATGCCCGGGGGGCGCGTATGACCCTGGGGAACATGCTTTTTTTCTCATACTGTACTAGATTTAAGTGTAATTGCGCTTCCACTCCAGTAGTTGGCAGCTGTGCTCTCACTGTCGCACTATGGTGAAGGGAAAAAGCACCAAGCAAACGATATGAAGTGCAGTACTTTTTATAGTCGAGCACGAGGCGCTGGGGGGGGGGTGTGCGTGCAATGTTTTTTCTTCCTATAGGGAGCGTCACAGAAAATAATTGAGAAGCACTGCACAAGGCGTTCTTAGAGCGTGGACGAATACGAGGCTAATCGGCCCGGAAAAGCCATTTTCCCAGCAGAGATCGTAAATCAAAATTTTGCTCATTAGATGGGGCAGATTTTTGATGGGATCGGAGCTCATATCAAGGAAAATTCATTATAAAAGATACTCATAAATCAAGGTACCACTGTATTTACATATAAATAATGACATTAAAGATGTCTTCCATAAAAATTCTATAAAGCACAGTAAAAAAGTAACGAATTAAACTAATTAAATATAAAGTGTGATGACTTTTTGTTTAAAAATAGTAAGCCATCAGGTTTAGTTTGTGCAGTTTTACCGGGTGTCTTCAGAACCAGCAATGGGTCTCCTGGAAAAGTGACTGCCACACTTGATTCTTTATCTAGATGTAAATTGCAGCAGCCTTCATTATATTTTTGTATGAAAAGTGGTCTCTTATACGTAATATGCTGTTTTAAATATCGACATACTGTACTCATTTTGTGCAGGGAAACTTGTGTGTGTGTGTGTGTGTGTGTGTGTGTGTGTGTGTGAGAGTAATTATATATAATTTTCACATTTTATAATATATAATGTATTGCATATTTTGGTCAAAATGTATAAATTCAATTAAACCAATTAAAGGTAATGTTTTACATCATTAAAACACACACACACACACACACACACACACACACACATATATATACTGGTCCTTCTCAAAAAATTAGCATATTGTGATAAAGTTCATTATTTTCTGTAATGTACTGATAAAAATTAAACTTTCATATATTTTAGATTCATTGCACACAAACTGAAATATTTCAGGTCTTTTATTGTTTTAATTCTGATGATTTTGGCATACAGCTCATGAAAACCCAAAATTCCTATCTCAAAAAATTAGCATATCATGTTCAGGTACTCTAAACGAGCTATTAACCTAATCATCTAAATCAACCAATTAACTGCAAAAGATTCCTGAGGCTTTTAAAAACTCCCAGCCTGGTTCATTACTCAAAACCGCAATCATGGGTAAGACTGCCGACCTGACTGCTGTCCAGAAGGCCATCATTGACACCCTCAAGCAAGAGGGTAAGACACAGAAAGAAATCTCTGAGCGAATAGGCTGTTCCCAGAGTGCTGTATCAAGCCACCTCAGTGGGACGTCTGTGGGAAGGAAAAAGTGTGGCAAAAAACGCTGCACAACCAGAAGAGGTGACTGTGGAAGATTGTGGAGAAGGGCCGATTCCAGACCTTGGGGGACCTGTGGAAGCAGTGGACTGGGCTACAGGTGCCGCATTCCCCAGGTCAAGCCACTTTTGAACCAGAAACAGCGGCAGAAGGGCCTGACCTGGGCTACAGAGAAGCAGCACTGGACTGTTGCTCAGTGGTCCAAAGTACTTTTTTCGGATGAAAGCAAATTTTGCATGTCATTCGGAAATCAAGGTGCCAGAGTCTGGAGGAAGACTGGGGACAAGGAAATGCCAAAATACCTGAAGTCCAGTGTCGAGTACCCACAGTCAGTGATGGTCTGGGGTGCCATGTCAGCTGCTGGTGTTGGTCCACTGTGTTTTATCAAGGGCAGGGTCAATGCAGCTAGCTATCAGGAGATTTTGGAGCACTTTATGCTTCCATCTGCTGAAAAGCTTTATGGAGATGAAGATTTCATTTTTCAGCACGACTTGCACCTGCTCACAGTGCCAACACCACTGCTAAATGGTTTACTGACCATGCTATTACTGTACTCAACTGGCCTGCCAACTCTCCTGACCTGAAGCCCATAGAGAATCTGTGGGATATTGTGAAGAGAAAGTTGAGAGACACCAGACCCAACACTGTGGATGAGCTTAAGGCCGCTATCGAAGCATCCTGGGCCTCCGTAACACCTCAGCAGTGCCACAGGCTGATTGCCTCCATGCCACGCCGCATTGAAGCAGTCATTTCTGCAAAAGGATTCCCGACCAAGTATTGAGTGCATAACTGAACATAATTATTTGAAGGTTGACTTTTTTTGTATTAAAAACACTTTTTGTTTTTGGTTGGATGAAATATGCTAATTTTTTGAGATAGGAATTTTGTTTTTTTATGAGCTGTATGCCAAAATCATCAGTATTAAAACAATAAAAGACCTGAAATATTTAAGTCGGTGTGCAATGAATCTAAAATATATGAAAGTTTAATTTTTATCAGTACATTACAGAAAATAATGAACTTTATCACAATATGCTAATTTTTTGAGAAGGACTAGTATGTATATATATATAAAGCTGAAAATCATAGCATAGAATGTTTTGTTCAAAAGGTCATTCCTAAGCTCTCTAACAAATGCCATGGTAGCAATAAGAAAGCAAGTGAACGCATAATAAATTACCCATAACCTGTTGAAAGATCATTCCTTACTAGTCTCTTATGTAGAATTTTTTTATAGATACATAAAATTACCAATCCTGCTGTGCATCCATGTTGAAATGTGAAGGCAATTTATTTGTGTAGCAACAAGAACAGCTCTCTGACAGGAGAATGTGATAATGAGGCCTGACAATTAAATCGATCAATTAAAGCCTTTACATTCTGAACTGGCAGGTTTCTATTTGCTAGCAATTTAATAAGCAGCCTTTGGGTCCTTCCACAATGCATACAGAGTCCACACGACCAAAGCAATTGACTCTGAGATAATTGCCCCGCTCTTCTTTCTTGACCGATCAATAGACACTTCCCACTCTCATTGTCAGTGCTGTCTTACCATTCTGATTTTGAAAAGATGACAGAAAGCCTTCATTTACGTCTTTTCTGAAGCGTCCTCAGTACCGTTGCACTTTAAACTCATTCTTTCTGACTCCCTCCCCGCAGGGTGTATTTATATGTATGTAATCGCTTCTGACTCCATCTATTTGTCACTGCTGCCAGATAGTGCAGAGATAACAAATGCTCAGGATAGGTGAGTATAGAAATTGGTATAATTTTAAAATAATTCATGTCATTTCAACAATTTTAAAAGAATATATGTCAGAGCAACCATGTGTAGTAGATTTTATTTTTTTGGTATATTTTTGAACAAGTTTAAAGTCTGTAGTCTGTAATGATCCTCTTGTTAGGAAACTGTTGTGCTCTTGCTGATGATGCATAAGTGTCTTATATTTACATTCAAATGGTTTGAATATCTGAATATAACAGAAACATGTAAATTGAATACCAAGAACCACATTCAGGACAAAATCTGAACATTTTCACTTTGATTCACAAAATTTTGAAATTGAATTTAATTTATGGTTGGTGAATTTTAATGTTTAAAGTGTAATTTAAATTGCGGCCAGTGGCGGTCTAGTGGTATAGGGCGCTGGATCGCTGATCCAAAGGTTGGGGGTTCGAGTACCAATCTCCACAAGGTTGTCACTGTCCCCCCCAGTGCAGCGAACTGGGTTATCAAAGGCGGGCCATGTCTCTCACTGTCTATGGCGAGAGGCATGTGAAAGAACCATTGCTGACTTTCGTAAAGAGTAGGCTGCAAAGTCGTCAGCGTGTTTCTGTCCCTTGCTGAAAAGGGTTGTGACAGGAAGGGCATCCGACGTAAAAACCTCTGCCAAATCAAACGTGCGAATCAGATGATTCGCTGTGGCGACTCCCGAGTAAAAGGGAAAGGGCCGAAAGGAAGACAGACAAGGTGTAATTTAAATTAAACTTAATTTACATTTGCATATTGATGTTCGAATAGAATACTATTAATTTTCAATCTTACATGTACTGTATTCATTTAATGGACTGCTTAATCATAATTAGAGCTGCAGGGAGCCTAGCACCCTTCTCAGCCGATTCGGGCAAGAGCGGATTGCAGGCTGGATAACTTGCTAGGCCATCACAGCAATTTTACATTATATATTAAAATTATTGTTATATATATTTTGAGATAATGCCCTTTACTCTCATGCATAAAGAGGTATTATACTTGCTGAACAGAAAAAAGTGTTTTTAATTCTTCTCTCCTTTGTGCTAAGAAATGCATCCATCTAACACTATATCCTTTGAACCGGGTCTGGAACGGGGAGCGCCATGGGGCCGAGACCTTATTACATTTATGACATCTGCAGCTGGTTACATGATGAGGACTTTGCAAAAGCCAAGGAAAAATAAGCCATCCAAACGGCAGGTCAATCATCGTAGATTTTTACACAACATGATCCAGAGGTAAATCATAAAACCAGAAAATCTATTTTTGCTTTAATCTTAAGCAAAAATCTTCTTTTTCTTTACCAAAACGTATTTGTTTCAAATCTCATAGGAAATTTGCAGAAATAGAGGCTGCCAATCATCAGTCTTCTTCAGCTATTTTTGCAGTAGACACAGAGTCACGAAGACAATCCGACGCAAAATGGACTGACAGACAGGAATCAGTAAAAAACTGGAGAAAAGGTGACATTGCCCATATTGTTAATCTGTAGTTCTGCTGGAGAGTATTAGCGTTGTGTTTCTATTTATATTTTTTGACGAAATCCCATCACGCTTGTTTCTCTGCAGGCTCTTCTGTCTTTGATGAAGTTGATACAAAACCCCGAGATGATGACAGTGATACCAGCGCTTTAGATAGTCTTGTGTGTAAACCTAATGAAAGCTCATTTACAAAAATCTCTGTGAATAAGCTGAACAGTGAAAAAGTCAACCAGATAAGAGATGATGGGGAGCAGGTAGGACATCTCAGCAAGAATTTACCACAAGAAATCTCCGAAAAGGAACAAATTCAGTGTGCATCTTCTGATTTGAGGGATTTGACACCTACTACCAGCATATTTCGAGAAAACAGTACATGTCCTTCACTTGATAGTAATGAAAGACTAACAGAAAATTCTCATCAACAGAACCACAATTTACCCCATGGACAACAGCAACAACAATATTCAGGGTTGGCATGGTTTGATTCATTGCCCACTTCACCAATTTCCCCATTGTCTTTAAATTCATGTGATTTTGAGGTACAAACCGAACCAGACTGCAACCACAATTTCCAAATTCAACATACTGCAGAGAGTTTACAGAAGGATTCAATGGAGAATCTTGAACTGTTGGATTTGGAAGAATATTTACAGCAGATTGGCCAAATGGACTTGCCTGCATGGAAATGGACAGTTTGGGACATCCATCATGAACAGGATATGAACTGCTTTCAAGACAGCATTCCATTCCCGAATACTTCACATGCACATTTTTCGATGGACACACAAGTATTCTGCAATGATGGGGACTGCCAGATTGCCCCACAGCTTGAAAACACTGCAACTGACATGCATGGGGAGGATGAATTGAGAAGTAACAAATCTTACGGTCTCACCCACTGTCGATCCAGTGATGACCACAATCATGCAAGACAAACAACAGCGACAGTGGACTGCTCCATAAATCAGACTGAACTTAGTAGTGCGGTGAATAAGGAGCATCGTAACTCAACCAGAGGTACTCAGACCGCGTGTGAGCTAGCTAGCATAACAAGTCATGCTTTCCAAGAACCTAAACATGACTCTTTAGACAAGACTCAACATAAAAACTGGGAACAACAGCTCAGTTACTACAGTAATGTATTAAGCGTGACAAAAAATGCTTATTATTCACCGACAGATAAAGAAAGGGCGGAGTCAGAACCAACTCAAAATCCAAACTTGGACCATTCCAACCCTGTAAACTCTCTGTTTTCAGCAGCACACGGCTATAGCTTTGATATTCCAGAAGCCAATTGCAACAGCAGAACAGCCTTTGCAAATATTACTGGTAATCAGAGTATTCAGAGTTTTGAGGGCATTGCTCAGTCGTTTACTGCCCCTTATCAAAATATATACCCTCATCCAGTTTCAACTCCACCACTGAATGATGACTGGCTATTCGGCAACATACTAACAGAGGTGGACTTCGACAGTTTTGTCAGCTCACATAGACATACCTACTATTGAAGAACCAATGAGAAATCAATTGTTGCTAATATTTAGCATTCTGGACAAGTAAAACTAAAAATATGTCAGAAGGAAAAAAACAAAATCATCTATAAAAAATGCTGCAAAAATCGAACAAACTCAAAGGTCTGTTTGAACTGATGGATGATTGGCTGGTGATTGCCATGAGCATATGAATGCATCACTTGGAAGACCTGATTTTGTTTTTTTTTTTTTTTTTAAATTTCCCTCTGTCTGTACACACATTGCCCTGATGCATTCAATAGATGCACTGTAAAGCTAAAAATTTGTGAACACCTAACCATAACACGCTTCTGAATAAAATGTAATGAGTATATGCGGATATTAGTAGAATGATACACCTATCAAAATCAATGACGTGTGGTATATTTAAAATTCACCCGAGTCACATTTTATTCATGTAGCCAAATTAAGAAAAGCATCTAAATCAGGGGTGTCAAACTCGTGCCACAAAGGGCCATGTGGCTGCAGGTTTTTGTTTCAACCAAGCAGGAGTTTGATTGGTCAGTCTGGCTCATTCAAACAACTGATTAGAGTCTTCAAGCAGTTGATTGGTGAATCTGTGTGCTCTGTCCAGAGACTGACCAATCAAACGCCTGAAGACTCTTATCAGTTGTTTGAATGAGCCAAGTCAGGTGTGCTGATGCTTGGTTGAAACAAAAACCTGCAGCCACATGGCCCTATGTGGCACGAGTTTGACACCCCTCATCTAAATAGTTGAAATAGGGCAGGGGTGGGCTAGTGGTATAGGGCACTGGATCGCTGATCCAAAGGTTGGGGGTTCGAGTCCCACTCTCCACAAGGTTGTCACTGTCCCCCCCAGTGCAGCTAACTGGGTTATCAAAGGCGAGCCATGTCTGTCACTGTCTATGTTGAGAGGCATGTAAAAGAACCATTGCTGACTTTCGTAAAGAGTAGCTGCAAAGCCGTCAGCGTGTTTCTGTCCCTTGATAAAAAGGGTTGTGACAGGAAGGGCATCCGACGTAAAAACCTCTGCCAAATCAAACGTGCGAATCAGATGATTCGCTGTGGCGACTCCCGAGTAAAAGGGAAAAAGCCGAAAGGAGTACAAGACAAGACATCTAAATAGTTCAAATGTTCAACAGAGGCATAAAATAAAGATTTTTGAAATGGTAGAAACTCTGCCCTGAAGAAATATCAATGATATTGTTCCTCCCATTTAATCAGTACCAGTACTCTTTATTAATTAAACAGCTGAGATTCAAACCTTGCTGCTGAAAAATTATAGAAATTTCAAACAAACACCAACGTGCAATTTAAAAAGGTTAAACTGAACTGGGTTTCTGAATTTTTTAAAATATTTTTTATTTGACATTACAGCTTCCTAAACCAAATACAGAATAATGTTACACGTAGCATCGATATTATATTTAGAATAAATATTCAGGATCACTAACACATCAGGGCCAAGAGCACCTTTACGGTGTCCCTTTCAAGGGTGTAATTTCCTTTTCTTATTAAAATAGGCAAAACCAAAAAGGCTGCCTGCACATCATTCTAGTTTCTTGTGATAAAGTGAATATAAATCAATAGGAACAAAAACACATGGCTAAGTTATGACAACATTTATTATGAGGGTAGATTTATCACTCCAAATGTTCTCCCATAATACCGATGAGAATATATTGTGAGCAGTGCCACATTGCCAGTGTAGGTCCTGAACAATAAGAAGTGCCGGTAAACGTGTTGTACCTGTAGTTCACCAGCCTTTACAGCACCAGTGCATCTAAATTACTGTTATTGCACAGAGAAACAGCTTTAGCAAACAACAAAAAGGCCAACCTCACTACATCTTAATTTTCACAACATATGTCTAATAAATTAAAGGTACAAGATTCCAGTGGAATGTTTGGTCCTAAACCTAAAACCCTCCTTTTTTTCTGAACAAATATGATCATTAAAGTACATTTACTGTAAAATTGTGACAGTGACATAACATTTGTATTCAGATGTTCCGATATTCGCGTACGAAAAAAAAAAAAAAGTCTGAAATGGAACATGAGAGAAAAAAACCCAAAACATAATAACAAGAGCAGCTTGTTACTTGAGGTGAATATAGTAGATGTGAGACTATAGGAAAGGTCTCATCATTGCCCAATAGACCTCTTTAAGAAGACTTTCATCAGAATTTAGAGAGTCTTCAGTGTGGTTTAATGCACTTAACTGATAAAGTCATTATCCATACCTTGACATTAAAGCACATAGAAATAATCAGTAACAACAATTTATAAGGCTTTGTCATGTAGGTACCATCTTTTCTCACATTAATATCACTGACCAAAAAAAATAAATAAATAAAAAAAATGAAAACCTCACTTTTACTCAACAGCAACTCGTGAGTTGGTAAAAATGTGATTTGACGTGCAACACCTCATCCTTGGTACAGGCAATAAATTAGGTAAAAGTTCTGATAAACAGTTAGGTCCTGGGAGTTAAAATTGCCACTGAGTTTCACTTTCAAACTACATGTACGATCTACCTAACTATCTAACTACTTGTGTTCATATCCCTTTTTTCACCCATATGCCATCAATTTGGTAAAACATAAAAGCTTTACACAACTTATTGTGAAACAAAAATGTCATGAATGAACAAAGATTTGATTTTAAATGGTATAGTGCACAGAATTACTTTTTTTTTGTATTTTTGATGAATCTTTGCTACCGCGCTAGATTAAGCGTTTTTGTTTCAAAATGCACATAATTGTACACAGTGTTCTTCGTAAGGATCTCTGTCTGCATTTAATGTTATACTGCAAAGTATATGTAACAAGACATTAAAAACACAAATAAATAGCTTGGAGAATGAGAATAGACACCATGATAAGTATTACATTAAAGGTGACTGAAAGCTCAGTGACATGATATTAGATGTATTAAAAAAAAAACAACAACAACATTTAACCTGTCACAGCTGATATAACACATGAATTCACTTTAGAGCTGAACATCAAAAAAGCAAGTGAGAATGTAACACAAATTTAAAAGAAAAAACAAACCTTGCTACACATAAGTGCTTGAATATCAATTATGATGACGAAAATCTAACATTATTTTGTAATATTTTTTAGGAAAACAGTTCCTAAAATTCTTCTCATTGTGTTCCTTGTACAACATTTCAAAAACATTGAACATTTTCAGTACCATTGAAGCCAGTGAGAGCGAGGACTGAATTATTACTTTTACTATGATACTTCTAATATTCAGGAATTTGATCAAAGTGATTTCATTATCTTCTGATTTACTGTCTTCAAATGTTTAGGTTTTGTTCCACATTATCCTGGTCTTTTGGACTTTCTTTTCTCATTTTACTCTTCCTGCATTTGTGCCAAAGCAAGCATTGCATGCCTAGTTCATAAAGGTTATTGAAATTTCACAGTAAACCACTTTCCCTCTTTTACTTATTGTTGATATGAAAACACCCGACTTGCATGAATAAAATCAGCCTTATCAAATCACACTGATAAAAAAGTTGATTTCTCTATCATAACAATTTGAAATTGATACCAACTGACACCAAAGAAATAATAAAATTTCAATTCTCAATTCCAAGAATCAATTTCAGCTTGAGAGAGAGAGAGAGAGAGACTGAAAGTAATACTGCAGTTTAATCTTTCATGCAAGCATAGCCAATGAATTTGTCTTACCACTGCTCTGTATTTGAATAATATCTGGTTGCTTTTTTCCCTTTTTGATTGCCTTCAAAAACACGTACATTGGCCTTAAATACATGGCTTATGGCTGACTGAAAAAGCGCATTGGTTTTATGCAGCTATCATAACTCTTGTCATCTCATACTAACCATATCTGAGATCTGAATTGTACGAGTGCATGAGAAGTTGTGTATCCACATTAAGCCTGATATACAATGCACTGACATGTGGTATTTCTGATATACTTTAGTCCTACTTCCCCCTCAAATGTCAGAAAAAACGTTTGCTGGATTTCCACTTATTCAATATCAGCATATGACTTATTTTAGTAGTTCTAGTATTATTTCCTCTGTGAACACTCATGTGCATCTTCAATATAACAACTTCCACCTTGACTGCAGAAGTAAAGTCAATACAGTTTGTCCATTGTCATAGATCAGTCTGTTCATCTCTTCGTACTCGTGTTTGCCTGTCTGCCCATCATTCCCCCCTCTGTTCACTTGCATCTGTGAGGCTGTATGGGGGAGGTGGACCCAGAGCACTGTCAGAGGGCACAGGGGTTCCTGGAAGGCCACCGGAGGGCGTAGGTGAGGCGGGAGGCTCTTCAGAGTCAGAATTCTCCTGAGAGAGGTCATCCACCAGAGCTCTCCGAGCTCCACGCACAGAGAGAGGGAGTGGAGCACGTCTGAGAGAGACAAGAGAGATATTACTGGAGAACAATTATACAACATGAGAAAATGTTTTTTTGATTAACAATTTAATAGAATTTATAATCTATTAAGAGTCAGGGAAGAAATTGTTTTATTTGGCCACTGTAGGAAATCAGAGTTTACACTTCAGTCCAGTAAAATTTGATGGACTCTGAGTCTACATGAGTCACTAAGTAATTAAATACATTTCTGGAAGGGCACCAAAGAACAGAACCAAAGCTTCACGCAGGGTAATTTACTGCACCGTAATAAAAATAATGACGAAACGAAAAGTCACCACCACCACCACCACCACCACCAATGTTAACACATTGGTGCAGGTGAAAAAAACCACCAGACTCACTAAACTGTCACACACCTGGAAAGACACATGCACACACAGTAAAAACCTACTTGGTGCCTTTGGGTTGTTCTGTGCTGCTGAGTGAGGGTAGGAGTCAAATAGACACATACAAAAAAGGACACACATACACATGCATATATATGTTAGATATGAATGAAAAGACACGCCGTACACAGAAATATATACATATTGAGACATCAAACTAACACACAAACAACCCCCCCAAATATTATGCAATCAGGATGTAGTGTAAACAACATCACAAGTATACACACACTCGCATTCTCATCTCTCTCTGCAGTACAGAGCTACTGCACAGGTGTTACCTGAGTTGGGAGCGCAGGGTGTTGAGTTCTCGTGTCATGCTTTGCATGCTGTCTCCCATTTCCTCTAACTCCCGCTGCAATTTCCTACGTTGGGCATTTGTGCGAGAATTATCCTCCTCCACTTCCTCCAGTTGCCTCTTCAACTGCCGCAGTCGCCCCACCGACTTGTCCAACTGCACACAGAGACAACACAATCTGAAATACATGCCAAAACTTTATCTTTTTTTTTTATTATTAAGGAAGTAACACTGAAGACTGCATTCTAAAATTTTTGGATTTGAAGTTGTACCACATTATAGATTTGTAGTGCCAAAATTCTAACACCCATATTTATTTATTTTTGAGATACTGTACTAATCCCATAAGGGAAATGATTTCCTCTCCATTTAACACATCCAAAGTGAGCACACACACAAACTCGGAGCAGCGGGCTGACACACACATTAGGGGGCCCACAGAGCCAAGGAGATTAGGTGCCTTGATCAAGGGCACTTATGGAGGAAGGTGCTCACTCGCCACTGCCAAACTTGGGAATTGAACCAGCAACCTTTTCGTCCCTAAGCCACTTCTCTAACCATCAGGATATGGCTGCCCCTTAAGCCTTAAGACAGAACATTTCAGTTGCTCATCTTAATAACTGAACTATTACCAATTCATTACTTAGAGAGTAAAGCCTCCGCCAACAGAAAACAAAGTACACAGAAGACCCTGCCGGGCAGCTCTAATATGACACCGCATGCTGCATCTTACAATGTAAATGAATTTTGAAAAACTGGATTCAGAAATAGAACTGGATCACCGGTAAAATCAGTCATTCCCAATAGAGTGGCATAATCCACCTCTCAAAAAAATCATCAAAATCATTTTCATAATCATTCATAACTTTCTGCATAAAGTTGTATGCAAACAAACAAACAGACAGACAAAGGTACAAACAAACCATATGGCGATAAAAACAGATTTTAAAGTGGCTGATTTAAAACTGGACTCAGCGAACACTGGAAGTGCACCTGCTCTCTGTACTGGTCTGCATGTCGTCGCTCATCCTCTACTTGCATAACAACTTCCTTTAGTTTCTTCTCTGTTTTCCTCACCAGCTTGTTGGCCATTGCACGCTCCCTAAAAGACAAAAGACACTCAGTACAGCACCTCAGTGTCCTACACAACAAAAGACTTCTGAAGAAATGTCTTCTGGCCTTGCTCAGCTTTCATGATTGTAAATTGTTTAAGATCTCTTAAAGCACATTTTACAGCATCTTCAGCATTTCACAGCAGATGGATGTGCGAGCTGTGACTTAACAATGCACAGAAATAACAAGGAAAATGATATATATAAATATTTACACCACACATGAAATAATTACCTCATTACAAATTAGATAATAGTAAGCTAATGACCTCAATGGTGAATTAACCGCAAATTTGCAAATCCTGTAAATATGCTCCTCGAAAAACTACCAGAGACAACTAGATTAAAAGAAAATTATCAATGTTTTCAATGGATTAAGAAAATGTGTAGTCACTTTATTACCTAACGTTCCATATAGATTCTCAAATAAAAAAATACACATAACTATTTGATACGCACTGTCTTTCCTGTTCCAGCTCTTCCTCCATGCTCTCAATTTTCGATTCCAAAGCAGCAACATTAAAGCGATGTTTTCCTCTTACAGCTCCTTCCAGCTCTGTCAGCCTTGTCTTCAACTCCTTATTCTGCCTCTCAAGACTCTCTCGTGCCCCATCACTCTTCTGCACCAGTGTCCTCTCCCCTGCCAGCTGAACTGTCAGTGTCTCCACCTGATATAGAACGAGATTTGTATTAGAAAAACATCTAAATGTCTATCTGTCTATATACACAAGGATCCCTTGCTACTTTCGCGCTTCAATTCATGCAGCTTCAGTGCATCGTGGTTTTAAAAAAAAAAAAGAAAAAAAAAAATCATTGAATTAAAAAATAAAAAGATTAAGATAGAATAGTGGAAAAAGTTAAGGAAAATGCCACAAAAACAAGACCAATTATGCAAAAAAATAAATAAATACACACACATACAGATGGTATTGCATGAGAAGACGACAACACATGTACATACGCGTGCGCACGCACACACGCCCACAGATGCGGTGCACACACAGATGCAACAATGTAACTAGTTTTGATGGGAGATTTTGGGTTGTTTTTTGTTTTGTGTTGGTTTAGGTTTGTTTTTTTGTATAATTGGCCTTATTTTTGCAGCATTTTCCTTAACTTTTCCCCCTATTCTCTTAATTTCCTTATTTTTTAATTCAATGAATATATATATTTTTAAACAGCAATGAACTGAAGCCGCATGAATTGAAGCGTGAAGTAGCAAGGGATCCCTGTATATTCCATACTCTGATATGACTACTTGACAGTCCTTTTTTCTTATTTATATATTTGTTTTTATCCGGAGCAATCTCATGCATTCGTGTCAATCAGGATCTCAAGTCTGAGTAGTCAGAAAGTGTTGCTTAATTTTTTTTATTACATACCGAATTTGAATACAGGGATCTCTGGCTACTTTGCGCTTCAATTAATGTGGCTTCAGTGCATCACGTTTATATATATATATATAAAAAAAAAAAAAAAAAAAAAAAAAAAAAAAAAAAAAAATTAATCGAATTAAAAAAATAAGGAAATTAAGGAAGAATATTTGGAAAAATTAAGGAAAATGTCACAAAAACAAGGCCAATTATGCAAAAAAAAACAAAAAAACCCAAAACCAACACAAAACAAAAAACAACACAGTATCTCCCATCAAAACTGGATAAATTGTTGCATCTTTGTCTGCGCAGCCATGTCCCCCTCTGCTGGAGCCTAGTATTAAGTGTACCTCAGGATAATGTTTAATCATATTTCATACTTATATTTATGATATATCTTTCTGTAGATTTTATTCCATTTCTATTTCTACTTGTTCTTCAATTTCATTTCACTTTCGACCTTGGACAGCTTTGTTGGTATCTCCAGATGTTTGCAAAGTGAATGTTGGTAAGTTGGAGAGCGTCTATATTTATATTTTACTTACATCTTATGTTATTTTTTCAATGTTTAATTGTTATTATAAGCATTGGATATGTATTTATTGATATTATATAGACATATACATGTGCGTATACGTCAGTCGGGGGTGGATTTCATTGGTTGCATGGGAATCTCGGTCCCAATTAACCGTGGAAAGTGGGGGATCCCTGTATTTGATTCTGATTGCTCAATTACAGCACTGAACAGTCTGTTATCTCTTTATAAGATGCTGCTTTTATGTATAGCAGACCACAATGGAGTGCTTCTTTAGCATTTAAAGGAAAATGGAAGGAAAGCCTTACAAACTCTCCGGTTACACTAAAATGTGCATATTTCATTCATTGGGCGGTATTTACAGCATGTAGTTACAATCTGCTAAAATCAGTTCGATAGTTTATATTAATCTTGTTACGGTGTGTGGGTTTTGGGGATTCATTTTTGGTTTTCCTGCATTTCTCTAATCCTGTTTTCTCCCCAGCAGTGCAGGCTGTGGCTGACCTACTTCTGAGGCGGCACGGTGGCGTAGTGGTTAGCACATCCGCCTCACAGCAAAAAGGCCTGGGTTAGATTCCAGGCATGAGCGTTTGTGTGTGGAGTTTGCATGTTCTCCCCGTGCTTGTGTGGGTTTCCTCTGGGTACTCAGGTTTCCTCCCACAGTCAAAAATCATGCACAGTAGGTTAATTGGCTGTTCCAAATTGCCTGTAGGTGTGAGTGAGTCCGTATGAGTCCTGGCGAACCATTCGGTAGATCATTGTGATCACAGCCATGACAATCCCTGTATGAGCATCAATCAAGCTTCAGGGATCGACGTCCATTCCTCATGATAGGATGTAGACCTAGATAGATGGATAGACAGACCTACTTCTGGCTGAGTGCAGCAGGGCACACCTGAGCCCACTCCTCAATCAACTCACTTTCAAGACCAGCTGCACCTTCCCCTTGCTGCCAGAAGATTGCATGATCTCACTCGGTCGCTGCCTTATGTTCTTTCCTTGCTCCTGGTTTTTGCAATGTGGTCTAACAGCCTTCCCAGCCACCGTTTCCAGTGTTTGTGACTGTTTATTTTCTTCAGCTTCTCTAGTAAAGGTTACTGTTAATTTTCTTCGGTGTCTCCAGTGTTAGCTACTGTTTATTTTCTTCAGCGTCGCCAGCGATTAAATAAACTTCACCTGTTGAACTGTTAATCTCCCCTGCAAGTCCTGGGTCCGGCTGAAAGTTCAAACCATAACATCTGTTTGAAAACGCTGTTGTTTGTAGTCAGTTTCATGGTTCCAATAAGGCAAGATGGCAACAA
Organism: Plotosus lineatus; assembly: GCA_024760905.1. NCBI lineage: Eukaryota > Metazoa > Chordata > Actinopteri > Siluriformes > Plotosidae > Plotosus > Plotosus lineatus. Next base: position 43,245,509 of record CM045728.1, read on the forward strand.
AAACAACAGCATACAGCTATCATGCTATCAAACCAGATATAAAGTATCGAACCTCTAGATCTTCTAAAATAAGACTTGGCACATCTGCACATAAGACTAAATTACATGTACATACCCTATTTTCCGGGCCATAAGACGAACCGGACTATAAGGCGCAAGAGCAACAGTCGTCCCCTGTCCACACATAAGGTGCACCAGATTACAAGGCACATTAAGCGAAACGAAAGTCAGATAAGTCAAACTTGATTCAACTCCCACAATAATTCTCAACATTGTTCAGTTATAACAATATAAAATACAAAATAATACACTTCACAATAACTCTCATCATTGCTCAGGTGTAACAACCTAAAACAATAAACTAATTTTTTCAGTTCATTCCTCGTCCACAAATCCATCACATTCTTCACGTCACGTGAGTTGGACATAAAGCCCAGATCCCTCTATTATTTTTTATTCTTATTCTTCTTTTCCTTTCGGCTTTTCCCTTCAGGGGTCGCCACAGCGAATCATCTGCCTCCATCTTACCCTAGCTTCTGCATCTTCTTCTCTTACACCAACTGCCTTCCTGTCCTCCTTCACCACATCCATGAATCTTCTCTTTGGTCTTCCACTCGACCTTCTGCCGGGTAGTTCCAACCTTAGCATCCCACTACCAATATACTCACTATCCCTCCTCTGTACATGTCCAAACCATCTCAATTGAACCTCTCTGACTTTGTCTCCAAAACCTCTTACATATGCTGTCCTTCTGATGTACTCATTCCTGATCCTATCCATCCTCGTTACTCCCAAAGAGAACCTCAACATTTTCATCTCTGCTACCTCCAGCTCTGCCGCCTGTCTTTTCCCCAGTGCCACTGTTTCTAAACCATACAACACCGCTGGCCTCAACACCGTCTTATACACTTTTCCTTTCATTCTTGCCAATACCTTCCTATCACACATCACACCGGACACTTTTCTCCAATCATTCCAACCTGCCTGCACACGCTTCTTCACTGCTTTTCCACACTCTCCATTGCTCAGGATTGTTGAGCCTAAGTACTTAAAATCCTCCACCTTCTTTATCTCTGCTCCCTGTAACCTCACCGTTCCTCTTGGGTCCTTGTCGTTATTATTATATTATATTATCTTGTTATCTTGTCTATTACGTATTTCCTCGCACATGCAGTCAGATCAATAGACACGAAGATTAGAAGTGTTCCTGGGTCGAGAGTTTCTCTCAGCCACACCCCCTCAAAGAGACAGCACATTATACTCTTATAGAGCTGTATCAGTTTAACTTTAAATTCAAGAAGGTTAATCTGAGGTCTCAAGGGGAGACCTGTAGCAGTGCTTTATCCCGATATTTGGACATAAAGCCCAGATATCTCTAATTTATGACCTGTTGACACCAACATTTGGTGGTTGGAGCTCTTTGGTTAATCCACCGGAATGATGATAAGCTCTGAATTAGTTTGCTTCATTTGGATTTTGACAGTGTCAGTGAGATGGAGTCCTTCCTCCACACATAAGGCGCACCTCATTTACTTGAATGAATCGTATATACAGAGGCTCCCCGACTTACGTTCATATATTTTTTTTTTTTTTTTTTTTTTAATTGTCAAATTTTGAGTTTAGTACCTACGTAGTACGCTGACGCAATGACACTGCATCCATTGTTTACAAACGACAGACTAAATGTGCCCCTTCTTCCCAGTTCAGTTATATATATATAAGTTGTATCTCGTGTTACCCTTGTGTCAAAACGTCGTCTCTGTGATCTTTGCTTACACTGTTTTGCGGACTTTTGTAACCCTAAGCAAATATGGTTGGTCCGAAGCGTAAACCTACTAGCATGGGTGCAAGTGTCATACACAGAGATGAATTAGCTATCTGCTCGGATCTGTGCAATCTACCATGCATACTCACTTAAACAAAGAGAGTTGTAAAATGAATGAAAAGCCAAATCCAGAAAAGAAAGCGAACTTGTTTAGTACAGTATTCAACGACAGCCTTGTTTACTTGAAAGACTGGAAGTCTGTATAACTTGCGCTATATCTCAAGCACAAACAAGTAAACTACTTTCGGTGTTGAGCGCCTCACATATTGTAAGTGTTGATTGGCTATTTTAAGCTTCATGTAATGTGACTCGGCTCAGCCTAATGTAAAGTGACCACTGGAACCATTTACAATCAGAAAGATCGCATCATAAAGAATGTTCACGGTTATATTTTATACTGTATTTGATATTTGATGAGTGAGTTTGATTAAAATTTATCTATTTGAAATTATTTTGCTTGAATTTAATTTATTTGAAATTAATGTTGATATTATTTGATATTATTTTACAATGTTACATTTATAATAATTGATTTAAGGGTGTTTTATGAGATACGATAATGGTATTTATGGATGTATAGTACACTATGAACATCATACGTCAGTCATACGTCACTGGAACATACAGTAACAACTTTTACGTTCATTTTCAACTTGCGTTTGGCCGTCCGGAACAAAACAAAAACGTAAGTCGGGGAGCGTCTGTGTGTGTGTGTGTGTGTGTGTGTGTGTGTGTGTGTGTGTATGTATATATATATATATATATATATATATATATATATATATATATATATATATATATATATATATCTTCTTTTTCCAGGGGTCGCCATAGCGAATCACCTGATTTGGCATGTTTGATTTGGCATAGGTTTTTACCTCCAATGCCCTTCCTGACAACCCTTTAGCAAAAGGCAGAAAAACGGTGACGGCTATGTAGCTACTCTTTACGAAAGTCAGGAATGGTTCTTTTACATGCCTCTCACCATAGACAGTGAGAGACATGCCTGGCCTTTGATAACACAGTTAGCTGCACTGGGGGGGACGGGGACAGTGACGACGTTGTGGAGAGTGGAACTTGAGCCCCCAACCTTAGGATCAGCGATCCAGCGCCCTTTACCAGCAGGCCACTATTACCATATATACTAGTCCTTCTCAAAAAATTAGCATATTGTGATAAAGTTCATTATTTTCTGTAATGTACTGACAAAAATTTAACTTTCATATATTTTAGATTCATTGCACACCAACTGAAATATTTCAGGTCTTTTATTGTTTTAATACTGATGATTTTGGCATACAGCTCATGAAAACCCAAAATTCCTAATCTCAAAAAAAGTATGAAATACTAGAAATGGCTCTGGCAGATGGGGGCGTGGCTTCGCAGACATGCGCACACACAGATACAACAATGTATCCAGTTTTGATCCGAGATTTTGGGTTGTTTTTTGTTGGTTTAAGTTTTTTTTTTTTTTTTTTTTTTACATAATTGGCCTTGGTTTTGTGAGATTTTCCTTAACTTTTCCACCTATTCTTCCTTAATTTCGTTATTGTTTAATTCGATGAATATTTATTTATAAAAAGACGGCAATGGAATAAAGCCATATATATATATATATATATATATATATATATATATACATACAAAAATAAAAGAACAGGACAAACACTTTCTATTGAAACTCCATTTATCACTACAGATCTGTTTCGAGGGATGGTGAAACCATCCTCTCTCTTCAGGTGATTATAGAAGAAATCTTCTATAATCACCTGAAGAGAGAGGATGGTTTCACCACCCCTCGAAACAGATCTGTAGTGATAAATGGAGTTTCAATAGAAAGTCTTTGTCCTGTTCTTTTATTTTTGTTTATTTGCTCTACCAAAAAGTATTGAGCACTCTCCTACGGAAGGATCTACTCAGAAAATCATATATATATATACACACACACACACACACACACACACACACACACACACACACACACACACACACACACACACGCGTCTGCGTTAACTGTTTATTTGTTGTTAATCCTGCCCTACTTTTCACATTACCCCCCCTTGGTGAAGAGTTATTACTTTTTTCATGAAGGTTGTAATAATAATGCAGTTTAATGGGAAAATAAATGTGCTATGTATGCAAGGTTTTATTAACTTTGGGTTTAATTCTTATTAAAAAAAAACAGTAAAACTCATTTTAAATCAATAGTCACATTACAGCAAGTCAGTTGTGTCACAGCAAGCTGGTCAATATAACAAAATAAATCTCTCTATAGTGATTCAAGACTATTCTCAATCTCAGTCACAGTCTTGTTTTATTTTACTTACAATGACCAGCATTATCCATTACTCTAGAAGCACACCTCTAACGGTAGTTCTATGCTAAAGTTGGGTGGGCCAGTGGTATAGTGGCGAGGGTGCTGGAATCATGATCAGGGGATTGTTTAAATCCCCATTAGACCCCCATGGTCCTAAGAGCCCAGGGCAAGGTCTTAATCACAAGTGGGCCTCAGTCTACCCTGCAGTATAAATGGGTAACAGTACACTAGGAAGGTAACCTGTGATGGACTAGCATCCCATCCATGAGAAGCTGAACTCCTAGTCACGTCATGCTATAGAAACCAGAGTGATGAGCCTGATGAGCAACTAGGCTTAGGTACAAAAGCAACAAATTCAACAATGGTTCTTTTACATGCCTCATCATAGTCAATGAGAGACATGGCCATCCTTTGATAACCCAGTTAGCTGCACTGGGGGGACAGCAGTGACAGTGGGGCTTGAATCCCCAACCCTAGGACCGGTTGTCCGGCACCTTACCATCAGGCCACCACTGCCCCTAATGGTACTGTTTCTATAGTAAAAGATTACATAGTGACTTGTATTGGAGTATTAATGTTCCACGTAAACAAATTTATAAGTTGCTTAATCCCAATTAGGGAGGGCTGTTGCCCATTTCAGCCGACTCTGGGTAAGGGAAGGGCACACACAGGGTCAAAACACACAACCATTCTCACCCACATTCACACATAGGGGTAATCTGAAACAGTCAATTAGTGTACTGTGCATGTATTTGGACTGTGGGAGGAAACAGAAATACCCAGAGAAAACCCACACAAGCACAGTGAGAACATGCAAACTCCACACAGAAATGCCTGAGCCCAAGAAATAGAACCTAGACCTTCTTACTGTGATGTGGATGTGCTAACCACACTTAGATCACTTATGTAAGATTTCAGGTACAACATTCATGTTATTGTAAAGTTATGCCAAAAATTGTGGTTCATTTAAGTGTATTATTGTCATATTTGTTCTGCTTAGGTGTTTCTTTAAAACTGAAAAATCAGCAAAACCTTTGTTTGTAAAGGTTATTACTATGTATGCTGAATGTTTTTACGGCAATAACAGAAATTTAAATTACAGAATTTGGATTTCAGTCGTGTGCACCTGCAATGTGGTCTTCCTGTGTCTCTCAGTTATAAGTTCAGCATTGCTCTGTTCCTCCTCCAGAGCTTCTTCCAGCTGGCTGATCCTCATCTCCAGACGTCTCTTTTCATCACACAGAGCCGTCCTGTTCAAAAACGAGGACCAGCCATATATTACATATCTACAAAAACTACAATCTAATTTTGCAACTGACACAGGAGACAGTACATACTTCCCACTGGTGGTGTTGAGAATCTCTTCAGACAGCTCATCTCGTTCCTGCTGAGCCTGTCTTCTCAACCTCTCAGACACTGTCAGCTCCTGAAGGACATGAGGCACACCAGATTATCACGATTTTAAAAAAAGAAGAAAAATGGCCTTCAGCTTTTTATTCATGTTGCACAGGTTCATATATAAACAAACAACTTTAGTTGTTTTATTTAGTTATGCTCAACATTAAATTCATACAAAATTACAGACAGAGCACAGATTTTGGTCTCTTTGGCGCCTGTTGCAGTTGAAGAGGAGTCAGGTAGAACCAGCAGTTAATATCTTAACATCAGTTACAAGTTAACCAAGCAACCCCCTCTCGGCGCCACCGGAAGGATCCAATGGAAAGGCAGAAACCGATACGACTGGGTTCCAGTGCCGCTGCAGGAGTTACCAGAACGTTACTGTGAACGAACTGCCTCAGAGGACTCCGACTTCAGATTAGAAACAAACTATCACACCATAGAGACTGAGAGACATGGCCAGCACTTTGATAACAGTTAGCTGCACACGGTGGGGGGAGACAGTGGCAACTTTTTGAGAGTGGGGCATGAAACCCCCAACTCTAGGATCAGTGATCCAGCTGACATTACCACCAGACTACGGTTCTGCAAATCAATGAGTTTTCAAGGGGTTTTTCTGATTTCCAGAACCTTTCAAGTACATTTGAAATTCCAGGACTTTTCAAGGCCCTGTGCGAACCATGAAAGATGTCGTCACAAGACATGTTTGTGTGAGACTGATTGGAAGTGTGTGTATGTGTAAGTGCTGGGAATGTTTCAGAGATTAAATGTGAAAGTATGAGACACTTGCATGCTTTGAAATTGATCTGTTTTTGTATGCACTGTAAATGAGGAGTAAGATTTTATTGTACCTCCGTCAGCTGCAGCAGCTCTGCCTCTAGGGTCTGCAGACGCTTCTCACTGTCTTTTGATTGAACAATTATTTCATCTCGAGCTATCTTGGTCTCATCCAATTCCCGAAACAACTCCTTCATCTGAGTCTGGGCATACAAACAGAACACGTCATAACCACAAACAGCTTATACAGTATATAGAATACAAAAGTACCTTAATCTCAATCAGAACATTCCGAAAAAAAAAAAAAAAAAGTTTTTGTTTAAGGTTACCTGGGTGTATGTGTAAATATTTAACTGAAATATCAATCTACAAATGGAATACAGGTATACCTCGGCTTAAGTTGTTTCGAGTTAAGTCGTTCTCGATTATACATCGGTTTTCAAAAAAGTATAGAAAAATAAAAAAATTAAATAAAAATAAAGTTTAATAAAATAGATCTTATTTGTTATGGTCTGTGCAGGCTGAAGGCGTTAACTCTCTCTTTATTCATTGCAAGCGCTGGCGAGGGCATGGCTGCAACATGCAGGCAAGGTCCAGAGAGCGCTCCTGTTTCCATTCAGCAATCAGCAATCAGCGAGCTATAAATAGGAGCGGCACGCTTCCCTCCGACGTCAGAAGATTGTCCTTCCCAGTGATTCCATTTCCCTGCTATCTCTCTGACTCCTGGTATCCTGCTTCGAACTGCTCGACCAGTTTCCATCGATTAATTACTTCCAGTGATTTAGATTTTCCAAAGTGCAAAATAAAATCGTTGAATCTTCTTACATGGTCTCCTGCATCTTTGGGTCCGATGCATATGCTCCAGGCGCAACATTATTAACCATATTGAAAAGTGCATTCATGAATAAAGTACAGAACGAGGAACGGTTATTTTCTGTTTGTGTAGACAAGTAAATTTGGTGTAGCCTCACCTAGGCTAGCATAGAGGCAAGCTAATTCGATTTAAGTCGTTTTTCGACTTGTCTCTCCTGGAACCAGTTAACGATGTTGAGTGAGGTATACCTGTGTATATTTCAGGTGAGCTAAGGTCTGTATTACCTGGAGTCGTTTTATCTGCCGTAGGGCCTCCTCTCTGCCCCGAGTGGCTGCCTCCACATGTGCCTCAGCCTCCTGGAGCTCTGCCTCCATCTGCTTCTTAATGGACAGCGCTTGAGCTCTCTGACTCCTCTCTTCTTCTAATAGTGTTTCTAATTCACGCACCTACAAAAAAACCCACCAACAACAGTGAATAACAAATATTTCAGAACGTAATAATATTCAATTTTTGCAATGACCAGTTAAGTGTAAAGTCAGATCCAAGAAATACATTTCTTGGCTTAGGTACTTGATGTATAACATGACCAAGCTATGTGACAGTTTAAACTTAACTAATTTGTTATAGCATGACCTTTCAGAAATGCAAACTCAGTTTATTAATCACACAAACCCATAAAGGTAAATGTTTATTCAGAAAAGCATCACAGAAATTTTACATGCTTTAGTGGTAGAAACAGAAAAAGAACAAAACTAGACTTTCATAAGTCAAAATGGATTTAAACTAAAACACACAGAGCTGGAGATTCTTCATCTTCCTAATGCTTCCCAGTCAGTTTCTCATTAGGAGACGGATAAAAGCAACATTTTTAAAAAGCTGCGTCATGACACTTTAATACATATAATATTATCTGTATGCTTTTAACCAAATTAATTCCAAACCTTTTATAAGTCTCCCCATTGAGATCTGGTGATGAAATCCACTGACCATATCATACACAGTTCCTACTGTCTATATTTGATGTGCACCATATCCAAATGTTTAAATCTTTGTTCGTGTTTGGCCAGTATTGCAACAGATCATGTTTTAAAGAAAGGATAGGGTACCTGTTTGTTAAGAGCCCGTCTTTTCTCCTCTCCTTTCTCTTCTTTGGCACTGATCTCACGTTCAAATTGGGCCCGGAGCGCCTGCAGTGTGACCTCTAACCTGAGGCGCGAGTTCTCTGCCTCAGCCAGCTCCTCCTCTAGCTCCTGAGTCTGCTCTCTGAGGGACAGTGCCTCCACTTCTAGAGCATGTCGAGAACGCTCCAGTTCATGCACCTGACACAGAAAAACCGGAAACAATCAGGAGCAACAGATACGTGTTCATTTATAAAATGTTGTGTGCATGTGTGTGAGACTTTTAAACAACTTTTAGAAAATTAACTTTGACATTACTGCATTTGAGTCTGTATTTCTTTAACTGTTGAGTGTATGCGTGTTTATCACTGGTGGTGCAACAAAACACCCTTTGGGGGTAACAAAGAGAACTTGAGCCTGAATGTAACTAGCCTGAGACATTGTTTATAATACCATTTGTGCTTTGTTGTATGTGTGATTGTTTTGTTTGGAATTGTAAGCCATACATTCTTGCCCACATCATCCTGTGCATTGACAAGCTGCTCCATATCAATACGAAGCTGCTTGTTGGTTCTCTCAAGCTCGTCACGCTGCTCTGAGGCTTCCTGTAAAGCCCGAGACAAAGCCAGGAAGCGTGTTTCTTTCTCCCGGCTCTCGGCTTCTGCACGGTCGCGCTCTTCTGCCAGTCGTGCACTCACTGCCTTCTCCTCCGCTAGACACTATAGTGTTCACAGGTTAAAAGTGCAATCAGGTTGGCTCTGGTGGTTAGCAACATTATTAACAACAGCTATTGATTATCTATTGTGATCGCCTCTCTAGCCTTCCATCAGTTTATCCTTCAAGACTGTCTAACCTGATCAAATTTCTTCTGTCGCTTTTCTAGAGCTGTACAATTCTGCCTCTCTCTTTGCAAGGCAATGGTCATGTCTTCTATTTCCTCTCTCAAGCGCTCCTTCTGACGCTCCACTCGCTCCCTCTCCTCTTCTTTGGTTCGCTCTCTTTGCATGGCACCATCTAGCTCCCTCTGTAGTTTTCTCCTGCTCTCCTCTCCTGCTTCCACTGCTGCATTTACTTCTTCCAACTGCCTCTTCAGATCAGCAATCTGAAAGGACATAATAATAATAATAATAATAATAATAATAATAATAATAATAATAATAGTGGGTATATGAAAACAATAGTCAGTAAATTGAGCAAACACAAATGAAGGATGTAAAGGGAGTGCCAGTGTACGAGTAGATGTACAGTGCATACACACCTGTTGGGTATAAGTTTGGATCTGTCGTGTGAGCTCTCTGGTTTTTCCTTCCTCTTCCTCCACCCTTTCAGTCAAAACTGCTTTCTCATCCTCCAGAGCTCGCAAACGGGAACCAAGAGCCAGCTTCTGACGTGTCTCATCCTGCAGCAGCTCCTGTACCGCGCCACACACGCGCACACACACACACACACACACACACACACACACACACACACACACACACACACACACACACACACACACACACACTTATTTAACACATGCTTATTGCAATCCCATTATAGTTCCTGTGATAATGATACCTAGCCACATATTGACGATTGTCAGGAACAGGTGTAACTCTTTAGGAGAATCCCAAACTTTTCATTGTTTATATTTTGTCCGCCAGTCAGACAGCAGTGGAATGACCTGTGGCAACATATACCTGTGCATCATGTAGTTGACTCTCCAGACTGCTGACCTCTTTAGTCAAACGATGGGATTTGGTGTCAGATGCAGACAAAGAGCTCGACAGAGAGTCTATCTCCAACTAAAATACAGAAGAGATAAACAGACATACCATAGCATATGGCTGTTATACAAATATCCCCAAGCGTCAAACAGAAGCTAGAGTAGCAGGCCGTGTAAAAAGTATATTTTGTAAAATTATTGTAATTAATTAGTCTAAACAGATGCGCTTATGAAATCTCTAACAAAACACATAGATATATTTTTATATGATGTCCACGACTCTATACATTTCTATACCTGAAGTTTGTGTAGTCGGTCCTCCCTCTCCTCCCTCTCTCTCTCAGCTTGGGCCAGGCGAGCACTAAGCTCTTGTAGTTGCCCCTCAGCTCTCTTACGTGCTCTCTCACTCTCCATCTTCCCCCCCTGCAGAGTCTTTAGCTCGGCTGTCAGGTTCCTGCGCTCTTCCTCCAGTACCACCTTTGCTTTCTCCAGAGACTGACGTGACTGACGACACAGCACAATTACAGCACAACTTGTACATAATCACATAAAAGTAAACAACTGAACCTGAATAACGCTGCAATGGCACTTACAGGTCTACAGAACTAAGAAGCACACACTCACTCGCTTAGCATTGTCCAGCTGCTCCTGCAGGGAGTCAATAGCTGCACTGTGTTTGACTCGCATTTCTGAGAGCTGAGCTTCATGACGCCGTGTGTCCTCTTCAACCAGTCTCTGGAGTTCCCCCAACTCAGCCTCACGCCGAGACCTGCACACACAAAACAAGTAAACAGGTATAGTATATGTGAGTGAGTTTATTTATTTATCTATTTATTTAGACATTATTTGCTAAAGTGGCGGCGATTTTGTTTAATGTAAACGGGGAGGGGTGTTACATTTAAAATCTGCGAGTGCAAATTTCGGTGGCATGGTGTAGGGGTCAGCACTTCTGCCTCAACGCAAAAGGGTCCAGGGTTTGAGCAAGGATGTTTCTGTATGAGTTCACCCTGTGCTTGAGTGGATGCATCAGTTGCCTTCCAACAGTCCAAAGACATACACACTGGGTGAATTGACAGTTCCAAACTGCCCCTAAGTGTGAGTGTGAATGGTTGTCCCCGCCCAGAGTCAGCTGGGAATCCAGTCTCCCAATGGCCCTAAGGTGGCATTCACACATGAAGCAAAGAGCGGAAAGTGACCATGCCAAATCAGTGATTGCCCAGGAAATAAGTGCTGATAACCACATTTTTCTCAAGAAACATGAAATAGGTGGGGCATTGTGTTCAAATGAGCTGAACATTTATGTAAGCGTTTCAAGAAATTCAGAGTGCAAAGATACAATTAATTGACAGATAGCACCAAATATTAAGTTTTCAAAAACCTATTCCTACTCGCATTCAGACCGTGTACAATAGGCGACTTTACATGCAGTTTAGCACCAGCTTGTTGCTCGTCAATTTCTGTGTAAATCCGGTGTCATAAAGGATACAGTGGTTCAGAAAGCACGAATTTCTTTGGGTTCCATAAGCAGCTTGTGCGTTTCTGTGTAGAGTTTGCATGTTCTCCCCATGCTTGCGTTGGGTATCCTCCGGGTATTTCGAATTCCTCTCATAGTCCAAAAACACAATGGGTTAACTGACCGTTTCAAATCACCCCTAGGTATGAGTGTGAGTATGAATGGTTATGTGAGTGTTGGCCCTGCGATGACCTGGCGAGCTGTCCAGTGTGTACCCCACCATCGCCTGGAGTGGGCTGAGATGAGCGAAGGCCTCCCTGTGAGCTTATTAGGATGAAACCTTTTTGTTAAGATTGTGAAAATAAATCCAGTCCAAAGATGAAGAAAGGGTGAAGATTTGAACTCCTGTTCTAGTGTTTGTTATTTTTATCTCTAACTTATTAATATAACTAGAATACACAGTTGGGCATTTTTTGCTTTACAAAAAGCATTATACATCACGGACACATACACTCATGCATACGCACACACACACACATGCACACACACATGCAAACACACATGCGCACACACATGCGCACACACATGCCAAGACACACGCCACAAGACACACGCTGCCACACACACACACGCACACACACGCCTGCACACACACACACGCCAGCACAAGACGCCACAAGACCTGAGCTCTTGCTGGGCAGCAGTGGTGTCTAGTGTATCCTCTAGTTCTGTCCTTAGAGCCTCCAATTCCTCACTAAGATCCCTCCTCTGCTTCTCAGCCCTCTCTCTCATCCCTCGTTCATTCTCGACCTCTTCCTTCAGCTCAGATACTTGAGACATAGCCTCCCTCAGAGTCCGCTGTGCTTCTGCACGTCGAGCACCCTCCTCCTCCAACCTAAAGTACCCACAGACAAACAAAGAAAATTAAATGAAGATGGTGAAGCCAGCAGCTATTGTGTAAGCTGTGTACATAAAAATGTGTGTATAGGTGTGTGTATGCATACCGTGTCTGCAGTGTGGTTATCTCTTTCTCCCTGTTAGCTAGGCTGCCTCTGAGCTCTGTAACAATCAGACCCATTTCAGAGAGCTGCTCTTGAGCCTCGGCTGCCTCACCCTCCATGCGCCTCCTCCATTTCTCCTGCTCAAGACGGCTCTGCTCTTCCCGCTTCAGGCGTTCTAAGAAACAAGGCATATTAGTAGGCAAAAAATAAATAAAATCACTAATAAGGATGCTATGTTCATGGTGATAAAGCTGCATACTGTTACCTTCCAGGTCAGCAATAACAGCTTCTTGTTTGTTCTTTAGCTTATTGAGACTCTTGACTTTCTCCTCTTCCTCAGTCAGCTGATCAGCCACCTCATTCAGCCTTTCCTCCATCTGTTTTTTCTCCTGAAAAAAGAAGAATAGACAGATAACGTAAAAGAGGAGGAGCAAGAGGAGAGAAAGGCATTACTACACCACCTATAAATATAGACTTTGCTACCTTTGGTTTCTGTTTCAATATATGTTCTTACCTGAGAGAATTGTGTGCCCACTGAATAACCTGATCTCTGGGACAAACTCCCATTCACACTCAACATTCACACCTATGGGAAATCAGGATTATCCAATTAGCCTAATTTGCTTATCTTTGACATGTTGGAAAAAACTGGAGTACCCAGTGGAAACCCACAGCCTCCTGGGGTTTAAACCTGGGACCTTTTTGCTGTGAGGCGAGAGTACTAACCACTATGCCACCGTAGCCTACAAATACAGCAAATTTAAGAATATTCACTCAAAGTGTATTTTAGCTCAGGGGTGGTCATCAACTCATTTTTGACTCTTTTCCCTTCTGGACTGGATATTTCATGTGTGCAGCTTGACTACCGTTTCAACTATGCACACAAATATTCAAATTAGAGTTGAATATTAGGGTTCTATTTCAAATGTTGGAAATAAATGTTATCATGGACTATTTTGGAATGCGTTTTTAATGATTTTTTTAAACACCAAGAACATTGCCTAAACCAAGTAGGTATCCTCTTTGTCTCAGGTCGCAATATTTTTCTTTTCTTTATATTAGAATCTAATATGATTTAATTTCTGTTTAAGACCTTGCTCAGTCTGTCTCTCTGCTCTCCTGCAGTCATGGTCTCATTCTCCAGACTTTTCACTTTGGTTTCCAGAGTAACTTTCTCCAGCAAGAGCCGCTGCCTCGCCCCCTCCTCCTCCTCCAACTGTTCTTCTAAATCCTAAAAAAGGGAACGAGGTCTTTTAGGAATAAATAATAAACAGCATAGTCTTCACACTGATAGAAAACAACAGTCAACGCACCTGTACATGTTGCTGCATTCGTTTTTTCTCAGTGACTAGCTGTGCACCCCTCTCTTCCTCTTCCTCCAATCGACCCTCAAGTTCCCCCAGAATGTCCTCCAACTCCTGCTTACGGCTGGCCAGCCGTGCTCTCATCTCCTCAGCCTCAGCAAATAACTCTGCCTCTGCCTGAAGCTGGTCTGTGAGGACTGCCTTCTCTTCTAACAACTGACATGTAATTAGACAAATGGAATAAAGCAAAAAGATGCTATAAAGGCCTGTGTCCACCAGATGCATTTTAGCCTGGGCAGGGTGTATTATCCATACAAAGTTCAGGATTAATGTCCTTGCTGCAAAAAGCTCCCTCGCTGTACAGCTGCTTTCAGATGATGAATACAGACCCAACCAGTGTGATATAACTGTCTAAACAGATATTGCATTTGTCATTAGCTGGTGGACCATAGCGTCAATGTAGAACCAACAAAGTATTCCAGCTGACAAGAATAAGAATTTGAAAACAGCTCCAGCAGATTCAATACCGATATGGAAAAAAATGTCTGTAGTCACATCAGGTTTATAATTTACAAAGTGCACCAAGAAACACACTCAGTATACTTTGAAATGATTGTGTTGACAGACAAGGAAGCTGCTCATAAAACAGGATATAATAAATAGCAACAACATATACATGCACAAAATCAGGCAGGAGTAAAGAAAGGTACACAAAAAACTAGGATACAGTAAACCATAAGGAGTTTATTCATTCATTTATCTTCTGAACTGCTTAATCCTAATTAGGGTCACAGGGAGGATGGCACCCATCTCGGCCGGCTCTGGGTGAGGGCAGAGTACACCATGGACTGCTTGCCAGGCCATCGCATGGAAGAAACACGCTGACGGCTATGAACCCTACTCTTGACAATCAATGATTCAGCAATGGTTCTTCTCAACATAGACAGTGAGAGACATGGATGGCCTTTAATAACCCAGTAAACTGAGGGAGACAACAGAGACAACCGCTGACAGTTGGGCTTGAACCTCTAACCTTTGGATTGGTAATCCAGCACCTTAATACCTGGCCACCACTGCCCCATAAGTAGTTTAGTATGTATTTATTCTTTGTATGTATTATACGAGGGGCGTTCAATAAGTAATACCCCTGACCCACTTCCAGTTGTCTGATCTAGCTGAAATTTTGCATGTGCTATGATTTAACATCTGTATGAGTTATGTGGCCAATTATAGCTCTGAACTAATTGTGGTTTCTGATTTACAAGTGTTTGAACTGAGTCAGGTGTGAAATGGAACCTGTTGAGTGTTGCGTACTGATCCGGTTTTTGTATTTGAAAGGACGTACACCACAGGAGACTTATGATGAAATGAAAGAAACTTATGGTAACAATGCCCCATCATATGACCTTGTAAAACGCTGGCATCGTGAATTCAAACATGGCTGGAAGTCTGTGGAAACAGCTCCCAGACCTGGTCGCCCCCCTTCTGCCATTGATGAAGCATCTGTCTGTCAAGGTGAGGCTGCCATTTTGGAAGATCAGCGCAGTACTATTCGCCAAATAGTCCAAGAGGTCAAGATTAGTACAGGGTCTGTGGAAACTTTCATTTATGACCATTTGCATATGCATAAGGTGTCTGCCAGATGGATTCGCAGGTTGCTCGCACCTTTCCAGAAGCGAGAACACGTCGAGTGCTCGGGGATAAATCTGGAGATGTGCCAAGAAGATGAATCAAAGTTTTTCAAAAGACTGTGATTACACAGGATGAAACCTGGGTCTCTCACTGTGATCCAGAGACCAAAGCCCAGTCAATGCAGTGGAAGCACTTGGACTCACCACCTCCAAAGAAGGCAAGGGTGCAGCCCTCCGCACTGGCAAGGTCATGCTCACAGTCTTCTGGACCAGGACGGAGTAGTGATGACAGATTTCCTGGCAAAGGGTACCATAATTACAGTAGCCTATTATGCTTCACTTTTGAGAAAATTAAGAGAAGCTATCAAAATCAAGAGCGGGGCAAGATCAGCAAAGGTATCCAATTCCTGCAGGACAGCGCTCCGGTCCACAACTTGCGTGTCGCCAGATCAGAAGCACGGGCATGTGGCTATGAAATGCTCCCCATCCTCCCTACTCTCCTGACCTTGCACCCTCTGACTTTCACCTCTTCCCAACCATGAAGTTGTTTTTGAAAGGAAAGCGTTTCCCAGATGATGCAGCCTTGATTTCTGAAGTCATGTCGTGGTTGGAGGACCAACCTGGAGTGTTCTACAAAAATGGTCTACAGAGCTGCATCAAAAGATGGGAGAAATGCCTAACTCTGGGTGGTTCCTATGGAGAGAAAGACTAATAACTGTGGAAAGTTTAGTTGCTCGACTGCTATGGGAAGTGGGTCAGGGGCAGACGCAGTCTTTTGAGAGACTGTGACACCAATCAGAGGTAGTAACGTGAAGCACCATTATGATATAAAATACCGTATCCGACGTGATAAGCCCAAGGCGCTTTAAAAATTGGAGTGGGTGGGCGCTTATTAAAATGTTACCAGCCGAGTGGATCGGTAAGTGCTGATTACAATCGAGGTAGAAAACATGAATAATAACAGAACAATAAAAGAGTTTTACTCGTACAGTGGTACCTCACCTTACGAAAAACCCAACAAACGAAAAATTCAAGTTACGAAATGCATTTACCTAAAATTTCCGTCTCTGGATACAAAAAAAATTCATGTTACGAAATGCGCCATCTCATCCTCATTTTCTTCCACTAAGTCCAGGGTCGGGTCACGGGAGCAGCAACCTAAGCAAAGAGATCCAGACCTCCCTCTCCCCAGCCAATTCCTCCAACTATTCCGGGCGGACAGCGAGGTGGTCCCAGACAAGCCGAGAGACATAGTCCTTCTAGCGTGTTCTAGGTCGACCCTGAGCTCTCTTCCTGGTTGGACATGCCCAAAACACCACACCAGGGAGGCATCTGGGAGGCACCCGGGCCACCTCAACTGGCCCGTTGCAGAAGAGCAGCGGATCTACTCCGAGCTCTTCACGGATGGTAGAGCTTCTCACCTTATCTCTAAGGGAGAACCCCGACACCTGGCAAAGGAAGCTCATTTCAGCCGCTTGTATCCGCGATCTTGTTCTTTCGGTCACTACCCAAAACTCGTGGCCATAGATGAAGGTTGGAACATAGATCGACTGGTAAATTGAGAGCTTCGCCTTGCGGCTCAGCTCCTTCTTCACCACGACAGACCGGTACCCGTAGCTCAGTGCTAGCCGCATCCCGGCTAATAAGAAGCCCAGTTGAGCGTGCTTAGTTATACATGCCCGAAGACACTCTGATCTTATAGCTGTAGTTGGGTCGCCGGTCATAGACGAGCATAGTGCAAAACATGAACAAACAAAACAACAAATAAAACAAATTAAAACGAACAAAGAAACAATTTGACTCTGAGAACTCTGCGACGTCGCCCTCTGGGCAGTGCCATCTTGGAGACGTCACTCCAAGTTCATTGTAAAAGAACATGAAACGTAATAAAGTTTATCCTTTTGGTATTGTTTGTTAAACATGCTACAGAACATAAAATCTCACACACAAACATTAACTTAGATACGGTACTGGAATAATAATCGAAAAAGACTTTAATACTCGTGCTTTACAACAGTATATGCTGTATAATGTTTATATTTTATCATCAATAAATAGGATAGTAAAAATTGAAAAGTTTTTCTTAATCATTACTATATTTTACTACATTAATACTGTATTAATGAGTAAGACTGTCTATAGAACGTGTTTAAGAAACATATTTTAGCGCATGTAATAGATACACAGTATTTTACTTCCGTTTGCTCATTCGCACATGTGACGTCATACATGGGGTTTTACTTCCGGGTACAGAACTCACGGATTATCTCAATTCGTGGGAGGGCTCGGAACCGAACCCCCGCGAATGTCGAGGGCCTACTGTATTTGAATTAACTGCCCTTATCTATGTATGATTCAGAGGGTTCAATACAAGTGTAATGATGAATGGTAAATCTGTTGGCTTCAACAGGTTTCTGGTTTCTGTAGGGTGTAGAGACTGGGAGTTGAGGAGAAATAGGAGTCTAGTCTCTCACATGTTAAGTTTACATAATTTTTTTACTGGTGCAAATTTATACTGCTGGCTGAATAGCAGCACACTTATGGTTGTTAGCCTAATGGAATTCGAACCCACAACTTCTCATCGATGAGCCCACCACCCTGACCACTAAACCACAGGCCCCAATGTAATGATAAATACAGGTAGATAACTGAACCACGAATAGAGCCCTAATTTAGTCTAATTTAAGTCATCACTGCAGCAACTGGGACACAGAAGTGAAAAGAGAGAAGAGTGAAGAAGACAAGGCTTGGCATACCTGTTGATGTTTCCTCTCCAGTTCTACATAGTCATGCTCTACTTTGCTTAGGTTATCTTTGGCTTTCTGAAGCTGGGCCTCTCGAGCCTGAATTTCTTCATCCTGACGAGTCACCTGCAGCAGAGGCTTCACCTGGGAATAGAAATAAAAAGTAAAACACCTAAATAAATTATCATTAACAGTGGAGTAAATGAAGCACACAATCTGGATAATTACTACAAAACTAGTTTTAGTGACAGCAATGTAATCACACTGTCTCCCAAAGCCCAACCCCCCGTCCTCGTCGTGGGAGATGGAAACAGGGAAAGCTGGCCAAAGGGGCTCTGGTGAAACAGTATGGGCTAATCCCCTGTATTGTGGATAAAACATTACAGAAACAGAGACAAGAAACCAATTTCTATCAGGAACTCCATGCCAAGGAACCAGCACAGCTGGAAATATGACACCGTTTGGTCAAAACCGTAAGGAAACTACACGGCTGAAGATCCTTTCAACTCAAAAACCAACCAAAGTGGGCACATGGAATGTTCACACAATATATGAAGAGGGGAGGTGCGCAAACGTTGCCAAAGAGATGCACAAATACAAGTTAGACATACTTGGAATCATTGAGACCAGATGGAACCAAGCAGGAAAGACACGTCTTCAGACAGGAGAGACCCTGGTGTACTCAGGCCACACCGATACCAACACCCATCACACCAGGGGAGTGTCCATCATGATGAC
The DNA here is from genome assembly GCA_024760905.1 of Plotosus lineatus. Taxonomy (NCBI): domain Eukaryota; kingdom Metazoa; phylum Chordata; class Actinopteri; order Siluriformes; family Plotosidae; genus Plotosus; species Plotosus lineatus. The sequence continues at coordinate 43,264,337 of CM045728.1, forward strand.
AACCAAGGCATCCAAAACTCTAGTGGGTTGGGAACCAATAAATGAAAGACTGATAACAGCAAAGTTCAGGACAACAGACAAGAGAATATTCCTCAGTGATTGCTTGCTATGCACCAACAAACGACGCAGAAGAGGAGGAAAAGGAAGAGTTCTATGGAGTGTTGCAGACCATACTCAAGAACAGAAAAGAACTAAAGGTTGTCCTTCTACTTGGAGACCTTAACGCCAAAGTCGGTAGTGATAACATCAGATACACAGCCATCATGGGAAAACATGGAACTGGATTCATGAATGAGAATGGACAACATCAGGTAAACTTTTGCACGGACCATAGTCTTGTTATTGGAAGCACTCTCTTCCTTCTTCTTCTTTTCCTTTCGGCTTTTCCCTTCAGGGGTCGCCACAGCGAATCATCTGCCTCCATCTCACCCTATCCTTTGCATCTTCTTCTCTTACACCAACGACCTTCGTGTCCTCCTTCACCACATCCATGAATCGTCTCTTTGGTCTTCCTCTGGGCCTTTTGCCTGGTAGTTCCAGCCTCAGCATCCTATTACCAATATACTCACTATCCCTCCTCTGTACATGTCCAAACCATCTCAATCTAGCCTCTCTGACTGTTTCCAAAACATGTGCTGTCCCTCTGATGTGCTCATTCCTAATCCTATCCATCCTCGTTACTCCCAAAGAGAACCTCAACATTTTCATCTCTGCTACCTCCAGCTCGGCCTCCTGTCTTTTCCCCAGGGCCACTGTTTCTAACCCATACAACATCGTTGGCCTCAACACCGTCTTGTACACTTTTTCTTTCATTCTTGCCGATACCCTCCTATCACACATCACACCGGACACTTTTCTTCAACCATTCCAACCTGCCTGCACACGCTTCTTGACCTCTTTTCCACACTCTCCATTGCTCTGGATTGTTGAGCCTAAGTACTTAAAATCCTCCACCTTTCTTATCTCTGCTCCCTGTAATCTCACCGTTCCTCTTGGGTCCTTGTCATTCATGCACATGTATTCTGTCTTACTGAGGCTAATCTTCATTCCCCTCCTTTCCAGGGCATACCTCCACCTCTCTAGATTTTCCTGCACTTGTTCTCTGCTCTCACTACAGATCACAATGTCATCTGCAAATATCATAGTCCATGGGGAATTCTGGGGAAGCACTCTCTTCCCACACAAGGAAATACACAAGACAACATGGGTATCACCAATCCAGGAATTCCACAACCAAATTGACCACATCTGCATAAGTGCCAAGTTCAGAAGATCATTACTGGATGTGAGGACAAAAAGAGGGGCGGACGTGGCTTCAGACCACCACCTGGTCGTGGGAAAACTTCAACTCAAGCTTAGAAAGGTTACAAATAAGACAACCCAAGCAAAATATAACCTAGAAGGCCTGAAGGAAAAAGAGAACATCAGGAGGTACCAACATCATTTGAAGTCAGAGGTCATTGAATCTAGAACTGAAAACAAGGACTCGGTAGAAGACATTTGGGGCAACGTAAAACAGGCCTACGTATCAACACTTGAAGAATGTATTGGCAGAGAAAGGAATAAAAACATTAAAAACTTGGATAACATTGAAATGCTTGACAAGATGGAAGAGAGAAAGGCAATCAAGGAAAGACTTCTTGGTGCTCGCACAAGATCAGAGAATATGAGACTCCAAAGACAATACATAGAGAAGTACAAACAGGTCAGACAAATGTTGAGAAAGGACAAGATAAAGTACGTGGATGATCTAGCTCCATTTGTTTTGCACAAATGCAGAAACAGCAGCCGAGGAACTGAACATGAAGGAACTGTACAAGATCACACGGTTACTTGCAGGCAAGAGAGCTCCATCTGAGAAACCAGTGAAGGACAAAAATGGAAACATGCTAGGCTCAACAGAGGAACAGAGAAGCAGATGGAAAGAACATTTTGAAGATCTGCTAAATATTCCAGCACCTAATGAACCTGCAGATATTCCACCAGCGGAAGAAGACCTGCCAATGAACCTTGATCCACCATTAAAAGAGGAGATAAGAAGAGCCATCAAATCTTTGAAGAACGGGAAATCTGGAGGCCCAGACTCTATACCAGCTGAAGCAATGAAATCAGCCTTAGAAACATCTGTACTAATGCTCCACCCATTGTTTCTAAAGATCTGGCAAAAAGAAGTCATACCAGAAGAGTGGAAAGAAGGGCTAATTGTCAAGCTGCCAAAGGAGACTTGAGCAAGTGCAACAACTACAGGGGCATCATGCTGCCGTCAACGCCAGCGAAAGTCTTGAATAGAATACTTTTAGACAGGATGAAAACATCATTTGACAAGCTGCACAGAAACAAGCAAGCAGGATTCAGAAAGCACAGATTGTGCCTGTACCAAATAGCCGCACTCCGGATAATCATAGAGTAATCCTTGGAATGGAAGACGCCCCTGTATGTGAACTTCATTGACTTTGAAAAAGCCTTTGACAGTGTGGACAGAACATCACTGTGGAAGATCATGAAGCACTATGGAATTCCAGACAAGTACACCTCCATCGGCGGCACGGTGGCGTAGTGGTTAGCACGTCCGCCTCACAGCAAGAAGGCCCGGGTTCGATTCCCGGCCTGGGCGTTTCTGTGTGGAGTTTGCATGTTCTCCCCATGCTTGTGCGGGTTTCCTCCGGGTGCTCCGGTTTCCTCCCGCAAGCCAAAGACGTGCACTGTAGGTTAATTGGCCGTTCTAAATTGACCGTAGATTCTCTCCTGCAGCGGCACTGGAACCCAGTCGTATCGGCATTTGCCTTTCCATTGGATCCTTCCGGTGGCGCCGAGACGGGGGGGGACTTGCTGCCGCACTGGGGGGTATCACCAGCAGGGATACCAGCTAGAGCGCAGCCATAGTCCTTCGGGACTGACGGAGGCCTACCACACCTCCATCATACAAGCTACTTATGAAGGAATGACATGCAGAGTGTTACACTCGGGAGATGCAACAGAGAAGTTCCAAGACAAAACAGATGTACAACAAGGCTGTGTACTCTCACCATTCCTCTTCCTGCTGGTAATTGACTGGGTGATGAGAGAAACAACAAGAGAGAGAAGTAACGGCATCCAATGGACTCTGTATAAACCACTGGATGATCTTGACTTCGTCGATGATCTGGCCCTTCTATCTCACAGACACCAGCACATGCAAGAAAAGACCACAACATTGGAAACAACAGCAGCCAAGATAGGTCTCAAAGTCAACAGAGAGAAGACCAAGGTCATGAGGATCAATGCCAAAAGTGAGAAACCAATCAGACTGAGTGGAGGACATCTGGAAGATGTAGAAGAATTCACCTATCTAGGGAGTGTAGTGGGAACAACTGGTGGCACAAATCAAGACATCAAAGTCAGAATGGGCAAAGCAAGAACCGCCTTCAATATGCTGAGGAAAGTATGGAATTTCAAGAACATCAAACCCAACACAAAACTACGCATTTTCAACTCCAACGTGAAAGCTGTGTTGTTTTATGGAGCTGAAACGTGGTGTACAACAGTCTCATCAGAGAAGATGGTACAGTCCTTCATAAACAAGTCACTGCGCAAGATCCTCAGAATCTGGCGGCCAGAAAAGATCAGTAAATTTTTGAAGAGCTCATGATTCAGGCTTCATTGCATTGTGGTTTTTTAAAATATACATCGAATTAAGAAAGAATAGTGGAAAAAGTTAAGGAAAATTCCACAAAAACAAGGCCAATTATGCACCCCCCCCCCCCCAAAAAAAAACAACCAAAAACAAAAAACAAACAAACAAACAAACAAAAAAACTTCACAAAACAAAAAAAACAACCCAAAACCTCCCATCAAAACTACTTAAATTTTCGGAGGTGCGAATCTGCATGTGCGCGTCTGTATGTGTGTATATTTATATTTTATTTACATCTTATGAATTATTTTTGAATGTTTAATTGTTATTATAAGCATTTATAGCATTGAATATATATTTGTTGATATTATACACGTATACGCCAGTCAGGGGGTGATGATCCTACTTAGCGGATTTCGGTGGTCGCGGTCCCGATCTCGGTCCCAATTAACTGCGGAAAGTGAGGGATCCCTATATTACCCTTTCTTCTTTTTGATTCTGCCATACAAGTATATATGATCCACTGCAGAATGAGACAGTGAACACAAAACACTAGACTGTTGGTAAATGTTCTGTTAATTACCTTGGTGAAGAGTCTCCACCACTGCCAGTTGCGTAGTTTCAGGTAGGCAGCACAGTTTCTCTGCATCACCCGCAGTGCGCTGAGCTGCTGTTGCTTCTTCTGGAAAGCTCTAACAGAAGAATAAAGCATTTAATACAACATGCCAAATAAAACATGCAAAACAAAACACTTAATAATACTGTTTGTGACACAATATTGTAAATACTCCCAAAAGACTTGAACAATTTTACAGACACACCTTCGAGCAAGGTATCCACGAGCAGCGCTTTGGAATCGGATGATGGTGTCAGTGATTTTCAAATCTCTCTCTTCCTCGAGATGTGCCAGCACTCCAGCTCGGAAAAACACTTTACTCTGCCCCACCCGAAACAAATTCCCATCCAGCTCCAGAGCCCTGATCTGAAAACAGTTACACAACACTTCCTGCTGTTATTAAGACCAAATTTTCCTATAGTCCACGCAATAAACTGTATGCACAATCACATAATCACCAAAGCCAAGTTCACACAAACCACGAAACTTGCATTCCTTTCTACTGAGTAAATTTACATGAGATGTGTTAATATTAGCACTGACCATAAGCTCAGAAGCCTGCTTTCCATCCATGAATGTACGAGGTATGGCATTGGGAGTCAGAATCTCATACCTAACAACCAGCAACAAAGAAACATGGATGTAATAAAGAAGCTTTTCCAAGAGCATTATACTGGCAACAATTTGCCCAATCTCAGGTAAAGAGAGAGAACATGAACAGAGTCTGAAGGGAAAACGGGTCATGCTTAGATAGATAAGCAATGAAACATTCACAGACCTTTGTCTGAACTCCTGGAAGGGGATACGGTTAGGAAAGCCTTGTCTGCAGATTCTGATCCCCTCCAGCACTCCATTACACCTAAGTTGATCCAAGACCAGATGAGGAGTCAGCTTTCCTGCCTGAAAGAGAGAAAAAGGCAGGGTTAACATTACAGACCAAATATATATGGAATAAACCATGATGCTTTTAAAAATAAAACCACTATAAGGCAATTTGATTTACACTGACGTGGAGATATTATGACCATATTATTATAACCAATATTTCACTGTTCCATCAGCAGCCACTCTTTTTTTCTTTGGAGCTTGTCATGTTAGAAACCATAAATTAGATGAAAGCTTAATGATACCTCAAATAAAAATATCCTTACAGAGATAATATTAATAGTTATATCATATCAATAACTCTTCTTGTTTTCCTTTTGACTGTTCCCTTTCAGGGGTCACCACAGCAAATCATCTGCCTCCATCTTCATGGAAGTCATATTAATGATTCGCATGTTCGATTTGGCATAGGTTTTTACGTCGGATGTCCTTCCTGACACAACCCTTAGCAAGGGGCAGAAACACGCTGACGACTATGCAGCTACTCTTGACCAAAGTCAGCAATGGTTCTTTTACATGAACCTCTCACCATAGACAGTGAGACATGGCCGGCCTTTGATAACCCAGTTAGCTGCACTGGGAGGACAGTCACAACCTTCTGGAGAATGGGACTCGAACCCTCAACCTTAGTTAGGATCAACGATTCAGTGCCCTTTACCACCAGGCCACCACTGCCCTAACATATCAGTAACCACACACACACACACACACACACACACACACTTCAATTAATGCAGCTTCAGTGGATCGCGGTTATTTAAAAAAATAAAAAATAAAGATTCATCAAATTAAAAAATAAGGAAATTAAGGAAGAATAGGTGGAAAAGTTAAGGAAATGTGACAAAAACAAGGCCAATTATGCAAATAAAACCCCCCCCCAAAACAGACAAAACAAAAAACAACCCAGTTTCTCATCAAATATGGATACATTGTTGCATCTGTGTATCTGCACAGCCACGCCCCCATCTGCCGGAACCTAGTATTAAGTGTACCTCATGATAATGTTTAATAATATTTCATACTTATATTTATGATCTATGTTTCTGTAGATTTTATTCCATTTCTATTTGTACTTCAATTTCGTTCCACTTTCACTTGCCACCTTGGACATGTTGGTATCGCTGGATGTTTGCAAAACGAATGTTGGTTAGTTGGAAAGCGTCTGTATTTATATTTTAATTACATCTTATGTTATTTTGTTCAACGTTTAATTGTTATTATAAACATTTATAGCATTGGATATGTATTTATTGATATTATATACACATATACATGCACACGTCAGTCGGGGGTGGGGGGGATGATCCTACTTCGCGGATTGCGATGGTCGTGTGGGGATCTCAGTCCCAATTAACCGCAGAAAGTGAGGGATCTCTGTGTATGTATGTAAATATATAAGTAAAAATAAAAGGACAGAACAAAGACTTTCTATTGAAACTTCATTTTCACCACAGATCTGTTTCGAGGGGTGGAGAAACCATCCTCTCTCTTCAGGTGATTACAGAAGAATAAAGTCTTTGTTCTGTCCTTTTATTTTTACTTATATTTGCTCTACGAAAAAGTATTGAGCACTCTCTTACGGGAGGATCTACTCAGAAGATTCTCTCTCTCTCTCTCTCACATATATATATATATATACACACACACACACACACACACACATATACACACATACAGTATATAGGTCAGGTCAGGTATGAGAGCATGCGCAGGGACAGCACTTCGTTGCGTCCACCAGCCGCCTCCACTCATCTGGCCGTCTCCTGGCGATAGACCAGGCCGCGCAGGGCCCATACACCCCGGCAGGGCAGCCCTTAGCCGCGACAATCACGTCGCAGGCGGCCGTCCCCGCAATCGGCTCCAGCCCCCAGAATCCCGAACGGACAGGATCCGGTGTGCGGAGTCCGAAGGCGGGAAACGCGCCAAGTGCCCGTAGTAGCGCAGCTGACTGTTGCGGATCAAGCAGGTTACTCTTACCATCCCTACATCCCCGAGCACCTTCCGGTTGGTAACAAAGTCCCGCTAGCGGTATCCGAAGAGGCAGCGAAGAGAAGTCATAGCGAAGGAGTCCAGTTGTTGTCCAAGCTCAACTGTGAGCGTCCATGTCTCGCTCGAGTAGAGCAAGACAGGGAGCACAAGGGAGCGAAAGACTCTGACTTACGTCCGCCTGCTCAGATACCTCTGTCCAGCGAGTTCATTGCCCCGTAGGCTCTCTCTCTCTCTCTCTCTCTCTCTCTCTCTCTCTATATATATATATATATATATATATATATATATATATATATATTCTTCTATAATCTATAATATAGATTCTTCTATAATCACCTGAAGAGAGAGGATGGTTTCACCACCCCTCGAAACAGATCTGTAGTGATAAATGGAGTTTCAATAGAAAGTCTTTGTCCTGTCCTTTTATTTTTGTTTATATATATATATATATATATATATATATAAATAAAATCTTTTAGTTTTATTTTTGGCCTTGTATTTTTAGGTGTAGGTTCTGCAAATGTGACCCAATGTATCATGAGTGCATCATGGGGGTGTTGGAATAATAATTATTTGTTGAAAAATTCCACTGGGACCGAGTTAATCCTATGGAAACAACAACAAAGTAGAAATAAAACGCATAAATTTAAAAAGAATGATTTAAAATACACTCATACTCTTTTACTGTGATAGCCTGGTGAGCTGTCCAGGGTGTACTCTGCCCTCACTCAGGGTCAGCTGAGATGAGCGCCAGCCTCCCCATGACCCTAATTAGGATTATTTGCAAAACCAGCTGAACTCCTTCAGAAAATGAATGAATGGATGAATCATGCTCTTTTATAAATATTAATTACTTTGTGCCAATCAAATTGGAGAATAAAACAGTCTGTGATATAAGTAAAAAGGAAAGTAAAATCTAATTATATCATATTTTGTAAACATCATCACATGTTTGTTAAATAATTACATTATCACATATTTGCAACTTAGACTATTTTAAAATATGTTTAATAATCGCCATCACCCTCTTCTCATGGTTGGGGATGATACAGCGTAAGAAGTTGGGGTTGGTGTTACGTAGTGTAGCCATCAGTTTGGTCAGTGACTCTTTGTACAGTTGTCCAACTGTCCGGAACATTCCTTTCTTTGTCTTCAGCCCGGCTCCTCCAAACGTCACTGGCCCACTGCCCTCTGCCAGACCTCCAGATGTTACTTGATCTAAACCCACAATCCTGTCCACTAATCACACAGGTAACAACAAGTTAATTTTGATAAGACAGCAGTTACAACTGTTAAAATCAATAATTAGGAATTGTTAGGGAATGGGATGTTTAATTGTAATGCAAAAATATCAACAAACCTTCCAATATTCATATCACGGTGCACATTTATAGTAATTAAAATGAATTGCAACAACATAAAACATTCAAAAAAATTTTCAAAAATCAAAGTTTACAACATAAACACACTAGTTCCTTCTATCTCTATACACTGAATATCAGCAATCAGTCATTCGACTCTATTCCTACGGATCACCTCATATGCACCGAGGGGTACATCATAACAGAAAAATAAAAGGTCAAGATTCATGTTAAGTTAATCAATAACGGTAGGTGGTCAGCTCTTCTGATAATTTTAGACTTATTGGCTGCTTTCTGTGTCATCAAAAATGACTTTATTGGCCAAGGAACAGGCCTCCGGTCATAAGTTCTTTTAATAAGTATCCATGTTTTATTTTAAATATCTGATTACAAATAGAAATGTTTTATTTCTTACAATCCAGTAAGCATAGATACAAATAAATCAATTATTCCACTCATTCTCATTGTATATGCTGTTAGTCCACTCATGCATATTTGATCTGAGCTTTTAAATTATTATTAATACAAGAATGTGGAAGCTTATTATGTCCATTTAAGGAACACAGAGTCACAACTAGTAAGAAAAATAGACAGTGTATTGATTTAATTTTTAAATACTAAATCACTCTAATGCAACACTTGCCTGGAGGGTAATTAACACACACACACACACACACACACACACACACACTGCAATCACTGAAAACAATTTTATACTATAGAAAGCCTATCGAATGATTGCTACTTGTGACTTGAACTATTACTTTGCAGAGTACAGCACACATAGAAACATGCACACAAACACACACACAGAAAATAAAATAAGGAAAGACAGAAGAAATTAAAAGGGAAAAGAATTGCACACTAAATGGGCACACAATACAAATAAAGGAGATAAGAAGAAATCAAAGTGTTGACAGAGACAAGTGAGAGGATGAACCTACTGCTGTCAGAGCCATTGGTCTGCAGGGAAGCATAGGAGTCAAAAAAGTAGACACGAGGAAGTGTCTGAATATCTGAAGTAGGAAATAAGGCAGAAGAGAGAAGAGGAGAGACAAAATAGGAAAGATCAGGAAGTGAAACAAGACAGAGGAAAAATTATATTAATACATTAGGCCAAGAAAATAAATATTATAAATTTTTAAACTAAACATTAATTGAGTGGCACCATGGTGGCACAGTAGTTGGACTTTTTTTGAGTTTGCATGTTCTCCCAGTGCTTGTGTAGGTTTCCTCTGGGTGTTTTAATTCCCTCCCACGGTTCAATATGCATTTTAATAAAAATGAATGTGTAGAGTTACATAATGTAAATAAGATTTTGTGGAATATTGGTTGAAATAAGTTGAGGAGAAGTTGAAGATTTGAAGTCAATGCAATGACGATGTTGCTGTGAATGACAACAATGAAAGTCAACACATACAGTAGTAATGCCTATGTGTTGCTCCAGCTGCTCTAGTAGAGGACACAATGAAATGAAATCAATATGACTTCACTGGTGTTATGAGGGGTGGCACAATGGCTTAGTGGTTAGCATATCTGTCTTACAGCAAGAGGTTTCGGGGTCCTTCTATGTAGAATTTGCATGTTCTGATGGTGTTTACTCTGATTTCTTCTCACAGTCCAAACACATGAACATGCTAATTGATTGTTTCAGATTGCCTCTAAGTGTGAGTCTGAGTGGGTGTGTGTATTGCATTGTGACGGTCTGGTGAGCCATTCAGGGTGTACCCAGCCTTTGCCCACTGTCGAATGCATTAGGTTTTAGATACCTGCAACCCTAAGAGAGGATGAAGCTGTTTGGCAAACAAAAAGTGAGTGAGTGGAGTCATTTGTGAGAAAAATCCTTCAAGTGTAGGTTTTATTCAGTTTCCAAAAACATCATTCTCACACAAATACATATCTCCTCACCCTCTCTCCACAGCTCTGAGATGAAGTGGTCAGATGACTGGTGTAGAAAAGATGCTACATTATCATTCAGAGGATCCATGTTCTTCACTAACCACTCATCAGCCTTGTAGTTCACCTGGTAGGAAGAAAAGACAGACAGATAAACTGAGTAAGAGAAAGAAACTAAATCTGTATCTAATCTCTGCTGGGACAGAAGGAAAGTAGTTGAGGAAGGAATAAGATCTGACCTTGCCAGCATAGTGGATTATAGAAAAATCTGCCTCTTCACGGAGCTGCCGTGGCCTGAAGAACTTGGGATGTGAGCCTTGTTCAGCTGAAAGTTTATCCACAAATGACCGATCTGTTGCCCGTGGAAACCAACACTCTTCATCCAACAGTGCTAACACACCGGGTGGGTGGGCCTGCAAACATTAAAGAACTGGAGTGAGAGCGGGCGCACACAGAGACACACACAGACAGACACACACACACACACACACACACACACACACACTGACCGGTCTCTCAATAAGGTCGATGCAAGGCTGCAGGTCAAGCCCAAAGTCAATAAAATTCCACTCAATGCCTTCACGCTGGTACTCCTCTTGCTCCAGTACAAACATGGTGTGGTTAAAAAGCTGTTGCAGCTTTTCATTGGTGTAGTTTATGCATAGCTGCTCAAAGGAGTTCAGCTAGTTTTGCAAATTCAAGACAGACAGCATAAAGAAGAAAAGGACAGCTTAAGACTGTACAGAAAGGCTAAACTTGGAATTACATGTGATTTAATTTATTTTACTGCCTTGATCATACCTGAAAAATCTCAAACCCAGCAATGTCCAGGATACCTATAAAGGAGGCTCCTTGTCTCTGTCTGCGGTCCAGGGCTCGATTGATGCGATGCACTAGCCAGCGGAACAGGCGCTCATAGGTGGCCTTCGCCAGAGCTTCCACCGCAAAATCTGCCTGAACACGCATGTAAAAATGCATATATATATATATATATATATATATATATATATATATATATATATATATATATATTTATTTATTTACAGAATAGAATCAAATGAGCACATCAGACCATCATATCCATCAATACATATACACTATCGCAAGCACACACCTGCTCTTTAGTTTGCGCCTTTTGCACATACTCGCGGCTCACTTTGATGCGTGGCGTGAGGATTGCTCGGCTGAATTCCAATACACTGATACCCAGCAGGTGGCACAGTTTCTGAGCAGCTGTATCATCAGGCATAGACGCCTGGTCCGAGTTCTTCTCCTTTTGAAAGGTGATATTCCCAAATTGCAACACTGCAGAGATCACCTTCAACATGGCTGAGAGTTAAAAATGGAACAAATGTTATTTTTATATTATTATATGTAACTAATCCATAGCAGGATGATTACACAAAGTGGAACTGCTGTTACGATCCAAAAGTTGTTTTTAATAACTGCCCCGCATCCCATGTTGCACTGATTTGTTAATGCTTTTACATACAGTACTTATATTTTATACGTTACTTCTGACTGTAATAAAACTCCAGTTTAGGAATTTCCTTAAAAATGTAGTTAGCACCGTCACCTTTAAATTGACCATAGGGGTAATGCCAGTGGGACTGTTTTGCTGTATATTTTATCACATTTGAATTTTTTATACTTGAGTTTTACTTTTTTAGAGATTTGTTATTTTTTTGTATGATTCTGCCTAAGATGAAATTGACACTTAATTCAAACAAATGTTGTGGCCTGTCTATCTATCTAATTCTGGTTAAAGGCTTTTCTGTTCTTACATGTGCACTCCTCTTGTGTAAAGCCCATGATGCTCATGGAGTCCATGGTCTGAGTGAAGTTTTCAGAGTCACTCTGACCTGGAACAGGAATTGAACCTCCACATAGGAAACGATACTGATCTGCACCACCCAGGAGCAACTCAGCTATAAAGACAGCACAGAAGTTTATGGTTTAGAAAACAATTGTACTAAAAGAGTGGGAACACTTGATTGTGCATCTGTGTGTTCTTACCTCGCATGGCCTCAGAGGCTCCACAGAGTAATTGGTAGAAAATGTGGAATGTTCTCTCATCTTTGGCCTGTCGGATGGCTCGAGACTTTTCCAGGAGGTCTGATACACACATTGGTTAAGGACACACACAATTAGTGCAAAGGGATACAATGGATTTAATCAAAGACAATAAATCAAGAACAAAGAGAGACAAAGTGAATAAGATCATATACTGTATTATTTCATAAGCTTTACTGATTACAGTAATCAAAGGATACAGGTCTCAATGTTGGCACCAACGATATATCCAGCCACATCAAAATTAATACGAATAAATTTACCCTGAAACAATAGCAAAACATACTTTGGTATTCACTAGATTAAGCATTTCATATTTGCAAATATGTCTGAAAAACAAAGTGCTTAAAGCAGTCTTACAAATCTGGAAGAATTGTCATTTTTAACGGTCTTGGCATTGCCAAAGGCCTCGAGGATAGGGTTTGCCTGCAGTAGCTGTCTCTCTAGCTCCCCCTACAGGATCCAGAGAAAAACATGTCAATAAATCCATCAGGGTACCAACATAATACTGTATGTGACACTGCAAAGCTCCAACAACTAAGAAGTCTAGCAGAAACAGAAAACAAGCAAGAGGGAGCAGCCAGCCATTACTAAGCACTACACATATTTGTAATCAATAGAATGCCAGCTGTTATCATTTAGTAGCAACTACTACATATGTACCTATAATGAAGATGGACAACCTCAGTCTGAGTCTTTGGATATGTGTAGGTTTGGGGATCTGTTTAAAAATGGTCATACTTTTTAGCCAACATAAAAATAAATCTATCTGACTGAGGCTGAACACCACTATGGTTCCTTTTAAGCTTTGCTAAAACTACAGCGCCCCCTCCCGGAGAACAGCAATGCAGCACACAGTTAAATCATTGCCATCTCCAAAATCAGAGTCAGGCCATACTCACATACTGCACACTCTGTTAGAGCACAGCAATAAAGGAAGGGATGGAGTGCAGGAGAAACACAGGGGGAAATGACATAAAATAAGTTAAAATAACTGCAAACACAAACATGTTTAAAGGAATATATAAACACACAAAACAAATGAACCCACATTTAAAAAGTGCACAATGTGGTTATTATGATAATGTTGTTTACACACCAGATTAGATTTATCAGATTTGAAAATCAGCAAGTACAAACAGCAACCCTTCTAATCCAGCAGGTCTAGCATTTGGTATACCGGCATCAGACTCAAGGCCCATGGATTGAATGCTCTACAAACCAGTGTCTCAATGCATTAGATTTAAATCTTCATAATACTGAAAAATTACATAAAGCATATGTCCATCAAAAAGTCAAAAGGAACCTCACCTACAGGAACCAATAAACGATAAGAGCCTTTAGTATGTAGGAAGTTTTATCATCTAATAAGTCATTTGCTACTTGTTTCCATGTGCTGGACATCCCGTTCCAACATGTTCATGTCACTTCCCAGAAAAAATGGATGTTCCGCATTGGTTCAGACCCCGTGAGTAATTCACAGGATTACTCCTAGAATTGTCTAGTTTTGTGCATTTTATGGTAATTTGTCAAAATAATCTCTTTTCACTTAAACGGTCTGGATTCAGAATCACACTCAAAATCAAAGTAAAAAATCAGGCTGACCCCAATTCTATAGCGATTACTCAAGATAAGTCCAAATGAGCATCACTACGGTATGGGGCCTCCACGTGCCTGAATGCACTCCCGTCAATGCCTGGGCATGCTCCTGATGAGAAGACAGGTGCTCTCCTTGGGGATCTCCTCCCAGACTTGGATCAGAGCATCAGTCAACTCCTGGACAATCAGTGGTGCAACATGGCGCTGGTGGATGGAACGAGACATGATGTCCCAGATGTGCTCAATTGGATTTAGGTCTGGGGAACAGGCAGGTCAGTCCATAACATTAATGCCCTCATCATGCAAGAACTGCTGACACACTCCACCCACATGAGGCCTGCATTTTCATGCATCAGAAGGAACCCAGGGCATACTGCACCAGCATATGGTCTCATAATGGCTCTCAGGATCTCATTCCACTACCTAATGACAGTCAAGGTACCCCTGGTACAAATGCCTCCCCAGACCATCATTGACCCACCACCAAACCGGTCATGCTGGAGAAGGTTGCAGGCAGCAGAATGTTCTCCACGGTGTTGTCAGACTCTGCCATGTGTGTCACCTGTGCTCATGGTGAACCTGCTCTCATCAGAGAGGAGTACAGGGCACCAATGGCGAATCTGCCAATCTTGATGTTCTCTGGCAGATACCAATGTCATGGTGATGGGCTGTAAGTACATCCCACACTTGTGGACGTCAGACCCTCATACCACCCTCTTCTTCTTCTTCTTCTTTTCCTATCAGCTTTTTCCCCTTTTCAGGGGTTTCCACAGTGAATCATCTGATTCGCACGTTTGATTTGGCATAGGTTTTTATGTTGGATGCCCTTCCTGACACAACCCTTTAGCAAGGGGCAGAAACACACTGACGGCTATGCAGCTACTCTTTACAAAAGTCAGCAATGGTTCTTTTACATGAACCTTTGACCATTAACAGTGAGAGACATGGCCAGCCTTTGATAATCCAGTTAGCTGCAATGGGGGACAGTGACAACCTTGTGGAGAGTGGTTTCAGACCGTTTGAGCAGAAAAATGCACATTAGATGCCTGTCGGAGGGCACTTTGTAGAGCTCTGGCAGTGCTCCTCCTGTTCCTCCATGCACTAAGAAGCAGATAACGGTCCTACTGCTGGGTTGTTCTCCTCCTTCGGCCCCCTCCACATCTCCTGGTGTACTGGCATGTCCCCTGGTATCTCCTCCATGCTCTTAACACTATGCTGGGGGACACAGCAAGCCTTCTTCCCATAGTGCATATTGATGTGCCATCCTGAATGAGCTGCACCACCTGGGCATTCTCTATGGGTTGTAGGCACCGCCTCATGATACCTTGAGTGGCGGGAGTACTGCCTAATTGCAAAAGTGGCAAAGAAAATATGCCAGAGAAGGTGAGGACAGAGAAATGGTCTGTGGTCACCACCTGCAGAACCATTCCTTTAGAGGGCTTTCTGACTAATTCCATTTCATTTCCACCTGATGTCTATTC
>CM045728.1:43284849-43339849 GCA_024760905.1 Plotosus lineatus
GGATCTTCCTTTCCTTTGGATGCTATCAGTGAGGCCGAGAGGAGAGACTTGACGTCTGGGCAGCACAAGTTCTCCATAGTTCCCGCCCAGGCTTGTAGCGCACTGGAGAGGACACTCCAGCGTTGATGCAAGACTTCGGCTCAACACGGGAAGTAGCAGTTACCGGTTAAAAGCTCATTCCGATTGGCGTAGGATACGGGCGCCTGGGGCTACTTCCGACAGTGGGAGAGACCATCGTGTCTCACTGGACAGCTACCGCCGCTCCAAGCTGGGCAGCCCCCAGCCAGTAAGGTGCTGTCCCGCCACAGCTCGCCTGCCTTGCTGGGTGCGTAGGGCTTAGGGACTGACCATCCCGACAAGCAAGCTGTAAATTCTGCACCAGGCAGACAAAAACGGATAGATACCAAAACTCCAGCTCTTCGAATAGCAAGCTAGAACGTACGGACTGTGTCCTGGACTGACAAGTGATCTTCAGCAAACTGACGATGCCCGCAAGACTGCAGTCATCGACCATGAACTGACACGTCTGAATATCGACATTGCTTGTCTACAGGAAACACGCTTGGCTGACAGTGGTACTATCCAATAGGCCAACTACACCTTCTACTGGCAGGGCCTGCCACAAGACGACCTGAGACTGCATGGTGTAGGGTTCGCTATGAAGAACTCGTTGACTACGGCGATTGAACCTCCTACCAGTGGATCAGAGAGAATCCTCGCTTTACGCCTCTCTACAACTGCAGGATTTGTAAATCTCCTCAGCATCTATGCACCAACACTCAGTTCCACCCCAGAGGCCAAGAACCAGTTTTACGAGGCTCTGGATGATACAATTTCCAGGATACCCAGCACTGAAGGACTTTACCTACTAGGAGACTTCAATGCTAGAGTGGGTGCCGACTGTGACACCTGGCCTTCCTGCCTTGGTCACCACGGTATAGGCAGGATGAATGAGAATGGACAGAGGTTGTTGGAACTGTGCTGCCATCATGGCCTGTGTGTAACAAATACATACTTCAAGTGCAAAGACCGCCACAAAGTTTCCTGGAGACACCCCAGATCTTGCCACTGGCACCAGCTAGACCTTATCCTCACCAGGCGCACGGATCTGAGCAGCGTTCTCCACACTAGAAGTTTCCATAGCGCAGACTGCGACACAGACCACACACTCGTTGGAAGCAGGATAAGGCTGACAACAAAGAGGATCCATCACTCTAAAACTAAAGGCCTCCCACGAATCAACACCTGCTCCTCAAGGGATCCCCAGCGAATTCAACTGTTTCATGACACAGTCAAGGAGAAGTTGGCTTTGCAGACTCCTGGCAAAGACATCAACAGCAAGTGGAGCTTCATAAGAGATACTATCTACACAACAACCCTCATCGCTTTTGGGAAAAAGGAGCGTCGGAGTGTAGACTGGTACGAGGCTCACTGGGAGGAGATACAGCCTGTGACAGAAGCCAAGAGGGAAGCCCTCTTAGCATACAAGCAAAACCCCAGCACCAGTACTCGGGACACCCTCAAAGCTGCACGAAACAAGGCCCAGCAGACAGCCCGCCGCTGTGCAAACAACTTCTGGCTGAACCTCTGCAGCAAGATCCAAATGGCAGCTGACACTGGCAACGCAATGGCCATGTACAATGGCATCAAAACAGCTACTGGCCCAACCACAATTAAGACTGCACCCCTCAAGATCAAGACCGGGGAGGTGATCACGGACCAAGGCAAGCAGCTTGAATGCTGGGTGGAACATTACCTGGAGCTGTACGCAACCAAGAATGTGGTGACCGATGCAGCATTAAATGCCCTGCCAAACTTACCTGTCATGGAGGATCTGGCTTACCTGCCTTCAGTGGACGAACTGGGCAAAGCCATTGATTGTCTGGCCTGTGGAAAAGCCCCTGGAAAGAATGGCATCCCCCCTGAAGTCTTGAAGAGTGGCAAGCCAGCACTCCTGCAGCACCTCCATGAGCTGCTGTGCTTATGCTGGAAGGAAGGGTTCATCCCCCAGGATATGCGCGATGCAAACATTGTAACCCTCTACAAAAACAAGGGTGACCGCAGTGACTGTAACAGCTACCGTGGCATCTCCCTCCTTACCATCATAGGGAAAGTCTTTGCTCGTGTTGCCCTTACTCGCCTTCAGATTCTTGCTTCCCGGGTGTACCCAGAATCGCAGTGTGGTTTCAGGGCAGGCCGATCCACAGTCGATATGATCTTCTCACTTCGTCAACTGCAAGAGAAGTGTCGGGAGCAGCAGAAGCCCCTGTACATTGCTTTCATAGACCTGACTAAAGCATTCGACCTGGTCAGCAGAAGCGGACTCTTCAGTCTCCTGCAGAAGATTGGATGTCCTCAAAGGTTACTTCAAATCGTGACCTATTTTCACGAAGACATGCACAGCACAGTCTGCTTCAATGGCGGGACTTCTGCAGCTTTCCCAGTGAGCAGTGGTGTGAAGCAAGGCTGCGTCCTAGCTCCGACACTCTTTGGGATATTCTTCTCGATGCTTCTTCAGTATGCCTTCTCTGACAGTGAGGAAGGGATCCATATCCACACCAGGTCAGATGGAAAATTGTTTAACATAGCTCGACTGCGCGCTAAGACGAAGGTGAGGCAGGTCCTCATCCGCGAGATGCTGTTCGCGGATGACGCTGCACTGACGTCCCACACTGAGGCTGGTCTTCAAGAGCTAGTCAATCGCCTGTCCCATGCCTGTAATGAATTCGGACTGACCATCAGCCTGAAGAAGACAAACATCCTGGCCCAGGGCACAAACACAGTCCCAAACATCAACATAAATAACACGCAGCTTGAGGTCGTGGACTCCTTCACCTACCTGGGATCCACTATCGCCAACACTCTCTCTCTTGACATAGAGATCTCATGCAGAATCGGGAAAGCCGCTGCAGAGAACACCAAGCTACGTGTCTACCAGGCCTGTGTACTCAGCACACTCCTTTATGGCAGTGAGGCCTGGTCCACGTACGCTGGTCAGGAAAAGCGGCTCAACAGCTTCCACCTCCGCTGTCTCAGGCGTCTGCTCCATATAAAATGGCAAGACAGAGTAACCAACACCGAGGTACTACACCGTGCTGGCATGCCAAGTCTGCTCGCACTGCTGAGCCAGAGACGACTTAGGTGGTTGGGTCACGTATGGCGAATGGACGAGGGGCGCATCCCTAAAGACATGTTGTATGGAGAGCTGAGTGAGGGCTCCCGCCGCACAGGAAGACCACAGCTTCGGTACAAGAATGTGTGCAAGCGGGACATGAAATTATCTGGCATCGACATAAACACCTGGGAAGGCACTGCTGAAACACGCCAGCTCTGGAAGACCACTGTCAACGAGGGGATCAACAAAGCTGAAACTAAAAGAATAAACAAGCTAGCTGAGAAAAGAGCAAAGAGGAAAGAAAGGGCAGCCCCCATGGCTCCTCAAAGCCCTTTTGTATGCAATAATTGTTTAAGAAACTGTCACTCTAGGGTGGGCCTGAAAAGTCACTACCGCAAATGCCTACCATAGCGCTACACCATCGTCTCTCGAGACGTATGGCTGCCAACGACGACATTTTATATATATATATATATATATATATATATATATATATATATATAGAGGATTTTCTGAGTAGATCCTTCCGTAGGAGAGTGCTCAATACTTTTTGGTAGAGCAAATAAACAAAACAAAAATAAAAGGACAGGACAAAGACTTTCTATTGAAACTCCATTTATCACTACAGATCTGTTTCGAGGGGTGGTGAAACCATCCTCTCTCTTCAGGTGATTATAGTAGAATAATCTTCTATAATCACCTGAAGAGAGAGGATGGTTTCACCACCCCTCGAAACAGATCTGTAGTGATAAATGGAGTTTCAATAGAAAGTCTTTGTCCTGTCCTTTTATTTTTGTTTTGTATATATATATATATATATATATATATATATATATATATATACACACACACACACACACATATACATACATATACAGTCAGCCCCCAATTTACGAAATGAATGCGTTCCAGAGCCGTTTTCGTAGTGCAGGGATTTCGTAAGTAGGGGTCGCGTCTTACACGTTAAACGCCTAATTCGTTCCAAGTCTCCAGTCTTTGGACTGAATAAACCCCATAAAAAATTATAAAAGTACACTAATTTTGTATGAAATATGTGTTAAAAGTAAAAGAATATTATTCAATTATTTAAACATTTTATTAACATATTAAACCATTTTATTAACATATTTATTAATTAAACCATTATTAAACATTTTTATTAACACACACACACACACACACACACACCCCTCTCTCTCTCGCTATCTCCTCTCGCCGCGCGCTGCGGGCCACGCCCACAAGACGTGGAATTCAAAGCGCATTCCCTGCTTGACAAACTCAACTTTAATTTGATTCCTTGAGGGATCGGGATGCCAGATAAGCTCAAATGCGCCCACATTTATTAAATATTTACTGAATTAAACAACTTAAAAAAAAATAAAAACTAAAGCGTTATTCCCCCCCCCCCCCCTCTCTCTGTCCCGCGCGGGCACGCGCGTGCTGTGGGCCACGCCCACAAGACATGAATTCAAAGCGCATTCCTTGTGTGACCATGTACTGAATAAAAACAACTTAAAAAGCTAAACTAAAAACTAAAAGCGTTATTCCTTCTCTCTCTCTCCCGCTCTCGTGCCCGCACTGCGGGAAACGCCCACAAGACGTGAATTCAAAGCGCTGCTTGACAAACCCAACTTTAATTTGATTCCTTGAGGGATCGGTATGCCAGATAAGCACATTTATTAAACATTTACTGAATTAAAACAACTTAAAAAACTAAAAACTAAAGCGTTATTCCTTCTCTCTCCCCCTCTCTGTCTCTCTTTCGAGTGTGCTGCTGGCCACGCCCACAAGACGTGAATTCAAAGCGCATTCCCTGCTTGACAAACTCAACTTTAATTTGATTACTTGAGGGATCGAAATTCCAGATGAGCTCAAATGCACCCACATTTATTAAACATTTACTGAGTTAAAACAACTAAAAAAAACTAAACTAAAATCTAAACCGTGAAGCTTCTTTCTGTCTCTATCTGGGAGGCCAGCAGGGCGGGATGTTGAGAGACTGCCAATGAGAGAGCAACTCGCGCTGTGTGAAATTTTGATTGGCGCACTGGAGTTTCTTTTTGTAAGAGGTGGTTATGTTGTATTATGGGGACGGAAACTAAAGAAAACGTTTTTCGTAATCCGGGGATTTTGTACAAGGGGGTCTTCGTAAATTGGAGGCCAACTGTGTATGTATATATATATATGTATGTTTGGACAGTGGTGGTCTCGTGGATAGGGCGCAGGATCGCTGAAACCAACCATGAAACCAAACTTGTTCACAAATGCTGACCTCTGCCCTTAGTCTAGCTTCCACTATTTTTTCCCATAACTTCATCGTATGGCTCATCAACTTTATCTCTCTGTAGTTGCCACAACTCTGCACGTCTCCCTTGTTCTTAAAAATGGGCACCAGCACACTTCTGCTCCATTCCTCTGGCATCTGCTCACTCTCTAAGACCTTGTTGAATGTTCTTGTCAGAAAATCTACTGCTACCTCTCCTAGACACTTCCATACCTCCACAAATATATCATCAGGACCAACTGCTGTCACATCTACTTTTTTCGCTCTCATTTCCCTCATTCATCAACTGTTCATAGTACTTTTTCCATCTTCCCAGCACACTTCTGTCATCAGTCAATACATTTCCCCTTTCTGTCCTTAATCAATCTAACTTGCTGCACATCCTTCCCATCTCTATCTCTCTGCTGTGCCAACCTGTTCATCAGTTCAGTTCATTTTCTGTAACCGCTTCATCCTAATTAGGGTCGCGGGGAGGCTGGTGCCCATCCCAGCCAACTGAGGGCGAGGGCAGAGTACACCCTGGACAGCTCGCCAGGCCATCGCAGGGCGGAAACACGCTGACAGCTTTGCAGCTTACTCTTTTTACGAAAGTCAGCAATGGTTCTTTTACAAGCCTCACACCATAGACAGTAAGAGACATGGCCGGCATTTGATAACCCAGTTAGCTGCACTGGGGGGGACAGTGACAACCTTGTGGAGAGTGGGACTCGAACCCCCAACCTTTGGATCAGCGATCCGGCGCCTTATACCACTAGACCACCACTGCCTGTGCCAACCTGTATAGATCATTTTCTCCCTCCTTACTGTCCAGCCTAAAATACAAGTCATAATATGCCCTCTGTTTGGCCTTTGCCACCGCTACCTTCGCCTTATGCTGTGTCTCCCTGTACTCCTGTTTACTCTCTTCGGTCCTCTCAATGTCCCACTTCCTCTTAGCTAACCTCTTCCTTTGTACACACTACTGCACTTCCTCATTCCACCACCAAGTCTCCTTATCTACTTTCCTTCCAGAGGACACACCAAGTACTCTCCTACCTGTGTCCCTGATCACATTTGCTGTGGTTGTCCAGTCATCTGGAAGCACTTCCTGACCACCCAAAGCCTGTTTCAACTCCTCATTGAAGACAACAAGGCACTCTTCCTTTTTCAGCTTCCACCACTTTGTCTTCTGCTCTGCCTTTGCCTTCTTCACCTTCCTCACCATCAGCGTCATCCTGCACACCACCATCCTATGCTGTTTGGCAACACTCTCACCCACTACCACCTTGCAGTCACTGACTTCCTTCAAACTGCATCGTCTGCACAAGATGTCGTCTACCTGTGTTCTCCTACCTCCGCTTTGATAAGTCATCCTATGCTCCTGTCTCTTCTGGAAGAAAGTATTCACCACAGCCATTTCCATCCTTTTTGCAAAATCGATCAACATCTGTCCTTCTGTGTTCCTGTCCTGGATACCAAACCTGCCCATCACTTCCTCGTCCCCTCTGTTGCCTGCACCAACATGTCCATTGAAGTCTGCACCAATGACCACTCTTTCGCCTCTGGGGTATTCTGCATCACTTCATCTAATTCACTGCAGAATCTCTCCTTCTCTTCTAGCTCACATCCTGCCGGTGGGACATAAGCACTAACATCATTGAACATCACACCTTCAATTTTTAACTTGAGACTCATCACTCTGTCTGACACTCTTTTCACTTTTAGAACATTCCAGACAAACCCCTCCTTCAAGATGACTCCTACTCCATTTCTCTTTCCATCCACACCATGAAAAAAAGGCTAAAAACCTGCTCCTAAGCTTCTAGCCTTGCTACCTTTACACCTGGTCTCCTGAACACACAGTATGTTCACCTTCCTCCTCTGCATCATGTCAGCCAGCTCTCTAGCTTTTTCTTTCATAGTTCCAACATTTAAAATCCGATATGGAATTAATATTTGTGATTTGCATGATAAAGTTTGGCATTGGTTTTACGTCGGATGCCCTTCCTGACACAACCCTCTGCATTTTTCCGGGCTTGGGACCGGCATAAGGGGGAGAGACACTGGTTAGTGCCCCCCCTCCTTACGGCTGCATTATCTTGTCCTTTCGGCTTTTCCCTTCAGGGGTCACCACAGTGAATCATCTGCCTCCATCTCACCCTATCCTCTGCATCTTTTTCTCTTACACCAACTGCCTTCATGTCCTCCTTCACAACATCCATGAATCATCTCTTTGGTCTTCCTCTAGGCCTTCTGCCTGGTAGTTCCAACCTCAACATCCTACTACCAATATACTCACTATCCCTCCTCTGTACATGTCCAAACCATCTCAATCTAGCCTCTCTGACTTTGTCTCCAAAACGTCTTACATGTGCTGTCCCTCTGATGTGCTCATTCCTGATCCTGTCCATGGCTGCATTTTATATATATATATATATATATATATGTATTTATTTATTTATTTATTTATCAGGGGTGGGGAACCTATGGCTCGCGAACCAGATGTGGCTGTTTTTGATGACTGTATCTGGCTCTCAGATAAATCATAAAAATACAAAAAAAAAAAAGCGCCATAAATTAAAACAAAAACAGATGAATAAATCTCGCACATTTAAATGTATACATCTATTTTCAATTCCACGTCACTGTGGCACACAGCGGAGAGCCAATCCTTTCTGCACACCAGTATGCGGGCGGGTCCGATACCATGAAATTCTAATTTTATTGGATTATAACAACAGCCACAGACCACACGAGTTGTTTTTGAGTAAAGAGGTAAATTTGCCTCGTTTTGATCAGCTTATTTCCACGAAGCCAAGCACAGCTGGCAAGCAAAAACAAATGGACAGACATGGAAAAACTTTCACCTGCAAACCAGCTGATTGCCAAAACTTGGGACGCGTTTCATATCACATAAACACTGCAATGTGTGAGTCCAATAAAATTAGAGCTTCAAGGTATCGGACCCGCCCGCATACAGAAAGGATTGGCTCTCCACTTCACGCCACAGTGATGTGGCATTGAAAATAGATGAATAGATTTAAATGCACGAGATTTATTCATCTATTTTTGTTTCATTTGATGGCTTTTTTTTTATTTATATTTAAATGACAGTGAAATGATGTATTTGTTATTCTGTTAAGAAAGGCCACCTGATTTATCTGAGAGCCAGATACAGTCATCAAAACAGCCACATTTGGCTCCCGAGCCATAGGTTCCCGACCCCTGATTTAGGCCTATTGTTTAATAGTATCTATGACACTATTCTAGGTATTTAGTATTTTTCGTAGTTTATGGCTGATATTGATAAGTGGTTGAAAAGATATAATCTTTAAAATGTAATGACAATGCATAATGTCTACATTATTACAGTACTTGTTAAATTCAGTTTACTTGTTAAATTAAATTCAATAGAGTATAATATATCTGTTTTCATAATAAAAAATGCATAAACAACGTAACACTTGCGTTCACGTTTTTTTTTTTTATATTTCCAGACTAAATTTTAGTGGAACGAGTACCGTTGTGTAAAGTACTGAATATTACTCACTGATGATTTGACAATGCTAACATTTTACCAATAATTAATATCTTAAAGTTCTGTAGAGTTAGTGTAGATGTTGTAACTTTTTATTGGGAAAATAGAAACCGAACCCGAAACATCTCTAAAGGAAATAAAATGAAAGTTCACTCTATTTCTTTCTCTCTAATTTTTTTTGAGGTACATATGCTACTTCGGAGATACTAGTGATTCAAATCATTCTGCTCACGAAATCCTGGCCCATCATGACGACCTACTGCTGGTTGGAGTATTAATTATATAAGCTCCTTGCTCATGCTGATGATGTTCCATTTGGACCTAAATATACACTCAGAAACTGTGAAAATGACTTGTCACTGTTGGTGAAATACACTTTTACTAAAATGATTTGGGACTACAATAATTATTGCAATTTTAAATTAATCAACTAGATTTTCCTGCTTCATGGTTTGTATTTTTATCTGATTTCACCCAAATGAGTATGGATTTGAGTCTGGTTCCTGTCAAGGTTTCCTTCTCATGCAGTCAGGGGTTTACCTTCCTGCCACGGATTTGCTCATTAGGGTTTTATAGGGATATATAAGGTTTATAGAGAGGGGCAGTGGTGGTCTAGTGGTATAGGGCGCTGGATCGCTGATCCAAAGGTTGGGGGTTAGAGCCCCACTCTCCACATGGTTGTCACTGCCCCCCCGTGTGGCTAACTGGGTTATCAAAGGCGGGCCATGTCTCTCACTGTCTATGGTGAGATGCATGTAAAAGAACCATTGCTGACATTCATAAAGAGTAGGCTGCAAAGTCGTCAGCGTGTTTCTGTCCCTTGCTAAAACGGTTGTGACAGGAAGGGCATCCGACGTAAAAAACCTCTGCCAAATCAAATGTGCGAATCAAATGATTCGCTGTGGCGACTCCCGAGTAAAAGGGAAAAAGCCGAAAGGAAGACAGACAGACAGACAAGGTTTATAGAGAAATTCAAGCAAAAGTTTAAATTATTTAACAAATTTGTTTTACTATGTAAAGCTGCTTTGCAATAATTTAATCTGTAAAAAGCACTATACTAGTACAAATACAACTGAATTGAACTGAAAGCAATATGTCACAAAAACATGATGATGCATATGTTTGATGAGGAGTTTAGAGAAAACTGTGAACCTAGATGATACAGGAAATGGAAAAAAAAAAAAAAGTCTCCATGGTCCTGACACCACTTTTAACAACCTTAATGGCAACCTGGACCTTTTTGATGGGAGCCTATCCAACAAATTTGGTGATCTATGTTGTTTCCTTTAAAAGTTATCCTATCCACAAGTCTTGAAAAACTGAATTTAGAAAAATTGACCTTGAAACACAGTCAAGGTGACCCATATACAACTCACCCTATTAGTCCTCGAGGGGAGTCATAGATGAAATCTGATGAGCCAACGTAATTTTCTTTCAAAATTTCACAATGAAAGGCCTTGGCAAGCCGAATAAAATAAAAGTGACCGTTAAACAATATCAAGGTAAGCCATATACAATCCAAACTTGAGGGGAATCCATCAAATATCATGATCCTATGCCATTTCCTTCCAATTATTGAACTAACAAGCCTGGACAAGCCAGATATAGAAAAAGTTACCTTGTAATCTTGAAACACATGAAGGTGACTCATATGTTTCCACCCTACTTGCCCCTGAGGACCCATACACTAAATTTCTGATCCAATGTAATTTCCTCCTAAGGTTAGAGCATTAAAAATCCGTTCTTTCACTCTGCTCACCTTCAGTGATGGTAGCAGCCGGCTAACAAGGAACAAATTAAACAAAATGGACAGAGGCAAAGAAAACATATGGAACATGAAATACAATTAAAAACTGGAAAAATAGAACACAACAAGGAAAGCCAAATTGGCTACCATGATGACCCCAAAGGGCTCAAGTCCACTTACTGATGCCATTCACACTAGAAAACACAATTCCTTAGTGAATGAGAAATTATGTTGTTACACTACCAAAGCCCTATCCTCACAAATCCAGAACGAAGACTCCTTGTTCAGAAGCAGGTAAGTAACAGTTTCTTAAGTGATATATATACAAACAGCTGCCATTATAAAATTCCATAACTGTAAACTCCTTATTAATCTCATTTGCTTAGTCTTACAGACTGCAGTTTTTATCTGATTACACTGGCACTTGCCAAAGTGTGGAATGAATTAGGCAGAAAGTGAACCGTCAATTCTGAAAGTTTATGTGTTGAAAGCAGGAAAAATGAACAAGCATTAGTATTTTAGTGATCGTTCAGAAGAGCCACATTGTGATGTTGCAATGGCTAAATCTTTGTGTCTAGTCATCTAAAAATGGCAGGTCTTGTTGGGTATTCCTGTTATACAGTGTTTAATATTGCTTAAAGATGTCCCAAGGAAGGATGACCATTGAACTTATCTGAGTGTCATGGGTGCTCAAGGCTCACTTGGGGAGTGAAGGCTAGCTCGTCTGGTCTAAACTCACAGAACAGTTACACTAGAACAAACTGCTGAAACTCTTAATGCTAGTTATGATAGAAAGGAGATACACATTGCATTGCAGCTTGCCATGGATGTGTAGTTCAGTCAGATAGCGTTAATGTTATGGCTGATGCCAATAATTGGATATTTCATTGAATTGGACTTTCTTTGAATAAAGTTCACACACAACTCTAAATCTTAAAAAAAAGTCTTGTTCACACAAACACGTGCTTACATAGATCAGTCCTGAATAATAGCGTTCTCTCAGGTTGTGCAGGACAGAGGCTTCATTAAGGCAGGTGAGGTCAGCCATGTCCTCCACTTTACTAAAGCGAGGCGGGTTCATTCGCTGAAGCTCTTCCCGCAGTAATGTCAATTTCCGGCCACTGTCTGTAAGCTCCACCTCCACCTCATCACCTCGCTCTTCACGCACACTCGCAGACTGAAAAAAAAAAAAAGGGGGGGGGGGAATCACATCACAATACTGAGGACAAATTTATTTATCTTATTTTTGTTAAAATCTGCTTCATCAGCACACAACTCTTTGTCTCTTTCTCCATGTCTCCCCCAGTGCTCAGTAATTTGATAACTGTGATGACTGCTTGAAGGGAATACTAATGCATCACCGGATGTGTGTGGGCCTTGTCATGGGATGATGACAGCTTTTTTTGGGAATCGTCCGGTCATGTGCTGTCTTTCAGCGTGAGCACAGTGCACAACCCGTTCTCACACACATGCACAAAAACAAAAGTGCATACAGTGCAAACACTGCATACATTCATGTTTATAGAGACAGGCAGCCTATGGAGGAGTGTGTTTGGGAGTGAAAAAGAATGGCAGGGCTATACTGACATTGGAAGAGAGAGTGAGCGTGTGTAAATCAGACAAAAGAAAGAAGAAAAGAGAGGAGAGTGTTCAGTACAAGGCTACATGATATGGACAGAAATAGAATATTGTGATTATATTGCTTTACAATCGGAAACGCAGCTTAACTTAAAACCATGTCTGATGATTAATGAATGATGAACTGATCAGACCATAATTAAACGTTTTCTATAGATTTAGCAAATGATTAATGAAAATACATGGATAAATTGTAAATCATTTGCGTAACGCAGGAATCTATGATAGGACTATAAAAGTCAAAAGTGTGACAATGATGAATATTTACATATTGTTCACAGCACAAATTAGTATTTCATTGACTACATCCACACTGCAGACATGTTCTCTCTCGTATCGTTCTTTGTGGCCATCCCCTTCACAGACACACATTCTTTTTAGATAACATATTAAAGCAACCCTTCTATCTTGCTGCAGTTTAGCATTCACTGCTGCAGGCTCTATGAGAATATTGCTCTCTTCATAGATGTCTGTATCAGGGTTGTGGCATGCCGCTGTGTAACTCAGAGGAGGTCACAAGAGTACAACATTACAATGAAGAGTATTTAACAAAGAAACTCTGGATTAAGTAATCTATTTTGACTTTGCTTTGCACACACACCAACAAAACCCACACATTTCTACCAGAGTATGATTTGTAGCTAAAACTTGTTACATTTTTGAGCTTTATTAGGATGTCTTCGCTTCAGTTACCCTGCATCACCTCTCACCTCAAACCCATGTTTCTCAGAAGGAACCCAGACAAGTCTCTTGGCAGCCCAATCAGCTTGACTGGAAGCAGAGAATACAGAGGTCGGGGAACTTGGCCCCGCCTCCATGGAGAGGAAGCGTGTGACATCATTAACACTGCTTGCTGCCGCTGACTTAGCCATGGCTATGTCCCTAATAAAGAGAAAGAGAGAGAGTAAGAGAGAAAAGAAAAAAGTAACAAAAATGTGTAAAATTCTCATATACAGTATTGTTTTTTAACAATTTCAAAAGAAAAGCCTTTTATCACTTCTTTCTGCATCAACCGAATATAAGTATGAAATATGACTAAACATTATCCTGAGGTACACTTAATACTAGGCTCCAGCAGAACTGCACGTGTGGCTGCCACGCACCGCCAGATCCTACACAGATAACTTCATTATCCGGGACTGGGGACCGGGGACCGGGACCAGTGGATTAAATGGTGTGCCTTGGCGATGCTGAGTGGTTGTAATGTGCAGGATGATGTTTACTGCGGTGTCACGGGAGGAATGATTGTGATGGTCAATGATTTAACACCATAAAGACTTTAAAGCTTCAGGCACGCGGGCAGAAGGTTGAGTCGAGTCGGGTCAACGTGGGGCTGAGTGAGACACAAACCATGAATCATATTGGGAAATGATTCACAAATAACCCACCAATCAAACAGAATTATCTAGCACGCATCACACACACTTCGGGTAAATAAATCAGATTATCCTCATGTTGAAGTTCGATTAGAGTTCTCCAGTGCTCCTTCCAAAGGTAACCGAAAGCTGATCAGTTCAATTGTCCGGTTGTAGTGTCGTGTGTGTGTGTGTGTGTGTGTGTGTGTGTGTGTGTGTGTGAGAGAGAGAGAGGGAGAGAGAGAGCGATAGGATATGCTTTTAATTTGACTGAGCTTAAGAGCATCATTACACCGCACGGTCAGTTATGTAATAGCTTGGAGAGAGAGAGAGAGAGAGAGAAGGATTGTATACAGTACAAACTCTTATAGGTTACTTATACAAGCTTTAAACATATGTTCCCCTCTAAAGAACGACCTGTAACGACTTACAAACAAATTCATCTAACAAACGGCCATCTGGAACCTAACTCGTCCATAAACTGGGGAGCTCTCTCTCGCTCTCTATATATATACACACACACACACACACACACACACACACACACACACACACACACACATATACAGTCGGCCCTCTACTTACCAAATTAATCCGTTCCAGAGCCTATTTCGTAGCCTAGAGTTTTCGTAAGTAGAGGCGCATTTTACATTTAAAATGCGTGATTCGTTCCAAGGCTCCCAAGACTACCCCATAGACCCTTTAAAAATGATAAAAGTACACCAATTTTGTATGAAATATGTATGAAATACAGAAGGCCCTTGACTCTTCACGGTTTTGCACTCAATACTTTGAGTATTCGCGGACTGCCGAGCAACTCGCACGTGATTCAAATACAGCCAATGGCTGTCCTCCTTCCTACTGATTGGTTGAGATGATGTTACGCACCTTTTTCCTCATTCACGCACCAGTTGGCAATGAGCCTTTTTTTTAGTGTGTTTTAATTACCAGTTAAGTTCTATGATGTCACTCATACGCCTGCGAAGCACCAGAAAAAGGCAATGACGTTGGATGTCTCTTCTGAAGAAATAAGACTTTCTCCGGAAGAAACAACAGTTTCCTCTTAGTGCCTGAAGAGGAATAATTGTCTGAACTTTAAACCCTTTAAAAAGGGTTTAAAAGGGTTTAAAAAATTACCCGAAGGTAATGTTTAAAATGTTTGTGTGTGTAATTTGATTTACTGTGGTGTGGCATGTTTCTCATTTTGTTTTGTTTATCCAATTTATTACATTTCTTGTTCTTTTATGTCCTTTTTGTTATGGTCTGTGTTTTGGGAGACTTTGATTTTGGCGCTGTGCCGCTAACTAACTGTTTACTCTCCGCTTTGGCTGAGGGGCGTGGCTGAGCTGCTCCGTAGCACAGACCTGAATTCACTATTCTCATTTACTCCCAATAAACAAATAAATAAATAATAAACAATAAATAAATAAACAATAAACGCTCACCACTGCGCCAGAGGATTAACTCACATCACATAGATGCGAAAACATATAGAAATGAGACAACATGATCGAAATGGGGGGGCGGGGCATTCCTACTTCACGGTTTTTCGAATATCGCGGCCAGGTCTGGTCTACATTATCCGCGATATTCAAGGGATGACTGTACTCCCAATAAACAAAAGCATGCTCACCTCTGCATCAGAGAATTAACTCACATCACACCACCACATCTTTGGTTTGTAACACTCTCTAACTTTCTCACTCTAAAACTCTGTTTTGTACTTGCTCCGGCTGAGGGGTGTGGCTGAGCTGCTCGGACTTAATGCAGTTAATACCTGAATTCAGTCATCTCATTAAGTTTTTCTTGATCATTACTACATTAATACTGAATTAATGAGTAAGACTATCTATAGAATGTGTTTAAGAAGCATATTTTAGCGCATATAAGAGATACATAGTATTTTACTTATGGCTGCTCATTCACGTATGTGACGTGATACATGGGGTTTTACTTCCGGGCATAGAACTTGCAGATTATATCGATTCGCGGGAGGGCCCAGAACCGAATCCCCGCAAGTGTCGAGGGCCTACTATATGTGTTAAAAGAAAAAAAGAAAATTATTTATTAAATCATTGAAACATTTTATTAATATATTAAACCATTTTATTAACATATTTATTAATTAAACCATTATTAAACATTTTTTATTAACGCTCATACACGACACACACACACACACACACACACACACACACACACAAAACACTGTCTCTCTTTATCTCTCTCTCTCTGTCTCTCACATACACATACACACACACACACACACACACACAAAACTCTTTCACTCTGGTGTGTTTTACTGAATTCGGGCTCCGCCCACATGCAACACGCAGCCAACGGACCAACTGTATTTAAATGTTTAAATGGACAGGATGTTGTATTTAAAGCGGAATTACAGTACCTGTTTGAAAGATCAGAGATCCTGATTCAATATTAACATATTTATTAATTAAAACCATTATGAACTTATTAGAGCTATAACATATTAAAGATCAGAGATCCTGATTCAATATTAACTTGGAGGTCTCACTGTATTTCCGCTTTAAGGTCTAGTTCTACTTCAATATCGCCCCGATTGAAGAGGGGTTTCGGCAATAATAAAAAATAACGCTGCAATGATCAATCTCAAAACAAGCCAACAGTCCTGTTCAACTCTCCACGCGTGTGACAAACAGGAAGTATGGGTACACGTCGGCTCCCTCCTGGCCAATGGGAGGCCAGCGGGGCGGGATGTTAGGAGACAGCCAATGACAGAGAGCAACTCGTGCATTGTTTGAATTTGAATGGCGCGTTTGAATTTTTGAACGGCGTGTTTGGTGCTTTTCGTAAAAAGAGGTTGTTTTCGTAAAAAGAGGATGAAAATTTAGGGAAATGTTTTTCGTAACCCTGGATTTTTCGGACTCAGAGGTTTTTGTAAGTCAAGGGCCGACTGTGTGTGTGTGTTTGTATGTATATATATATATATATATATATATATATATATATATATATATATACACACACACACACACACACACACACACACACACACACACACACACACACACACACACATATGGCCCCCTACCTATGAAATTAATCTGTTCCAGAGCCCTTTTCATAACTCATAACACAGGGGTTTCGTCAGTAGGGGTCGCATTTTACATGTTAAACGCATAATTCGTTCCAAGACTCCAGTCTTTGGATTAGATAAACCACAGAAACCCTTTAAAGGTGATTAAGGTACACCAATTTTGTATGAAATATGTGTTAAAAGTAAAAGAGAATTATTCATTGAACCATTTAAACATTTTATTAACATATTAAACTATTTTATTAATATATTTATTAATTAAACCTTTATTAAACATTTTTTTATTAACACACACACACACACACACACACACACACACACACACACACACACTCCTCTCCCTCTCTCGTGCTGCGGGCCACGCCCAGAAGATGTGGAATTCAAAGCACATTCCCTGCTTGACAGGGAGCTCCAAACTCAACTTTAACTTGATTCCTCGAGGGATTGGAATTCCAGAAGAGCTTAAATGCGCCCACATTTATTAAACATTTACTGAATTAAACAACTTAAAGAACTAAACTAAAGAGTTAAGCTTCCTTCTGTCTTTATCAAGGAGGTCAGCAGGGCGGGATGTTGAGAGACAGCCAATGAGAGAGCAACTTGCGCATCGTGTGAAATTTTGATTGGCACGTTTGAATATTGAATTTCTTGTCATAAATGGGGGCTGTTTTCGTTTCCCAAGGATGTAAACTTAGGAAAATGTTCTTCGTAACCCAGGGATTTCGTACCCAGGGGGCTTCGGAAGTCGGGGGCCGACTGTGTGTGTATATTGTGTATATATATATATATATATATATATATATATATATATATATATATATATATATATACACACACTAGTCCTCAAAAAATTTGCATATTGTAATAAAGTTCATTATTTTCTGAAATATTTCAGGTTTTTTATTGTTTTAATACTGATGATTTTGGCATACAGCTCATGAAAACCCAAAATTCCTACCTCAAAAAATTAGCATATCATGTTCAGGTACTCTAAATGATGTCATGGTCAATGTCACGTGATGGTCAATGTTGTTAGTGCTTATGCCCCACAGGCAGGATGTAAGCTAGAAGAGAAGGAGAGATTCTGGAGTGAGTTAGATGAAGTGATGCAGAGTACCCCCAGAGGTGAAAGAGTGGTCATTGGAGCAGACTTCAATGGACATGTTGGTGCAGGCAACAGAGGGGACGAGGAAGTGATGGGCAGGTTTGGTATCCAGGACAGGAACACAGAAGGACAGATGTTGATCGATTTTGCAAAAAGGATGGAAATGGATGTGGTGAATACTTTCTTCAAGAAGAAACAGAAGCATATGGTGACTTATGAAAGCGGAGGTAAGAGCACACAGGTAGACTACATCTTGTGTAGGCGATGTAATTTGAAGGAAGTCAGTGACTGCAGAGTAGTAGTGGGTGAGAGTGTTGCCAAGCAGCATAGGATGGTGGTGTGCAGGATGACACTGATGGTGAGAAAGGTGAAAAAGGCAAAGTCAGAGCAGAAGACAAAGTGGTGGAAGCTGAAAAAGGAAGAGTGTCGTGTTGTCTTCAAGGAGGAGTTGAAACAGGCTTTGGGTAGTCAGGAAGTGCTTCCAGAGGACTGGACAACCACAGCCAATGTGATCAGGGAAACCGGTAGGAGAGTACTTGGTGTGTCCTCTGGAAGGAAAGTAGATAAGGAAACTTGGTGGTGGAATGAGGAAGTGCAGGAGTGTGTACAAAAGAAGAGGTTAGCCAAGAAGAAGTGGGACATTGAGAGGACCGAAGAGAGTAAACAGGAGTACAGGGAGACACAGCGTAAGGCGAAGGTAAGCGGTGTCAAAGGCCAAACAGAGGGCGTATGATGACTTGTATGATAGGTTGAACAGTAAGGAGGGAGAAAATGATCTATACAGGTTAGCACAGCAGAGAAATAGAGATGGGAAAGACGTGCAGCAAGTTAGAGTGATAAAGGACAGAGAGGGAAATGTATTGACTGATGACAGAAGTGTGCTGGGAAGATGGAAAGAGTACTTTGAAGAGCTGATGAATGAGGAAAATGAGAGAGAGAAAAGAGTAGAAGGGGTGACCGTTGAGGAGCAGGAAGTAGCAAAGATTAGTAAGGGAGAAGTGAGGAGGGCATTGAAGAGGATGAAGAGTGGAAAGGCAGTTGGCCCTGATGACATACCAGTTGAGGGATGGAAGTGTCTAGGGGAGGTAGCAGTAGATTTTCTGACAAGAATATTCAACAAGGTCTTAGAAAGTGAGCAGATGCCAGAGGAATGGAGGAGAAGTGTGCTTGTGCCCATTTTTAAGAACAAGGGCGATGTACAGAGTTGTGGAAACTACAGAGGGATAAAGTTGATGAGCCATACAATGAAGCTATGGGAAAGAATAGTGGAAGCAAGACTAAGGGCAGAGGTCAGCATTTGTGAACAACAGTTTGGTTTCATGCCAAGAAAGAGCACCACAGATGCAGTGTTTGCTTTGAGGATGTTAACAGAGAAGTACAGAGAAGGTCAGAAGGAGCTGCATTGTGCCTTTGTGGATCTGGAGAAAGCATACGACAGGGTGCCGAGAGAAGAACTGTGGTATTGTATGAGGAAGTCTGGAGTGACAGAGAAGTATGTTAGAGTGGTGCAGGACATGTATGATAGATGTAAGACAGTGGTGAGGTGTGCTGTTGGTGTGACAGAAGAGTTCAAGGTGGAGGTGGGACTGCATCAAGGGTCAGCTCTCAGCCCCTTCTTGTTTGCTATGGTGATGGACAGGCTAACAGATGAGGTTAGACAAGAATCTCCATGGACTATGATGTTTGCAGATGACATAGTGATCTGTAGTGAGAGCAGAGACCGAGTGGAGGAAAATCTAGAGAGGGGGTGGTATGCCCTGGAAAGGAGGGGATTGAAGGTTAGTCTTAGTAACACAGAATACATGTGTGTGAACGACAAGGACCCAAGAGGAACTTTGAGGTTACAGGTGGCAGAGATAAAGAAGGTGGAAGATTTTAAGTACTTAGGCTCAACAATCCAGAGCAATGGAGAGTGTGGAAAAGAGGTGAAGAAGCGCGTGCAGGCAGGTTGGAATGGATGGAGAAAAGTGTCCGGTGTGATGTGTGATAGGAGAGTATCGGCAAGAATGAAGGGAAAAGTGTACAAGACGGTGATGAGGCCAGCAATGTTGTATGGTTTAGAGACAGTGACCCTGGGGAAAAGACAGGAGTCAGAGTTGGAGGGAGCAGAGATGAAAATGTTGAGGTTCTCTTTGGGAGTAACGAGGATGGATAGGATCAGAAATGAGTACATCAGAGGGACAGCACATGTTAGATGTTTTGGAGACAAAGTCAGAGAGGCTAGATTGAGATGGTTTGGACATGTACAGAGGAGGGATAGTGAGTATATTGGTCGTAGGATGCTGAGGTTGGAACTACCAGGCAAAAGGCCCAGAGGAAGACCAAAGAGAAGATTTGTGGATGCGGTGAAGGCGGACATGAAGGTCGTTGGAGTAAGAGTAGAAGATGCAGAGGATAGGGAGAGATGGAGGCAGATCATTTGCTGTGGCGACCCCTGAAGGGAACAGCCGAAAGGAAAAGAAGTTCAGGTACTCTAAACGAGCTATTAAGCTAATCATCTGAATCAACCAATTAACTCTAAACACCTGCAAAAGATTCCTGAGGCTTTAAAAAACTCCCAGCCTGGTTCATTACTCAAAACCGCAATCATGGGTAAGACTGCCGACTTGACTGCTGTCCAGAAGGCCATCATTGACACCCTCAAGCAAGAGGGTAAGACACAGAAAGAAATCTCTGAGCGAATAGGCTGTTCCCAGAGTGCTGTATCAAGGCACCTCAGTGGAACATTTGTGGGAAGGAAAAAGTGTGGCAGAAAACGCTGCACAACCAGAAGAGGTGACCGGACCCTGAGGAACATTGTGGAGAAGGGCCGATTCCAGACCTTGGGGGACCTGTGGAAGCAGTGGACTGGGCTACAGGTGCCGCATTCCCCAGGTCAAGCCACTTTTGAACCAGAAACAGTGGCAGAAGCGCCTGATCTGTTCTACAGAGAAGCAGCACTGGACTGTTGCTCAGTGGTCCAAAGTACTTTTTTTGGATGAAAGCAAATTTTGCATGTCATTTGGAAATCAAGGTGCCAGAGTCTGGAGGAAGACTGAGGAGAAGAAAATGCCAAAATGCCTGAAGTCCAGTGTCAAGTACCCACAGTCAATGATGGTCTGGGGTGCCATGTCAGCTGCTGGTGTTGGTCCACTGTGTTTTATCAAGGGCAGGGTCAATACAGCTCGCTATCAGGAGATTTTGGAGCACTTCATGCTTCCATCTGCTGAAAAGCTTTATGGAGATGAAGATTTCATTTTTCAGCACAACCTGGCACCTGCTCACAGTGCCAAAACTACTGGTAAATGGTTTACTGACCATGGTATTACTGTGCTCAATTGGCCTGCCAACTCTCCTGGCCTGAACCCCATAGAGAATCTGTGGGATATTGTGAAGAGAAAGTTGAGAAACACCAGACCCAACACTGTGGATGAGCTTAAGGCCCCTATCGACGCATCCTGGACCTCCGTAACACCTCGGCAGTTCCACAGGCTGATTGCCTCCATGCCACGCCACATTGAAGCAGTCATTTCTGCAAAAGGATTCCCGACCAAGTATTGAGTGCATAACTGAAAATAATTATTTGAAGGTTGCCCTTTTTGTATTAAAAATAGTTTTTTTATTGGTTGGATGAAATATGCTAATTTTTTGAGATACGGATCTTAGGTTTTCATGAACTGTGTACCAAAATCATCAGTATTAAAACAATAAAAGACCTGAAATATTTCAGTTGGTGTGCAATGAATCTAAAATATATGAAAGTTTATTTTTTATCAGTACATTACAGAAAATAATTAACTTTATCACAATATGCTAATTTTTTGAGAAGGACTAGTATATATATATATTTATACACAAAAATAAAAGGACAGGACAAAGACTTTCTATTGAAACTCCATTTATCACTACAGATCTGTTTCGAGGGGTGGTGAAACCATCCTCTCTCTTCAGATGATTATAGAAGAATCGATAGAATAATAGATTA
Organism: Plotosus lineatus; assembly: GCA_024760905.1. Lineage (NCBI taxonomy): Eukaryota > Metazoa > Chordata > Actinopteri > Siluriformes > Plotosidae > Plotosus > Plotosus lineatus. Next base: position 43,306,651 of record CM045728.1, read on the forward strand.
GAAGATTATAGAAGAATAATAGATTATCTTCTATAATCACCTGAAGAGAGAGGAGCCAGCGGGGTGGGATGTTGGGAGATAGCCAATGGGAGAACATCTCCCGCATTGTTTGAATTTTTGAGATGGCGAGTGTCGTAACGTGAATTTGTTTCGTAACCTGGATTTTTCGTCGTTCGTAAGGTGAGGTATAACTGTATGTACAGTAGGCCCTCGACATTCGCAGGGGTTCAGTTCCGAGCCCTCCTGCGAATCGAGAAAATCCGTGAGTTCTGTACCCGGAAGTAAAACCCCATGTATCACGTTACATGCCCGAATGAGCAGCTGGAAGTAAAATACTATGTATCTATTACATGCGCTAAAATATGCTTCTTAAACACATTCTATCGACAGTCTTACTCATTACATAATACAGTATTAATTAGGGGTGTCATTGAAAACCTATTATTGGTATCGATACATTGGAATATTGCTATTCTGTTCCATAAATGCATTAAATAGAACAGACTAAGTATATTACAGTATAATGCATTGAATATTTTATAATAAAGTCACCAATTACTAAAATCAAATCTGAAATAAAAGGCAGGAAATAGTTTTCCACTGACAAGATTTTAATTAACACCTTTTTGTATTTAACAAATCTATACGTAAACACTTGTTTACTAGTTAATTTCAAGCAAGTTGTTTCTATTCTACAAACGCTTGTCAATTGAAAAGTTGAAGAGATATGCATTTTTACAATTCATAATTATGATGCAAGAAGATGCACATGCAAATGATCAAAACGAAATTCATACCGGATCGGTTGAGGCCCAGGTTAACAACGACCACCATCAGTGCTGTCAACCAACAGGGTGCTGATGGAAATTGGACTACTGTTGGTTGAAGAAAGAGAGGCGGTAGACGTGTCCGTAGGCAGAGCGAGAAGAGGAAATGCGCGAGTCTAGGACTGAGAGTAGGGACTTTGAATGTTGGAACTATGAAAGAAAAAGCGAGAGAGCTGGCTGACATGATGCAGAGGAGGAAGGTGGACATACTGTGTGTTCAGGAGATAAGGTGGAAAGGTATCAAGGCTAGAAGCTTAGGAGCAGGGTTTAAACTGTTTTATAATGGTGTGGATGGGAAGAGAAATGGAGTAGGAGTCATCTTGAAGGAGGGGTTTGTCAGGAATGTTCTAGAAGTGAAAAGAGTGTCAGACAGAGTGATGAGTCTCAAGTTAAAAATTGAAGGTGTGATGTTAAATGTTGTTAGTGCTTATGCCCCACAGGCAGGATGTGAGCTCGAAGAGAAGGCGAGATTCTGGAGTGAGTTAGATGAAGTGATGCAGAGTACCCCCAGAGGTGAAAGAGCTGTCGTTGATGTAGACTTCAATGGACATGTTGGTGCAGGCAACAAGTGATGAACAGGTTTGGTATCCAGGACAGGACAGAAGGACAGATGTTGATCGATTTTGCAAAAAGGATGGAAATGACTGTGGTGAATACTTTCTTCCGGAAGAGACAGAAGCATAGGGTGACATGAAATCTGAGGTAAGAGCATACAGGTAGACTACATCTTGTGTAGACAATGTCATTTGAAGGAAGTCAGTGACTGCAAAGTAGTAGTGGGTGAGTGTTGCCAAACAGCATAGGATGGTGGTGTGCAGGGTGACGCTGATGGTGAGGAAGGTGAAGAAGGCAAAGGCAGAGCAGAAGACAAAGTGGTGGAAGCTGAAAAAGGAAGAGTTTCGTGTTGTCTTCAAGGAGGAGTTGAAACAGGCTTTGAGTAGTCAGGAAGTGCTTCCAGATGACTGGACAACCACAGCCAATGTGATCAGGGAGACAGGTAGGAGAGTACTTGGTGTGTCCTCTGGAAGGAAAGTAGATAAGGAGACTTGGTGGTGGCATGAAGAAGTGCAAGAGTGTGTACAAAGGAAGAGGTTAGAGAAGGTTAGCTAAGAAGAAGTTGGACACAGAGAGGACCGAAGAGAGTAAACAGGAGTACAGGTAGACGCAACGTAAGGCGAAGGTAGCGATGTCAAAGGCCAAACAGAGAGTGTATGATGACTTGTATGATAGGTTGGACAGTAAAGAGAGAGAAAATGATTTATACAGGTTAGCACAGCAGAGAAATAGAGATGGGAAAGACGTGCAGCAAGTCTCTGAGAACTTCGCCTGGGCTTATTGCTAGCCGGGGTGTGGTTAGCATTGAGCTCCCATAGCAGCTCACGATAGAAGTTTTTGCGTGCTTAGTTGCCCGAAGTTAGTTGCTTAGTTGCTGCTCATAGCTGTAGCAGGCTTGACCGATCATAGACGAGCATAGCGCAAAACATGAACAAACAAATAAATGAAAAAAAAAAAATGGCAGTGCCATTTTGGAGACGTCACTCCAAGTTCAATGTAAAAGGACATGAAGCGTAATAAAGTTTATCCTTTTGGTATAATTTTTTTAAACATACTACAGAACATAAAATCTCACTCATAAACATGAACTTGGGTACTGTACTGGAAGAATAATTGAAAAAGATTTTAATTCAACAGTTCAGAGAAAACCATCGTTTCTCAGGAGAAAGTCTTATTTCTTCAGAAGAGACATCCAGGGTTTTCTATCGCTTAGCCAGAGAAGACGCATAGCGTTTGAGTGGTATTATAGAACTTAACTGGTAATTAAAACACACACAAAAAAAGAGGCTCATTGACAACTTGTGCGCGAATGAGGAAAAAGGGGCAGGACATCAGCTCAACCAATCAGGAGAAAGGAGGACAGCCATTGACTGAATTTAAATCTTGTGCCGGTTGCTCGGCAGTCAAACTGTGGGTGCAAAACTGCGAATAGTCAAGGGCCTACTGTGTGTGTGTATATGTGTGTGTGTGTGTGTGTGTGTGTGTGCGAGGCGCTCCACCAAAAGTAGGCGCTTGTCGCACAGATCACTTTTGAGATAAAGACCAAAAAAGTAAAAATGGTCAATTTTTATCGAAATTCGGATTTTTGCATAAACTATTAAAACAAGTATTCAACTATCACTTGCTCATGTGAAATCGACTAAAACTCACTGTAATATATATATATATATATATATATATATATGTATATACACACACACACACACACACACAAACATACATACACATATATATATATATATATATATATATATACATACATACATACATACATACATACATACATACATACATACAGACAGTAGACCCTCGACATTCGAGGGGTTCGGTTCCAGGCCCTCCCGCGAATCGAGATAATCCGCGAGTTCTGTACCAGGAAGTAAAACCCCATGAATCACGTCACATGCGCGAATGAGCAGCTGGAAGTAAAATACTATGGATCTATTACATGCGCTAAAATATGCTTCTTAAACACATTCTATAGACAGTCTTACTCATTAATTCAGTATTAATGTAGTAAAATGTAGTAATGATTAAGAAAAACTTAATTTTTTTTACTGTGATATTGATTGATAATATAATGTAAACATTATACAGCATACATATAAAAATACCTTTAAATTCTCTGAAAAACATATAGCAGTGTAGTTTTCAAAAATGCCCACTAGAGGAACGTACTGCATTAGGCATGAGATGACTGAATTCAGGCATTAACTGCATTAAGTCCAAGCAGCTCAGCCACGTCCCTCAGCCGGAGCGAGTTCAAAACAGAGTTTTAGAGTGAGAAAGATAGAGAGCATTACATATCAAAGAAGCGGCGATGTGATGTGAGTTAATCCTCTAGCGCAGCAGCAGCTTGCTTTTGTTTATTGGGAGTAAATGAGAATAGTGAATTCAGGTGAGTGCTATTGAGCATCTCAGCCACGCCCCTCAGCCGAAGCAGAGAGTAAATAGTTAGTTAGAGGCACAGTGGCAAAATCAAAGTCCCACAAGACACAGACCATAACAAAAAGGACATAAAAGAACAAGAAATGTAATAAATTGGATAAACAAAACAAAATGAGAAACATGTTATACCACAGTAAATCAAATTACACACACAAACATTTTAAACATTACCTTTGGTCATGTACTGGAATAATAATTGAAAAAGACTTTAATAGTGGAGTGTTTTACAACAGTTCAGACGATTATTCCTCTTCAGGCACTTCAGAGGAAACTGTTGTTTCTTCCGGAGAAAGTCTTATTTCTTCAGAAGAGACATCCAACGTCATTGCCTTTTTCTGGTGCTTAGCAGGCGTATGAGTGACATCATAGAACTTAACTGGTAATTAAAACACACTAAAAAAGGCTCATTGACAACTTGTGCGCAAATGGGGGAAAAGGGGCATTACATCATCTCAACCAATCAGTAGGAAGGAGAACAGCCATTGGCTGAATTTGAAATCACATGCGAGTTGCTTGGCAGTCCACGAATACTCAAACCGTGAGTGCAAAACCGCAAATTGTCAAGGGCCTACTGTGTATATATTATATATATACAGTGATACCTCTGCTCACGAACATAATTGGTTCCCAGAAAGTGTGTGTGAGGCGAAAAGTTCGTCTTCCGAACATTTATTTCCCATAAGAAACCATTAAAATGAGAATAATCCGTTCCCAGGTCCCCATAAAACATAATTTTCTACTAAATAAGCCTTAAAACTACACAAAAAAATACCTTATTTTATGTATAATAAATGTCTATTGTATTGTAATTAAAGAAATAAACTGTACTGTATAATAAAGTCGTTTTATTTACCTTTGTGATGGTAGTTGATGGCTTGATGGAATGGAGTGGGAGGAGGAGGGAGGGAGGGACTTACTGTTTGGAAGGAGTGTTTGGAAACGCCTACTGTTTGGAAACACCCTTAGCCACACACGCACCCTTAATAGCTTCCTTGTTCTTAAGGATGGTGGTAGACTTAGCGTACTGGTACTGGGACGCTAAGTCACACAAACGCACTCGTTCGTGTTTTTCAATGATCTCCGCCTGTGGTGGGGTCTTTTTCGGTCCCATAATAGCAAAAGTACACTCAATATGGTCCAAAATGTCTAGCAAACACAAACCACTTCCGCATTCAAAGAAAGGGGTGTGACGAACTGTGACGCCGTGAGCGTGCGTCAGCTTCTCGTGGCCGCACCGTGGCGCTGTTCGACCGCGTGGTTTGATTCGTCCGCCGAAAACTAGTTCGTCAGCAGAAACAATATGCTCGCAAATTTAATGTTCTTGAGGCGAAAAGTTCGTGAGCTTAAGCGTTCGTCAGCGGAGGTTTTACTGTATGTCCCTTGCTAAAAGGGTTGTGACAGGAAGGGCATCCGACGTAAAAACCTCTGCCAAATCAAACGTGCGAATCAGATGATTCGCTGTGGCGACTCCCGAGTAAAAGGGAAAAAGCCGAAAGGAAGACAGACAGACACACATATATATATATATATATATACACACACACACACACACACACACACACACACACACACACACACACACACAGTCACTATTCAAGTTACGACCTCGATCGGTTCTGACCAACGAGTCGTAAGTCGGATTGGTCCAAGTCGGATATTTAACACGACGGAACCGAAACCACCCAGCACTCACAATGAATTTATGTGAAGCGCATTCTTCACCTGCAGATTCTTTCAACATTCAAACTTTAGCCTTACTTTGCACTGCTTGCACCATCACTTTCACATTTCCTTGCCTATTATCTTCCAACCATGTGTATAGCAACTTTTGTTTACTTGTGTTGTTTTAGAAAAAAGAAGTCTCTCTTTCTCATGCACACACACACACACACACACACACACACACACACACACACACACACACACACTCGTGACATAAATCTGGACTCAACTCCTGCTAGCTGTAGACTGTTTATTTAACCGCTGCCCGGAGCACTGTACAGCCATATTTCTGTACTCAATTTGTGGATCCCCTCCTTGAATCGCCACCTTATCGTGGTGGAGGGGTTTGCGTGACCTAATGATCCTAGGAGCTATGTTATCGGGGGCAAAAACATCAAAAACAGGTCCGGGGTGAAGGTCCAGACAAAGTGCGATTCAAAATAAACCCCTAAGACACGAGACAACATAGGAATCAGTCTCCCTTACCCGGACGCGGGTCACCGGGGTTCCCTCCTGGAGCCAGGCCCAGGGGAGGGGCTCGAAGGCGAGTGCCTGGTGGTCGGGCTTATGCCCATGGAGCCTGGCCGGGCCCAGCCCGAAAAGGAGACATGGGTCCGCCCTCCCATGGACCCACCACCCGTAGGAGGAGTTTTAGGGGTCGGGTGCAGTGTGAGTTGGGTGGCAGCCAAAGGCATGGGTTCGGTCGGACTGATCCTCGGCTACTTACTCTGACCTTCGGGACATGGAATGTCACCTCTCTGGCGGGAAAGGAGCCTGATTTGGTGCGTGAGGTGGAGAGATACCGACTAGATATAGTCGGGCTCACCTCAACGCATAGCTTGGGCTCTGGAACCATCCATCTCGAAAGAGGCTGGACCTTCTTCTATTCTGGAGTTGCTCATGGGGAGAGGCGGCGAGCCGGTGTGGGTATTCTTGTTGCCCCCCCCCGTCTCGGTGCCCAAATGTTGGGGTTCTCCCCGGTTGACGAAAGGGTAGCTTCCCTCCGTCTTCGGGTGGGGGGACGGGTCCTGACTGTTATTTGTGCTTATGCACCAAATGACAATTCGGAGTACCCACCCTTTTTGGAGTCTTTGGGGGGGGGTTGGAGAACGCTCTCTCGGGAGACTCGCTCGTTGTCTTGGGAGACTTCAACGCCCATGTGGGCAACGATAGTGTGACCTGGAAGGGTGTGATCGGTAGGTACGGCCTCTCCAGTCTGAATCCGAATGCTGTGTCGTTGTTGGACTTCTGTGCTCGTCATAGTTTGTCTATCACGAACACCATGTTCGAACATAAGGGTGTCCATAAGTGCACTTGGCACCAGGACACCCTAGGTCGCAGTTCGATGATTGACTTTGTAGTCGTGTCATTGGACTTGCGACCATATGTTCTGGACACTCGGGTGAAGAGAGGAGCTGAGCTGTCTACCGATCACTACCTGGTGGTGAGTTGGCTTCGGTGGTGTGGGAGGTTGCCTTCCAGACCTGGCAGGCCCAAGCGTGTAATCAGGGTCTGCTGGGAACGTTTACGGAGCCCCTGTCCGAGAGGCCTTTAACTCCCACCTCCGGCAGAGCTACAACCACGTTCCGGAGGAGGCGGGGGACATGGAATCCGAATGGGCCATGTTTCGTGCCTCCATTGCTGACGCGGCAGCCCATAGCTGTGGCCGTAAGGTCGTCGGTGCTTGTCGTGGTGGTAAACCCCGAACCCGGTGGTGGACACCTGCGGTGAAGGGGGCCGTCCAGCTGAAGAAGGAGGCCTATCGGGTTTTATTAGCCTGTGGGACTCCTGAGGCAGCAAACGGGTACCGGCAGGCCAAACGTGCTGCAGCCGAGGCTGTCGCAGATGCAAAATCTCGGGCGGGGGAGGAGTTCGGTGAGGGCCTGGAGAGTGATTATCGGTTGGCCTCAAAAAGGTTCTGGGCCACCATCCGACGCCTCAGGAGGGGGAAGCAGTTCTTCACAAACACTGTTTACGGTGGAGGTGGGGAGCTGCTTACCTTGACTGGGGATGTTGTTGAGAGGTGGAGGAAATACTTTGAGGACCTTCTCAATCCCGCCAACACGCCCTCCGTGGAAGAGGAAGACCCTGGGGGTTCGGGTGAGGGTCCACCCATCACTGGAGTGGAGGTCACTGAGGTTGTCAAAAAGCTCCTCGGTGGTCGAGCTCCGGGGTTGGACGAAATCCGCCTGGAATATCTCAGGGCTCTGGATGTTGTAGGACTGTCTTGGTTGACACGTCTCTGCAACATCGCGTGGTCATCGGGGGCTGTACCTCTGGATTGGCAAACTGGGTTGGTGGTCCCAATTTTTAAGAAGGGGGACCGGAGGGTGTGTTCCAATTATCGGGGAATTACACTCCTCAGCCTACCTGGGAAAGTCTATGCAGGGGTACTAGAGAGGAGGATCCGACCGATAGTCGAACCTCGGATTCAGGAGGAACAATGTGGGTGTCGCCCTGGCCGGAGCACTCTTGACCAACTCGACACGCTCCACAGGATTCTGGAGGGGCATGGGAGTTTGCCCAATCTGTCCACATGTGCTTTGTGGATTTGGAGAAAGCTTTCGACCGTGTCCCTCGAAAGATCTTGTGGGGCGTGCTCCGAGAATACGGCGTTCCGGATCCGTTGCTACGAGCTATTCGGTCGCTGTATCACCGGAGCCAGAGTTTGGTCCGTATTGGTAACAGCAGGTCGGATTCGTTTCCAGTGGGAGTTGGAGTCCGCCAAGGCTGTCCTTTGTCACCGATTCTGTTCATAATTTTTATGGACAGAATTTCTAGGCGCAGTCGAGGCGATGAGGGGTTCTGGTTTGGTGGCCATCGGATATTGTCTCTGATTTTTGAGGATGATGTTGTCCTTTTGGTTTCATCAAGTCGGGCCCTCCAGCTCTCATTGGAGCGATTCGCAGCTGAGTGCGAAGCAGCCGGGATGAAGATCAGTACCTCCAAGTCCGAGGCCAAGGTTCTCAGTCGGACAATGGTGGAATGCACCCTCCGGGTCGGGAATGAGGTCCTGCCCCAAGTGGAGGAGTTTAAGTATCTTGGGGTCTTGTTTACGAGTGAGGGAAGGATGGAGCGAGAGATCGACAGACGGATCGCTGCAGCCTCTGCTGTTAACCTGTACCGGTCCGTTGTGGTGAAAAAGGAGCTGAGCCGCAAGGCGAAGCTCTCAATTTACCAGTCGATCTACGTTCCAACCCTCACCTATGGTCACGAGCTTTGGGTAATGACCGAAAGAACAAGATCACGGATACAAGCGGCTGAAATGAGCTTTCTTCACCGGGTGGCGGGGTTCTCCCTTCGAGATAGGGTGAGAAGCTCCGCCATCCGGGGAGAGCTCGGAGTAGATCCGCTGCTCCTCTGCATTGAGAGGGGCCAGTTGAGGTGGCTCGGGCATCTGGTCAGAATGCCCCCCGGATGCCTCCCTGGTGTGGTGTTTCGGGCATGTCCAACCGGGAAGAGACCCCGGGGTCGACCTAGAACACGCTGGAGGGACTATGTCTCTCGGCTTGTCTGGGACCGCCTCGGTGTCCCCCCGGGAGAGTTGGAGGAAGTAGCTCGGGAGAGGGATGTCTGGACCTCTTTGCTAAGGTTGCTGCCCCCGCGACCCGACCCTGGACTAAGCGGAAGAAGAAGATGATGATGATGATGATTTGTGGATCCCTGGTGTGGCGTTCTAAACATTGCTGCCTGGTGATACTGATACAGCTGTGTGGGACTTACTTGTGTGTGCATTTTCGAGGGACACACCACTGGAGATATATTGACAGCTTTTTTTCAATTCTTGCCTTGATAAGGGTCATAGAAAAGAGACAGCAAATTCTCACTGACTCTGAGCAAAAGGCAGCGTAGACCCTGAACAGGTCACAAGTTTTTGCAGTGTCAATATAGACAAACACAACTACACACACACTCACATTCTCACCTAGGAGCAATCCAAAGTAACGAATTAGCCGAATTTTCATGTCTATGGACAGTGGGAGGAAACCATAGCACCCAGAGGAATCCTACAAAGACATGGGGAAAACATGGTGACTCCACATAGAAATGGTCCTACGTGGCTTGAAACCAGGGTTTTCTTGCTGTGAGGTAAGAGTGCATACCACTGCACATTCAGTGCCCTTGGCCCCTGGAGCTATGCCATATATGAGTTCTATTGGTGTTTTGTTGTTGGTATACTGGAAATATTAATATTCTTTTCATATCATTAGTTGAACCCAGAGAATGATCAGACATATGTTTCAAATTAAACTTTAAGTAAGAGAACACAAATTCAGTTCTAACTAAGGTGTTTGATCAACAAGTGAGAAAATTACTCACGTGATCGTAAGAGCAAACACCATTCGATTATTTTTATTAAATCACACATACAAGTCCTTAATGCAGCCATGAGGCGGGGGCACTAACCAGTGTCTCTCCCCCTTATGCCGGTCCCAAGCCCGGATAAATGCAGAGGGTTGCAACAGGAAGGGCATCCGGCGTAAAACTTCTGCCACATTTAAAAATGCAAATGATCAATACAGAATTCATACCGGATCGGTCGAGGCCCGGGTTAACAACGACCGCCATCAGTGCTGTCAACCAACAGGGTGCTGATGGAAATTGGACTACTGTTGGTCGAAGAAGGAGAGGCGGGAGGCGTGTCCGTAGGCAGAGAGAGAAGAGGAAATGTGTGAGCCTAGGACTGAGAGTAGGGACTTTGAATGTTGGAACTATGCAAGGAAAAGATAGGGAGCTGGCTGACATGATGCAGAGGAGGAAGGTGGACATACTGTATGTTCAGGAGACAAGGTGGAAAGGTAGAAAGGCTAGAAGCTTAGGAGCAGGGTTTAAACTGTTTTATAATGGTGTGGATGGGAAGAGAAATGGAGTAGGAGTCATCTTGAAGGAGGGGTTTGTCAGGAATGTTCTAGAAGTGAAAAGAGTGTCAGACAGAGTGATGAGTCTCAAGTTAGAAATTGAAGGCGTGATGGTCAATGTTGTTAGTGCTTATGCCCCACAGGCAGGATGTAAGCTAGAAGAGAAGGAGAGATTCTGGAGGGAGTTAGATGAAGTGATGCAGAGTACCCCCAGAGGTGAAAGAGTGGTCATTGGAGCAGACTTCAATGGACATGTTGGTGCAGGCAACAGAGGGGACGAGGAAGTGATGGGCAGTTTTGGTATCCAGGACAGGAACACAGAAGGACAGATGTTGATCGATTTTGCAAAAAGGATGGAAATGGCTGTGGTGAATACTTTCTTTCAGAAGAAACAGAAGCATAGGGTGACTTATGAAAGCGGAGGTAAGAGCACACAGGTAGACTACATCTTGTGTAGGCGATGTAATTTGAAGGAAGTCAGTGACTGCAAAGTAGTAGTGGGTGAGAGTGTTGCCAAACAGCATAGGATGGTGGAGTGCAGGATGACACTGATGGTGAGAAAGGTGAAAAAGGCAAAGGCAGAGCAGAAGACAAAGTGGTGGAAGCTGAAAAAGGAAGAGTGTCGTGTTGTCTTCAAGGAGGAGTTGAAACAGGCTTTGGGTAGTCAGGAAGTGCTTCCAGAGGACTGGACAACCACAGCCAATGTGATCAGGGAAACCGGTAGGAGAGTACTTGGTGTGTCCTCTGGAAGGAAAGTAGATAAGGAAACTTGGTGGTGGAATGAGGAAGTGCAGGAGTGTGTACAAAAGAAGAGGTTAGCCAAGAAGAAGTGGGACATTGAGAGGACCGAAGAGAGTAAACAGGAGTACAGGGAGACACAGCGTAAGGCGAAGGTAGCGGTGTCAAAGTCCAAACAGAGGACGTATGATGACTTGTATGATAGGTTGAACAGTAAGAAGGGAGAAAATGATCTATACAGGTTAGCACAGCAGAGAAATAGAGAGGGGAAAGACGTGCAGCAAGTTAGAGTGATAAAGGACAGAGAGGGAAATATATTGACTGATGACAGAAGTGTGCTGGGAAGATGGAAAGAGTACTTTGAAGAGCTGATGAATGAGGAAAATGAGAGAGAAAAAGAGTAGAAGGGGTGACCGTTGAGGAGCAGGAAGTAGCAAAGATTAGTAAGGGAGAAGTGAGGAGGGCATTGAAGAGGATGAAGAGTGGAAAGGCAGTTGGCCCTGATGACATACCAGTTGAGGTATGGAAGTGTCTAGGGAGGTAGCAGTAGATTTTCTGACAAGAATATTCAACAAGGTCTTAGAAAGTGAGCAGATGCCAGAGGAATGGAGGAGAAGTGTGCTTGTGCCCATTTTTAAGAACAAGGGAGATGTACAGAGTTGTGGCAACTACAGAGGGATAAAGTTGATGAGCCATACAATGAAGCTATGGGAAAGAATAGTGGAAGCAAGACTAAGGGCAGAGGTCAGCATTTGTGAACAACAGTTTGGTTTCATGCCAAGAAAGAGCACCACAGATGCAGTGTTTGCTTTGAGGATGTTAATAGAGAAGTACAGAGAAGGTCAGAAGGAGCTGCATTGTGCCTTTGTGGATCTGGAGAAAGCATATGACAGGGTGCCGAGAGAAGAACTGTGGTATTGTATGAGGAAGTCTGGAGTGACAGAGAAGTATGTTAGAGTGGTGCAGGACATGTATGAGAGATGTAAGACAGTGGTGAGGTGTGCTGTCGGTGTGACAGAAGAGTTCAAGGTGGAGGTGGGACTACATCAAGGGTCAGCTCTCAGCCCCTTCTTGTTTGCCATGGTGATGGACAGGCTAACAGACGAGGTTAGACAAGAATCTCCATGGAATATGATGTTTGCAGATGACATAGTGATCTGTAGTGAGAGCAGAGACCAAATAGAGGAAAATCTAGAGAGGTGGAGGTATGCCCTGGAAAGGAGGGGATTGAAGGTTAGTCTTTGTAAGACAGAATACATGTGTGTGAACGACAAGGACCCAAGAGGAACTTTGAGGTTACAGGTGGCAGAGATAAAGAAGGTGGAGGATTTTAAGTACTTGGGCTCAACAATCCAGAGCAATGGAGAGTGTGGAAAAGAGGTGAAGAAGCGCGTGCAGGCAGGTTGGAATGGATGGAGAAAAGTGTCCGGTGTGATGTGTGATAGGAGAGTATCGGCAAGAATGAAGGGAAAAGTGTACAAGACGGTGATGAGGCCAGCAATGTTGTATGGTTTAGAGACAGTGGCCCTGGGGAAAAGACAGGAGTCAGAGTTGGAGGTAGCAGAGATGAAAATGTTGAGGTTCTCTTTGGGAGTAACGAGGATGGATAGGATCAGAAATGAGTACATCAGAGGGACAGCACATGTTAGATGTTTTGGAGACAAAGTCAGAGAGGCTAGATTGAGATGGTTTTGACATGTACAGAGGAGGGATAGTGAGTATATTGGTCGTAGGATGCTGAGGTTGGAACTACCAGGCAAAAGGCCCAGAGGAAGACCAAAGAGAAGATTTATGGATGCGGTGAAGGCGGACATGAAGGTCGTTGGAGTAAGAGTAGAAGATGCAGAGGATAGGGAGAGATGGAGGCAGATCATTTGCTGTGGCGACCCCTGAAGGGAACAGCTGAAAGGAAAAGAAGTTCAGGTACTCTAAACGAGCTATTAAGCTAATCATCTGAATCAACCAATTAACTCTAAACACCTGCAAAAGATTCCTGAGGCTTTTAAAAACTCCCAGCCTGGTTCATTACTCAAAACCGCAATCATGGGTAAGACTGCCGACTTGACTGCTGTCCAGAAGGCCATCATTGACACCCTCAAGCAAGAGGGTAAGACAAAGAAATCTCTGAGCGAATAGGCTGTTCCCAGAGTGCTGTATCAAGGCACCTCAGTGGAACATTTGTGGGAAGGAAAAAGTGTGGCAGAAAACACTGCACAACCAGAAGAGGTGACCGGACCCTGAGGAAGATTGTGGAGAAGGGCCGATTCCAGACCTTGGGGGACCTGTGGAAGCAGTGGACTGGGCTACAGGTGCTGCATTCCCCAGGTCAAGCCACTTTTGAACCAGAAACAGTGGCAGAAGCGCCTGACCTGGGCTACAGAGAAGCAGCACTGGACTGTTGCTTAGTGGTCCAAAATACTTTTTTCGGATGAAAGCAAATTTTGCATGTCATTCAGAAATCAAGGTGCCAGAGTCTGGAGGAAGACTGGGGAGAAGGAAATGCCAAAATGCCTGAAGTCCAGTGTCAAGTACCCACAGTCAGTGATGGTCTGGGGTGCCATGTCAGCTGCTGGTGTTGGTCCATTGTGTTTTATCAAGGGCAGGGTCAATGCAACTAGCTATCGGAAGATTTTGGAGCACTTCATGCTTCCATCTGCTGAAAAGCTTTATGGAGATGAAGATTTCATTTTTCAGCACGACCTGCACCTGCTCACAGTGCCAAAACTACTGGTAAATGGTTTATTGACCATGGTATTACTGTGCTCAATTGGCCTGCCAACTCTCCTGGCCTGAACCCCATAGAGAATCTGTGGGATATTGTAAAGAGAAAGTTGAGAGACACCAGACCCAACACTGTGGATGAGCTTAAGGCCGCTATCGAAGCATCCTGGGCCTCCGTAACACCTCAGCAGTGCCACAGGCTGATTGCCTCTATGCCACGCCGCATTGAAGCAGTCATTTCTGCAAAAGGATTCCCGACCAAGTATTGAGTGCATAACTGAATATAAGTATTTGAAGGTTGACTTTTTTGTATTAAAAACACTTTTTCTTTATTGGCCGGATGAAATATGCTAATTTTTTGAGATAGGGAGTTTTGGTTTTTCTTTACTTTTTTTTGCAAAAATTATCAATATTAAAACAATAAACGGCTTGAACTCCTTCAGCTGTGTGTAATGAATCTAAAATATATGAAAGTCTAATGTTTATCAGTACATTACAGAAAATAATGAACTTTATCACAATATGCTAATTGAGAAGCACTAGTAAATAGCAATGTACAAAAGCAAAAGAGATGCAGGATAGAGGAAATATTCGTAAGCAGGAAAGATAGAGAAAGAAAATTGGCATGTTTATGTAGTACATTTTTCTCCATTTGCTTCAGTCAAAAAGTGAGAAGTGTGTGTGTGTGTGTGTGTGTATGTGTGTATGTGAGATGCACACTGTGCATGATTGTCAACTGCAACACTTGATGGAGTATAATTGATGGTGAATGTAAAATGACAAGGCAGAAAAGGCCGCAAGAAATAATCGAGAAATCGTTAGACAGGACCTCATACAGAAAAGTAGGCCATTTCGGTGTACTTGTCTTTCTTCTACCCATCCAAAGTGCATTCTTTATATCAAATTATTGTCAAATCATATTATATACACAGCATGTATGTCAGTCTATAGCACGCACCTACAGCAGACAGTTAGACTACCTTTTAGCTGACATCACTTTATTCTAAAAGGTATTCCAATGTATACTAAAATGTAAATTTAAAGATGACATACTCAATCACTATTAATGAAAGTAATCTCTTTGCTTATTATTAATTCATGAAAATTAAAGCAGCATTAGATAAGATTTGTGAAAAATTAGTCTCTAAAGATTAAGTGGGTGGAACCGAATAAGATTTCACTAATTATTCATTTTTACAATAAGGTGTCAATGATGGCCTTCTGGACAGCAGTCAGGTCGGCAGTCTTACCCATGATTACGGTTTTGAGTAATGAACCAGGCTGGGAGTTTTTAAACGCCCCAGGAATCTTTTGCAGGTGTTTAGAGTTAATTGGTTGATTCAGATGATTAGGTTAATAGCTCGTTTAGACTACCTGAACATGATATGCTAATTTTTGAGATAGGAATTTTGGGTTTTCATGAGCTGTATGCCAAAATCATCAGTATTAAAACAATAAAAGACCTGAAATATTTCAGTTGGTGTGCAATGAATCTAAAATATATGAAAATTTAATTTTTATCAGTACATTACAGAAAATAAAATGAACTTTATCACAATATGCTAATTCTTTTAGAAGGACTAGTAGATTTAGGCAGGGTCTTAAAGTGAAGGTATAGACGATCTCCAACTTATGAACGAGATACCTTCCAAACGGCCATTCGTTTGATGAATTTAGTCGTAAGTCGTTACAGGGCGTTCTTTAGAGGGAACGTATGTTTAAAGCTCGTACTGTATAAGTAACCTATATGAGTTTGTACTGTATCTCTCTCTCTCTACATAATCATCTTATTTTATTCTATTGAATTTATCATTTATTGGTACAAGCTGCAAACCTAAATGCGCCATAAATGATCAAGTTAACAAACTTGAATATAATCTCTCTCTCTCTCTCTGTATAGTGTTGCTATAACAAATGACAGAGGGAGTAGGCAGGGGAGAGTGATGTACTACACAGAATAGGCACGCAGAATAATAGGCACACAGAATAGGTGCACAAAACAAAATCTAACTTACAGCCACTCTGTTTGCTGTTTGCACAAACACTTTCGACCTACGGACAGTCCTGTCCATATGTCCGGAAGTTTCGTAAAATGAATGTTCATAAATAGGGTAGTGTCTGTACTCATAAATGTTTTGATAGGCGTCCGATCCTGAAATATCCATTTATTAACCTGCAAGTTTATCTGCCTACCTCACTTGGATGATGTATTTTATATTCTGTGCGAGTCTGACTGGTGGTGTATGAGCCTCAACTTTTTCGTTTCAGTTTTGTTACTGATAATAAATTTCTTTCTTTTTTGTTTGTTTGTTTTTTAATGCATCTCATCTTCATGAAAGTTGATGTGTATGTGCAGACACTGGACAAGACACGGGACATCCATCCAAGCCACGTTCCATTACACTGGTGCTTCGTTATTATTATCGCATTCCATGAAACTGCTTCCAAGCATACACACCAAACTCCACCTATAAAACATTTGGTGGTTCAAGTAGAAATATCAACAACAAGAACTGTTATCACACTGTTCAAGTGCATACAGACATGTTAGAAAGTAACAACAAATTTCTAAAAAAAATTACTGACAATACAAATTCCAAGGTTTCCAAATTGTTTTTATTTATTTATTTTTCATCTGGGTAAGTCACACATTTTGAGACAACAGTGTAAGCTACTATTTCTTAGGGCTCCCTTTTAACATGTTTATTCATGATTTATATTAAAATTAAATAAAAATGTATTGACCATTGAATCTTCAGTACACATTATTTCATAACGAGATTAAAACCACCTGAAATATACGTATATACAGTACAAGAGCTTCTGGAATTGTCTATACCAGGGGTCGCAAACCAGTCAGAGATCAAGGGCCACATTTTTACTGTGTTACCACAAAGAGCCACATCATACACATGGGCACACATGAACATTACCCATCACTTTCTCACACACACACACACACAGACTCACACACATTTCTGCTCAGCCAAATTTATTGTAAATTCACACACCAACATGATAAAATACATCTTCGAAGGTCAGAGTGCAACTCTGATTCAATAGCCGTGTTAATGTCCAATATTCTATGTTCAACAGTGTGACGGGACATTTGGACGTCTGATACCATGTGTTTTAAAAGACAAGATTTCAACAACATCACTGAGGGATATTATAACGAACTCTCCTTCATTATCCGGCGTTTTGGCCAGTGTAATGTTCAAAGCCAGTTGATACAATGCAAGCATTACGGTCTCTGAGCGCTTCGTAAATTTTTGGAAAAACTATCTGCTTTTCTGCCTGACTTTTCAAGGTGAACAACTTGTAATTGTGAAGTTCAGTCCCTTTTGTAAGCATGCAGTGAACTGAACTGGCGCTGACAATTTGAAGTTTTGAAATGCGCCAATGATGCCTGACATACAAGGCAGAATGGCTTTCCATTACATTCAAGAACAACAAAAAACCTCTCCCACTCTATTAAAAATGTCCTTTGTTCATCTTCATATTTTCGTTTTGCTGTGCATTTTTACTGCCATTTTAAGAGCAAAATTGACACAAATAGTTTACTGAAATGATCGCGGCCATACTGGGAAGCTTTGCAGTATTTTCATCTCACGTACATAAGCATTTGACAATAATACCATATTGAACTCAAGCAACGCAAACACGTACGTTAAAAAAACACAAACTTCAATATGAACATAAGAGTATGAAACTAGACAAAGAGCCGCATGCGGCTCTGAAGCCACAGCTTGGCTACACCTGGTCTATACCTCCTTTGGTTGAACATGTATAATCATTGCTACACTACAGCGATAATTACACAGGATTACGTAATTACATAACTTGTGTTTAAATGATTTTATTTCATTTAACATAACATGGGACGACACAGTGACGAAATGGTCAACACATCTGCTTCACAGCAAGAAGGTCATGGGTTCATGTCCCAGGCCCAGTAATGGATTTTCTGTGTGGAGATTTCACCAGTTTCCTCCTACAATCCAAATACAGTGGTACCTCACCTTACGAAATTAATCCGTTCCAGAGCCTTTTTCTTAACCTGGATTTTTCGTAAATTGAACCGCATTTTACATGTAAAATGTGTGATTCGTTCCAAGGCCACCAATACTACCCCATAAACCCTTTAAAAATTATAAAAGCATATCTTTTAAGACCGCCTTCTGCTTCAATATCGTACCAATGGTAGACGGATTTGGCCATATTCCTTTGAGATACCACTCAACCGCATGCCACGAGCCCGCTTCTTCTTTTCACTCACACCGGAAATCGCACGCATGCGTGTGTGTGTTGACCATGTCTTCTTAGCGGAGTTATAATCTTACAAATGTTTAAAAGCCTGAGTCAAAAAATAAAGCAAGAAACTCATGAAACAACAGTAACTTTGTCCTTTACATGAAAAGCATTATGGGAGAAGCAGCTCCATAATAGCCAATGGGAGGGAGCTGCATCATCCCTCCTAGCCAATGGGAGGTCAGCAGGGCAGGATGTTGGGAGATAGCCAATTGGAGGGAGCTGCGTCATCCCTCCTAGCCAAAGGGAGGCCAGTGGGGCAGGATGTTTGAAGATAGTCAATAGAGCAGCTCGTGCATTGTTTGAATGCTTGAATGGCGCGTTTGTTTGAATGGCGCGTTTGAATGTTTGAGTGGCATATTTGGTGAGGAGAATTTGTTTTGTATACAGAGACAAAAAATTTTGGAAAATGTTTGTCGTCACCTGGATTTTTCGTTTGCTGGGACTATTGTAAGGTGAGGTACCAGTGTACATACATATTGGTTGAATTTAATTTTCCAAATTGTCCATAGGTGTGAGTGGTTTTGTGTGTGAGTTGCCATACAATGGACCGGAAAGCTATTCAGCTTCGCCTAGAGTGGGCTTAGATATGTTATGTTCACCCTCATATTGACCTACTGCACCTTCTTTGAAAATCAGATAATTTGTTTGCTCCTTGGTGTTCACAGCATAGCTAGTTGCTATAAAAAATTATATTCTTTAAATCTAAATTAAAAATAATACCAATATATTAACAAGTTTGATTGAATGACTTTCACAGATGAGAGCGAGAGAGAGATTTCCTTTCGGCTTTTTCCCTTTATCAGGGGTTGCCACAGCGAATGATTCGCACAGATAAAACTCTAATAATAAAGATACTGTAATAAGGGGCATCTACTTAATTTTGGCATGCCTCTGTACATGAACAATTATACTGAAGGCTCTATTTGCTATAAATAACAATACATACTGTAATCACTTTTACAGATACAACGTGATCTCTAAAGGAAATAATTAACAGTTGGGACTATTCAAATTAGTAACATCCACTAAGTCTTGGTTTAGTATATTCTACATAGGACCATAAAACAAAATTAAGTCAATATTTGTATCAGTTAAACGTCACAGACATTAAAAAATGTGTGAAAATGTGTCTCATGTCTAGTGTAATTTAGACTTTGGTTATTGATATTTTAATATTTAATTTCAATATTCAATTTTCATGATCGTAAATGAGGAAAATAAGAAGTAAAATTAAATCTATCTCTGAAAACACCAATGAAAAAAGACTGAAATGATGTAGCCCTTGCAATGTTGCCAGGAGAAGACACTTGTGCTCAGCAGGTAAGAGCTAACATGCTTTGTCTATTCATAACATGCATGATTTACCCTAATAGCACCTGAAATTAATTATAGATGACTCATTAAATGGTGCTTATACAGTTGATAGAGGAGTCATCAATTTCTGAGACAGATTCAGACATGAGACAGATGGATCAGGAATAAGGAACCCATAATGTCAATGACAATGTCATTAGATATTATCATTGATATTATCCACGATAATACCCATTGGGATATTAATTACTACTTATTATATCATTGGAGCAGTGCTTCTCAATTATTTTCTGTTGAGCCCCCCAGGAAAAAAAAAATATTTCGTGTCCCCCTCCCCAAATATAAATAGTTATTTGTCTAAAAATTGTTATAAGTAATCCTCTGCATAACACTGTATCCTTATTAGCATAATAAATCCTTATTATCATTATGGAATACAAAAAAAGGAAGAAATATAGATCAACGTCTAACAAAGAATAACTTTATTAAACATTTTAGTCTTTAAAAAAAAGATTTAAAGTTCTTCAATTTTCCTGAAATAAAAAAGTATCCTTATTTAAATTGTAAACATTTTGACCAACAATTTGAATCATTTTATACTGAAAAACAAAATTAAATAAAATCAATAAATAATGATAAATTCAAATTGATCCTCAGGAGCACAATATATAAAAAACTTTAATCTACAAAACAAAAATGAATAAAGCGATTATTATTATTATTAATGTTGTTGTCAAAATGATCAAGTCCAGATTAATGGCTATAATGAGCACATTTGGCAGTGTACAGCTTTTCGAAGCCGGGTTTAAAGCACGATACTGAACTCTCAGCTCCTGCTCAATGCTGAACTGGAACCTGCACTTATTTTCACAGCGCTGCCGTCATCCAGCATGACAGAGACCGTGTCTACTGTAGGTAGGATCAGTTCCTCAGCTCTGCTGTGGGGTTTTCTGCACTGAGCAGTTTGGTACTCCACCTTATCTGATGCTAACAGAGCTCGCTGGTTTGCTGGAATATCATTCACATAGCAGGATGGTTGTTGGTAATACTCGGCACTTTTTCGCTGAAAAAACTCATGCGGCTCATCACGTGATCGGGGTGTGATGTCTTTAAATGTCTCCTGAATTTATTTGGGTTCATGCTGTCCGCTGCCAATGTTTTCAGACACGGTAAACACAGCGTCCTTTCCTCGTTTCTTGCCACAGCACAGGGAAACCAAGCACTACATCCGCTTCATCATACCTCCTCGACTTAGCTTTCGTTTCTCTCACTGCCTCCGTCTCTCTCCATCTCTCTTTCCATCCCTGTTAAAATTTCCATGGTGGGTTTAATAACTTCACTTCTTATTTTACCTCTGGAAACACTCTGACAGTGAGGGAGTCACTGCCATCTGCTGTAGTGGATGTAGAATTACACTTTATCCTAATATGGCAAAAAAAAAAGCATGCCCCCCCCCACATCGCAGCATCAAAATCAAAGTCCCCCAAAACACAGACCATAACAAAAAGGACATAAAAGAACAAGAAATGTAATAAATTTGATAAACAAAACAAAATGAGAAACATGCTACACCACAGTAAATCAAATTACACACACAAGCATTTTAAACATTACCTTCAGTCATGTACTGGAATAATAATTGAAAAAGACTTCAATAGTAGAGTGTTTTACAACAGTTCAGACGATTATTCCTCTTCAGGCACTTCAGAGGAAACTGTCGTTTCTTCCGGAGAAAGTCTTATTTCTTCACAAGAGACATCCAACGTCATTACCTTTTTCTGGTGCTTAGCAGGCATTTGAGTGACATCATATAACTTAACTGGTAATTAAAACACACTAAAAAAAGGCTCATTGCCAACTTGTGCACGAATGACGAAAAAGGAGCGTTACATCATCTCAACCAATCAGCAGGAAGGAGGACAGCCATTGGCTGAATTTGAATCACATGCGAGTTGCTCGGCAGTCCGTGAATACTCAAACCGTGAGTGCAAAACTGCGAATAGTCAAGGGCCTACTGTATTGTGTTTATGTATTTAAGTCTAATGTGCATGTCTTTGGATTGTGGGAGGAAACTGGAATAGCTAAAGGAAACCTATGTAAGCATGAGGAGAACATGCAAAATTCACAAAGAAATACTATTGCACAGCTTGGCATTCGTACCTAGGACCTTCTTGCTGTGAGGCAGATGTGCTAACCATAATGCCACCATGCTGCACCTTATACAGTTGGGCCCCCTTTTTCGCGATGGTTCAGTTCCGGCGCTCCCCGCGGATCAAGAAAATCCGTGAGTTATTGATGCGGTTTTAAAACCCTATGTATGATATTACTTGCGCTAAAATATGCTTCTTAAACACATTCTATAGACAGCCTTACTCATTAATACAGTAATAATGTAGTAAAATGTAGGAATGATTAAGTAAAAACTTTTTAACTTTGCACTGTGATAATATTTATTAATGAATAAAGGTTAGGCTCCATACCAGAAGCTAGAGAAGATGCAGGGCGTTTGAGTGACATCATAGAGCTTAAATAATCATTAAAAACACACTTTAAAAATGTGAATTCACAATTCAAGCAGTCACATATTTTTTGTTTTTCCATTTTATAGTATGACAATGATGATGTAAAGGTGCTCGAAAGCGACAGTGACAAAGCATGAGTGCCTATTGATTGATTTAAGCCTTATGCTCAAAATAATGTGTTTTAATCCCCTGATATAGAACCAATCAGATTGTGCTGTCCCCATGCAGTAAATATATAAATTATGATGTATTATGGTGCATTCTGATTGGTCACTTTTCTAGTTTCTTGCATTTTGATTTTTAGCTCTAGACATGGGCAGTGTGTAGAAGATATTTACTGACTACCTTATGACATTTCATTACCTTTGCCAGGGAAGTTATATTTTACCCTCAATTTGTGTGTTAACAGGATTATGAAAAATGTTTTGTGTGGATTTTCAAGATATTTCTACCAGAGATGGGATATCAGACCAGCAAGACTACTGTTAGATTTCAGACATGATCGTGGGAAGGCTGGCACCCACCTCAGCTGACTCCGGGCAAGAGTGAGGTACACTGTACACAACTCGCCAGGCCATCGCTGGGCCAAAACTCACACAACCATTCATACTCCCACTCACACCAAGGGGTGAGTTGGAACAGCCAATTAAGTTACTGTGCATGTTTTTGGACTGTGGGAGGAAACTGGCGTACCCGGAAGAAACCCACGCAACCATGGGAAGAACGTGTAAACTACACACAGAAACACCTGAGCTGAGAATCGAACCCAGGACCTTCTTGCTGGGAGGCAGGCATGTTAACCACTACACCACCTCTATATTATCAATATCCAAGATTTTTTTAGCTATTCTTATACGCAATGATTTTCAGCATGTTGGTTAATATTTGGGGCAGAACTGGGTTATCAAAGGCGGGCCATGTCTCTCACTGTCTATGGTGAGAGGCATGTAAAAGAACCATTGCTGACTTTCGTAAAGAGTAGGCTGCAAAGTCGTCAGCGTGTTTCTGTCCCTTGCTAAAAGGGTTGTGACAGGAAGGGCATCCGACGTAAAAAACCTCTGCCAAATCAAAACGTGCGAATCAGATGATTCGCTGTGGCGACTCCCGAGAAAGGGAAAAAGCCGAAAGGAAGACAGACAGACAGCTTGCTGGGATTTGCAAGTGCTCTTGTTTTGCCCAATTTTAGACCTACCTTTGTTCAACAACATTTTGGTTGCAACCCTGTCCTGTCTGCTGCCCGCCATGTATGGAGCAGTGTGATTCCTAGACCAGTATGCCTCTACTTGCAATGTGGCATTTTAAATGTATAAACTTGTGAAGGAAAAACAGGTAAAATATACAATCCCCACATGTTTATGAACATACACATGCATTTTGGACATCCCCTTGCCAAATGAGTTCCCTGCTGCTGTCCTACACACTTCTGAAAAGCCTTTTTACGAGACTTTGGAGTGCCGGTGGGAGTTCTGCCAGAGAACATTAGTGAAGTCAAGCACTGATGTCAGGTGAAGCCCTGAGGCTTCGTCTGTCTTCCAGTGCAACTCAAAGGTGTTGAGTGGGTTTAGCAGTCAGGGCTCTATGCAGGCCATGCGTCAGTTTGATGGTCTTGCAAATTTAGCCCATACAGGTATAGTGTAGTGTATATGCAGGAAAATGGCCACTGAAAATGTTTATGCTTGAGATTCCCAAACCATTGACAGGGTACAGTTTAGCACCTTTTTACACGTAAGTGTAGTTGGTGTGGTTAAGACAAAATTTTGGACTAGTTAGTGCCTTTGATGATCTGTGAAGGTTCCTCATGGGTCAGTAAGACAGATGACTAGTGCAAAGGCATTGCTGAGCACTTGTTCATTGCTTTATTAATAACTAAAACTCCCAGCACAACGAAGCATCTAATGATTGTCTACAGGCCAATAAGCCCATTTATTTTCCTTTCGGATGTTCCCTTTTTCAGGGGTCACCACAGCGAATCATTTGCCTCCATCTTCATATTAATGATTCGCATGTTTGATTTGGCATAGGTTTTTACATCAGATGCCCTTCATGACACAACCCTTTAGCAAGGGGTAGAAACTAGCCGCTTTGCAGCTACTCTTTAGGAAAGTCAGCAATGGTTCTTTTACCATAGACAGTGAGAGACATGGCCGGCCATTGATAACCCAGTTATCTGCACTGGGGTGTGGGGGGGTGTGGGCAGTGTCAACCTTGTAAAGAGTGGGACTTGAACCCCCAACCTGAGGGTTCAGCAATCCAGCACCTTTTATACCATACCATTAATAAGCCCATTCCATCTTATTGTCATGGTGGTGATTTTGATAACACCAGAGGATTCAATACACTGATTTATTCATCAAAACTGATGGCGTATCTGTGTCCATTATTGATTTTTGATGACCTTTACAGTTATAAATATGGCTTACATGATGTTAATATGCTTTAGCAAGATTGCTTAAGAAATATGAAGGTAAATGCCGGTGTATTTCAGGCCACGCGCACCGATTCGTCTCCGTGGCAACAGTCTGAGCCCACCAACGCAGACCACACACACACACACACACACACACACACACACACACTAAGTTTAAGAGGAAGTCAGTGGAGAATCTAAAGAAAAACGAAGAGAGGGAGGGAGGACGGATTGAGCTGAGGGAGCTGCTGCGCCTCATGGAGGAGGCTGAAGCCGATAAGGCGCGGCAGAGACACATCATAACGCATTGTAATAACAACTTATAACAGCATATTATCGTTCATTAATCTGGAATAAGGCCATCTATCAGTCGTTATTCACTGTTCACTTTCAAACACGAGCCCTTTAATCTATTTTACATTATACACCCACGCCACAATAGCCTTCATGTGCCCAAAGGAACCACACCTCACGCACAAGCCTGTGTATGTGCATGATGATCCACTGAACAGACACAGGTTAGGTTTGTGCGCGTGCACATACACGCGCGCGCGCGCACACACACACACACACACACACACACGTGCGCGCGCGCGCCCGCATTAATGGAAGACAGAATTTTAAATATAGACTACCTAGAGATACAGAAACACTGGGGACACATTTTCTCTTTTCCGTTACACCGTCCTGATAATACACAAGGCTGATTATTAACAGTTCTTTCACACACTGGACTCCACATAGGCCAGTTTAAACGCCCATATTCATAATTTTTGGTACCTCGTTAAAGATATGAAGCAGACGAGAGTGAGTTTATTGAACACCAAGGTGCAATAAATGTGAGGATTTCTTGAGAATTACATGGCGCCTCAGTGTGTTAACGGTCCTCTCTCTCTGAGGGGATTCACACAGTGCCGCATTTGGACAAACCTCACTGCGTTAGCAAGCGGCTAAAGCGCTGAAAGCAGATAGCACACCCATAAAGAATAAGGATAAACCACAAGGCTCACCTCCTGTCTGCGAGTTCGTCCGATGAATACGACGCGAAGGCGTTTTGTTGTTTGTTTGTTTTTTCCTTCAGCTTGTATGAAGTAATACTGCAAATGCGGCTTTTCCCATTACAGCGCTCCAGGTGGAAAGCCGCACACTCATTCACACTGAGAATGAAAAAGGAGACAAGTGAGGGCAAGCCGGAGACTTCAAAGTAGCTCAAACACATCCTCTGTTCATCCAATAGTTTTCTTAGCCGGTGTACAATATCCCGCCTTTTTTACAACAAGAGCCAATTACAGCTGACGATGCCACTTAAAACCCGCCCACTGAATAGAACGGTCCAGCCACGCCTTTGCACTGGTACTCTTTCAAAACCCCAACCGCATACTACTGTACTAACTAGTACGCGAGACAGCACGCAGCCGTTACCCAATGTGAGATAGCGTTAGGAGACGGACAAAGAGAACAGCCAATTACAGGAAGGGAAGCTAGAGCGCGTGGCCTGGACCGTTGACGAGGAGACCAATGAATGGCGAGAAGCAGGTGTCTGTGCGCGCGACGACACCTTTGGATGATAACGGCAATGCGATGCGCGATGCGGGCGCGTGTGTTCGGAAGACGCCGCGTGAAGGAGCTGCAGCTCAAGATTCCGCACTAATGCGGAGGAATTTCAGATGATCACCTTCCTGCTACACCAGAGCAAAGAGGTTAGAGCTTTCCAATAATGCAACTAGATCAGTGGTCCTTAACCTTGTTAGAGGTACAGTACTGAACCCCACCAGTTTCATACGCGCATTCACAGAACCCTTCTTTATTGAAAAATTAATTACATTTTTTCCCCCCCAAAATCAAGACAGTACAGTATATGTTTTTACTGGGTCACCAAAATGAACCGTGCATTAACATCACTGTGTTCAAAGAACAAAACCCATACAATGCATGAACTCACAACAAATTACACACCTTTTCAAAAAGAAATGACCTTTTTTTTAATACTACCACATTAAAATACTGTAGTTTTAATTTTTAACCTTATGCATTCCAATAATTAACTTATTGTATTTATGCTATTTATTATTTTTAACATTTCAACACACACCCATCACCTAATTTCCATCAGACTACAATAATAATGAATATCTACTGCAAATCAGTGTGACTTCTGCTGTTGCCTTTGAGAGACCAGTTCAGAAATGTAGGGCTTCACTTTGGCAAGTGCCACTCTCATGTCATTTTTACACCAAAGTCTGTCCCCTTTCTTTGTTTTTATGTCCACCATCCTCGAAAAGGATTGTTCGCAAAGATGTGTTGTAACAAATGGTATAAAAAATTTCAGGGTTTTCTTTGCAAGAACGGGATACGTTACCATTTGTCGACACCAAAACGTTGAGAGTGTTGTTGTTGTTCTGAGGCGTTGCTGTTGAACCTGGCACTACTGAATTTCAATGATTTCGTCAAGGTATTCCTCATTGACATCTGCTGTCTCGGATATGCTGGATATGACTCTCTTGTAGGGAAGTGTCCGTCGAGAGACTTTGCAAGCTCCTCTAAGTGCGTGGCAATTGCTTGCTTCAGTTCCGTGGGTACAGAAATGTCTCTGATTCCAGACACATCTTCGATCGTACTTACACAGTTGTCCAGCAGGGGAAAGTTTGCGAAGTTATCGTTTTTATGTTCGTCGTTTCCATAACGATACCTTTTTTGAAAAGCCTTCAGGTTGTCTTCCGCTTCGATGATGTTGACTGCACCACCCTGCACCTGTTGATTGAGATGATTGAGAGCTGCCAATTTATCAGCCATGTACGCTAAAATGAGAATTAATTTAGAATTTTTAAAGCAATCTGAATGACGATGTTGGTGCTCTTGCAAAAAACACGGCTAATTCCTCACGCATGGCAAAAACACGATTCAGCACCTGTCCCCGGGATAACCACCGCACGTTAGAATGGGACAGAAGTACTTTGAATTCAGAGCCCACTTCTTTACACAGCTCACTGAAGCTGCGGTGCCTCAAGCGCAATATTTCGCACATAGTTCACACATTCCACTACAACTTTTAATACTTCTTCCATTTCTGGAGGCAAGGGTTTTGTTGTCAATGCATGCCTGTGCGGAATACAATGCGTTACAACGATGAGTGGCGCAATCGGATTTCACTAGCGCACCGAAACCAGACTTTCTTCCCAGCAGAACTGGAGCTTCGTCCGTACAAACTGCAGAAACCATATCCCACGAAAGACTGTTGTCTCTGAAGAAGTCATCCACAAGTTTCTTCACATCGGCTGCCTTAGTTGCGGTTGTAAGAGGCTTACAAAATAAAAAAATGTTCCTTTATCATGTCGTCTTTCAGATAGAGCACAAATACAGCAAGCTGGCTTAGATTAGAAACATCTGTGGTCTCGTCGAGTTGGACGCTGAATTTTTCCGGGCTTGAAATCAGATCTGCAACTACTTGAGCCAAGATGTCTTTGCTCATGTCCTCTATTCTGTCGCTGATGGTGTCATTTGAAAGAGGTCGCTTTTCCCAGCATTAGATTCGCCATCTTCAGCACAGCTGGTTTTATGAGTGTTTCACCAATGGTGTGTGGTTTGCCTTGGTATGATAACTTCGTATGATGCTGTGAGGATCGGTTTGTTGATGGGTACAAAACTGAGAGCAGGCAGAGTAGTCTTGACATCGAATCTGTCTCTCTTCACCTTGAATTCAGCAAGCGTTGTGTTCTTGTATTCCCATCTCCATGCAGCTTAAGGGAGTTTTCCTTTAGCTTTGCTGGTACTAGACTAGAATTGCTTAACTTGGCATTGCAAATCATGCAGATAGGACGCTGACTCCCATCACGTTCCGTTATATATGTGAATCCATGTTGTACATATTCGTCCGACCACTTTCTTTTTTGCTTGACATAGTATGGATTAACCCCCAGTGCAGCTAACTGGGTTATCAAAGGCCGGCCATGTCTCTCACTGTCTATGGTGTGAGGCATGTAAAAGAACCATTGCTGACCTTCGACAAGAGTAGGCTGCAAAGCCGTCAGCGTGTTTCCGCCCTGCGATGGCCTGGCGAGCCTAAATAGGATGAAGCGGTTACAGAAAATGAATGAGTATGGATTAAAACATTAAGAAAGAAATCACATGATGTACCATCACAACTGTCACAAGTCACCTACTGAGTGCACCAAATTCTGTGCTGCACAGATTGGCCAAGCAATATAGTGTGATCACCTGCAGCCAGTGATGATCAAGTAGGGCGTGTCATCGTCTTGACCTCCGCTGAACCCCTGAGACTTACTCAGACGAACCCAGGTTAAGAACCACTGATCTAGATAGTATTATTCATAGTAGAGTACACATCTTCTTCTTTTCCTTTCGGCTTTTCCCTTCAGGGGTCGCCACAGCGAATCATCTGCCTCCATCTCACCCTATCCTTTGCATCTTGTTCTCTTACACCAACGACCTTCATGTCCTCCTTCACCACATCCATGAATCGTCTCTTTGGTCTTCCTCTAGGCCTTCTGCCTGGTAGTTCCAGCCTCAGCATCCTATTACCAATATACTCACTATCCGTTCTCTGTACATGTCCAAACCATCTCAATCTAGCCTCTCTGGCTTTGTCTCCAAAACCTCTTACATGTGCTGTCCCTCTGATGTACTCATTCCTAATCCTATCCCATCTTCATTACTCCCAAAGAGAACCTCAACATTTTCATCTCTGCTACCTCCAGCTCTGCCTCCTGTCTTTTCCCCAGGGCCACTGTTTCTAAACCATACAACATCGTTGGCCTCAACACCGTCTTGTAGTATAGTAGAGTACACATAATGCAGGGTATAATAATAATAATAATAATAATAATAATAATAATAATAATAATAAGTGTTATTAATTAATTCATTTATTTTCTAAGTCGCTGAATCCTAGTTAGGACCATGGGGAGGCTAGCGCCCATCTCAGCCGACTGGGCAAGGGTGGGGTACACCTTGAGCGGCTCGCCAGGCCATTGCAGGGCCCACATTCACACAACTATTCACATTCACACCTTGGGTGATTTGGAACTGCCTTCTTGTGTGTGAGGCAGATATGTTTTACATCCATCCCTGGAGCCCGACTACCATGGTGCTTTTTGACAACTTCAATGACCTCAGCCCAGTAATGCAAGGACCCCCACCCAAACCCCCAAGGTCTTCCTCCTCCACAGAGGGCATGTTGGTGGGATTGAGGAGGTCTTCAAAGTAGTTCCTCCCACCTTGCAACAGCATCCCCAGTCGACGTGAGCTGATACCCACCTCCTCTGTAAACAGTACTGTATTTGTGGAGAACTGCATCCTCTTCCTGAGAATATCAGATGGAGGTCCAGAACCTTTTAAATCCCAACCGATACTCACATCAATAGAACACCATTTGGGTTCAAATTGGCAAGGCCTTACCTACAAATCACAGCCTGTCAGGTCACACTGTCATTGTCCTTACAGGCATCCAGTCTCCCAGGACAAGGAGGGAATCCCCAGGGAGAGCATTCTCTAACACCCCCCTAAAGATTCCAAAAAGGATGAGTACTCTAAACTGTCATTTGGTGCATAAGCACAATCAACAGTCAGGACCCATCCCCCCACCTGAAGGCAGAGGGAGGCTACCCTTTTATCAACCGTGGAGAAGGCCAACATGTGGGCACCAAGAGGGGGGACAACAAGGATGCCCACAACAGCTTGCTGCACCTCCCATGAGAAACTCCAGAGACGGATAGTTCCAGAACATCTAATAAGTCCGACTATCTATGTGGTTCGAACATTTATTCAGTATCTCTCAACCTCGTTCACTGGCTCAGCCTCCTTCCCCACCAGAGAGATTCCATGTCCTAAGAATCAGAGTCAGTAACCAAGGATCAATCCGCAGGACCCAACTCACAGTGAACCCAACAACTATCCCTATAGCCCCTCCCACAGGTGTCGGGTCCATGGAGGGTGAACCCATGTCTCCTCTTCAGCTGGGCCTGGCTGGACTCCATGGGCAGAAGCCCAACCACCAGGCACTTGCCTTTGAGCATCCCCCGGGTCTGGCTCTAGGGGGACCCTGGTGATCTGCGTCTGGACAAGGGAAACTGTGTCCTTATATATTTTTATCCATAGGAGTCTGCTGAACCACGCTTAGTCTGGGCCTTTACCTAGGAACTGTTTGCCATGGATGACCCTGTCAACTGGCACATCTTTTGTTGCTAGTTACTTTTCAATATTCTTCTTAGGCACGTGTTTTGCAATGTGTCTACTCTATGCTCATCTTCTTTTGTTACTTTCCAAGGTTCACAATTGATGAGCCTACCAGGGGCATAATGCACCTGACAACATAGTTCCTTAAGAGCATTAGGACACACAAATCCCTCCAATACAGTAAGGTGGCATCCAAGGAGAGGCAAAGCGATTTGTCAAACCATTAAATTTACCTGAATGAAATCAAAGCATAATCAAGAACAGGATTGCACATGCCTTAAAATTCAGCAGTTTATTGCATGAGAACAGGACCGATTTTTTTTACACACTTTTGCACTATCATGTAAAATCTGAATAGAATACATCTAAGAACATGATAGCACAAGCCCTATCAGTACATGCAGTATGTGACTTGAATTTATCTCACTACCAACTTCAGGCTCAAGACTAAACAGTCTATCAAAACAGACATGTTGATTTCAAACTAGGTACAATTATGAAAACATAATTTAGTATCAGTATCTTATGGGAACTGATGAACCCAGCAAGTGTCATTTTTAGTTCACATCCGTTGCAGACTCAAGTCCAATCAAGATCCAATCGGATACATTCATTCATTTTTATGCCGAGGGCAGAGTACACCCTGGATAGCTTCCAGGCCATCAAAGGCAGAAACACACCAACAGCTAAGCAGCCTACTCTTGAGGAAAGTCAGTGATGGTTCTTTTACAAGTCTCTCACCATACACAGTGAGAGACATGGCTGGCCTTTGATAGCCCAGTTAGCTACAGCACAGGGGGGACAACAGTGACAACCAATGACAGTGGAATGTAAGCCCCCAACGTTAGGATCGGTAGTCCAGCACCTTCCCACCGGGCCACCACTGTCCAAATAGGATACATGTCAATTTCAAACAATCAACAATTACAAATCAGAAAATATGATATCAGTTCCAGGTGACTGATGAACGCATCAGCTGTCATTTGCAGTTCACAACATCTACTGTCGGCTCAAAATCAAACATGCCTAACAAAGGCATGCTTGTACATGTCAATTTCTATGCAACAATTACAGTTTATAAATAATTATACTAGTACTGTAATTGATCAACCCAAACATTGAAACAACATCTAAAAACAAAATACAATGCAATTCTCTCTCAAGAATTTTTCATGAATGACACTGGATCACACTAATCACCTGTTAATATCCACAAGAAAAAGTACCACAATATTCCAACACAACTATAAGTACATGAAATACAGTCCCAGGCTCCACCTCACAATTAATTCTGTATTTTCCTTCTGCTTTTACAGTACTAAGACAGTCCTCACACTGAAGAAAGAATGGATCATCACTATCCACATGAAGAAATTTCCCCTTATAGGAGCAACGTACACAGATTTCACTGTAATCACAAAAATAATACAATACTTTGACTGGGTCAGAGCAGGCATGATTTAAATTTGACAACGACAGTGCAGTGCCTAGCCAATTTAATTTAGCTCTGTTCATGAGATAACAGCAACAGATATCAACATACTAAATTCACAAAATATAATGACTCACATTCATTGAAAAGGGGCCATGCACTTATATATGCATGCCAATACAGCCTATAGCTGTAAAAAAAAAAAAAAAAAAAAGCAACCAAAATAAAAAAGCAAACCTGATAGCACTGTACACCAAGAAGCATGGACAATCAACGATGACCCCCCCCCCCCCCCCCAACAGTGTTTTTCTAATTTCAGATTGTTTTGTTTGCAAAAACAAGTTCGGTTATACCTATATGTCGTTAATTGGTTCCAGAAGAGATGACGTAAGTCGAAAACGACTTAACTTGAATTAGCTTCTCTCTAGGCTAGGCTACGCCAAATTTACTTGTATAATATTTTATATACTGCATGTATATGTATATATATATATATTTATTTATTTAATTTTGTACTGTGATAATAATTCTGAATAAATAAAGTGCTTAGGTTCCTTACCAGAAGCTAGAGAAGATGCAGGGCGTTTTAGTGGTATCATAGGGCTTAAATAATCATTAAAAACACATTAAAAAAGTCAATTCACAATTCAAGCACTCACACTGATGACATGTGTGCGATGGAGAAAAAAAAAGAGGTGTACACATCATCTGCAACCAAGTAGCAGGAGGGAGAAACAAAACCTCTCAGCCATTGGCTAAAATTGAATCACGTGCCAGTAATGTCGTGATGATGCATATGTATAATTTGCGGGGGCTGCCACTAATTCAGTGCTTCTCAAATAGTGGGGCGCAATTAAATGATTATAATGCCATAAACTTTATTTTTATTTTTCCATGTTTTTTTTTGAAAACCGACGTTGGGTATTTTGTCAGAAATGAGCGAAGTATATTTTCATGTGGGGTCAAAATCACGTGTGGGACATGCCAAGAAATTCATAATCTAATTTCATCTGTCTAAGTATTGTTGTCTGAGCAATAATATTTACATTTGTTACATTTGGCAGACACCCTCATCCAGAGTGACTTACATTTATGTAGATATAACTGAGTAGTTGAGGGTTAAGGGCCTTGTTCAAGGGCCAAAACAA
>CM045728.1:43344849-43577349 GCA_024760905.1 Plotosus lineatus
TTTTCAACAATAGATTGAAGTCCCATAAATGTCACACTATATGTTAATATATTAGAAGGGACGCTTTCTTTAAATATTTATTATGGGGTGTTATTGGTTAGTTTATTATTCTCAGAACTGTGAAAACTAGACAGTTTCATGTGTATACACTACATCAGCTGAGAGAAATGTAGCTTGTTTTTGGCCATGGATCAATGAATTAGGAAGACAGCTATTCAAAACATCTAAATTTTGTAGGGATGACTGGAACAAGAAACAGGAATCTGGACCATTGGAACAAATTGACTGGACAACATTCCAGATTTAAATCCATCTTAATAAACATGGAACTTAATTGATTACTGAATTGATTTTGCAAAGGTTTCCTCCAAAAGCAGTCTTCTGGAACAGTTTCATAAAATTAAAACTGTGGAAACTATATAAAGAGTCATAATAATCCCAGCAAAAACCTTCAGTGTTATGAACGTCAAAAGAAGATGTGGTGGTTAGATCATAATAAATGGTTGGAAATGGAGAGCAGTCAGATAAAAGTAGCAGGTAACACATGATAAGTCTCATCTTTCTCTACTATACAGTTTATTTATGTGTTTCCTATGCATGCAGAAAAAAAAAATTAGTAACGTGAGAGAGAGAGAGAGAGAGAGAGAGAAGTACCGCTCTCTCTCCCTGTATTATATTTACGTTTGGCAGATGTCCGTATCCAGAGTGTCTTAGATTTACTATTTTTTTTATACAACTGAGCAATTAAGATTTAAGAGTCGTGCTGGAGGGCCCAACAGTTGCAGACTGATGGTGCTGGGTCTTAACTACACAGCCACCATTCTCTCTCTCTCTCTCTCTCTCTCTCTCTCTCTCTCTCTCTTTCTCTCTCTCTCTCTTTCTCCCCCCCTCTCTCTCTCTCTCTCTCTCTCTCGATGGAAACTCACATGTTTTGGTTCAAGTTCAAAGTGCAACAGAATAAACAAATCAGTTTTATATTGAATTTTGCATTTTACGTCTGAACAATTTGTTCAGCTTTCTTTCTTCAACTCAAATACGAAACTTAAAAAAAGTAAGAATATTTTTGTACATATTTTTAAT
The DNA here is from genome assembly GCA_024760905.1 of Plotosus lineatus. Classification (NCBI taxonomy): domain Eukaryota; kingdom Metazoa; phylum Chordata; class Actinopteri; order Siluriformes; family Plotosidae; genus Plotosus; species Plotosus lineatus. The sequence goes on from CM045728.1 coordinate 43,345,930, forward strand.
GTACATTTATTATATTCATGATGGTTGTTGTGATAAATTAGTTAATGCAGATTTATTCTATAATTAAATTTATATATATATATATATATATATATATATATATATATATATATATATATATATATATATATATATATATAATTTATGGCACTATGGCGTAGTGGTTAGCATGTCCGACCAACAGCAAGAAAGCCTGGGCTCGATTCTCAGCCTGGGCATTTCTGTGTGGAGTTTGTATGTTCTCCCCGTGTTTGCGTGGGTTTCCTCTGGGTACTCCGGTTTCCTCCCACAGTCCAAAAACATGCACAGTAGGTTAATTGACTGTTCCAAATCTCCCCTAAGTGTGAATGGTTATGTGAGTGTTGGCCCTGTGATGGCCTGGCAAGCTGTCAAGGGCGTACCCTGCCCTTGCTCACAGTTGGCTGAGATGGGCACCAGCCTCCCTGTGACCTTAATTAGGATGAAGTGGCTCAGAGACAGTGAGAGAAACAAAAGTCTCCAGAAAGCTAAGTCAAGGAGGTATGATGAAGCGGATGAAGCATTCGGCTTCACTGTGCTGCGGTGAGAAACAAGGAAAGGCCGATGTATTTACTGTGTCTGAAAACATTGGCAGCGGACAGCATGAAGCCAAATAAATTCAGGAGTCACTTAAAGACATCACACCCCGATCACGTGATGAGCCGTGTGAGTCTATTTCAGCGAAAATGTGCCGAGTATTGCCAACAACCATCCCGCTTTGTAAATGCCACTCCAGCAAACCAGCGAGCTCTGTTAGCATCAGATAAGGTGGTGTACCAAACTGCTCAGTGCAGAAAACCCCACAGCAGAGCAGAGGAACTGATCCTACCTACAGCAGACACGGTCTCTGTCATGCTGTATGACGTCACTGCTGAGAAAACAAGTCCAGGTCCCAGTTCAGCATTGAGCAGGAGCTGAGAGTTCAGTATCGTGCTTTAAACCCGGCTTCGAAAAGCTGTGCACTGCCAAATGTGCTCATTATAGCCATTAATCTGGACTTAATCATTTTGACAATAATAATAATAATAATAATAATAATAATAATAATTGTTTTATTAATTTCTGTTTTGTAGGAAGTGTTTTATATATCATTCTCCTGCGTTATGTTGCTGATCAATTTGAATTTATTATTATTTATTGATTTTATGTAATTTTATTTTTCAGTATTGAATGGTTCAAATTGTTGGTTAAAAATGTTTACAGTTTAAATAAGGATTTTTTTTTTTTTTTATTTCAGGCAAATTGATGAACTTTAAATCTTTTTGTTTAAAGACTAAAAATGGTTAAAGTTATTCTTTGTTGGAAGTTGATCTATATTTCTTCATTTTTTTGTATTTCATAATGATAATAAGGATTTATTATGTTAATAAGGATACAGTGTTATGCAGAGGATTACTTATAACAATTTTTAGACAAATAACACTATTATGGGGGGGGGGTTTCCCTCTTCCGGGGGGGGGGGGGGTGTGGTGGTGCAGAAAATAATTGAGAAGCACTGAGTTAGAGGCGAGTAAAAGAACGACTTCTTAATGAGTAGGCCACTGGGTTGCTGTCAGTGTGTTTCTGCCCTGTGATTGCCTGGCGAGCTGTCCAGGATGTACTCTGCCCTCACCTAATGTAAGCTGAGATGAGCACCTGCCTCCCCATGGTCCTATTTAGGATTAAGCAGTTCAGAATATGAGTGAATGAATGAACAGTTACACAAGCACATCGAATTGGAAATGCAATCTCTCCACTACAGCCCATACACAAACAATAAGTTTTATTTTTCAAATCAAACAGATGTCCACCTTTGTCCATTTTTGTCTCCATCTCATTCAAACACTTTAAAATGGGGTAAGAATATTTTTCAGAGCACATTGCTGCTGTACATCTAAAATACGCTATTTATTGCATCTCTCACTGTCTTACCTTCAGCAGCTGCGCTCGAACGTGGGACTCCACCAGGTGGCTTTTGCGCAGGTTTCCTACTCGCCACATCATGCAGAGCTTCCCATCCCTCATAGCTACTACGGCCACATCTGAGAACACCAAGGTCTCATTGCGCTTCTTGGGCTTGGCAATCTTGGCCATGACCACCCCGATGATGAAAGCGTCGATGATGCAGCCCACAATGCACTGCAAAACGACAGCAAGCACCGCCAAGGGGCAGGCCTCAGTCACACTTCGGAAGCCATATCCTATAGAAGTCTGTGTTTCCAGGGAAAAGAGGAAGGCTGCCATAAAGTTGTTCACTTGCTCAAAACAGTGCTGAGCCTCCAGCAGGTCCTCAGGTTCCATCAGTACTGCAGAATAATCCACTGCTTGCTCTGGTAAAGCCAAAGATGATAAGGCATCTGAGGAGGATGAGGTCATGGGGGATGATGCTGAGGGACTTAAGTCTCCATGGGTGGCTGCAATGAGCCAGAAGACCAATCCAAAAAACCCCCAAGAGATCAAGAATGAGAGGGTGAAGATCACCAGCATCCAGCGCCAGTGAATATCAACACAAGTGGTGAAAAGGTCTGTAAGGTAACGCTGGCCCTTGTTGTTCATGTTGATGAAAGAGATGTTGCAGCGCCCATCTTTACCTACAAGTCGGCTGCGAGGTGGGACGCGAGGTTGGGCAGTCAGTGGGGTTTGCAAGGAAGGGGAGACAGATAAAGTCCTTTCAACTCGCTCCCAGCCCCCTTCTCTCCTGGTCACGCTCTCAAGCATGAAGCCACAGCCTCCTTCTCTGCCCCTCCACCTTCCTCCATTTTTGTCATGATGATGATCATCATCCTTGTTTCTCTCAGAAATCCTATCTGGTCCTCCAAGTAGCATGTCATTGCAAGTAGGAGACGAGAGCTCTCCTGTGGTGTCTTCACTTTGAGCAAGCTTCATAACTTCCTCTTCATCAAGAGGCATGTCTATTGCAGCACTGAAACGCCGCTTGACACGTGCAGCACCCATTACTGATGACGTATGTGCGTACTCGTTAAAGAACCGTCTTAGCAGGGATAGTATGAGAGCATATCAGCATATAAATTAAGTGTTCATCAAAAAATATGCATACACAAAGCTGTTTTGGAGTTCATTCTAACATTGCATAATAGTAAATAAATTAAAAAAATAATAAATCTAGAGAGAGAGCGAGAGAGAGAACGAGAGCGAGAGAGCGAAAAGTTGATTCAAAGACAAAATCAGACTGGATAGTCAAAATGTGTTTTGATGATGGTTCACCATGAAATACAAAACAGATCCAAGTCCATTTCTTTTACTTCTGAAAGTAGTGACTGCAACATTATAGTCATGATGCAGAGACAGACTACCCAAGATCCTGGGGGCTGGGGTGGGGGGAGGAGTGGGGTGTCAACCACACTGACTTAAAGAGCAGAAATAATAAAGCCTTTTACAACCATACACGTAATAAGTTAACGAAGTGCATTAAATCAAAGTCACTGGAGGTCAGAATAAATGCTATTCTGTAGTACGAACACAACCGCTAAGAGCAAATTGGATTGGATTTTCTCATGAGTGTGACATGTGAGTAATTAAATCAATAGAAATCTGAAGGTATAAATGCAGAATGTTGATTAGAACATACAAAAGAGACATTTACAAATGATTAGGGACAGTGGGAAAGCAGTTCAAGTTTGAGACTGAAAAAGGAAGAAAGGAGGAAAGCAAAAACAGCATGCCTATACAAACCATCTGTGCTTTCTGTAGCTTTTTTGCGGATTGTGAGATGTATAAAAAAATACAAAAAACAAAACAAAACAGGAAGTCACTATAAAAGTTTGTATGTGAGCATGGTGAGTATAATAGTGCTGTTTGATTTATCCTTGCTGTGAAATAGCACATATAAATTCGGTGTAGTAGAAGTTACTCACTGCGTGATTTCAGCTGACAGGTGTGGACCAGACTCATCACAGCAGCCAAACAAAGTACATATCACCATAATGTCGGAGGGGAAAAAGGAAAAAAAACAAAAAAAAAACAAAACTAAAAAACCCACCAAATCAAATCAAGGACCTGATTTTCTGTCCTCTTTGATTTAGTTTAGAATTGTCTTCCTTCTTCAAAAGTCAAAAGTTGTTTGCAGCAGCATATCTTTTGTGTAGCTCCGTATAGAGTTCTGAATAGCAGAAAAAGTAAAGAAAATTTCAGATAGTTGAAGGAAATCCCTATCTAAACTTCAGTTGATTGAAAGAAGAGACTCAAATAATCTATTCACTAAAACAAAAATATCAATAATTGAATTTTATACTGTTTAAAATAATTATTTAAAAAAAATATATACAGAATAAAAAGCGGGGCAGTGGTGCTCTAGTGGTATAGGGCGCTGGATCGCTGATCCAAAGGTTGGGGGTTCGAGTCCCACTTTTCACAAGGTTGTCACTGTCCCCCCCCCCAGTGCAGCTAACTGGGTTATGAAAGGCGGGCCATGTCTGTCACTGTCTATGGTGAGAGGTTCATGTAAAAGAACCATTGCTGACTTTCGTAAAGAGTAGCTGCAAAGTCGTCAGCGTGTTTCTGTCCCTTGCTAAAAAGGGTTGTGACAGGAAGGGCATCCGACGTAAAAACCTCTGCCAAATCAAACGTGCGAATCAGATGATTCGCTGTGGCGACTCCCGAATAAAAAAAAAAAAAAAAAAGGGAAAAAGCTGAAAGGAAGACAGACATATACAGAATAAAAAGCAAATACAGTATGGATGCATCAGAAACAGTTATGACCTTATGGCAGTGCTTCTCAATTATTTTCTGTGGCGCCCCCCCCAGAAACAAAAAAAAACATTTCACGCCCCTCCACCGCCCCGCGAGCAACTATAAATAGTATTATTTGTCTATAAAATTTTTATTAGTACACCTCTGCATAACATCGTATCTTTATTAACATTGAAAACCAAAAAAGAAATATAGTTCAACTTACAACAAAGAAAAACTTCATTATCATTGTTTTTTAATCTGCAATTGAAATTTTAAGTACTTAGGCTCAACAATCCAGAGCAATGGAGAGTGTGGAAAAGAGGTGAAGAAGCGCGTGCAGGCAGGTTGGAATGGATGGAGAAAAGTGTCCGGTGTGATGTGTGATAGGAGAGTATCGGCAAGAATGAAGGGAAAAGTGTACAAGACGGTGATGAGGCCAGCGATGTTGTATGGTTTAGAAACAGTGGCCCTGGGGAAAAGACAGGAGGCAGAGCTGGAGGTAGCAGAGATGAAAATGTTGAGGTTCTCTTTGGGAGTAACGAGGATGGATAGGATCAGAAACGAGTACATCAGAGGGACAGCACATGTTAGATGTTTTGGAGACAAAGTCAGAGAGGCTAGATTGAGATGGTTTGGACATGTACAGAGGAGGGATAGTGAGTATGTTGGTAGTAGTATGCTGAGGTTGGAACTACCAGGCAAAAGGCCCAGAGGAAGACCAAAGAGAAGATTTATGGATGCGGTGAAGGAGGACATGAAGGTCGTTGGAGTAAGAGTAAAAGATGCAGAGGATAGGGAGAGATGGAGGCAGATCATTTGCTGTGGCGACCCCTGAAGGGAACAGCCGAAAGGAAAAGAAGAAGAATTGAAAAGATTTAAAGTGCACCAATGTGCCTGAAATAAAAAATACATCCTTATTTAAACTGATTCAACTTATTTATTTTCGTAATATCTCTGTCTCTCTCTACCTTTCTCTTCATTCCTGTTAGAAATTTTTCCGTGTTGTTTCTTGAGGGGTTGTTTACTGCACTTCATATCGTTAGCTCGTGCGAAAAACCGCTACACCATAGCGTGACAATGAGAGCGTCACTGCCAACTAGTGGAGTGGAGGTGCAATTGCACTTAATTCTCCTACACAATTCCAGAAAAGCATGTTCCCCCGGGTTAACCCTCTCCCTCCACCCGGCATCATACCGCGCCCCCCCCTTGGGACGCCCCACTATTTGAGAAGCACTGCCTTATGATGAATGTTGACCACTTCCACTGAATAAAACAGAATGAAGGCAGCCTTCGAAAAATGCGTTTCCTATTTAGGATTCATTCATCACATGCAGGTGGCAGAGAATTTTCCCTCTTCTGTCTGATAGAAGCTTGTTAAAATGATTGCAGGGATACTAAAAAGGGTTGTTTCAAATATTTTTAAAAGATTGGAAAACAAAAGGGAAACTTGAAAAGTGGAAAACCATTCCTGGGAGGTGTTAGATGGATCATTTTCAATGATCAGCTGCTCTTGTGTTAACATGTATTATGACTTACATCCAAAAGGTAATGATTCTGTCTTTGATTTTCTGTTTATGTCAGCTGGGTGTGTCCATGAACTTTAAATGGCATAGTCTTGTTTCCTTTCTCTTTGTCCTAGGAATAAAACACAATTAACATTAAAACTGAAGTGAAAGATATGAAGAGCAAGCCTTCTTCTATGTGAATCTAAGACAATATTTCTAGTATAATTAGCTGAGTACATTGACAAATAAAAAGAAATGTAAAAATAATTACCCACGCTGGTACATGCTTTTTCTAAATCTGCCCTATTGGAGTTAATTCAAACTGTCTGTCTGTCTTCCTTTCGGCTTTTTCCCTTTTACTCCGGAGTCGCCACAGCAAATCATCTGATTTGCACATTTTTTTTTTCATTTGGCAGAGGTTTTTACGTCGGATGCCCTTCCTGTCACAACCCTTTTAGCAAGGGACAGAAACACGCTGACGACTTTGCAGCTACTCTTTACGAAAGTCAGCAATGGTTCTTTTACATGCCTCTCACCATAGACAGTGAGAGACATGGCCCGCTTTTGATAACCCAGTTAGCTGCACTGGGGGGGGGACAGTGACAACCCTGTGGAGAGAAGTTGGTAAGCATTTGGGACCAAAAGGTTGCTGGTTCAATTCTTGAACCAACAGGGAAAATGTGTTGTATTGGGTTAGTGAGCTGCATCTTCCCTTCCTCCACCTTCATGACCCTTAAGCAAGGCACCTAACCCCCAACTGCTCTCTGGGTACCCCAATGTGTGCAGCAGCCCACTACTCCGAGAGTGTGTGTGTGTGTGTGTGTGTGTGTGTGTGTGTGTGTGTGTGTGTGTGTGTGTGTGTATTCACTTTGGATGGGTTAAATGCATAGGCAATAAATTCCCATGTGGGATTAAGACAGTTTCTCATCACTACTATTACTACTACTACTACTACTACTACTACTAATAATAATAATAATAGATTTAGTACACTCAGGAACAAGCAAAATAAAACAAACACTAATAATAATAAAGTTCGTGGTAGCACAATTTAATTTGATTACCTCTAAAATTACCTTCTTAACTATAAGCACATTATTAGTAGAAACACAAAAACAAAGACTAATTTCACTGAATAAATGACTTTGAAAATGTAAAGTAATAAAATTTCAGAAATATATTTACTACTATTCAAAACCCCCTGTCTCCTAACTTCACCTAGATATTGGAGAACTACGGAATCTAATTAAAGTGCATTGGGAAGCACACAAATGTATAAAATTGCCATTATTGATAAATATATGGAAAAAAATAAATCAGCAGCATATAAAAGTTGAATCTCATGTCATGAACAATTGCATAAATTTATAGTATGACCTTGACAAACATCATTTACACAAAACCCAGGGCTTTGTTTGTCTGTGTGTAGATGTCCTGTCTTTTCTCTTCTGTCAAACCCAACATTGATCTGACTCACACACACACGTGGGCACACACACACACACACACACACACACACACACACACACATGAATATATAGGCACACAGCCATTGTGGACGGCCTATTGATGCCATATCATTCAGAAAACAGATAAATAGACACACCTTCATGACAAAAAGATGGAGGAAATATGTATGGGGCCAGTGGCATAGTGGTTAAGAGTGCTGGGCTCATGATCGGGAGGTTGTGAGTTCAAATCCCAGTTAGACCCCCCACTGTGCTCAGACCCCTGGGCACGGTCTTAACCACAAGTGTGCCTCTGTTCACCCAGCAGTATAAATGGGTACCAGTAAAAATATACTGGGAAGGTAACCTACAATGGACTAGTGTCCCGTCCAGGAGGAGATGAACTCCTAGTTGCTTCACGCTACAGAAACCGGGGATAAACACTGGCCTGGTGAGCCGCTATAGCTCAGGTATAAAAAGCCCAGCAGACTTTACCTTTACCTTTTATATGTAGGTATGTATATATGCACTGCGATGACCTGGTGAGATATCCAGGGTGTACTCTGCTGCTCTCACTCAGAGTTGGCTGAGATGGGTACCAGCCTGTCTACAACCCTAATTATGATTAAGCAGTTCAGAAAATAAATGAGTATATGTATGCATATAAGAATGTAATTACAAAAGCTTCACTTACTTTTTCTTGCTACTGTGTATATGTGTATTTCTTCTGTTTCTTCAGATTTATTGATACATTTCCCCCTTTATCTTTGACTTGTGTGACTGTTGGCATGGATAGACGTTCAGAGAATGGTACCAGGGTGCATAGGCAGACCTGTCATCCCACTCTTCAGCATGTGAGAGAATTTAAAGTGTCCCAGGGTCACTGTGATATGAAGACACTTTGGAGTAATGTCTGGTAGGGTGATAACATATAAAACTTATTTATATATCATGCTGCATATATACAAAATGTGCATATAATATATACTATATGGCCAGACATTTGTGGTCACATGATGATAACACTCATGTGTCTTTGGCCTGGAGGTTAGTCCAGGTTTCAAATTATCCAAAGGTTGTCCGAGGGCTAGAGGTCACAGCTATGTACAGCCCATTTGAGTTCTTCCACAACAATTTTGGCAAACCATGTTTTCTTTTCTATCATTTTATCATTAAGTTAAAGTCCTGGTAAACTTTAATATTTCAGCATAACACGACCTCTTAGACAACTGTATGCTAATATACACAGTTGCGACAAATGTGTGAGGAAGGTTGACTGTCACATTTCTATAAACCCTTGGCCACATAGTGTATTTAAATGGATTTTATTGGAATTAAGATTTGCCGTGTTGGGCGTGTTAGGAAAAAAAGGAAAACACAACACAGCATAGTCTAGGTGTCTAATATTTAAAATTCAAGAATGTCATAAGCAACTCCGACTCATTTTACCCATTTGAATGACATGAATACTTATCCTTGCACAGAAAAAAAAATGATAAAAGTCAAAGAAATGTCACAAAACAAAGCAAAATTGTAATTGTTATGTTGTGTAATGCATTGTTTGATCACATAACACAATGAAATATTTTGTGTGAGAATAAAAATGGCTTGCTGTCAACAGAACTCATGTCCGCTTTTATTGTGCATATCCCACACATTGCCTTTGACATTATCCAATGCCTTTTTATAATCCATCCTATATTTGGCATGTATACTCTGAAATAAAACCATAATCTATTGAAGAAAATCGCAGTATCGCGGTACACAGGACTATAAAAAAAATGCAAATACAGTGATACCTCTGCTCACGAACATAATTGGTTCCCAGAAAGTGTGTGTAAGGTGAAAAGTTCGTCTTCCGAACATTTATTTCCCATAAGAAACCATTAAAATGAGACTAATCCGTTCCCAGGTCCCCATAAAACATAATTTTCTACTAAATAAGCCTTAAAACTACACAAAAATATACCTTATTTTATGTATAATAAATGTGCTATTGTATTGTAATTAAAGCAATAAACTGTACTGTATAATAAAGTCGTTTTATTTACCTTTGTGATGGTAGTTGATGGCTTGATGGAATGGAGTGGGAGGAGGGAGGGAGGGAGGGACTTACTGTTTGGAAGGAGTGTTTGGAAACGCCTACTGTTTGGAAACACCCTTAGCCACACACGCACCCTTAATAGCTTCCTTGTTCTTAAGGATGGGAGCAATGGTAGACTTAGCGTACTGGTACTGGGACGCTGAGTCACACAAACGCACACCTCGTTCGTGTTTTTCAATGATCTCCGCCTGTGGTGGGGTCTTTTTCGGTCCCATAATAGCAAAAGTACACTCAATATGGTCCAAAATGTCTATCAAACACAAACCACATCCGCACTCAAAGAAAGGGGGTGACGAACTGTGACGCCATGAGCGTGCGTCAGCTTCTCATGGCCGCCACCGTGGCGCTGTTCGACCGCGTGGTTTGGTTCGTCCGCCGAAAACTAGTTTGTCAGCAGAGACTGTATGCTCGCAAATTTAATGTTCTTGAGGCGAAAAGTTTGTGAGCTTAAGCGTTCGTCAGCGGAGGTTTTACTGTACTCATTGTGAGACCAATGTAAACACTACATGTCATCTAGACAAGACAATAGAAGAGTGCTGAGTGGAAAAAACTATTGCAAAAATTGCCTGTAAACTACTGAATACAATGAGAGTTATAATTAAAAAAGTGTCCAAGAGAAATATTATAATGTGCTGGCATGTAGTAAAGCAGTTATGCCGTCTGATGGCTGTAGAACAAATAATAGGACACTTTATATGTAATTAAAATCAAATTGGCACCGTCCTCAACTTCAAAAACATGAACTTCTATTATTATGGCTTACTGGAACCTGAGACTTATACAGTCATAAAGGTAAAGTAAGAACGTAAACCATTTGGAGTCACGAACTTCTGATTTCAAAAACAGAAATTCTGATGGCATTTCCCATCCCTCTGCCTGTCCCTCTTGTTTCTTGACTTTCTCTTCTGCTTAAATTATTTGATTCGGTTAAGGCATTATGCATGAAGATTAAGCTATGAATATGATTTTCATCTCACTCAGCCACAGATAAGCTCTTCGTCCACCTCCCTCTCATGTTGTTCCACCTGTACAGCTTGAAAACATGACAACTTGATGAGGATCAGAATATCTGAACTCTCTCAACCCCATCAACTATTACACCATGTTCTCATCTGAAAGGTATGATTGCATTTCTTTGGTATAATGGTACAGTAATGTGGTCGATGCATCATGGTAATAGGACTACTGAGCCGTTGCCCCACATCAAGTATGCACACAGTTTCTTATCTTTAGTAAAATAATCATACCATGGATAATAACAATGGGGAGGGAGGGAGAATTAGAAAAATAAACACATAAAGAAAGCACCACATTACACAGTGTACCAATTATGTAGTGTGCTAAACATGATTATGTATTCAGTCCTATAGTACATTTAAAATAGAGATACCGTATAAAATAAGTAAAATCCATCATAATAATACACAGAAACATGAGAATGAATAGTGACACGGTGGTGTAGTGGTTAGCACATCTGCCCTCCAGCAAGAAGGTTTGAGTCCTGTGCTTGGGCTACTACTGTGTGTGGGGGTTTGCATGCTCTCTCAATGCTTGCGAGGGTTTCCTCTGGGTACACTGGTTTCGTTTTACAGTCCACAGACATGCACTTTGCCGCTAAATGTGAATATGAGTGTGAATGGTTGGATATGTGTTGGCCCTGTGATGGTCTGGTGAACTGTTAAGCGTATACCTTGCGTTCCCCATTGTTGTCTGAGATAGAATTCAGCCTCTCTGCAACTGAGTAAGACTAAGAAGTTTGGCAAGTGATTGAGTGAGTGAGACGATAGTAAATCATATTATTCAGACAATATTTCAGTTAGTTAGCCAGCTATTTATTTATTCAGAGGCTCACATGATCTCATGCAATGCTAGAAATGCCTTTTAATTACTGCTGATGATGTGTTAAAGCACCAGCAGCAGGACAAGAGCAACCCAGATACTGCCATGTAAGTCAATACTACCATTATTCTCCCAGTGCCACCCTTGTATGTCAATACATGCACACGGACTATCACTCACTCTTTTATTCTCATTCTCTTTAGTCTCTTTTAATTCAAAGCTCAGTATGGGCTTGACAGTAAGCACACTTTTATAAGCAGACTGTTTTTGTTAACCGTTATACCTAGCATTGATACTACAGCTCATCCATCTTAACAGCTTAATCTCGGCTTTTGAATCACAATGACGCATTAATCGCCAGCACATAGCTATCTCTGTTTGAGAGAAACAAATAGAAAAACATTTCTTTTGAGCCCAATTACTGCTTAAATCATGTCATAAATCACACAAACTAACACTATAGTTATGTATGGATCTGTTGCTCTGTAAATGCTGGATAAGGAGCAGTGCCTATAATAAGTGCAAACTGGAAATATATCTTCTTCAGCAGACTCTCTAAGTGACCATATGGCATGGTATTTACTACACCGTCATTATTCCTGTATGAAAATTCCTATATGAAATCTCCCACTGCAGTCCTGCTGGGTTGGTTCCACATGACACGGAAAGCTAGTGGAGAGCTGGAATTCCTAGAATCATAGTTACATAAGTAACTAACAGTCTGTTTCATCACCAACCTGGTGTTAGTAGTGACAATATCTTTTACTTTCACAATGTCATAAGGAATAGATTTCTAGAAGTGACTGTAGAAGGTGTTCAGAAAAGAATATTGCACCACTTTTAAGGGCAATATTAATCTAATTGAACCCGTTCAAAGCACATGAAAATACCCAAGTGCCAATAGCACAGAATAAACATACATACTTTTACACAATGCTCATTAAGAAGAAATGCCTGGTAGACCAGTCTTTGTTTAGAAAGAAAAGCTCTGTTTCTTTTCCCATGATAGACGAACAGTAGATATAATGCCTGTTCTCCATAGCACAGTAAGGTTCAAATATGACAAAACAGGGTATGCTCATAAAAGTTCGACATCATGGAACGCTCGGATGTTAGTACATATAACAATACATTTTAAGCAAAATTGAGTGATACACCTGTTATTAGAAACAGCGTTAAACTCCTAGGGCTGTTTGGCCCTTGCTTAATTTATTGGCCAGGCATGTTTTCAGCTCATTCCTTTTACTGAGGCATTCAGAGGCAAAAGGCCGTCTTTAGAAGGAGACTTGAGTGACTCCAGAGCAGTGAAATCCTATGCTGTTGTGTTGTGGAATAACAGTGTGAAGGCACATATGTTTCCTTCAGAAAGAATGTGAAAACGTTATATAAATGCCTAATGAGATACCATCGACAGTCTATGGGCAATGGGACATCTCCCAAAGGAGGCTACTGATTAAAGATCTGCAGAATCCAGTGGATACAGATCCACGTTGAAAGTATATATATATATATATATATATATATATATATATATATATATATATATATATATATATATATATATATATATATAAATGAGTACATCAGAGGGACAGCACATGTTAGAGGTTTTGGAGACAAAGTCAGAGAGGCTAGATTGAGATGATTTTGACCTTGTGCAGAGGAGAGATAGTGAGTATATTGTAGGATGTTGAGGTTGGAACTACCATGCAGAAGGCCTCGAGGAAGACCAAAGAGAAGATTTATGGATGCGGTGAAGGCGGACATGAAGGTCGTTGGAGTAAGAGTAGAAGATGCAGAGGATAGGGAGAGATGGAGGCAGATCATTTGCTGTGGCGACCCCTGAAGGGAACAGCCGAAAGAAAAAGAAGAAGAATTGAAAACATTTAAAGTGCACCAATGTGCCTGAAATAAAAAATACATCCTTATTTAAACTGATTCAACTTATTTATTTTCGTAATATCTCTGTCTCTCTCTACCTTTCTCTTCATTCCTGTTAGAAAATTTTCCGTGTTGTTTCTTGAGTGTTGATTTGCACTTTTTTTTTTTCATTTGGCAGAGGTTTTTACGTCGGATGCCCTTCCTGTCACAACCCTTTTAGCAAGGGACAGAAACACGCTGACGACTTTGCAGCTACTCTTTACGAAAGTCAGCAATGGTTCTTTTACATGCCTCTCACCATAGACAGTGACAGACATGGCCCACCTTTGATAACCCAGTTAGCCGCACTGGGGGGGGGGACGGGGGACAGTGACAACCCTGTGGAGAGAAGTTGGAAAGCATTTGGGACCAAAAGGTTACTGGTTCAATTCTTAAAATTGAATACTAATACAATACAACTAATAGAATACAATACTAAAAAGGGTTGTTTCAAATATTTTTAAAAGATTGGAAAACAAAAGAGAAACTTGAAAAGTGGAAAACCATTCCTGGGAGGTGTTAGATGGATCATTTTCAATTATCAGCTGCTTTTGTGTTAACATGTATTATCACATGTATTTTATATATATATATATATATATATATATATATATATATATATATATATATATATATATATATATATATATATATATATATATAAAAATGAGTACATCAGAGGGACAGCACATGTTAGAGGTTTTGGAGACAAAGTCAGAGAGGCTAGATTGAGATGATTTTGACCTTGTGCAGAGGAGAGATAGTGAGTATATTGTAGGATGTTGAGGTTGGAACTACCAGGCAGAAGGCCTCGAGGAAGACCAAAGAGAAGATTTATGGATGCGGTGAAGGAGGACATGAAGGTAGTTGGAGTAAGAGTAGAAGATGCAGAGGATAGGGTGAGATGGAGGCAGATGATTCGCTGTGGCGACCGCTGAAGGGAAAAGCCGAAAGGAAAAGAAGAAGAAATATTTTTTTTATATCTATACATGGTAAAGTCTGTTGGGTTTTTACACCCAAGCCAAGTGGCTCATCAGGCCGGTGCTTATCCCCAGTTTCTGTAGCGTGAAGCGACCAGGAGTTAAACTCCCCCTGGATGGGATGCTAGTCCATCGCAGGTTACCTTCCCAGTATATTTTTACTGGTACCCATTTATACTGCTGGGTGAACAGAGGCACACTTGTGGTTGAGATCTTGCCCAGGGGTCTTAGCACAGTGAGGGTCTCAGTGGGATTCAAACTTACAACCTCCTGATCATGAGCGCAGCACCCTAACCACTACACCACCAGCCCCACATATATGTGTGTGTGTGTGTGTGTGTGTGTGTGTGTGTGTGTGTGTACAGGGCACTCTGCACTTTAAAATGACCCTAAAATCTTTCAAACTATACTGGCTTAATTTTATACAGATATGAATTATGTATCTGAAGTTTTAATAATTTATTCACTGGACTTTTCAAGAAAAGTCAATTTATACAAAAAGTGAGTTTAGTGCATTCAGGCTCATTTTGTAATATTGGGTCTCAAATTGAAAAGGTATTTAGAACAGGTTGCCCTCCAGCTTTTGGTATTTTATTGGATATTGTATGAGATTCAACACACATTTAAGGCAAGAACAGGAAAAAGTAAAATGGCCTTACAATGGTATTATGTCTTTATCAAACCTTAATTGGATGGTGGTAGCACGGTGGCGTAGTGGTTAGCACATCTGCCTCACAGCAAGAAGGTCCTGGGTTCAATTCCCAGCTTGTTTCTGTGTGGGGTTTGCATGTTCTCCCTGTGCTTGTGTGGGTTTCCTCCGGGTACTATGGTTTCTTCCCACAGTCCAAAAACATGCACAGTAGGTTAATTGGCTGTTCTAAATTGACCCTAGTTGTGAAAATGTGTATGAATATGAGTGTTGCCCCTGCGGTAGCCTGGTGAGCTGTCCAGGGTGTACTCCGCCCTCGCCTGGAGTCAGCTGGTATTGGCACCAGATGCGGCACTATTTGTGATTAAGTGCTTCAGTGAATGAATGAATCATTTGGTTAAGAGGGATGATGAAGAAGAAAAACTATAGTAGGGCAGCATTTTTGTTTGTGCCTGTGCCAGTACTGAATCCTAATGTAAAGTGTGATGGCATACCTATGCAAGAGTGATCTGGTAGAGGGACTAAAAATAAATAACATGTCTGCTAAAAGTGTAGCGATGATAAAAGGGTGCTTGATATCTAAAATATCTAAAGATAGACTGATTATTATATCACGCGTCACATGAATGCGCTGCTTTAACACTGGTGTTCATGATGCTGTGTTCCGTTGTTGCTTTTATACTGCTTTGTTCATTCACTTATTTACTTTCTGAACAGGTTAATCCTAATTAGTGTCTCATGGAGGCTGGCGCCCATCTCAGCTGACTCTGGGCAGAAACGTGCTGATGGCAAGGCAGCCTACTCTTGAAATGTCAGCAATGGCTCTTTTACATGCTTCTCACCACAGATAGTGAGAGACATGGCTGGCCTTTGATAACCCAGTTAGCTGCACTCGGCTAGTGATAACCCAATGATAGTGGGGCTTGAACCCCTGACCTTCAGATCAGTAATTCAGCACCTACCACTGAATGTGATCATGAAGGAAATGTTAGTGGGGGTAGTAAACTTTACTGATTGTGAATCCATGTAAATGATCACACTTCAGACATTTATCTGTTAAAACCTGTTAATAATCAATCTTTCACTTTTACAGTATTTTCCATGTTGAGGTGCTAGTCCTGGTCAGTGGTCAAACTGAGCCACCAAGAATACTGTTTTACATTCATTAATGCTTACATATAGCACAATTAATGAAGTTTGAAATGTTTTTAGCATTATCATTTATTTTAAATGTTAATTATTACACAATTTATTTACCTCATTGCATCCTAATAAACATGAAGCAGTTGGTGACTATTATATATATATATATATATATATATATATATATATATATATATATGAATCTGTAGTTGAATCTATGATTCAAAAATATAAAACTGCTGTGTTATATATATATATATATATATATATACTACACAAAAAAAGTAAAGAATATTAGTCAATAAAAAAATAAAAAACTGAAATTAAGGCCAATTCACAAAACCGCAAAAAATATCTAGAACATTTCCAAATATCCTTAACTTTTTGTTTTTGTAGTGTGTGTGTATATATATATATATATATATATATATTACTTTCTCATCATTACATTCCAAAAAGAAATCATGCATGAACTGACACTCACCTTTGTGCTGCTATATAAAAACAGTTTCCAGATCTGAATGTTAGCAATAATGAGAGGTACAGGGTACTAATCTTCTTTCAGGAGCCTTTTCAAACTGGACATGTTGTCAGAGAATGACACCGCATCTCTCTCTCTCTCTCTCTCTCTCTCTCTCTCTCTCTCTCGCTCTCTCTCTCTCTCTCTCTCTCTCTCTCACACACACACACTCTTTCTCTCTCTCTCTCTCTCTCTCTCTCTCTCTCACACACACACACACGCGTGCGCACACTCTCTCTCTCTCTCTCTCGCTCTCTCTCTCTCACACACACACTTTTTCTCTCTCTCTCTCTCTCTCTCTCTCTCTCACACACCCTGTCTCCCTCTCTCTCTCTCTCTCTCTCTCTCACACACACACACACCCACACACCCACCCCCACACACACACACACACACACACACACACACACACACACACAGAGAGAGAGAGAGAGAGAGAGAGGGAGAGAGAGAGAGAGAGAGATGTACTTTAGGACAAGAGTAATACTGTAATATCATTTATGCACCTCATCCACAAAATCCATTTTTAAAATGTTGATTTGCATTTTGTTTGGGATTTAATCATCTTTTGTATTTGGAAGCTCAGAAATTACCAATGATTCATGAAACAACTCAGTAAACCTACAACCTAACTTTGTTTTTGAAAGATTGTATACTGTACTTCAAAGACACAAATGACAAAAACATCATAACGAATACATAAGGTATTATGACACAAACAAGAGATATAAAAAACCCCAGACATTTCAGCAAAGGCACGAGTGACCCAACAGAATCAGTTCAGGAATGTAGTTTATATTCAAAGTTAGAAAATACATATACAGAACTCAATAACACCCTGAACATAAACAGAGCGAGAGAGCAGAGCTGACACATGGAACACCAGTTACAAGGTCCTTCTCTGTTCGTGAGAACATTATTTCTGAATATTATCCTCAGAAAACTATACAGCCGTGAGGGCTCGGATAAATGGCCGGATAAATGCAGTGGGTTGCGACAGGAAGGGCATCTGGCATAAAACTTCTGCCAAAATTGTGATGCAAATGATCATAATGAAATTCATACCGGATCAGTCGAGGCCCGAGTTAACAACAACCGCCATCAGTGTTGTTAACCAACAGGGTGCTGGTGGAAATTAGACTACTGTTGGTTAAAGAAGGAGAGGCGGGCGGCGTGTCCGTAGGCGGAGAGAGAAGAGGAAAGGCATGAGTCTAGGACTAAGAGCAGGGACTTTAAATGTTGGAACTATGAAAGAAAGAGGTGGAGAGCTGGCTGACATGATGCAGAGGAGGAAGGTGGACATACTGCGTGTTCAGGAGACCAGGTGGAAAGGTAGCGAGGCTAGAAGCTTAGGAGCAGGTTTAAACTGTTTTAGCAAATGTTTTACGTCGGATGCCCTTCCTGACACAACCCTCTGCATTTATGCGGGCTTGGGACCGGCTGAGGATGAACACTGGCTTGTGCCTCCCCTTCACAACTGCATGTTAGTACTGCATACTGTAACTAGTCTAATAATGAATAAGTAACAAACTAAGGATGAAAATAAAGAATAAGCTTAAGTATGTGGATACAGAACATTACATGTTCTAACACATTAAATTTTAGCATCTTTAGCACTGTTGTACTGTTCTGATGGCCTGGCGAGCTCTATAGGGTGTACTCTGCCCTCGCTCATAGTTGGCTGTGATGGGCAATCATGACAATAATGAGAATTAAGCAGTTCAGAAAATGAATTAATGAACTCACTTTTTTCGACAGTATTTCTTCTTTTCAGCGTCCCCCCCCCCCCCTTTTCAGGGGTCGCCACAGCGATCATCAGATTCGCATGTTTGATTTGGCATAAGTTTTTACGTCAGATGCCCTTCCTGACACAACCCTTTTGTAAGTGGCAGAAACATGCTGACGGTTATGCAGTCTACTCTTTACAAAGGTCAGCATGGCCAGCCTTTGATAACCCAGTTAGCTGCACTTGGGGGGACAGTGACACCCTTGTGGAAAGTGAGACTTGAACCCCGAATCTCAGGATCAGCGATCCAGCGCCCTTTACCACCAGGCCACCACTGCCCTTTTTTTTTTTTTTTAAACAAATAGTAGCAAAAAATAAACACTAGAGGGCAGGAGACTCTAAACTGGGACTATTAAATGCAATGCAGGCCTCCACTCAGTCATTGTGTAGGAACTTTCCAGCCTCACAATCCCTTACTCACTTGCTGAATGGCTTAAATTTATTAGGGGAGGCCGTCGCCTACTTTAACTGACACTGGGTGAAGGACACCCTGAACAGCTAATCAGAAAATTGTAGGGCCAACACACACCTACAACCCTTCACTGGGTAATTTGGAAAAGCCAATTAGTCTGATGTGCATGTCTCTGGGCTGTGGGAGGAAACTGCCATGCCTGGAGGAAACACGCAAAAACAGGAAGAACACAGAAACTTCACACAGAAACACCCAAGCCTGGTACTCTAAACCGGGACTTTTTTGTTATGTGGCGTAAGTGCTAACCACTAGGCCACAAGACCAGCCAACGTCCAATCTGTTAATTTAAAGGGTATACGTTATAAAGAAGGGTCACGCTGTCACTATGTAGAATAACATCACAAAAAAGAAATAATAAAATAAAACCAAACAATAATAATAATAATAATAAGTAAGTAAATAAGTAAATAATAAGAGGGCAGTGGTGGTCTAGTGGTATAGGGCGCTGGATTGCTGATCCAAAGGTTGGGGGTTCGAGTCCCACTCTGCACAAGGTTGTCACTGTCCCCCTCAGTGCAGCTAACTGGGTTATCAAAGGCGGGCCATGTCTCTCACTGTCTATGGTGAGAGGCATGTAAAAGAACCATTGCTGACTTTCGTAAAGAGTAGACTGCAAAGCCATCGGTGTGTTTCTGCCCTGCGATGGCCTGGCGAGCTGTCTAGGGTGTACTCTGCCCTCACCTGAAGTTGGCTGGGATGGGCGCCAGCCTCCCCGCGACCCAAGTTAGGATTAAGCGGGTACAGAAAATGAACTGATAATAATAATAATAATATAAGAAAGAAAATCAGACAGAAAAACTGCAGAGAGTGAAACAATGTGACCAGTTTCCTTATAAAATTGTGTGACAGTACTTTTGAGAGAATTGATGCAGTTTTATCCCAACGAATCATTGCACCAAACAGGGATTTTGTCAATTTGTTTAAATGATCAAGTGCAATATTTTTTGAAAGTTATCATTGCTACACAGAATACAAATTGAATAGTTTTAATTTTTTGTTTTCTGTTCGATTATTTCCTTTACATTCGTTTGAAATCAGCTGCCATGGAGACATAAAGGCATATAGATGTGAGTAAAAAATACTTGTCCATTATATTCTTCTTCTTTTCCTTACGGCTGTCCCTTTTTCAGGGGTCACCACAGCGAATCATCACATGTTTGATTTGGCATAAGTTTTTACATCGGATCCCCTTCCTGACACAACCCTTTAGCAAGGGGTAGAAACATGCTGACGGCTATGCAGCTGCTCTTTACAAAAGTCAGCAATGGTTCTTTTACATTGACCCTTTCACCAGAGACAGTGAGAGACATGACTGGCCTTTGATAACCCTAACTGCACTGGGGGGGGGGGCAGTGACAATCTTGTGGAAAATGGGACTCGAACCACCAACCCTAAGATCAGCAAACCAGTGCCCTTTACTACCAGGCCACCACTGCCCCAATTGTGAATTATATTATTGTAATTTATCATTTTTGAATGAATCATTAAGATTATTCCACTGACCAAAGTTTTGGCAGTATATAAAAATGGCTTATTTTAACAAATAATTGTAAACATTACTGTAGATTTAAAATTATTTAAATGTCAAATTCACAGAAGAAGCATATAAAATACAACAGAATTCTAATAATTATTTTTAATCAAAAGTTCTAAAAGTATATTGTTCTGGAAGCATTATACTATATTGACACTGTTGTAATAATAATAAAAAGGAAATAAGGAATAAAGAGAAAATAGGAAAATAGCCATCTTTTTATTTGTTTTCACACACACACACACACACACACACACACACACACACACACACACACACACACACACACACACACAATACCAGTTATTTATATATTTCATTCATTCATTCATTTCCTAAGCCACTTTTTCCTAATTAGGGCGCCCATTTCAGCTGACTCTGTGCGAGGGCAGGATTCACCCTGGACAGCTCACCAGGCCATCACAGGGCCAACACTCACACAACCACTCACACTCACATTGAGATCTAGGAGTGATTTGGAACAGCCAATTAGCCTACTGTGGATGTTTTTAAATTGTGGAAAGAAACCGGAGTAACCAGAGTAAACGCACACAAGCAAGAAGAGAACATGCAAACTCCACACAGAAATGCTCAGGCTAGGAATCGAACTCAGGCCTTCTTGCTGTAAGGCGAACACGGCCTGGCAAGCTGTTCAAGATGTACCCCACCCTCGCCCAGAGTCGGCCTAATTCGGAATAAGTGGCTTAGTAAATGAATGAATGAGGTTATTATAGTCTTTTAAAAGAGCATGACCCACCAGATGAACGATTGATCATTGGATGACATTGTTTTCTGTGCAAGACTCCTCAATACGCTTACTTTATACATAAGAAGTATTGAATTCCAGTTAGCAAAATATCCTTTTTCAAATTCAGACACTGAGTGGGGTGGTTTTCATGAGCATATACCAATATGGCCAGAGAGCTGACAAACAAGCTAATCCGAGTGTCTGCTAGCTGCGCAGAGTCGTCACACAAGGTCAAGTTCAATGTTAGCGAGACTGTGTTGGTTCCCGAACTAAACAAAAATGTAAAAACTCTCAGAGAGTTTGTTTCAATAATGTTATTAACATAAATTTAAATTCTACCAAATCTACAGCCTGCACCTTTGATCTAAAGATAGGGTTATTAAATGTTAGATATCTTGCACCTAAAGTGCTTATTTTTAATGAAATCATTACCAATCAAGATTTTAGTGTAATGTGTTTAACAGAAACATGGATTAAACCCAATGAGTCTTCTTTTACTTTCGGCTGCTCCCTTCAGGGGTCGCCACAGCAAATGATCCGCCTCCACCTCACCCTGTCCTCCGCATCTTCTTTTCTGACTCCAACTACCTTCATGTCTTCCTTCACCACATCCATAAATCTCTTCTTTGGTCTTCCTTGAGGCCTTCTGCCTGGTAGTTCCAACCTCAGCATCCTACTGCCAATATACTCACTATCCCTCCTCTGTACATGTCCAAACCATCTCAATCTAGCCTCTCTGACTTTGTCTCCAAAACATGAAGCGAGTCATCTTGGATACAGTTATATACACCAACCTCGTCTAACAGGGGAGGCAGAGTAGGCGCTGCAGTTAATTATACTGATAATCTTGGCCTTGTACAAAAATACAGACATGAATTTAACGTGTTTGAAATTCTATACATTAACATTATGTATTCTCCTGGGAAAAATATGCAAACACATCTGAATCCTTTAATTATTATTTACTGACCCCCACGGCCATACTCAGAATTCCTATGTGAATTTGCAGATATTGTTTCCAACCTGGTTGTTTCTTGGTATGAAGCTTTAATTATTGGTGACTTCAACATTCATTTTGATAACCCAGAGGATCATTTAAGAACAGCGTTTATATCTATCCTAGATTCAATAGAGGTAAATCAGAATGCAATAGGACCCACTCATAAAGCTGGCCACACTCTTGATTTAGTACTAATTTTTGGATAAAATATTGAAAATATAGCCACAGTTCCACATTCAGAAATGATTTCAGATCGTTGTCTTATCTCGCTTACAATGTCTCTTAGTACTAATATTTACACGTCGTCACATTATTGCATTAAGACTGACACTTTTACATCAATGGCTGCACAGAGTTTTATCAATAATCTTCCAGAAATACCAACTATGATTGGATCACCATCAGATCCCACAGAACTTGATCAAGTCACCGAGTGCCTTGAGTCAAATTTAAGCCATACGCTAGATAATGGGGGGGGGGGGGGTGGGTGTCCTCTTAAAAGAGAACCAATCAGAGAGGAAAAATTAGCCCCTTGGTATAATTATGAAACATGCACACTAAAACAGAACACTTGCAAATTAGAAAGAAAATGGTAGCAAAATTTGTTTTCTTGGTTATAGTAGAATGGAAGGAGAGTCTGGTAAATTACAGAAACGTTCTTAGTGCTGCTAGAGCAGTATATTTCTCAAATATAATATAAAATAACAAAAATAATCTGAAATACATATTTAATATTGTTGCAGAATTAACCATTAATAAGACCATGAACAAAATTTGTAAACCATCAATCTATAGCAGTGATGATTTTATGAACTTTTAAAATGTTAAAATGGAATATATCAGGCAAAAATTTGACTCCCTAAATTTAAAGAGAGGTATGTTAATAACTAAAACAGTAAATAATATAATGCCAGTTGAGCCACAACTTGAGTAACTAGTCTCAGTAATTTCCTCATCAAAATCATCAATTGATGTGCATGATCCAGTACCCACATATTTCTTTAAACAAATATTATAAGAAGTGATCAACCCTTGATTAAATGTAATAAGTTCTTCCCTTAGCACTGGTTATGTACCTAAATCCTTTAAACTAGCAGTTATCAAACCTCTGATTAAAAAACCTGATCTCGACCCATAACATGTCCAACTATAGACCAATATCAAACCTCCCTTTTATTTCTAAGATCTTAGAAAAAGCTGGAGCACAGCAGTTATGTTCATATTTTTGTAGGAATAACATCCGCAAAGTGTATGAGTCAAGTTTAGGCCTCATCATAGCACAGAAACAGCACTCATTAAGGTGGTAAATCACTACTAGAAAATGTTGTCAGAGTTAAGGGAACAGCCCTCTCCTGGTTTAAATCTTATTTATCTGACCGTTATCAATTTGTAGATGTAAATGGTGATTTCTCTGTATGTTCTAAGTTTAATGTTCCACAAGGTTCTGTCCTAGGCCCATTGCTATTCTCTGTATACATGCACCATTTGGGTAATCTCATTTGTGATCATTGTATTAGCTTTCATTGTTATGCTGATGACACACAGTTATATATTTCAGCAAAGCCAGATGACAGCCATCAACTTAATAAAGTTGAAAATTGTGTAAAGGACATTAGACACTGGATGCTTACTAACTTCCTCTTTTTAAACTCTGATAAAACAGAAGTACAGTGAACCCTCACTTTCCGCGGGTAATGGGAATCGAGACCCTCCGCGAATGCTGAATTTCCACGAAGTAGGATCGACGCATACCCCCGACTGCCGTATATGTATATGTTTATATCTTCTTCTTTTCCTTTTGGCTTCCCCCCCTTTTTTTTCAGGGGTTGCCAGAGCGAATCATCTGATCTGCATGTTTGATTTGGCATAGGTTTTTACATCGGATGCCCTTCCTGACACAACCCTTTAGTAAGGGGCAGAAACATGTGACAGCTATGCAGCCTACTTTTTATGAAAGTTAGCAATGGTTCTTTTACATGAACCTCTCACCATAGACAGTGAGAGACATGGCCGGCCTTTGATAACCCAGTTAGCTGCACTGGGGGAAAGTGAGCAACCTTGTGGAGAGTGGGACTCAAACCCCCAACCTTAGAATCAGCAATCCAGCACCCTTTACTCTTAGGAAATTAAGGAAATAGGGAATCGTGGGTTTTTCATCGAAGAAAAAATAAGGAAATTAAGGAAAATAGGTAAAGAGTTAAGGAAAATGCCACGAAGTCACTACCGACTCAGGTTTGGTACTCAAGTTGACTCGGTTCTGAAATCTCACAAGCTGATTGGTCGAGACAAATTTCCAAGCATTCGGGCATCCCAGCATCTGAGTGTATGCACTCGCTTCTGTGTGTGTCCGTGCACCCATCTGTATGTGTGCGCGTTTGTATGTGTGTGTGTGTGTGTGTGTGTGTGTGTGTGTGTGTGTGTGTGTGTGTGTGTGTGTGTGTGTATTTATATTGTATTTCCATCTTATGCATTATGTTTGAATATTTAATTGTTATCATAACTATTTATGGTGTTGAATATGTATTTATTGTTATTATATACACATATACATATAGGGTATTGGTGGCCTGTTGGTAAAGGGTGCTGGATTGCTGATCCTAAGGTTGGGGGTTCGAGTCGCACTCTCCACAAGGTTGATTATTTTCCCACCAGTGCAGCTAACTGGGTTATCAAAGGTCAGCGATGTCTCTCACTGTCTATGGTGAGAGGTTCATGGAAAAGAACCATTGCTGCCTTTCGACAAGAGTAGGCTGCAAAGCCATCAGCGTGTTTCTGCTCTGCGATGGCCTGGCGAGCTGTCCAGGGTGTACTCTGCCCTCGCACGGAATTGGCTGGGATGGGCACCAGCCTCCCCGTGACCCTAATTAGGATTAAGCGGCTACAGAGAATGAACCGATGATGATGGATTTTGCAGAAAGAAATGACATGGAACAATTTAAGCATATAATTGTCATTTAGAATGATTACAAACAAATAATATCTTATGAAGCCACAGAAATATATGTATATTTTAAGGGGAATGTTACTTCTCTAAAATCCCACCCTCTTTAGTTTAATTCAAGTTTAATCATGCATGCAAACATATTGTTTGTTTGTAGCATCTTCTAATACAAGATGGAATTTGTTGATTCTCGTTGCCTCTGTACAGGCTCTGAAGCATGGGAGTGTCGTCTCACACAACCCCCAAATATAAAAAAGCAGAGAATTTATTTTTCAGACCAGGGATTTCTTCTGTGGCATGCTCCCATTCTTTTTAACATTTTTCATATGATTGACATATGAAAACAGATTTTATCAAGGCTTTATTTTGTACATACTATTTGGCAGCGCTCTTCATACCTTGCCCTGCACAGCTGTATATAATGTCTAGATGAAATCCAGAGATTGCGACTGGAACACTACAGATTATCTTTTCACTGATCTGTGTAGGCTGTCCGCTCCTAGAGAGAGTAGCACTGGTGCAGAAATTGAACAAGTTGTAAGTCATGTTCTGTTTTGGATGGAGGCCTGAGAATTTAGAACCTGTTAACCATATTTTAAGTGGCCCCCGAGAAGATAGTACACTATAGAGGATAGTTCATACAACACAGATCATTAACAGAGACTTACTGTAAAAGCATAAAAAACAACATGTACCTTTTTAACACTACAAGAAAAAAAAAATTCAATGCTTTCAAAATTGGTTATCTCTCTGTCAGTGCTTCAGTAAATGAACTAAAATGTGAGTTCAGTTCAGTTCATTTTGTGTAACCGCTTCATGCTAATTAGGGTCGCGGGGAGGCTGGTGCCCATCCCAGCCAACTCAGGGCGAGGGCAGAGTACACCCTGGACAGCTCGCCAGGCCATCGCAGGGCGGAAACACGCTGACGGCTTTGCAGCCTACTCTTTTTACGAAAGTCAGCAATGGTTCTTTTACATGCCTCACACCATAGACAGTGAGAGAGACATGGCCGGCCTTTGATAACCCAGTTAGCTGCACTGGGGGGGGGACAGTGACAACCTTGTGGAGAGTGGGACTCGAACCCCCAACCTTTGGATCAGCGATCCGGCACCTTATCCCACTAGACCACCACTGACCACTAAAATGTGAGTGTATTCGTTTATTTTATCATGTTGAACAAATCATTTGGATATTAATGACAATATTTGCTTATTTGCCTGTTGATCCATATCTGAAAATCTCCCTGGCAGGTTGAACAACCGAATGAAATTCATACAGTTAATTGTAAGACACGTGATGTTTACTTATTATGGGCTAGTGGTTTTCATTTTAAACACTTCAAACTAAACACAGTTCCACACACATTGTTCACCACAGCATGCACTTACCAGAGCAAAGAACCTATACAAATACATGCATGGTGCACCATGTAACACCACCCACCTGAGATCAGGCCTCTTTCCATAAATGGTAATGGACTCTGCAGCATGTTTTTCAATTTGGTTTTATCGGGAAGCACTTTAGTTAATTAAAAATATTGTCAATGTAAATGCTTTAAGGGATTCATGTCTTGTAAACGCACCAGATTAATTTTCAGTTAAATCAACAGAATTATATGGCCTCCCCACCCCCCAATTTTTATGTGTTGTTTTGACTCAATTTACAACACATTTGTCTCTGAAGGCAACTGTAGTGTTGAAAAGCATATAGAATATTTCCAAAAGATGAGCTGTATAATATTTTATTATTTTTTTTCTGTAATGCATACTTAAATCTGATTTCCAATTATGTACATATTATAAAAGTTAATATTTTTGTGCCATAACTGAATGTTGATTGAGAGAGGGGCACAAGACAGTGTCTCTCCCTCACGCCGGTCCCAAGCCCGGATAAATGTAGAGGGTTGCGTCAGGAAGGGCATCCGGCGTAAAACAAATGCCAAATAAAATATGCGAGTCAAAACAAAAAAATTCATACCGGATCGGTCGAGGCCTGGGTTAACAACGACCGCCATCAGTGCTGTTAACCAACAGGGTGCTGGTGGAAATTGGACTACTGTTGGTCGAAGACGTCGATGAAGGACAGGCGGGAGGCGTGTTGGTAGGCAGAGAGAGAAGAGGAAAGGCATGAGTCTAGGACTGAAAGTAGGGACTTTGAATGTTGGAACTATGGCAGGAAAAGATAGAGAGCTGGCTGACATGATGCAGAGGAGGAATGTGGACATACTGTGTGTTCAGGAGACCAGGTGGAAAGGTAGCAAGGCTAAAAGTATAGGAGCAGGGTTTAAGCTGTTTTTTCATGGTGTGGATGGGAAGAGAAATGGAGTAGGAATCATCTTGAAGGAGGAGTTTGTCAGGAATGTTCTAGAAGTGAAAAGAGTGTCAGACAAAGTGATGAGTCTCAAGTTAGAAATTGAAGGCGTGATATTTAATGTTGTTAATGCAGCCATGAGGCGGGGGGCAAAAACCAGTGTCTCTCCCCCTTATGCCGGTCCCAAGCCCACAGAAATGCAGAGGGTTGTGTCAGGAAGGGCATCCGACGTAAAACCAATGCCAAACGTTTATGATGCAAATCAGAAGTACCCCCATACTGGATCGGTCGAGGCCCAGGTTAACAAGAACCGCCATCAGTGCTGTCAATCAATAGGGTGCTGACGGAAATTGGACTACTGTTGGTCGAAGAAGGAGAGGCGGGAGGCGTGTCTGTAGGCAGAGAGAGAAGAGGAAAGGCATGAGTCTAGGACTGAGAGTAGGGACTTTGAATGTTGAAACTATGCAAAGAAAAGATAGAAAGCTGGCTGACATGATGCAGAGGAGGAAGGTGGACATACTGTGTGTGCAGGAGACCAGGTGGAAAGGTAGCAAAGCTAAAAGCTTAGGAGCAGGGTTTAAGCTGTTTTATCATGGTGTGGATGGGAAGAGAAATGGAGTAGGAGTCATCTGGAAGGAGGGGTTTGTCAGGAATGTTCTAGAAGTGAAAAGAGTATCAGACAGAATGATGAGTCTCAAGTTAGAAATTGAAGGTGTGATGCTCAATGTTGTTAGTGCTTATGCCCGACAGGCAGGATGTAAGCTAAAAGAGAAGGAGAGATTCTGGAGTGACTTAGATGAAGTGATGCAGAGTACCCCCAGAGGTGAAAGAGTGGTCATTGGTGTAGACTTCAATGGACATGTTGGTGCAGGCAACAGAGGGGACGAGGAAGTGATGGGCAGGTTTGGTATCCAGGACAGGACCACAGAAGGAGAGATGTTGATCGATTTTGCAAAAAGTATGGAAATGGCTATGGTGAATACTTTCTTCCAGAAGAAACAGGAGCATAGGGTGACTTATAACAGCAGAGGTAGGAGCACACAGTTAGACTACATCTTGTGTAGGCGATGTGACTGCAAAGTAGTAGTGGGTGAGAGTGTTGCCAAACAGCATAGGATGGTGGTGTGCAGGATGACGCTGATTGTGAGGAAGGTGAAGAAGGCAAAGGCAGAGCAGAAGACCAAGTGGTGGAAGCTGAAAAAGGAAGAGTGTCGTGTTGTCTTCAAAGAGGAGTTGAAACAGGCTTTGGGTGGCCAGGAAATGACTGGACAACCACAGCAAATGTGATCAGGGACACAGGTAGGAGAGTACTTGGTGTGTCCTCTGGAAGGAAAGTAGATAAGGAGACTTGGTGGTGGACTGAGTAAGTGCAGGAGTGTGTACAAAGGAAGAGGTTAGCTAAGAAGAAGTGGGACATTGAGAGGTCCAAAGAGAGTAAACAGGAGTACAGGGAGACACAGCGTAAGGCGATAGTAGCAGTGGCTCAGGCCAAACAGAGGGCGTATAATGACTTGTATGATAGGTTGGACAGTAAGGAGGGAGAAAATGATCTATACAGGTTGGCACAGCAGAGAGATAGAGATGGGAAGGACGTGCAGCAAGTTATAAAGGACAGAGAGGGAAATGTATTGACTGATGACAGAGGTGTGCTGGGAAGATGGAAAGAATACTTTGAAGGGCTGATGAATGAGGAAAATGAGAGAGAAAAAAGAGTAGAAGAGGTGACCATTGAGGAGCAGGATGTAGCAAAGATGAGTAAGGGTGAAGTGAGGAGGGCACTGAAGAGGATGAAGAATGGAAAGGCAGTTGGTCCTGATGACATACTGGTGGAAGTATGGAAATGTCTAGGAGAGGTAGCATAGCAGTAGGTTTCCTGACAAAAACATTCAACAAGGTCTTAGAGAGTGAGAGGATGAAGTGTGATGGTGCCCATTTTTAAGAACAAGGGAGACGTGCAGAGTTGTGGCAACTACAGAGGGATAAAGTTGTTGAGCCATACGATGAAGTTATGGGATATAATAGTGGAAGCTAGAGTAAGGGCAGAGGTCAGCATTTGTGAACAACAGTTTGGTTTCATGCCAAGAAAGAGCACCACAGATGCAGTGTTTGCCTGGAGGATGTTAATAGAGAAGTACAGAGAAGGTCAGAGGGAGCTGCATTGTGCCTTTGTGGATCTGGAGAAAGCATATGACAGGGTGCCGAGAGAGAGGAACTGTCGTATTACATGAGGAAGTCTGGAGTGGCAGAGAAGTATTTTAGAGTGGTGCAGGACATGTATGAGAGATGTAAGACAGTGGTGAGGTGTGCTGTCGGTGTGACAGAAGAGTTCAAGGTGGAGGTGGGACTGCATCAAGGGTCAGCTGTGAGCCCCCTCTTGTTTGCTATGGTGATGGACAGGCTGACAGACGAGGTTAGACAAGATTCCGCATGGACTATGATGTTTGCAGATGACATTGTGATCTGTAGTGAGAGCAGAGAACAAGTGCAGGAAAATCTAGAGAGGTGGAGGTATGCCCTGGAAAGGAGGGGAATGAAGGTTAGCCTCAATAAGACAGAATACATGTGTATGAATGACAAGGACCGAACAGGAACAATGAGGTTACAGGGAGCAGAGATAAGGAAGGTGGAGGATTTTAAGTACTTAGGCTCAACAATCCAGAGCAATGGAGAGTGTGGAAAAGAGGTGAAGAAACTGGTTGGAATGGTTGGAAGTGTCGGGTATGATGTATGATAGGAAGGTATCAGCAAGAATAAAAGGAAAAGTGTACAAGACGGTGTTGAGGCCAGCGATGTTGTATGGTTTAGAAACAGTGGCCCTGGGTAAAAGACAGGAGGCAGAGCTGGAGGTAGCAGAGATGAAAATTTTGAGGTTCTCTTTGGGAGTAACGAGGATTGATAGGATCAGGAATGAGCACATCAGAGGGACAGCACATGTAAGATGTTTTGGAGACAAAGTCAGCGAGGCTAGATTGAGATGGTTTGAGATGGTTTGGACATGTACAGAGGAGGGATAGTGAGTATATTGGTAGTAGGATGCTGAGGTTGGAACTACCAGGCAGAAGGCCTAGAGGAAGACCAAAGAGACGATTCATGGATGTGGTGAAGTAGGACATGAAGGCAGTTGGTGTAAGAGAAGAAGATGCAAAGGATAGGGTGAGATGGAGGCAGAAGATTCGATGTGGCGACCCCTGAAGGGAACAGCCGAAAGGAAAAGAAGAAGAAGATGCATGCTTGTAGAAATCTTCCTTTCGACTGTTCCCTTCAGGCGTTGCCACAGCAAATCATCTGCCTCCATCTCAGGCTATTCTCTGCATATTCTTCTTTTACAACAATTACCTTCATGTCCTCCTTCACCACATCCATAAATCTCCTTGTTGGTCTTCCTCTAGGCCTTA
This sequence comes from Plotosus lineatus, assembly GCA_024760905.1. Classification (NCBI taxonomy): domain Eukaryota; kingdom Metazoa; phylum Chordata; class Actinopteri; order Siluriformes; family Plotosidae; genus Plotosus; species Plotosus lineatus. Next base: position 43,376,913 of record CM045728.1, read on the forward strand.
TACTCACTATCCCCCCTCTGTACATGTCCAAACCATCTCAGTCTTGCCTCTCTGACTTTGTCTCCAAAACCTCTTACATGTGCTGTCCCTCTGATGTACTCAATCCTGATCCTATCCATCCTCATTACTCCCAAAGAGAACCTCAACATTTTCATCTCTGCTACCACCAGGTCTGCCTCCTGTCTTTTCCCCAGGGCCACTGTTTCTAAACCCTGCAACATCGCTGGCCTCATCACCGTCTTGTACACTTTTCCTTTCATTCTTGCTGACACCTTCCTATCACACATCACACCGGACACTTTTCTCCAACCAACACTTTTCTCCAAGCAATGCATACTTTTAGAAAGACAAATGATATTTTTTAAGTTGTTCTTGCTGACTTTACTGTGAACGCCAGAATAGATTAACTCTAGGAGTGAGAATTAGATGTGGCAGTTCAAGAATGTCCCACACCAAACTTTAATCAATGTGCCAGAGTACATATTGTTTCCATCTTTGGTGGGTAAACCAATTTCAGGCAAAGTGAGCCTCACATTCTTAAAAATCCTATTCCAACTATCAAAACCCAGAATTTCTCCAAACAATACCGTGTTGTAGTCCTTCAGACTTGAAGCATTGTCCTAAAATCATTGTCGATTATCCCTGTTTTTCTTTGTTGCGAAACTGAAGATGTGGAAATGAAAATAACTAATTGTGTTCTGCAAAACTCTTTGCTTATAGAAATAATTTGAGAACAAATACAATAAACATGTTTGAAGAGAAAACAGCATTTAAAGTGTAGACATAATCAATATTATTGTACTACGTATAAGTGTGTCTTTATTAAATACAGTTTGAGTAAATATGCAATTATTTAAAAATATATAAAAAAAAGCTGAACATATTTATTTACATTGTTATCTTCCTGACATATCTCAAATAGTGGGGGGGGCGGCATGATGTCGGGGGGCGTAGTGTGATGCCGGGGGGAGCGCATATTACCCTGGGGAGCATGCGTTTCTGGAATAGTGTACGAGATTTAAGTGTAATTGCACCTTCACTCCAGTAGTTGGCAGTGGTGCTCTCATTGTCGCGCTATGGTGTAGTGGTTTTTCGCACGAGCAAACGATATGAAGCGTAGTAAACAACCCCTTCAGAAACAACACGGAAACATTTCTAACAGGAACGAAGAGACGAAGAGAAAGGTGGAGAGAGATTTCTATCTTTTTTTTTTGTTAACTTTAATAAAGATACAATGTTATGCAGAAGTGTACTAATCACAATTTTATAGACAAATAATACTATTTATAATCGCTCGTGGGGTGGTGTGTGTATGTATGTGTGTATGTGTGTGTGTGAGGATTTTTTTTTTTTTTATTCCTAGAGGGGGCGCCACAGAAAATAATTGAGAAGCACTGAGTGAGGCCAATGGTGGCTTAGTGGTTAATGTAATGGTTTATTCATCTGCAGGTCAATAGTTCAATCCCCACTATCACTACTGTTTTTGAGCAAGGCTCTTAACCCCCAATTTCTCAAGATGTATAAAATGAAAATTGTCAGTCACTCTAGATAAGAGCAACTGCCTAATGCTGTAAATGTAATTCAGAATGACAGTGCATTAATCTGTTTTATAAATATACTATCTACATTTATGGCATTTGGCAGATGTTCTTATCCAGAGTCTCGCAGTGCAGCTAACTGGGTTATCAAAGGCCAGTCATGTCTCTAACATGTCTCACTGGTGAGAGGTTAATGTAAAAGAACCATTGCTGACTTTTGAGTCATAGGTTGTGTCGGCTTTTTTTTTTGATAGTAGGCTGCAAAGCCGTCAGCATGTTTCCGCCCTGTGATGGCCTGGCGAGCTGTCCAGGGTGTACTCTGCCCTCGCCTGGGTCGGCTGGGATGGGTGCCAGCCTCCTCGCTCCTCTTACTAGGATTAAGCAGTTACAGAAAATGAACTGAACTGAACTTATCCAGAGTGAATTGAAATATCTTTTTTAAAAAAACAACTGAGATTAAGGCAGTGGCTCTCAATTATTTTCCGTCCACCCCCGAGAAGAAAAAACATTTCATGAGGGACGAGAAATAGTATTACTGTATTTGTCTATAAAATTGTTATTAGTACACCTCTGCATAACATTGTATCTTTATTAACATTAAAAGCAAAAAAGAAATAAATACAGTTCAACTTACAATAAAGAAAAAATTCAATAACATTTTCAAATCTGTAATAGAAAAAGATTTAAGTGCACCAATGTGCCTAAAAAAAAAAAAAAAAAAAAAAAAAATATATATATATATATATATATATATATATATATATATATATATATATATATATATATACATATTTCGCAGTTCATCACCAGACTTGCGGCTGCATGTTCTGGATGCTCAGGTGGAGAGAAGAGCTGAACTGTGCTGAGCTGGTAGTGAGCTGACTCCAAGGGCAGGAGAGGCCACACTCCAGACCTGGCAGGCCCAAGCGTGTAGTTTGGGTGTCCTGGGAAATTTTGGCTGCATCTCCTGTCAGAGTGGCCTTCAACTCCCACCTCTGTCAGAGATACAACCATGTTCTAAAGGAGGCTTGATATCCAAATGGGCCATGTTCATGCCACCACTGTTGAGACGCCAATCTTCATCAGTCATCGGTGCCTGTCTTGGCGGTAACATCTGAACCTGGTGGTAGACACCTGCGGTGAAGGGGCCGTCCAGTTGAAAAGGAATCCTATTGAGTCTTATTGGCCTGTGGAACTCCTGAGGCAGCAAACAGGTACCGGCAGGCCAAATTTGCTGCAGCCTGAGCTGTTGCTGATTTATAATCCCGGGCAGTGGAGAGATTCGGGGAGCGCCTTGAAAGTGACTATTGGTTGGCTTTGAAAAGGTTTTGGACAACCACCCGACCCCTCAGGAGGGGGAAACAGTTTTCCACAAATACTGCTTACGGTGGAAGTGGAGAGCTGCTTCCCTTGACTGGAGATGCCGTGGGAAGGTGGAAGGAATACTTTGAGGACCTCTTCAATCCCACCAACAGGCCCTTCATGGAGGAGTAAGACCCTGGGGGTTTCGGTGGGGTCCATCCATCACTGGGGCTCAAGTCACCAAGGTAGTCAAAAAGCTCCTCGATGGTTGGGCTCCGGGGGTGAATGAGATCCACCATGAATATCTCAGGACACTGGATGTTGTGGAACTATTTTGGTTGCCAGCTCTCTGCAACATCGTGTGGTCATTGGGGGCCGTATCTCTGGATTGGCAAACCAGGGTGGTAGTTCCTTTTTAAAAAGGGGATCCAGAGGGTGTTTTCCAATTATCATGGAATCACACTCCTCAGCCTACCCAGGAAAGTCAATGCAGGGGTGCTAGAGAAGAGGATTCAACTGATGGTTGAACCTCAGATTCAGGAGGAACAATGTGGTTTTTGTCCTGGCCACGGCACTCTCTACCAACTCTATGTTCTATAAGATCTTGGCGGGGGGTGTTGAAGTTTGCCCAAGCTGTCCACATGTGTTTTTGCGGATGATGTCGTCCTTTTGGCTTCATGATGCTGAGCCCTTCAGCTCTCATTGGAGCAATGTGCAGCTGAGTGCAAAGCAGCTGGAATGAGAATCAGCACTTCCAATTCTGAGGCCATGGTTTCCAGTCGGAAAAGGGTGGGATGCACCCTCTGGGTCTGAAATTAGGTCCTGCCTCAAGTGGAGGAGTTAAAGTATCTCGGGTCTTGTCATGAGTGAGGTAAGGATGGAGCGGGAGATGGAGGTAGATCACTGCAGCCTCTGCTGTAAAGTGGAGCTTCTACCGGTCTGTCGTGGTGAAGAGGGAGCTGAGCTTCAAGGCACAGCTCTCAATTTACCAGTTGACCTACGATCCAACCCTCACCTATGGTCACAAGCGTTGGGTAGTGACTGAAAGAACAGGAGTGCTGATACAAGCGACTGGAATTAGTTTCCTTTGCAGGGTGGCGGGGCGCTCTCTTAGAGTTCAGGTGAGAAACTTAGTCATCTGGGAGGAGCTCGGAGTAGAACCACTGCCCCTCTGCAGTGACAGGAGCCAGCTGAGGTGGATCGGGCATCTGGTTAGAATGCCTCCCGAATGCCTCCCTTGTGTGGTGTTTCAAGCATGTACAACCTAGAAGAGACCTTGAGGTCGACCCAGAACCCACTAGAGGGATTATGTCTCTCAGCTGGTCTGGGAATGCCTCGGTGTCCCCCCAAAGAGCTGGAGTAAGTGGCTGGGGAGAGGAACGACTGGACCTCATTACTTAGGCTACTGCCTCGTGACCCAACCCAGCATTAAGTGGAGGAAGATGAGATGAGAATAATTTCAACTTTTAACTTTGTACTGTAGATCTGAATGCCACAGTGTTGTGAACCCAAATTATGTTTATATAAATAATGTCACGTTGGCTTTAACATTAATACAGGTGAGCTATTTATTAAGGTAAATTATGAAATTATGGTTTAAAGTCAATTTACATTATTGTCTTCTTCTTCTTTTCCTTTCGGCTTTTCCCTTCAGGGGTCGCCACAGCGAATCATCTGCCTCCATCTCACCCTATCCTTTGCATCTTCTTCTCTTACACCAACGACCTTCATGTCCTCCTTTACCACATCCATGAATCGTCTCTTTGGTCTTCCTCTAGGCCTTTTGCCTGGTAGTTCCAGCCTCAGCATCCTATTACCAATATACTCACTATCCCTCCTCTGTACATGTCCAAACCATCTCAATCTAGCCTCTCTGACTTTGTCTCCAAAACGTCTTACATGTGCTGTCCCTCTGACGTGCTCATTCCTAATCCTATCCATCCTCGTTACTCCCAAAGAGAACCTCAACATTTTCATCTCTGCTACCTCCAACTCTGCCTCCTGTCTTTTCCCCAGGGCCACTGTTTCTAACCCATACAGCATCGTTGGCCTCAACACCGTCTTGTGATATTATAAAAAAAAAACGTTTTGTTATAGAATTTTAAATTCTGTGTATTAGTCTAGGGTTAAAAGATCTCAAGAAGCTTTTAATGCAAAATCAGAAATGCATGATAGTTTGAACGTATCATTGCAGACTTATCTAACTTCTTCTTCACCTTTTGCAGGGGTTGGCCCAGCGAATCATGTGATTCGCATGTTTGATTTGGCATTGGTTTTTATGTCGGATGCCCTTCCTGACACAACTCTTTAGCAAGGGACAGAAACACCTAATGGCTATGCAGCTATACGAAAGTCAGAAATGGTTCTTTTACATGACCCTCTCACCATAGACAGTGAGAGACATGACCGGCCTTTGATAACCCAGTTAGCTGCACTGGGGGGACAGTGATCACAAGGGCGTAGGCTGGGGGGGTGCACAGGGTGAGGAGGAGTTTAGTTCTGCTGGACAAGAAATTATGTGTACAGTATTCGCAATCTTATAAATAAACTTACAAACATTGACACACAGAGAATAAATGGCTAAAATAATCATAAGTTCATCCAGCCTGTATCTGCAGCCTAATGGTCAGTAGTTTTATAAAATTAATACTATGTCTTTGTGCTGTAAATATGTATTAATATTTGTTTGTGCCTTTGAATAGATACATAACTTTAGCTCTTTTTTAAAAATGTATTTAGAACATGTACTTGCAGATGTAGTTTGAAATATATTTGAGAGTGTTTTTGGTTGAACTATAATATTTGATTGCAGTTCACCCTTGTATAGACAGCCATTTTTTAAACTTTATAATTCTACCCACAGGTGTACCTGGTTCCGCCAAAATGCTTAGTAATATAATAAATAAAATTATAGCCCCTGGGACTCGAGTTCCGGTCAACCAAGATGTGCACCCCCACACACACGGTCAGACCAGCCTACGCCTTTGGAAAACATTGTGGAGAGTGGGATTCAACCCCCCAAACCTTAGGATCAGTGATCCAGCGCCCTTTACCACTAGGCCAACACTGCCGCTTTGCAGATTTAGCTAAATAGTTATTACAAATTTTTGAAAATTGTGTTGCAAAAGATAATCCTTGATCTTTTTTTATTAACACTGCTAACACTTTACAAACATAAACTGGTTGGAGCCTATATGAATTGCTATATCAAGTTTATATTTTTGCTGCTGAGACTTCAAGTTTGGTGGAATGTAAGTTTTTTAAAACATTTCTTTATTTAAATTTCTAAAATTAAGTGAGCAGTGTTAATTATTTACTTATATTAGTGTGTTCCTCAATCATTTCTGAAAAGAATGCTCTGTAATATTTCTGCTAGACCACTGCTACAGGATGAGTTTAAAAAGAAATATTTGCCTAATACATGCAATTTAAAAAAAAGTTTGCCTGATTGTATGGTAAGATGCTGAAATATCAATATTTTATCGAAAAAAAAATGTCTATTTCTTGCTTTTTGTGAACTATTTTTGTCTAAAAACCTACTTTTTTTAAATATCCACTTTTACGAATATTTTTGGTGATTTCTTGAAACTGTAAACATTTTGCTTCAAAAATAAGAACAGACATTATAGATGTATCATATATTTATTCTGTAATATTTTTTTTCACATAAATGTCACAAAACTATAACGCTAACCTTAAACAATGTCATAGACCCAATGGCAGTGTTGACACTGTACAACACAATATTGATTAGATAATTACATTAGCTGTTGTAGAATCACGCAAGTAAAAAAATTGGCATCTTTCCAGTCAAACTTTTATTCATTACTTCATTTTCTGAAATGCTTAATCCTACTTAAGGTCTCAACTGACTCTGTGTGAGGGTAGAGTACACCCTGGGTAGCTCACCAGGGCCATTACAGGGCAGAAACATGCTGATGGACACTCCCAAGTGGCGCGAGTATTACTCCAGAGATCGCAAGTTTGAATCCGGGTTAATACCATGGGAACTAATTGGACAAGCTTTCACAGGAGGAAGAGAAAGATGGCAAACATTCATCTCCCTGTTACTCAAAGTGATTGCCAGCCAATCATGGGTGTCTGTGAACTCATTTGTTTGAGGGGGTGGATAGCACTTTCCCTCCAAGGGTGTTAGACAGCAGTTCGAAAGGAGTTGTGTGGCTAGCATTGAATGTCAAGGAGGGGGCACGTGCATGCTTTTGTCCTCCCTGGTTGGTAGTGGTCGTGTGACAGGGAGGGCAATGTTTGATGGCTGGAAATTGGATACAACTAAATTAGGGAGAAAATGAGTAAAAAAATCCAAAGAAAAAAGAGAAAAAAAACACACTGACAGTGGTAGGCCACCATTGCCCACCACACGTTTTGTTAATGCAAACATGATTTCTAACAGGTATTCATAAGTATTAAAGCTAGAGTCTGCTCATAAAAAATAAACAGAAACTATCACTGCCATTTTGGTTACCGAATAAAATTAAAGCAGTGGTAGCCCTATAAACACTTGTGGAACTTCCAGGCAGAAAGAAATTCACAGCAAACCACTGATATCCAGTGGAAAAAGGGGAAAAACAAATTACCAACCAAAAAAAAAAAGTCCTATTTGTCCAAGTAAGAATTAAAGAAGTAACAAAAACCATAAACTCCTTTATAAGTTGATTAAGTAAAGTATTCATGTCTTTGGATGACAGTGATTTAATAGCATTCAGAGGGTTCAATCTCTGAATTTTGCATCACACTCATTATCCAGAACTATGATGAGAGAGAGAGAGAGAGAGAGAGAGAGAGAGAGAGATATGGATTTGCCTTGAACCTGGTGGAACAGGACTGGGTTTCAGGAAATTAACTCTGGCAGAAAGTGAACATAGGCATCAATGCCAGGCATGGTGGATCAATAATTCATTGTATGCTCCATTAATCAGCCAGGGAAGGAAACAAACCATTTGTTACATGCAAAAATGTCCACCCATTTAATTAAATCTACTGTTTGAATGTAGTCAAACAGGTGGGAAATCTGTCAGAGGACAGTTGAACACTTTAAAAAATTCATTAACATAATGTAAGCAAAGCACAAGGGCACTTGCAAATTTAAAGAGCCTAACTGATGTTTTTGCTGTGGGATGTAATTCTTTCAATAAGGTAATAATTCAGGTCACTTCTAAAACACACAGCACTGAATACACGAGCCCAGATGGGGGGGGGGGGGGGGGGGGGTCTGGACAGCTTGGAGTGTGTGTCCAGGAATTCGAACCCCTTTGATCTACACAAAGACACCCACCATCGGACCAGGCCATGTTAAGCTGCAAGAGTTACAAGCCCCCACACCATGATACCTGTTGTGACCAGTTAACCAGTTGTGGTTTTCTGTCACATGCAATATAGTGATCATATGATCATTTTTCAATATAACAAAGACTTAAAAACTGTTGGGAAAAAAGCTTAAACGACTGATGCTGATACAGCGATCTACATATCATACATAGAAATAGATGTAAATTGACAATTTTCAAAAATTTTTCAATTTTTTAATGTTTTAACTGCTTATGTATTCTTTTTAATTGTCTGCGAAGTATGTTTCTACACTTCTTATGTATTTCTGTATTATATTGAATTTTGTATTATTTATTTCTCTTTCTCTCTTTTGCTCTCTCCTGTCTTTGCCTTTTTTGGCAAGCTGGTGCCAGGTATTTGTTGAAATTCCACACACCCTGCAGGGAGAAATATGTTCCCTCCCTCTTGTCTCGGCCTTCCTGCCTGTCTATGTCCATGTTGTATTCGCAAACACCCAGCACATGCCTCAGACACCTTGAATACGCAGGCATATGTCAGGAGTCCTGAGTGAAAACTCAGTACAGTATGTCCTTTAAATTAGCCAGCATTGTTGAAATTACATTCAAATTAGTCCAAACTGAAAACATAACCTTAAAAAAATGTGTGTGTGTGTGTGTGTGTGTGTGTGTGTGTGTGTGTATGTATATGTGGACACACACACACACACACACACACACACACAGTATATATATATATATATATATATATATATATATATATATATATATATATATATATATATAAGCCTTGTATAATGACAATTAGATTTAAAAATAATTACACAGTGTCCTCAGCTATCAACCTAAACTACCTATTTTGTACTCTGATTCTCAAGATATTAGCATGTAATGTGATAAAAATCAGAGACTGATTTTTCTGCCAGAAAGGAATAATATCGCCTTTTCCATTATCTTAATGTGAGCCAGACACCGAGTGCTAAGCTCCTGAAGCCACACTAACACTCACTCTTTTCCCTCCTTGGGATTAGATGTCTTTGAGGCTTGCCAATGTTGGTGTTGAGTGCTGGTGTGAAGTAGAAGAGTGTTGGTGGTGTGTGTGTTGGCCCTAAAGTATGCTGGATGTGCAGATATGTGTGAGTTGGCTTTGAAATGCATGCAGTTCTCTGGTCTCTGTGTGTATGTATGTTGGCATGAGGATCGAATCTGAAGTTGGTGTCAGTAGCTCACAAGAAAGACAAAGCAATAACTCTTTCTCCTTCTCTCCTTCTCTGGTCAGTGGATTAGACACATGTTCCTTTCCACTGGCCTGCCTTCATCCTATGACTCACTCTCATTTTACAGGAAAGAGCATGTGTGCACCGACAAGCATTATATTTAATTGCCCTTATTGGGTGTAAAGAATACAACAGAGGCAGAATATACATAGAAAAGTAATTCCACACAGATTATTTCCAGATAATGATCACACAAATACTGTACTGTATTAATGACCAACAATCACTTATAACCAACAATTGTCAACAATTATAAATACTAACAATAGCTTCTCTGTATCAGTTAAAAACAAATCATAGATGTAAAGGTTAAACAGGGGTTTTCATACAATCATCTCATTTATTCTCTATTTCCGGCTACAAAACATCTATAATAATAATGATGATGATGATGATATGAGAGATTTCCTTTCGGCTTTTTCAGGTGATTCACAAGTTTGATTTGGCATACGTTTTTACAATGGATGCCCTTCCTGACACAACAATTTTTGCAAGGGACAGAATCACGCTGACGGCTTTGCAGCTACTCTTTACAAAAGTCAGCAATGGTTCTTTTACATGCCTTTCACCACAGACAGTGAGAGACATGGCCAGCCTTCGATAACCCAGTTAGCTGCACTGGGATGGGGGGGGGCGGGGGGGGGGGCAGTGACAACCTTGTGGAGAGTTGGACTCGAACCCCTAACCTTGGGAGCAGCGATCCAGCACATATACCACCAGGCCACCACTGCCCCACATGTAAGCACAACATCTCTTCTTCAGTATATGTTTTCCCAAGGTCATTTAAATCTGTTTGGAAATACAGTACATGTCATTTGCATGACTATTGGGGATAAAACCATTTTTCAAACAGTTTTCTTTCCATGAATGGAAATGTATTTCTGTATCGTCTTATGGGTGCAGTACAATATTTCTTATGGTTCGAGTGGTTTGGAGATGTGGTTTGGATGACAGAAAATGTCAGAATGATATCCAGCATTTTCCAAGCATAATTAGCCTATAATTGGGCCTGAATCGCATCTCCAGTGAGCTAATGGATTTTAAAGGTGTTACCATTCATACTGGGTTAATCGTATAATGAAATGTTTAATGTTTAAGTAGGCATGCCATTTCATATGTGTCATAATTATTTTTGGGCGCAATGAAACCAGCTTGTTTAAATTAACTGTGCCTAAAGGCTAGACATTTTTTTGGCAGTGAATGTTGTATTATGAATTTGGATTATGAAGACAGGTTGAGGGAACTTGGACTAACTACTTCAGAGAATAGACACATCAGAGGAGATCTCATTGACGTTTTCAAATTTTTGAATGGTTTTGAGAATATTGACAGTAGTGCTTTCTTTAAGATGAGGGAATATAGTGGCCTTAGGGGGCCATTCCCATACGATGCAAGTTAAAAGGTCAAGATTGGATGTTAGAAAATACTTTTTTAGTAACTGTACAGTCACCATGTGGAACAGCTTACCACAATATGTTGTCAGTTCATCAACAGTAAACAAATTTTTAAATAATTATTTTATTATTATAATGGTTTTGAGGTGTTATAAGTTAAGTTGTTATTAGTAAATGATGTGTGCTTTATGTACAACTTTGTACAATTTTTTTTTCACATAATAAAAATGTTTTCAAAAGTTTATGGTCACACTACTGTGTGTTTATTTAGCAATTTATTGAAATAAAATCAATTAATTAATATTATACTTACTTCAAATGGTCTGATTTATAAAATTGTACATGCTTATGGTTTTCTTTAATTCTTCAAAACATTAACATTGAGCAGGATTCTAACCAAAGTGAAATGACGTCCAGGGACAGGACATTGAGATAGTGAACAGTTTCAAATACCTGGGCGTTCTCCCACAACACCAACGCCCTGTACAAGAAGGGCCAGAGTCGCCTCCACCTTCTGAGGAGACTCAGGTCCTTCGGAGTATGCAGACCTCTGCTCAGGACTTTTTATGACTCTGTGGTAGCCTCTGCAATCCTCTACGCTGCCGTCTGCTTGGCCCCGGGCAGCACAGAGCGGGACAGAAAGAGACTGAACAAGCTGGTCAGGAGGGCCAGCGCTGTCCTAGGCTGTCCACTGGACTCTGTGGAGGAGGTGAGTGAGAGGAGGATGGTAGCAAAGCTCACGTCCATCATGGTCAACAGCTCTCACCCACTGCACCAGACTGTAGAGAAGCTGAGCAGCTCCTTCAGTGGCCAACTGAGACATCCTCAGTGCAGGAAGGAACTCATGTGTGTATGTTTGTATATGTATCTATCTTTGCACCCCCTACTGATGGTACCTCAAGAGCCTGTAACAGTGAATTTCTCCATTGTGAGATTAATAAAGCTGTATCTTATGACTAGAAGTCATTGTGGTTAATTGTTGAAGTCAATTCTGTTCTATACGCTCCGCCTCATCCTCCATTTAGCCACGCCCCTCGACCCGTAGTTATCAGCCGAGTCAGAGGGGGAGGCGCGAGCTGAGTAAGGTGTTATGAGAAGCCTTCTGTAGCAGCTGTCACACACAACTTCAGGTCGTGTCCATGAAGAAAAATAAAAAAAATATTTTCAGAGAAAAGGTACACAAGGGGAATATTTTAGCCGACAACGGTCACGTTTTCAAGATGGAACTCCAGCGAGGCACTGCTGAGAGGTCTCTGTGTGGTGCTGTGGTTTTGGACAGGCCGGTGCACACTGAGAGGAACATGACCGTCTGAGCCCTGCATCCTGAGGTAAAGCTCAATCACACTCACGCGCTTCATCACGTCCGTCAACGCGCGCGATTCTCCTCAGAGCTGTGACTCGACTCAAAGCAAACCAGGAAAAACACGGATTCGTTTTCCTCGTGTGTGGATGCTTTAAAAAAAAAGAATAAAGAAACAAATAAATTAAAAGTAAAATTAAAAAATAATTAAAAAGTCATGCCACTTACAGGGTTGAGCGACAGCTTATTTTCAAAACATTTTCAGTTCTTAAAATTGTTTTACAAAACGAAACAACAAACGGTTCGCTTTTACAGAAGATTTATTTGTATTTATTTTGTAATTGCAATATGAGTTAATTGAGAATTTAAATTTGGCAGCGAGACATAAACAGTTTTTAAAAACTTCGATCAGACCCCCAACTAAAAAAATCAACGAGCACTTAGACACACTGAAATAAAAATAAACATGAAATAAATAATAACGCCTATATGTGTGTGTGTGTTTTTATATATATATATATATATATATATATATATATATATATATATATATATAAACACACATATATAATATATATATTGTTTATATGTGTGTATATATATATATATATATATATATATATATATATATAAAAACACACATATATAATATATATATATTGTGTATATGTGTGTGTGTGTGTGTGTGTATATATATATATATATATATATATATATATATATATATATATATATATATATGCACACTAAGAAAGAAAGGTTCTTCAGGTTCAGTTCTTCAGCTTGTCAAATATATATATTGTGTGTGTATGTGTGTAAATTATTCAGAATTACATTCCCACAAACATAATAACTGTCCAGATATATATTATTTACCTTGGAAAATTAACCAATTACAAAAAATAAATCATAGCTCTGGCGCTCAGAGAATCTACCCATATTAATTCTATTTAATTATATACATTTTATGATATAATTATATCTACTGTTAATCAATTTTTAACCTCACCTCACATCACTTGTGTGTGTGTGTGTGTGTGTGTGTGAGAGAGAGAGTGCGTGTGTGTTGCACTTCCTGTAACCTTAAACCCTGATAGAGACGCACGTGGATGGGTTCCTGTGTCACCCAGAAGTTCCTCTTGTATAAACTCGCACTACAGGATTTAATTTGCTTACAGATAACGACTCAGTGATGAAGAATACACATCATACATCAGATCATGAATGATCATGTTATTAAAGCTGAACTTACAGCATTACTCAGTAAATCTGTAAATCATTCACGTAAAAAATAAAGTGTATCGTCTGTACACAAACAATCGTACTAAACACTGAAATGAGTCAATTTGAGCAGACAGAATATAGAAGCTGTGTATAATTAATATGCGCATATTAATATTTATCAAATAAGTCGTGACCTGCTTGTGCAAGGCTTCCATTTGCGCGATAATTTCCCTTTTCCCGTGTATTCTGGATTCTTTCATTTATTAGGGATTTATTGTTTATTTATAATTTATTAGGGATTAATTATTTATTTATAATTTGTTTGGGGGATAGTGAGGTTCATGAACTTACTGTTTCTTATTAACAGGACACGTGCCAAGTGCTTTATTGCCGACTGAGCGCCCATTGCAAGCGGACCGACCTCTCGCAAGTGTTTGATAACAAATAAGCCTATCATGAAAATAATAATAAATAAAAAAAAGTAAATGTCAAAATTATGCAGATCACATAGCATATTTTAATCGTACATTACAGCACAAACTGTAAAATCCTGACTGCTAGACATGGTCCAATAACCTCCAGTTTTGTTTTGTTTGTATTTTGTTTTTGTTGAATATTTGTGAGTCTGAACCTGTGAGTCTATAGTGTGTAATGCATCTTTATATTTTTGTGCCAAACTGTAAGTCCACTTTACATTCTTCTCCCCTGTTTTATCCCCTTCCCTTTCAGTCCACTTCCAGTAAAGTACTAACATTACCTCTTCTAGTATTCTGTAAAAACTCACACAAAAATCTTTATCATTTCACATCAAAATTTACTAATTGTGCTTCAAGCTCTTAATTTCCAAAACGAAATGGAAGACACAGGCACAGTCTCCCTCTTCTCTTCCTCAGCTCCATCTTACCCTTTTTCTTTCTTCTCTAACCTATCCACCCCTTCCTCTTCTCCTTCAGTTGATCCATCTCCAAGTATAGCCTCAACGGCTCTTTTTTGTTTCTTTCTGTCACTCCTTTCCCTTCTGGGTATTCTGGGAAATCTGTATACTTTGGGGCTTCTCCTTCAGCGCCGCAGAGGCCCCAGAAGGAGACGTAACATGGCACCAAACTGCTGTTTGACTCCCGCTTGCCTTATTCCCCTTTCCCCTTCTCAATCTCCTAATTCTTCCCCCACATGGTCCTCCTCGTCTTCTTCTTCGCTTCATCTACAGGTTCTCAGTCTGGCTTTGGCAGATTTGCTTTACCTCTCCACTGCACCCTTTATCGTTTATGACAGTCTGGCATCTGACTGGGCATTTGGTGAACTCGGATGTCGTCTCCTGCTCAGCCTGGACCTGCTCACCATGCATGCCAGCATCTTCACACTGACTGCAATGAGTTTAGACCGATACCGAGCTGTGGCAGACCCACTTGCTGCCTCTTCAGCTCCTATCTCAGGCCTAAGACGTGTGGTTCTAGCATGGAGTCTTGCTGTGGCCCTCAGCCTACCCATGATGATCACTTTGCACCTGGAGGAAGGAGAAAACCAAGATGGCAAACTGTGTGTTCCAGCATGGGATGAGCAAAGCTCCAAAGCTTACCTTAGTGTACTATTCTGCACCAGTATCCTAGGACCAGGTCTGGCCATCGGTGGTCTGTATGCTGCCTTGGGGCGTCATTACTGGGTTTCACAGACACAGCTAGCTTGGGCTGGAGGATGTAGTGCTAATCCACCCCGTGCTCCTAAGCCTAAAGTCCTGCTTCTCATACTGGGGATTGTGCTTGCATTCTGGGCCTGTTTCCTCCCTTTCTGGATTTGGCAGTTGCTACCACTCTATCGCCCAGACATTCTACGTGTGGTCCCAGTAGGCACACAGGTAACTGTTAACCGGATCCTAACAGGACTAACATATGGGAACTCATGTGTAAATCCATTCTTTTACACATTGCTGACAGGAAAACGGCACCAGACAAACAGGCAGACAAGCACAGCTGCTCCATTCTTTCAAAAGGGAAGCTCTGTTCATCAGTGAAAGTGTTTTTATCTAACCATAAATAAGTGCACTTTTCACAGTTCAGTAATGCATACAGTGCATCATTACTTCATATTCAGTTCCATAACCCGTTTATTCTGGTTTAGGTGTTCACAAGGCCATTATGAGGACGATGGAAATTACCCTGGCTGGAACACCAGTCCTTTTCAGGGTCAATTACAGAAATCTTTTTTGAATTAATAAGATTCTATATAATTCTGGTATGCATGCATTTTAGTTGCAGCCTTTATTCTCTAGTCAAATATAAGCAAGTACTGTATAAGTAAACTATTTACCCCTGGATATTCGGTTTAGGATTCTCTTGGGTATTATTAGAATTGACTAGAGAGTATGGATTACCATTTTCTCTCTTAATATACAATGTGTATTAATCTGCTTATTTGAAGCTCTCATGTTTTTTAACAGCAAAGTATTAATCAGGCTGGACAAAGGCGTGCAACATCTGTTTGAGGAGACACTAAAATACGAAATTAGAGGGACAAAATTTTTTTGACGTGATTTGTATCTTGCCCAAAGGAAATTTTCCCTACAGGTGTGAAGCATTTAAAAACCAAATTGGTTTATTAACCTGAATGAAGGGAAAGGTCATATATCTAGATTAGGCTCAGAGCTGAAGAACAATTCCTATTGGAATTTACTCCCAGAAGAGGATAATATTAGTGTTGTCCATTCTTTTAGGATTTTTAAAAAATGTGTATCAGTGTATATGAAGCTGTTTATTTCTCCTACTGTAATATTTTATTCTGTTTGTGAGATGTTAAATCTGTCTCTATAGTTTCTAACTTTTTATTTTGTTGGCTTATATGTTAAAAAAAAAAAAAAAAAAAAAAAAATATATATATATATATATCAGTACATCAGCACATCAGCACTATTGCATTTTGATTTTGGTAAATCTGATGCTGCTTCTCTGCCAAAATCCTGTTCTACTGATTTTACTTTCAGGCATTTGAAATATATTTATCAGCCTAGTGCAATTTATAAGGGAATAGCTTTTCTTTGCATTAAGCCTCACACTTTGTTTGCTTTTTATGGCAAGCTTGCATTTGTCGTTTAATGCATTGCATTGCACAAAGCCTAGTCACAAAAATGTATCATGTATATTTGTGGCAATAATATATCGATGAATTAAAAAAATCCCTTTTATATTGATGTCTGTGAAGTGGTTCATGGATCTGTTTAGGCAATAAAATGTCCCCCATCCTGAGTAAGTTGAGTAGCTATGTATGTGTATTCAGTCATTATGGTCAATAAAATAATAATAAAAAAAAAAAGATGAAGCATAATTCCAGGAATAAGTATAAGCTTGTTTTACTGATGGATGATTAATATCCTTTTATAGAAATGTGCTTTCTTTGTTATTTCAAATACTGTATGTCTACTATTTCTCATTTGTACACTGTAAATGTCTGCACTAAATTAATTTATATCACACATGTGATGTTCATATGTGAGTACATCTCACCCACATGTGAAATGTGGCTTTCAAGACAAATACAAAATAATAATAATAATAATAATAATAATAATAACAATAATAATAATAACAAGAAGAAGAAGAACAACAACAACAGCAACAACAAATGGTGTTTGAGCATGGTGTCTGAAAAGCGTTGGTGCAAATCTGCACCTTCGTCTCACTCTGTACTTTTTTCATACATCATGTGTTTTCATTTACCTCGGAGAAACATGCTTGCTATCACTCGTCCTCTGTTCCCTGCAAAACCAGAATTAGATCCTCCAGTGCCAAAGCAGTCACAGGTTTCTAAAGACAGAGCTCAGTGCATTTCTGTGGATTAAAGTGGTCTTTTGCTTGTCATCAGCAGCAATTATGCATCTATGCTGTTGATTGAGTTCCTCAAGCAAAGTGTTCTCTATTTAATACCATTCTTCAGGGGTGTAAAATTTATAACAAGGCAGTATATCTGATTCTCTCTCTCTCTCTCTCTCTCTCTCTCTCTCTCTCTCTCTCTCTCTCTCACTCACTCTCTCTCATGCTCTCTCTGTCAGTCTCCCCAATGCTACTTTGAAAGATTGAGTATGTGATAAACTTTAAGCACATGTATTTACCCACTGGGCCTAAGCACAGGAAAATATTGTCTTGGGGGTATTGATAAATCTATATGCTGTCAGTTCATGTCATCTGCATACCGTAAGACTTTCCAATAACTACCACACTGTATTTCAACAAAATGTCTTGTTTTGTTAGAGGTAGTGGCTTGTGGACCTCAGACTACAGGGTGATGTAAAGGGCGAATAAATTTTCATTTCCGAGCTGTACTTTTGTGCTACCTTTGCATTTCAGAGATTGAATCCATGTCCTTTTGCTGAGTGTCTTTCCATTCATCACCGAACCTTCTCCCTCCCTCATTGGTCCACACCTCCTGTCTTGGTTCTCTGTTTGTAGCTCAGGCAGGTGCCCCTCCTCTGGGCGGCTCATTCAGGAAAGGCCCCCGCTGGGCAGACGAGACTAGGCCAAAGCTTGGCCCAAGCCCCTGCTGAGAGAGTATAAGAGGCTCCCTTCTCCTGGGCACACACATGTACACATACTGAAATTCTATTTCTCCATCTGTTTTCCCTCTTTCAATCTTTATGTATCTTTCTTTCTCCCTCTTTGTCTCTCTTACTGCATATTAATTTTAGGGACCTGGCTTTGTCTTATCTAAAATAAAAGCCTGCAGAGTTCATATTCAAATGCTGAACATGCTTTTTATTACTGCCAGTCTTGTTCACACAGACACTCCACATTGCTTATTCTATTTTACTGTAAATTTTGCTGATGGAAAAAAAAATCCATTCATCCAAATCCTGATTTCAACTTGTGAACAGGAAAGAAACCCACAGCCAAGCCGCTCTTTGTGGATCCAGGGGCTCCATCAGCCGTATCCCTTTGCCTTCACACTTTAGTGTCAGCCGCTATTATCAGACAAAGGCACTGACGACCTTCTTCAGAGGCCAGAGGTTACATAAACGAACATTGGCCCTTCTTTTCTCACCCTGGCTCTGACCACAAGATCTGTGAAAATGCCATGTCTACATTACTATTTGCTTTCATTTACTGCTTCATCCTGAACTTGTCTATTATCTGCTTGAGTCTGGCACATCTACCTTGTGGCACAATTAATTTTATTTATTTTATTTTGATATGCAGGATAAATACAGCAAACACACAGGATCGCAAAAATGCAGCCATGAGGCGGGGGGGGGGGCACTAACCAGTGTCTCTCCCCCTTATGCCGGTCCCAAGCCTGGAGAAATGCAGAGAGTTGTGTCAGGAAGGACATCCAACATAAAACCAATGCCAAACTTTTATGATGCAAATCAGAAGTATTAACCCCATACCGGATTGGTCGAGGCCCGAGTTAACAACGACCGCCATCAGTGCTGTCAACCAACAGGGTGCTGATGGAAATTGGACTACTGTTGGTCGAAGACGTCGAAGAAGGAGAGGCGGGAGGCGTGTCCGTAGGCAGAGAGAGAAGAGGAAAGGCAGGAGTCTAGGACTGAGAGTAGGGACTTTTAATGTTGGAACTATGCAAGGAAAAGATAGAGAGCTGGCTGACATGATGCAGAGGAGAAAGGTGGACATACTATGTGTTCAGGAGACCAGGTGGAAAGGTAGCAAAGCTAAAAGCTTAGGAGCAGGGTTTAAGCTGTTTTATCATGGTGTGGATGGGAAGAGAAATGGAATAGGAGTCATCTTGAAGGAGGGGTTTGTCAGGAATGTCCTAGAAGTGAAAAGAGTGTCAGACAGACTGATGAGTCTCAAGTTATAAATTGAAGGTGTGATACTCAATGTTGTTAGTGCTTATGCCCGACAGGCAGGATGTGAGCTAAAAGAGGAGAGATTCTGGAGTGACTTAGATGAAGTGATGCAGAGTACCCCCAGAGGTGAAAGAGTGGTCACAGAAGGACAGATGTTGATCGATTTTGCAAAAAGGATGGAAATGGTTGTGGTGAATATTTTCTTCAAGAAGAAACAGGAGCATAGGGTGACTTATAAAAGCGGAGGTAGGAGCACACAGGTAGACTACATCTTGTGCAGGCGATGTAATTTGAAGGAAGTCAGTGGCTGCAAAGTAGTGGGTGAGAGTGTTGCCAAACAGCACAGTATGGTGGTATGCAGGATGACGCTGATGGTGAGGAAGGTGAAGAAGGCAAAGGCAGAGCAGAAGACAAAGTGGTGGAAGTTGAAAAAGGAAGAGTGTCGTGTTGTCTTCAAGGAGGAGTTGAAGCAGGCTTTGGGTGGCCAGGAAGTGCTTCCAGATGACTGGATAACCACAGCAAATGTGATCAGGGACACAGGTAGGAGAGTACTTGGAGTGTCCTCTGGAAGGAAAGTAGATAAGGAGACCTGGTGGTGGAATGAGGAGGTGCAGGAGTTTGTACAAAGAAAGAGGCTAGCTAAGAAGAAGTGGGACATTGAGAGGACCGAAGAGAGTAAACAGGACTACAGGGAGACACAGCGTAAGGTGAAAGTAGCAGTGGCTAAGGCCAAACAGACGGCGTATGATGACTTGTATGATAGGTTGGACAGTAAGGAGGGAGAAAATGATCTATACAGGTTGGCACAGCACAGAGATAGAGATGGAAAGGACATGCAGCAAGTTAGATTGATAAAGGACAGATAGGGAAATGTATTGACTGATGACAGAAGTGTGCTGGGAAGATGGAAACAATACTTTGAAGAGCTGATGAATGAGGAAAATGAGAGAGAAAAAAGAGTAGAAGAGGTGACCATTGAGGAGCAGGATGTAGCAAAGATCAGTAAGGGTGAAGTGAGGAGGGCACTGAAGAGGATGAAGAATGGAAAGGCAGTTGGTCCTGATGATATACTTGTGGAGGTACGGAAGTGTCTAGGAGAGGTAGCAGTAGATTTTCTGACAGAACATTCAACAAGGTCCTAGAGAGTGAGCAGATGCCAAAGGAATGGAGGAGAAGTGTGCTGGTGCCCATTTTTAAGAACAAAGGAGACGTGCAGAGTTGCGGCAACTACAGAGGGATAAAGTTGTTGAGCCATACGATGAAGTTATGGGAAAGAATAGTGGAAGCTAGACAGGGCAGAGGTCAGCATTTGTGAACAACAGTTTGGTTTCATGCCAAGAAAGAGCACCACAGATGCAATGTTTGCTTTGAGGATGTTAATTGAGAAGTACAGAGAAGGTCAGAGGGAACTGCACTGTGCCTTTGTGGATCTGGAAAAAGCATATGACAGAGTGCCAATAGAAGAACTGTGGTATTGCATGAGGAAGTCTGGAGTGGCAGAGAAGTATGTTAGAGTGGTGCAGGACATGTATGAGAGATGTAAGACAGTGGTGAGGTGTGCTGTTGGCGTGACCGACGAATTCAAGCTGGAGGTGGGACTGCATCAAGGGTCAGCTCTGAGCCCCTTCTTGTTTGCTATGGTGATGGACAGGCTGACAGACGAGGTGAGACAAGAATCTCCATGGACTATGATGTTTGCAGATGACAATGTGATCTGTAGTGAGAGCAGAGAACAAGTGGAGCAAAATCTAGAGAGGTGGAGGTATGCCCTGGAAAGGAGAGGAATGAAGGTTAGCCTCAGAAAATCAGAATACATGTGTGTGAATGAGAAGGACCCAGGAGGAACGGTGATGTTACAGGGAGCAGAGATAATGAAGGTGGAGGATTTTAAGTACTCAACAATCCAGAGCAATGGAGAGTGTGGAAAAGAGGTGAAAAAACGTGTGCAGGCAGGCTGGAATGGTTGGAGAAAAGTGTTTGGTGTGATGTGCGATAGGAGAGTATCAGCAAGAATGAAAGGAAAAGTGTACAAGACGGTGGTGAGGCCAGCGATGTTGTCTGGCTTAGAAACAGTGGCGCTGAGGAGAAGGCAGGAGGCAGAGCTGGAGGTAGCAGAGATGAAAATGTTGAGGTTCTCTCTGGGAGTAACGAGGATTGATAGGATCAGAAATGAGTACATCAGAGGGACAGCCCATGTAAGATGTCTTGGAGACAAAGTCAGAGAGGCTAGATTGAGATGGTTTGGACATGTATAGAGGAGGGATAGTGAGTATACTGGCAGTAGGATGTTGAGGTTGGAACTACCAGGCAGAAGGCCTAGAGGAAGACCAAAGAAGAGATTTATGGATGTGGTGAAGGAAGACATGAAGGACGTTGGAGTAAGAGATGATGCAGAGGACAGGGTGAAATGGAGGCGGATTATTTGCTGTGGCGACCCCTGAAGGGAAAAGCCAAAAGGAAAAGAAGAAAGAAGAAGAAGGCACAGGATCGCAAACACATAACATAATGTAAACAATGAGCACACACACACACACACACACTTGGACTTTTTAATTCAAGGGTACTATGACCATGAAGGTGAAGAAAGGTAAGGTACAGCTCGACACCCTTGCTGTCATGTATTTTATCTGCTGGTTCAGAAACCAAAGCAGCAAACTTTAGGTCACAAGTCCAATTCTTTCACCATTAAGCCATAGCTAACACAACTTAATATCGGGCCATTTAAGGGCAAACGGATATAGTCTTTTATGCAGTCAGTTACTTAAACTCAACTGCTGAGCCGTTATTAAGGTTATAGGGAAGCTGAAACCTATCTCAGCCAACACTGGGCAAAGGCACTGTACACCCTGAACAGCTTGTCATGTATGTTTTTGGACTGAGGGAGGAAACTGGAGTACCTGGAGGAAACCCACACAAGCATGGGGAGAATATGCAAACTCCACACAGAAGCGTCACAGCCTGGGACTTGAACCCAGGATTCTTGCAGGGAGGCGGGTGTGCTCACCACTACACGACCATGCTATCCAGTTCCTTAAACACAAACCTGTAAATGCTGTGTTTTATCAGTGCAGTTCTTTACCCATACAGGGACAGATCTCTTATTTTGCCGATTGCTCCAGTGTCAGCAATACTGTGCTCAGAGCTCTTTATATTGTCGCGTTTTCTTTCCTCAGCTGATACAACATGACAAAAAAAAAAAAAAATTACAATTTTATTTCAATTGGCAATGCTGCCACAGTATGTAGCATTGCTTCCCACATCTCTTGGGTCCTGGATTCAAGCCTGAACTTGGGTCACTGTCTGGGTTTTGTTTTCTGAGTTTCATATGTTCTTTTCTAGCTCACATTGGTTTCCTTTAGCTTTTCCGGTTTCCTCTCACTGTCTAAAATGTGCAGGTTGGTGGATCGTAGTGCCTTGTGATACAACTTAGGTGAATTCTCTCAACTTCGACCAATTTTTCTTTTGAGAAGCTTATGAATGAATGAATGATTGACAGAACGGATGAATGGATCAAAGGATAAATTTCTTTCACTTGACCAACTTGCATTTACTCCTGTTGATGTCAGTTAGAATAGTAAAGCATACCGTACAGGAAGAATTGTTCATGAATGTTTCTCAGAACTTGGTTATACTGTATCCCACGTTTGAGTGACACAAATTAGCATGAGCAACAACAAATAACAAGACTCTGGACAAGGAATAATGAACAGAAGATTGGTAAGAATAAGAAAAGGTGGAGTATTTGGAACAAGAGGAGGGTTCAAAGTAAAATTCCCTGAGTTTAATTATTTTTTACAGAGTATGTTTGTGTCCGAGGGCAGTGGTGGCCTAATGGTATCAAGTCCTGGATTGCTGATCCTAAGGTTGGGGGTTTGAGTCCCACTCTCCACAAGGTTGTCACTGTGCCCCCAGTGCAGCTAACGGGGTTATCAAAGGCTGGCCATGTCTCTCACTATCTATGGCACTATGTGAGGCATGTAAAAGAACCATTGCTGACTTTCGACACGAGTAGGCAAATGTAATAAGTAGGCAAAGCCGTCAGCGTGTTTCTACCCTGCGATGGCCTAGCGAGCTGTCTCGGGTGTACTCTGCCCTCGCCCTGAGTTGGCTGGGATGGGTGCCAGCCTCCCCACAACCCTAATTAGGATTTAGCGGTTACAGAAAATGATGATGATAGATTGAGATGGTTTGGACAGAGGAGGGATAATGAGTATATTGGCAGTAGGATGCTGAGGTTGGAACTACCAGGCAGAAGGCCTCGAGGAAGACCAAAGAAGAAATTTATGGATGTGGTGAAGGAAGACATGAAGGTCGTTGGAGTCAGAAAAGAAGATGCGGAGGACAGGGTGCGGTGGAGGCGGATGATTTGCTGTGGCGACCCCTGAAGGGAGCAGCCGAAAGTAAAAGTAGAAGAAGAAAATGATGATGATGATGATGTTTGTGTCCATGGGCAGTGGTGGCCTGGTGGTAAATGTGCTGGATCACTGATCCTAAGGTTAGGGGTTCAAGCCCCACTCTCTACGGGTTGTCAATGACACCCCCCCGCCCCAATGCAGCTAACCTGGTTATTAAAGGCTGGCCATGTCTCTCACTGTCTATGGTGTGAGGCTGTAAAAGAACCATTGCTGACTTTTGACAAGAGCAGCTACATAGCCATCAGAGTGTTTCCGCTCTGTGATGGCCTAGCGAGCTGTCCAGGGTGTCCTCTGCCCTCGCCCAAAGTCGGCTGGGATGGGCGCCAGCCTCCCTGTGACACCAATTAGGATTAAGCAGTTACAGAAAATGAATGAATGTTTGTCTAGTGGGCTCAAATAATCACAGAAAGAATTCATTCTATTTTGAGAATTTTAATGTGGAAACGCAGGAGGCATAGGCAGATAAAGATAATGAAGAGGAAAGGCAATAGAAAGAGAAGATACGAAGAGGAGAGTGGAAAGGATCAGAATAAAGAAGAAGAAGAATCTGTAATGGTTTAAAGGTCATCCTAACTGACCATGACCTACAGCAGCTCTTCATTGTTCTCAGCTCAGAAATAGTGTCATCATTCCAAAACAACATGGCCAGGAATAACTCGAGCTTAGGCAAATTGTGGCTAGTTCTGGGAACGCTATATTTCCTCAGTTAGCATTAGTGCAAAAGTAAACTTAAATGCATGCATGCTTTCTAATGGCGCTTCTCCCAACAAATTCTCTCTTGGACAATCCTGTTGAGTTTCTTTATAAAAACAACCCATGTTAAAAAAGTTAAACTCCGCCACAACACAGAGGCAGCTCTTAAATATTCAGGTGCATGCATCACACGTAGTGACCTGGCAAAAATTTATATCTTGATTAATGAACTCCTGTGATGGCCTAGCGAGCTGTTCATGGTATACCCCACCCTCGTCCAGAGTCGGCTGAGATGGGGGCCAGCCTACCAGTGACCTAATTAGGATTCGCCGATTCAGAAAATAAATTAATGAATAAACTCGAAGCTCATTTAAATAAATATGCTGTATGCTTGGTTGCAATTTCCTGCATATTTATAATCAATCAAAATATGAAAACCTATTTTACAGATGTAAAATAATTTATAGCTGAATAAGGTCTTGAGATTAGATCTTTTAAAATTAAAATTTTCATATGAATACCATATTTTATTTTGATTATGTTGTGACACCCTTAATTTGAGTAAGGGATGTTGTGTGGAGGAATGTGTAAAGACTGTGAATGCCTTTATAGTTTCACTTTAGTGAGAGTGATAGCAGATTTACTCTCCTGTATATAACTTTCAAGTACAAGTTTAACTGAACTTACAGGGGAACTTTTTTACAACATTTATTGTACATAAAATTTAACATTAAATTAATTAGTCATGTCACTCATTCATTTTCTGAACCGCTTAATCCTAATTAAGGTTGCAGGGAGGCTGACACCTATCTCAGCTGACTCTAGTTGTGGGGTACACCCTGGACAGCTTGCTAGGCCATCTCAAGGCCATACTCACACAACCATTCGTACTCACACTCACACCTACAAGTGATTTGAAACAGCTAATTAACCTACTGTGCATGTTTTTGGTTATGCGAGGAAACCCACACAAACTCCACACAGAGACACCTGAGGTGGGAATGAAACCCTGAACCGTCTTGCTGTACAGCAGACATGCTAACCACTATGCCACTGTGCCGCTGGCCTGGTGAATAGGCCTGGCAAGCTGTCCAGGGTATTTTCTGCCCTGCAGAGTCAGCTGTGAAGTAATATTATCCTGGGTGTCTTGAGAATAACGCCAGCCCTTTACAGCTTCAAAACTGGACCAGTGTGTGTGTGTGTGTGTGTGTGTGTGTGTGTGTGTGTGTGTGAGAATGAGAATTACAGACGTGAGAGACAGAGAGAGACAGAGAGACAGAAAGACAGAGAGACTGGGAGACTGGGAGACTGGGAGACAGAGAGAGTGAGAGAGTGAGAGAGAGAGTGAGCGAGAGAGCGAGAGAGAGAGAGCTGCCGCCTTCATGTTTGATGCTCTGGAGTAGATAAGGAATTACTTACTCTGACGAGCAACTCGTGATTACTGAAGATGAACAAATGAATGTGTGCCTTTTAATAGCTGTATCTAAGCTACTAAGAAAACGTGTGTGTGTGTGTGTGTGTGTGTGTGTGTGTGTCCTGGTGTTAACATTTTGTACATCAACTGGAAGACTATATAAAAATGGACTGAGGATGACTCCCTATACAGTACAATACATACAAAAAATGGACAGGCAGAGTGAGTTCAGGCAAAATTGATGGTAAAACATCTCTAGGGAAGCTACGTGTCTCTGACTGTTCATGGGTACCAGATGTTAGACAGTCACTTGCTTCAAAAAAATGTTAAAAATAATAATTCAACTCGGTTCTGTTCTTCTGTCGAATTATCTTTTTGTATAGCATTTACCTAATTTCTAAAGGTTTGCACTTCTAGCTGTTATTTAGCTCTGATACTGTGCTACTCAATCACAATACTAACAGCTTTGATAATTTATAAATATTTATGAACCTGATTGTATGTTATAGATTTGAAAACAATAGCTGATTTCAATTTGCTTCTAATATATACGAGGATATTCAGAATCAAAGGCGGGCCATGTCTCTCACTGTCTATGGTGAGAGGCATGTAAAAGAACCATTGCTGACTTTCATAAAAAGAGTAGGCTGCAAAGTCGTCAGCGTGTTTCTGTCCCTTGCGAAAAGGGTTGTGACAAGAATGGCATCCGACGTAAAAAAAAACCTATGCCAAATCAAATGTGCGAATCAGATGATTCGCTGTGGCGATTCCCGAGAAAAGGGAAAAAGCCGAAAGAAAGCAAGAAATTCAGAGTGGATACTTTTAAAACTCGCTTTAAACACAGACACTGTAACCAAAAATAAATGTTTAATAATCTGAAACTGAATTATTTCTACTGACCCACCAACTTCACTAGATGTAAATGAAAAGCTCGAGCTCAAAGCTGAACACATCTGAATAGTTCACAGTACTGTATAATCAGAGTTCCCTTAAGAGGGTTAGAACCTGGCATCTTTGTTTTGCTGCCAGGGACTGAAAATTAAAAAAATGTACAATTTGAGTGCCCCCTAGTGTTTAAAATGTTCTAATACATTTCTCTTGCATGAGTACTGTATTAAAGTACTGATTCACTTTCGCTTTATTAGTGTTTTTAAATAGCACATCATTTTCAAGTCCTGATACTGATCTTAAAGGGGAAAATATAAATTTCTTTCTTCCTTTCGGCTTTTTTTACTCGGGAGTCGCCACAGCAAATCATCTGATTTGCATGTTTGATTTGGCAGAGGTTTTTACATGGGATGCCCTTCCTGTCACAACCCTTTTTTTAAGCAAGGGACAGAAACACGCTGACGGCTTTGCAGCTACTCTTTACGAAAGTCAGCAATGGTTCTTTTACATGCCTCTCCCCATAGACAGTGAGAGACATGGCCCGCCTTTGATAACCCAGTTAGCTACACTGGGGGGGACAGTGACAACCTTGTGGAGAGTGGGACTCGAACCCCCAACCTTTGGATCAGCGATCCAGTGCCCTATACCACTAGACCACCACTGCCCCACAAAGGGGAAAATATAAATAAAAGGAAATATTCTTCAATTCATCCACTCATCCATCCATATATACCTCACGTTTCTCAAAGCCATAGCTAGTCCTGGCCAACTCTGTAATAAGCTGCCAGTAAATTGCAGGCCAACTCAGACACAAGTGACTACAGTATTCACACTCACATTAACAGCTGCCAGTTGATGTAATGTTCAGGCCTTTTGAGTAGTGATTATGGCCCTGCCCCCATCTAGTTCAATTCAGGCTAGTTTTGCCGAGATTGGTTTTTCCAAAATCAGTTTTAGGCTCATTTCAATCCACATCTGAGGCAACAAAATTGATTCTTAGATTGCTCATAAAATTTTTTCTCCAAAATACCAAAACCTGATCTGAATGGACAGTCACTAGGAGCATCAGTAGGAAGGCATCGTAGCAACAGTGTCCAATGTTCTTGTGTTAGTTTTATTTTGTTTAGCTATGTTTCCCCCTCACTAGTCAATTTTTTTGAATAAATGAAGGGTTGAAACAGAGAAGTGATTGCGATGTGTGCACAGCAACCACATGTGTTTACTTTTGGAGAAAAAAAAAACCAAGACCATATCCAGAACATGACCAGGAATATGCAGATACCTGATTACCAAACCCACATATGGCTCTCGCTCTCACTGAGAATCCAGTCTCAAGTATAGAAACCATAAAGAATTTTGGATCCAAAAGAGATCCAAACATGGCCGTAAGATCTACTCACAGGCTTAAAAGATAAAATACCTCAGCAGGTCACACACTAATCTAATAAATAACACACTGGGAAATACCAAAGGTGCTGATAATATCCTTGTCCTATGCTTTTCAAGTGCACTTATAACCACAAGGCTTAGTGTGGCTTTCACCTGTACAACAACAGATTATAAACCCTGCAGCTTGTTTACAGATTTTGCTTATGCAAAAAATAAACAAAATGTATAATACATATAACTAAAAGAAGTTGAAAATGTTTATGGAAATACTGTAGGATAATTCAGAATGCTTAAAGGAACACTGATGTGGCTGTAATGTAGAGGTAACAGTGTGTACATGTTCAGTGTGTACAATGAGTGTGCTGGTTGTCCAGTATTTCAGCAGTTGAGTAGTCTGTTGGCCTGTGGGTAGAAGCTGTCCCTGAACCTGCTGGTTTGAGTCTGGATGTTGTTGTACTGTCTGCCCAGGCAGGAGCAAGAAGAGTATGTGGCTGCAATGGCTGCGATCAGACAGGATCTGCTGTGCCTTCCTCTTACAGTGCAGTCTGTAGAGGTTCTGGACGGCTGGCAGTTCAGTCCTTGTGATGCGTTGTGCTGATCTGACCACCCTCTCTAGAGTTTTGTTGCCTACAGCATTACGACTCGCATACCAAGTTGTGATGCAGTCAGACAGAATGCTCTCAATGGTGCATCAGTAGAAGTTGGTGAGTACTGGAGGTTCGACATGGAATCTACATGGATGGAACTTAGGCACTTGCCAGACGTGTGGGAGGATATAATTTGTACTTGCACACATGCACAATTTTGGGAGTGTATACTATTCCTTTCAAATATTAACATACCTCTATACTATATTTTTGTGATAATGATAACGAATAATAAAGTGCCATCTGCTATATAAAAATCCCTTTCAATATAAATTTTTATATGTTGATATTTTTGTTTATTTTTTCCTCCCACATGTCTGGCAAGTGCCTAAGTTCCATTCATGTACAACCTCTGGCAAAGATTATGGAATTACCAGTCTCGGAGGATGTTCGTTCAGTTGTTTAATTTTGCAGAAAAAAAAGCAGATTACAGACATGACACAAAACTGAAGTCATTTCAAATGGCAACTTTCTGGCTTAAAGAAACACCAAAAGAAATTGAGAAAGAAATGTGGTAGTCAGTAACAGTTACTTTTTTTAGACCAAGTGGGGGAATAACTTATGGAATCACTCAATGTTGAAGAAAGAATTATGGAATCTCACTGTAAAATTTCCATCCCCCAAACTAACACCTGCATCAGATTAGATCTGCTGGTTAGGGCTCCAACACAAGAGATATCAATTGAAACAAAGGAGAGGATTATCAAACTTCTTAAAGAAGGTAAATCATCACACAATGTTTTAAAAGATGTTGTTTGTTCATGGTCATCAGTTTCTAAAATCTGGACCAAGTACAAACAACATGGGAAGGTTATTAAAGGCAAGCGTACTGGTAGACCCAAGGAAGACATCAAAGCATCAAGACAAAACTTAAAGCAATGTGTCTTGAAAACAGAAAATGTACATTTATCTGGGCTTGGGACCGGCGTGAGGAAGAGACATTGCGTTATGCCCCCCCCCCCACCCCCCTTCACGGCTGCATTAAATGGACTCCAAATACAGTTGCTGTTATTCCATCTGGCCCAGGCAGTCCTTTTTTGGGTTTGAATATGTGCTGCATCACTAATACAATATTGTATTATCAACTACATAAAAGTGCCACAAGATTTCTTCTCCTTCCATTGAACCTCTTAATAATTAATCTCTGCTGGGAATATACTAGTAGGCCCAAGTTGATTTTCAAAATCTTGAGCTCCCACTTCTATTTCCATTAAATGTCAAAAACATCTGGGTGGCCTCTACCTGTTTTATGAATGTTGTTAAGTTACTGACCAGACCACATGAGTGATCTGATTCCTTGCATATTAATTTTCCTCTAAGAACTGCAAAACAGCAGATAAATTTCAGATCTTCTGTGAAGGCAACTACTATAACACAGTAAATAGCATGTCTCCATACCAGGATACTTTTTGCAGTCCAAAGTTATCGACAGTAGGCCAATTGACCATAGACCCATTGAGTGGTGATGTCACCTGTCAGCTGATCCAGAGAACTGTATTCTTCTGTTTGGAAGAACAGAACAATTTTTTCAGAACAAAATAAACCTTCAATTCTTGAAAGGATTACCGAGCAATACTTGCTATTTTAACATGATTCATGTTCTTCTCCGGGATGTACAATGCGTTTTGTTAAAGGCTCGGGCATCCTTTATTACTGATATCTAAATGATAACTGCAGAAAATTAAATGGGAAAAGGACTCTCAAATAGCCAGCTCTGAATTTCACTACTTGTTAACCTGTGCTTTCCAGAGGATTTTTTATTTAAACTGCTACCATATCCATAACAAGCTCTGTTCCAGATTGTTCATCCATGATGTGAATGTGAATGGTTCAGCCTTGCCATGCAACTGTGGCAACATAGATGCATGCTGGTCCCAATCTCAGGTAATTGGAAAAAATCTTATTTAATGAACTGCTGTCAATTTATAGATGTAAATTGTGATTTCTCTGTATGCTCCAATGTCAAGTTTGGGGTTCAACGATGTTCAGTTATAGGCCCGTTGCTTCTTTCCATTTTACATGCTCCCTTTAGGTAATATTATTCATGATCATTGTATTAGATTTCATTGTAATTTCAGTGATACACAGTTATACATTTTAGCACAGCCATACGAGAGACATCAGCTTAATGAAGTTGAGAAATGAATAAAGGACATTAGACACCGGATGCTTACTTATTAAACTCTAAAAAGACAGACATACTTGATCACGGGCATCTAGAAATAAGGTTTCTGATATGTAGTAAGTTTGGATGGTGTTGCAGTTTAATCATGTGTAGCGGGACCCTGGAGTGATTATTGATCCTATGAAGCTCAAGTAGCTTTCTTGAATCTCAGGAATATTATTAAAATAAGAAATATGATCTCACTGCATGGGCAGTGGTTGCCCGGTGGTAGGGTGCTGGATTACTGATCTCAAGGTCAGTGGTCCAAGCCCCACCATCAATGGGTTTTCATTGCTGTCATCCCAATGCAACTACTGGGTTAACAAAGGCCAGCTATGTCTCTCATTGCCTGTGGTGACAGGTATGTTAAAGAATCATTGCTGACTTTCATCAAGAGGCTGTCAGCGTGTTTCTCCCCTGCGATGGCCTGGTGAGCTGTCCACAGTGTACGCTGACCTTGCCCAGAGTCCATTGAGATGGGTGCCAGTCCCCCACGACCCTAATTAGGGTTAAATGGCTCAGAAAATGAATGAATGAATGAATGAATGTGACTGCATGATGTCTTCAAGTGAGGGTGGCTCGTCCATTTCTGGTTTCGCTGGCTGCTGCTGGAACCTTTCAAGGGAGGCGTCTTCTACTGAGTGAGTATCGCCAAACAGGGTTCCATAGTGCTCGGCCCAGCGGTTCAAGATGTCTTTTTTATCAGTCAACAGTGTCAAACCATTTGCTGAGCAAAGCGAAGCTTGCATCTGGTGTGTAGGGCCATAGACTGCCCGAAGCGTTTCATAAAAAGCTCTGCTGTCTCCGGTGTGTGCATAGCACTGTGTTCTCTGAGCAAGTGCTAGCCACCAATCGTTCTGGATCTCGTAGAGTTTTTTCTGTAGAGTGCTGCATGCCTGCCTGTAGCTAGCTTTCGCCGCCTGGTTGACTGGACTTGACAGCACTCTCTGGTGACAGGAATGCATATCCTTGATGAGCTGTTGTATCCCCCTGTCATTTTCATCAAACCAGTCTTTTGTTCTTCCTTGATGAAAACTCAACTATTTCTGCTGTAGTTTTTTGCAGTGTGTTCTTCAAATCTTGCCCCACCATCTCTGGATCTGTCTGTATGGCTTCCGAGGGGGCAAACTTGCTTTCGAGTTCTCTTTGGAACTTTTCATCCAGCAAACGGAGATGATCCACTTGCAGAGTCTTTATTTGTAGGCTTTTCCTCTTCACCGCAGGCTTGATGGTCAGTCTGACAGATGCATGGCAGGTCTGTGGTCTGTGTAGCAGTCAGCACTTGGCATGACTCTAGTGTGTGGTACATTCTTCACATCCTTCTGGCGCACTAGAATATACAGACGCTCCCTGACTTACATTTTTAATTGGCTCCGGACGGCCAAATGTAAGTTGAAAGTGAACGTAAGTTTTTACAGTGACGTATGACGTATGACATGTGACGTATGACGCTCATACTGTATTATACATCCATAAATACCATTACAGTGTCTCATAAAACACCCCTAAATCAATTATTATAAACATAACATTGTAAAATAATATCAAATATATCAAATAATATCAACATTAATTTCAAATAAATTAAATTCAAGCAAAATAATTTCAAATTGATAAATTTTAATCAAATTCACTAATCGAATATCAAATCTTCTTCATTTCTTTTCGTCTTTTTCCCTTTCTCGGGAGTCGCCACAGCCATTTGATTTGGCATAGGTTTTTATGTCGATGCCCTTCCTGTCACAACCCTTTAGCAAGGGACAGAAACACGCTGACGGCTTTGCAGCCTTCTCTTTACGAAAGTCAGCAATGGTTCTTTTACATGCCTCTCACCATAGACAGTGAGATACATGGCCCGCCTTTGATAACCCAGTTAGCTGCACTGGGGGACTCATCGAATATCAAATAAAGTATCAAATATAACCTTTACCATTCTTTATGATGCGATCTTTCTGCTTGTAAATGGTTCCGATGGTCGATGGATGGTCACATGACATGAAGCTGAGCTGAATCACATGACATGAAGCTGAACTGACTCACTTTACATGAAGCTCACAACAGCCAATCAATGCTTACAATATGTGAGGTGCTCAATACCGAAAGTAGTGCACTTGCTGAAAGTAGTTTACTTGCTTGAAACAAAGCGCGGCTTATGCGGACTTCCGGCTTTCAGGTGAGCAAGGGCTTTGTTGAACTCGTTTAGTACTCAGCCTGCACTGATGTGAATCACCAGCAGAGCAGAGTTCTCTCTTTCCTGGATTCGCGTTTTCATATTACAACTCTCTTTGCTTAACTGAGTATGCATGGTAGATTGTGTCGATCCGAGCAGATAGTAAATGACTTGCACTCATGCTAGTAGGCTTATGCTTATGACCAACCATATTTGCTTCGGGTTACAAAAGTCCGCAAAACAGTGTAAACACAAAGCTCACAGAGACGACGTCTTAACACAAGAGTAACATGCTATATAACTGATATATATATATATATATATATATATATATATATATATATATATATATATATATATACACACACACACACACACACACACACACACACACAACTGAACTGGGAAGAAGGAGGGGCACGTTCAGTCTGTCGTTTGTAAACAATGGATGCAGCGTCATTACGTCATTGTGTCATCACGTCAGTGTACTACGTAGGTACGTCTAAACTCAAAATTTAACTTTTTTTTTTTAAAAAAAAAACCCACAAAAAAAAACAAAAGCGAAAAAACGTAAAACGGATGAACGTAAGTCGGGGAGCATCTGTAGTCCAGTATGTGCAAATGCTTGGATGTTTCCAAGTTGTTTTGAACCTGGTTTTCTGCTGAAACAACTGAAACTGCTGAAACTGTAAGTTTTATATCAGAGTGTCCTTCTGCTAGCCTCTGGCTCAAAAAACCTTCCCCAGAGGCATGGGAGCAGCAACACAGGCTAGGGCATGACTGCTGAGTCCTGTCTTGTGTCTTGGCCCAGGGTCATCTTGCGTCCTGTAATCCAGCACGCCAGGCACTCAAGGGTTTGGAATCAGAGTTTCCTTCTCTGAGACTGGCTGCCAACCAAGGCTAATGTGAGCCTAGTCTGCCCATTGCCGAGTTATCCCGCTGGGTACTTGGTCGCATCTACAGAAAGCTCTGTGAGAACAAGGGGCGGCACAGGAAGCCATCGTTGCAGACACATTTTGAAAGGAGAGGCCATATGCATGTGTGCACAGCGAACCATAGACACAGCAGCGATTACTTCCAAGGGATAGGAGTTGACTGTGTATTCGCGTCACTAGCCCAGTTCAAGCGGGATGTCTGGCCCAGACCATGAACACTCCCTAGGCATGAAGAGTTCTGGTAAACTGTGATGTTGGGATGCTGTCGCGCCTTCATTTTACATGCTCACCCTGGTCTGTTGAGAGTGACAGATTGCCCAATGTAACAGGGTACCTTCATCTCTGCCTTCCTTCTGTGAGTCATGCCGGTGTCACTGATTGTACTCAGGAATAATAAATTCTTCTATTACCATTAACCTGTTATGAGTATACCTAACAACCCCTCCCCTGCTCTCTCTGTGTTTTTGCTGAAGTACACATGCTTCTTCTGGGATGTTGGTGATCTTGATCCTCCTGATCCTTCTGCTTTCTGAGTTCTGTGGTCTCTCCTGGTATGCTGGCTGGAATTTTCAACCCCTGCTGAAGCTGCTGCTGAAGATCCATATGGACTTAGATGTGCACTTCCGGACTGTGATGATGACTTTTCACTGCTAGTTATTTAGTTGTGGTAAAACCAGAATATGTTTTTGGATTGTAATGAAGTTTTGTCTTATATGGTTTGTGTCTTTATGGTTTCACCCAAATGAGGATGGGTTTGCTTTTTGGGTCTGGTTCCTCTCAATGTTTCTTCCTTGTGTCAAGTGGGAGAATTTTTCCTTGCAGCCGTTGTCAAGGCTTGCTTATTATGGATGTGTAGGTGTTGTAGAAAAATGTTTAAATTCCTTTGTAAACTCTGACTTTCACTATGTAAAGCTGCTTTGTGACAATGTCAACTGTAAAAGCTCCATACAAATAAAACTGAATTGAATCGAATAATCGGGAAGATTTGGGAATACACTATTTGGCTACTGACTTTGTAAAAAATCTTTTTCCAAAATTTCGAAAGAGGGTGAAGGTTTTCATTTCACCATGGTAGACTAGAAGCCTGGTATAGGAACCTTCCCTTGTGTTGAATCTTGTTTTGCGCTTATGTGTTCATTTACTTGTAATCACTTCAGATCTGCTGTAAGAGTTTGGGAACTGAATGCTCTGGTGATAAGCTCAGCAGGCATTGGTGATCAGATGACTCTGGGACTTTTCCTGATTATATCACTGCTCAAACTTCTAAAATGATCGTTTAAAACAGGGGTCCCCAAACCTTTTCCTGTGAGGGCCACATAACTTTTCCCTTCTCTGATGAGGGGCCGAGGTCAGTTTGTAACAGAAAAAGTGTGACTACTGCAGGGCTGCCTAAACATAAACATTTATTGTTTTCCAGTAAGCCACGAATTACCGGATATTAATAACCCTTTCCGAAACCTTCACAAAAAAAAGTCAGGAAATAAAAAAAACAAACAAAAAAAACGCTAGTGGTATCAGTTGAGCAACCGAAAGCTGCCCGAACAGACGACTGGTTCAACCGAGCCTGGCGTACAAATGTATTCTCCTGAGCTAACGGTCCACTTTTTAGCTTTGAGGGTTTGTCTACTTGCATTTGGCCTTGCAAGTGATCATACTCGTCTTTGTGACGGGTTTCAGAGTGTCGGCGCAGATTGCATTCTTTGAATATCGCCACTGTGTCTTGGCAGATGATACAAACAACCTTTCTTTGCAAAAAAAAAACATTTGTCCACTGCAGGTTAAATATCCTGCATTCTGAATCAAATTTTTTCTTCCATAACCTTTTCAACATTATTCTGTTCTATTTGACAGGGCACAGTGTAGGATTTTTGT
Organism: Plotosus lineatus; assembly: GCA_024760905.1. Taxonomy (NCBI): domain Eukaryota; kingdom Metazoa; phylum Chordata; class Actinopteri; order Siluriformes; family Plotosidae; genus Plotosus; species Plotosus lineatus. The sequence continues at coordinate 43,412,632 of CM045728.1, forward strand.
TTTGGGAGGGGGAGGGGGAGGGGAGGGGGAGGGGAGGGGAGGGGGTGTTGAGATGGGGGCAGAAGGGTGGAGTAGAATGTTGTATTCTGGGTGTGTATTAGTATTGATTGCGTGGCCAGACAAAAAAACAAATAATTATAATGCATCTCTGGTATTGTTCAGGGAGCCAGGCCAAATGTGAAGGTGGGCCGTATCCAGCCCGCGAGCCGTAGTTTGGGGACCACTGGTTTAAAACTTCTTCTTATGTCAGATAATGCTGGATGAGTATTAGGAGGGATTTTAAAATTAAAGTGAATGAAGTAAATATATGTAATTGGAATGATAACAATTTCTGAACCTGACAATGAGATGCTTGAGTAGGTGGCTGGGTAAAGGTCTTTGAATTCTACATTTCTTTGTTTCAGCCTTGATTTAATTTTACATTTGTCAGATTCTTTCATCCAAAACACCATACAAGCAAGAGAAGACAATTGTTGCACTGGATTTTATTTAGTGGTATCGGGAGTAAAAGGGGATGAATACAAAAAAGTATAATTTACTTTCCGTGTCACAATTATATGCCACATTGTGTTGGTCTATAACATAAGAACCCAGTATTACATTTTTAGGTTTGTGGTTGTAATTGGACAAAATGTGGAAAGTTCAAGGGGTTTAAATACTTTTGCAAGTAGGTACATTATTTTTATGTAAGAGCATTTATAAACATCGACACTAGATGGAGACTCACACCCATCACAAGTGTTATTAACACATCTTTTTTTATCCTGATCAAGACACATGATTACTTGTAGCAGTTTAATAATTTTAAGAATTATTTTTAGACAGCTTTTTTTTTTAATTAGAAGCTGCTATTCTGTATTTTAAAATATATACAGTATTTAAAACAACATTTTAAAGATGCTCATTGGTTATTATGGTTGCCTCACAGTATTAAGGTTCTGGGTTTGATCCTCATGGCTGACTGGGATTTTTCTTTCTAGAGTTTTCATTCTGTTCCTGTGCTTGTAAGGGTTTTCTTCAGGTGCTCCAGCGCCCCCAGCCAGACCAAAGACGAGCGCATCCTGTCAACTGGCTTTCCGAAAGTGTCCAAAGGTATGAATGTGCATGTGAATGTTTTTTGTTTCTGTGTTGGGATTAGTACTATTGTCCCCATGACCCCGACGGATCATTAGTATAGATACTGGATAGATGGCTCACCTTGCAGGTAAAAATGAAAAATAAATCCAGTTTCTTCAGCCAATCTGAAAACTGTGGCAAACATGATTTCCACAAACAAAAACATTTTTCACAGTTTTATGGATATAACATTACCTGGATAACATTAGATAACTAAGAAAATCTACACAATTTACTCTCCAATGGTGTTGAAGAACCTTCTTGGTTTTTCTGCTATTCTCAGCAATCCTTCTAGAGCAATTTACAAGATATCAGGTATACTTCAATAGGTGGATGGAATTACAATACTGTTGAATGCATTTTCAAATGTTCATTTCTTTTATCGGCTTCCTTTTTTAAATAATCATTAGTAATAGGGTTTCATTTGAATAAAGACTAAAAAGAGCAGTCTCCAATGAATCTATCATTTCCATCTTTTCATTCCAACTCTAATGATCCAAAGGCCATTTTCCTGCACTCCATTTCGATGGGAACATATTAAATGGAAGAAAAGAAAGGTTCTGAACCATTAGGTAGAGGGAGGTGCTGTTGTTACATGGGACTAATTGAATGTCAACGTGAGGCATGTCCAGGAATCTGAAGTGTCGCATCAGCAATATTGGGACAGCTTATAAAGTGAAGTTAGCAAAATGAGGCACAGGTTTCAGGCAGCAGTAATCAGAAGAGTTAATGAAGGTTGAGGTGCTGGAGTTTAGCAAGGTAGGTGTCATAACGGCTTGTAAAATAGAGAGCCTGTGAGGTTATTCAAAGACCGATAGAGACACTTAATTAGAATTCAAGTGTGTGTGTGTGTGTGTTTGTGTGTGTGTGTGAGAGGGAAAAAGAGACTCAAAATTTCTCTGCTCATTTAGAATGGCATTAAATCTCAACCGTAGCATTTAAAGCGACACTATGGCCTGTGGATGAAGACAACGCTGTGCTTGAGATGTAGCATGAAAAAATGAACACATTCTCGGTTGGTTCAGGAGTCACATTCTGTTGTGCTTTGTCTTTTTTTCTTGACAGTACACGATGAATCACTTTGTTCTTTCAAAAAAAAATCCACAAAGGAATAAAACAAAATAAATGCACAAAACATACATATAGTAGATGTACAACTGGCTGCACATGCATATACATACAGTGGCGTGCTATTTTGCTGCTTTAATTTTTTTTTAGTTAATTTCCTGCATTTAAGTAATCAAAACATGAACCAAATGAGTTGCAGGCTTATAATTAAGGAGTTTTTTTGTGTCCTTTTATGCTACTTGACCTTAGAGCTGATCATCATATTTTACTTAATAGACAGTGTAGCTGGGATTGCTTTAGAAAGGTTTAGTGTCTCTAGTTGATCTAATTCATCTGTTTGATGGTTAGAGAAGCGGGTTTGGGACCTAAACGTTGCTGGTATGAGTCAGGAACCAGCAGGAGAATTGGGTGAGTTGCACCTTCTCCTCGTTCACCTTCATGGCAAGGCACCTAAGCCCGAATTGCTCTCCAAGCACCCCAATGTATGGCAGCCCACTGCTCAGTGTGTGTGTGTGTGTGTGTGTGTGTATGTGTGTATATATGTGTGTGTGTGTGTGCTCACTTTGGATGGGTTACATACAGAGGCAGTAATCTCCCTTGTGGATTAATACAGTACTATATATATATATATATATACACACACACACACACACACATTATATTTATATATATATATATATATATAAATATATATATATATATATATATAAATATATAAATATATCTGTCTGTCTTCCTTTCGGCTTTTTCCCTTTTACTCGGGAGTCGCCACAGCGAAACATCTGATTCACAAGTTTGATTTGGCAGAGGTTTTTACGTCGGATGCCCTTTCTGTCACAACCCTTTTAGCAAGGGACAGAAACACGCTGATGACTTTGCAGCTACTCTTTACGAAAATCAGCAATGGTTCTTTTACATGCCTCTCACTATAGACAGTGAGAGACATGGCCTGCCTTTGATAACCCAGTTAGCCGCACTGGGGGGGACAGTGACAACCTTGTGGAGAGTGGGACTCGAACCCCCAACCTTTGGATCAGCGATCCAGCGCCCTATACCACTAGACCACCACTGCCCCTATATCTATCTATCTATCTATCTATATATATATATATATATATTATCATCATCATCATCATCATTTTCTGTAACCGCTTCATCGTAATTAGGGTCGCGGGGAGGCTGGTGCCCATCCCAGCCAACTCAGGGCGAGGGCAGAGTACACCCTGGACAGCTCGCCAGGCCATCGCAGGGCGGAAACACGCTGACGGCTTTGCAGCCTACTCTTTTTACGAAAGTCAGCAATGGTTTTTTTACATGCCTCACACCATAGACGGTGAGAGACATGGCCGGCCTTTGATAACCCAGTTAGCTGCACTAGGGGGGGGGGGGGGGGGACGGACAGTGACAACCTTGTGGAGAGTGGGACTCGAACCCCCAACCTTTGGATCAGCGATCCGGCACATTATACCACTAGACCACTACATCCTCTATATACACTTGTCCGTCTCAAAAAATTAGCATATTGTGATAAAGTTCATTATTTTCTGTAATGTACTGATAAAAATTAAACTTTCATATATTTTAGATTCATTGCACACCAACTGAAATATTTCAGGTCTTTTATTGTTTTAATACTGATGATTTTGGCATACAGCTCATGAAAACCCAAAATTCCTATCTCAAAAAATTAGCATATTTCATCCAATCAATAAAAAAAAGTGTTTTTAATACAAAAAAGTCAACCTTCAAATAATTATGTTCAGTTATGCACTCAATACTTGGTCGGGAATCCTTTTGCAGAAATGACTGCTTCAATGCGGCGTGGCATGGAGGCAATCAGCCTGTGGCACTGCTGAGGTGTTATGGAGGCCCAGGATGCTTCGATAGCGGCCTTAAGCTCATCCACAGTGTTGGGTCTGGTGTCTCTCAACTTTCTCTTCACAATATCCCACAGATTCTCTATGGTGTTCAGGTCAGGAGAGTTGGCAGGCCAATTGACACAGTAATACCATGGTCAGTAAACCCTTTAGCAGTGGTGTTGGCACTGTGAGCAGGTGCCAGGTCGTGCTGAAAAATGAAAATCTTCATCCCCATAAAGCTTTTCAGCAGATGGAAGCATGAAGTGCTCCAAAATCTCCTGATAGCTAGCTGCATTGACCCTGCCCTTGATAAAACACAGTGGACCAACACCAGCAGCTGACATGGCACCCCAGACCATCACTGACTGTGGGTACTTGACACTGGACTTCAGGCATTTTGGCATTTCCTTCTCCCCAGTCTTCCTCCAGACTCTGGCACCTTGATTTCCGAATGACATGCAAAATTTGCTTTCATCCGAAAAAAGTACTTTGGACCACTGAGCAACAGTCCAGTGCTGCTTCTCTGTAGCCCAGGTCAGGTGCTTCTGCCACCGTTTCTGGTTCAAAAGTGGCTTGACCTGGGGAATGCGGCACCTGTCGCCCAGTCCACTGCTTCCACAGGTGCAGTGTTTTCTGCCACACTTTTTCCTTCCCACAGACGTCCCACTGAGGTGCCTTGATACAGCACTCTGGGAACAGCCTATTCGCTCAGAGATTTCTTTCTGTGTCTTACCCTCTTGCTTGAGGGGGTCAATGATGGCCTTCTGGACAGCAGTCAGGTCGGCAGTCTTACCCATGATTGCGGTTTTGAGTAATGAACCAGGCTGGGAGTTTTTAAAAGCCTCAGGAATCTTTTGCAGGTGTTTAGAGTTAATTGGTTGATTCAGATGATTAGGTTAATAGCTCGTTTAGACTACCTGAACATGATATGCTAATTTTTTGAGATAGGAATTTTGGGTTTTCATGAGCTGTATGCCAAAATCATCAGAATTAAAACAATAAAAGACCTGAAATATTTCAGTTGGTGTGCAATGAATCTAAAATATATGAAAGTTTAATTTTTATCAGTACATTACAGAAAATAATGAACTTTATCACAATATGCTAATTTTTTTAGAAGGACTAGTATATTACATAATGCCATTATTGACTAGACCACAGCAAACAATTTGAAACTCAATTCTGCTAAGACTATGGTTATGATATTGGGCCCAGTGATTTTGTAACATACCGGGCCTATGTTGTTGTTCTAATTAGTATACTTTACTATTCAGGTTTAACCAATCTGTCTCTTTTGATTCACATATTAATCTGCTCAGTATATTGTGTTTCTTTCGTCGTCAAAATATTGGGTTGAACTTGATTGTTACAAAACTAAAAATGTCAATGTTTATTTACTCACTTGAACTTGGGATTATTATTTATTGAAACGCTCTTTTTTCTTTGCTGAGTAAGACTGCATTAATACACTGCCAGTATATACGGAATGGTGCAGGACAACTTATCATAAGATCTGAAGTGTCACATTTTACTCCTCTTAAAATATTTTCATTGGCTTCTGCTTTTTTTCTCAGGTTCAGTTTAATATTCTTACCATCACATACAGAGTATGTCAGAGGCAAGCTCTTCTATTTATAAGTGATTTTATTCATTTTCATGGGGCAGTGGTGGCTTAGTGGTTAATATGATGGGTTCCCAATCCAAAGGTCAGTGGTTCAATCCCCACTGTTGGGCCCTTGAGTAAGGCCCTTAACCCTCAATTGGTCAAGTTGTATAAAAATGATAATTGTAAGTCTCTGAATACGAATGTCTAGAAAATGCTGTAAGTGGAAATTCATTTTCATACTTGTTTTTGTACAGTGAAGTCTAGTAATCAAAAACTTATTTTCTCAAGCTGGTGATCATTAATCTCTCCGCAGTGTTACAATCTTTTTATTGGGTATTTTATTATGTGTGCTGTATTATGTAATGTTTTATGTGCTACATGTTTATAGTACTTTATAAAAGTCTTATTTATATCTCAGTATATATATATATATATATATATATATATATATATATATATATATATATATACACAAAAATAAAAGGACAGGACAAAGACTTTCTATTGAAACTCCATTTATCACTACAGATCTGTTTCGAGGGGTGGTGAAACCATCCTCTCTCTTCAGGTGATTATAGAAGAATTCTGGTGATTCTGGTGAAAGGTGATTCTTCTATATCTGTAGTGATAAATGGAGTTTCAATAGAAAGTCTTTGTCCTGTCCTTTTATTTTTGTTTATTTGCTCTACCAAAAAGTATTGAGCACTCTCCTACGGAAGGATCTACTCAGAAAATCCTCTATATATATATATATATATATATATATATATATATATATATATATATATATATATGTATAAAATTTCTAAACTATAATTGAATTGTTTTTTTTTTATCTTTTTTGTTGCATAATTTGCAACTACTGTCTGCGAGAGGAGCTTTCGACATAAAATATACTTATCAGATTCAGTTACTTAGCCATTACAGTTTGGCTTCTATTCAAGTTATTCAGATTCTTTCTTATATTTAGTCATGTTATTTGCTTCCATCAACAACTGACTGTTTATTTTTATTGATTTTTCCCAATACATTCGACTCTATTACAGATACTACGATAGTTCGATAATTAATGTTATTCACCTCAACTCATAATGGTGATGATGTTTTCATAGTAATGGTTGTATGTATTGCATGTATGTATTATGTATGTATGTATGGGCATGCATGCATGTGTATCGATGTGCAGCTATGTTGAAGGATACATAAATTCACATTTTTCTTGTTCCCACTGACACTTTAACAGTGAATAATTTAATCCACCAAGGGAAAGGATTTTTTTTTTGAGAGATCGTGAAAACAAGTCAAACAAACAAACATGTTCGAAGGAAACTTCCCAATTGTATAGTTTTAAATACATATCTAACAGTAGAAAAGAAATAAAACTACAGATTCACATTTCTTGAACGAGATAACTACAATATGGTATCGTACTGTACACAGCATACACACTGTGGGAAGATATATTTTCAGGTTACCATCTAAGTTCTCAATTGAATATGAGTTCACGCACAAACCATAGGCATATATTACACTGTATGACCTTTATAAGTTATTTTCATCTGTGCATATAAGATGGCTCATGACATCTGCAGCGGCCCCGTCCTGTGTTTATTGCAGTGTGCACACAGCCATTAGGAACTCATGATGGAAAAAAAAAAAAAAAATCAGTGTGTCAGCTTTCATTGCTTCAGATTGCGCTGTTATTCACACCCACCTCACTAGTCACACATTAATAGGAGCAAGATAGAAAATAAACAAACACTGACAGGCATCAGTAGATAAACCTTGTGTATAAGCAGTGCGCTCAGTACTAAATAGTTTAACTGAAGCATGAGTAGTTTAAGATTTTTAAATTCAGACCTTTACCATACAGTCCCTCTCTGGTGCCATTTTAAACTATACATGTGGCTATATACTGGTCGTAAGGTTTGGGTGTGATTGAGGAGCTAATTAGCTTTGTGGGGAAGAGAGAGATGATGATGTTTGTGTATTGGTGTGCTTAGGCTCTGCTTGTCTGGCTAATTAGGGATGGGACACTTTATTACGGCTAAGGACAGGTGCATGGTGTGCAGTCGGGATAAGCGGGCAGGGAACACTGCCAAAATGGAGTCAGATATACAGAGTGTGCTCTTCTGTCTATGCGATAGATAGGCAGAGGCAGGTGTGTGGCTGAGGCTTTTGGTGAAAGTGTTAACGTGCTGTGTAAATAGCTGACTGGCACTAGTTTGAACTGGATTAAACCAACCCCAGCCCCTAAGACCCAGGTCCAAATGGGGGTGTGCCATACTCCAGACATACTGGCTATACTGAGTATAGCACCCAATGCATACCTCTTCGCTGATCGCATACAGACTCATACACCCGAGCAACACCGAAACATGACCTGATACTTATGGTTTTATACGCCACATAATCTCTGCAATTTATATTTGTGAGACATAAACTAAAACAATTAAAATAAGAATGAACAAGATTTAAAGAGATAACTACTATCAGTCTTCATTGTCACATATGTGTATGTCACAAGTTTGGAAAAAAAAAATTCTGTTATCATTTGGTACATTTTAGTCCAGCTGGACAGAAGACAAAAGTGAGCTCAAAACATTCTTAAGCTTTATTAGCTACTGCAATTTTGAAGAATTGTGTGCGTAATCATATTTTAATAATAGCAGCTGTCCAGTTTGTGGATGGAGCAATGTACTTTCTTTCAGTTTATGGTCTGTTTAAGTCCACATGCTCAGTGGCGTGTGGGCTACTAAAATCTTGAGAACAGCCACACATGATGTCTGACAAGCCAAAAAAACCCCAAACAAACAAATAAACAAAACAAAACAAAAAAAACAAGTACACTGGACAAATACTAGTTCAGGACTTTGTCACACTACAGGCAAACTAGGTAGGACCCAAGCACAGAACCACAGGAGGCTGAGTGGAGGTGAGGAATATGAGATCTTTATTGTGAGCTCCCAGGCAGCAGAAAATCAGAAAGCAGGCACAAGAACTAAACAATGGCGGCAGGCTGGTAAAACTTGCTGAGGCAGAGCTGGCAGGTAGACAGACAAGCAGAGTGATCTTGGAGCTGGGGTAGACAGAATCACAGGTAGTGACAACATTAGTGAACCAACACTGGGGAGGGGGGGTGTCACCAGAGAATAAATAGGAGTGTAGATGAGGAACAGGTGTGCAGAGATAATTTGGGGTCGGTGTCTTGCAAGGCGACGCCTGTCAGCCAAGAGAGACACATGAAAAAAACCCCAGAAAAACAAAACCCAGAAACCCTCCCTTAGTGGTGAAACATGCAGAATCATGACAGCCCCCCCCCCCCCCCATGGGATTTCCTGTCGATCGCTCATTTATAAGTCAATTTTTGTCCAAATGACATGATGTAAATAGAATACAATAAGACACTTAAGACTTGTTTTTCCCAAACATTCTCAGAGGCATGCCATATTCATTGGCATTAATTGGTCCATATGTAAGGAAACATATCCATCAATCTATTTTTTTTTTATGAAGAATATAAGCTGATGCAATATGAGGTACATCATCTATTCATTCATTTTCTGAACCGCTTAATCCTAATTCGGGTCACAGGCAGGCTGATGCCCATCTCAGCCAACCCAACTCTGGGCAACAAACTCTGGACAGCTAGCCGGGCCATCACAGGGCAGAAACATGCTGTCGGTTATGCAGCTTACTCTTGTCGAATGTCAGGAATGGTTCTTTTACAAGCCTCTCATGATAGACAGTGAGAGACATGGCCGGCCTTTGATAGCCCAGTTAGCTGCACTGAGGGAACAGTGACAACCTGTTGAGAGTGGGGCTTGAACCCCCAACCTTAGGATTGGTAATCCAACACTTTACCACCAGGCTACCACTGCCCTGGTACATCATCTAATTGTACCTATGTTTAATGGGTACAGAAAAGAATTTTCCTCTTCAAAATGCTTATATTTTGTTGCTTTGCAGCCTGAAACAAAACAAAAAAAATTTTTTCCAGCTGTTTATTCAGTGGCTTGTTTAAGTATTTACCACTTGGCATTATACCAATTTTGTTGCCTTAAAACCTACAAAATAAAATAGATATTTAGGGAATTTTAATTAGATTTATGCAAGCCAACAACCTTAGGATGCTGAGGTTGGAACTACCAGGCAGAAGGCCTAGAGGAAGACCAAAGAGGAGCTTTATGGATGTGGTGAAGGAGGACATGAAGGTAGTTGGCGTAAGAGAAGAAGATGCAGAGGATAAGGTGAGATGGAGGCAGATGATTTGCTGTGGCGACCCTTGAAGGGAACAGCCAAAAGGAAAAGAAGAAGATGCAAGCCAACAACTTTGCAGATACAAAATATTTATTGTAAAGCAAAGAATAAATAATGAAATGGGGAAAAAATAACCCAAAGTCACTACTTTATAAAACCACTTTTTACAGCGGCAAGTCTCTTGACTATATCTCGATCAGCTTGGTACATCTACAGGCTGAGACTTTGGCCTTCAAAGCAAAACTACTCCGAGTCTTTCAGTCTTTAAGCCATGCCACTGATTCTTAATTGGAGTGTATTGTGGGCTTTAACTAGGTTATTCCAATATATTTAAATAATTCCACCATAAACCGTTTAAGTGTTGCTTTAGCGGTATGCATAGGATCATTGTCCTTCTGAAAGGTGAATCCCATCGCAATTTCAAATCTCTGGATTCCTGAACCTGATTTTCCTCAACAATTTGTCTGGATTTAGTACTAACCAACATTTTCAAATACTGTACCTCTTGATGAAAATCATCCCCATCGCATGCTACTGTGTCTACCATGCTTCACTGTGGGGGGTGGTGTTTTTTGGTCAATAAGAGGTTTTGGCTTGTTCCCAGACATAGATTTTCTTTTATTGGCAAAAAGTTGGTCTTATGAACAGGTAAACCAGTCTATGCTGTAGAGTCCACTGGAGTTACCTTGGGTCCATCACAGCTCCATCAGGGTTACCTTGGGTTCTTGGTTACATCTCTGATTAATTCTCTCTTGGCCCAGTGTTCACAATTCTTAACTTGACCCTAATCAATCTGGCTACAAAGCAGCACATTCCACAGAGACTGCACTCTTGGCTGCTACAGAGAAGCTACATGCTGCAAGATCAGCCAAGATGTAATCAGTCCTCATCCTACTTGACCTTTCAGAAGCATTTGATACAGTCAACCACAAGATTCTCTTGTCCATCCTTAGGAATCTAGGAATTTGTGGTGCAGCATGGAGTCGTTTGCTTCCTACCTGGAAGGTCGCTCATATGAGGTTGCACAGAGGGGATCCACATCCTCTCCACAATGAATTTTCACTGTTCTCCAGGGCGCAGCTCTTGGTCCAGTTCTGTCCTCTCTTTATATTAAGTCAGTTGGGGATGTAATATCCTTATATTGGCTCCATACCATTGCTATGCAGATGGCATTCAACTTGTTTTCTCTTTTCCTCCCTCAGACACTGATGTTTCTTCCCGGATCTCTGCATGTCCGGCAAGTATCTCCTCATGGATGGCAGCTCTCCAGCTGAAACTTAAACCCAGTAAGACTGAATTGCTGTTCATCCCAGCTGACTCATCCCCAAATCAAGATCTTGCAATCTCCTTGGACAATGCTGTGATATCTCCTTCAGGCACTGTAGGTAGCGTTGGCGTAACCATGGACAATTGCCTGTCCTTCTCTTCTCATATCACTAATCTTTCTTGATCGTGTTGATTTCTACTTTATTTCAAAGCATTTTACACCTTGCACTGCACCGCATTCTCTTAGGTCCTCTAGCACTGCTAGCCTGATCTCTCAGTCTACCAAGTGACAAGGGAATAATGTGTTTCAACTATTCTGTGTTCTGGCTCCAAGGTGGTGGAATGAACTTCCTCTGGACATCTGGACAACTGAGTCACTCAGTATCTTCAAACAACAGCTGAAAACGTACCTTTTTCAGCAGTACTTAGATTAGCACTACACTGTATACAAACACCAAAAAAAAACCCCCAAAAAACAAAAACAAAACAAAACAAAGAAAAAAAAACCTCCACATGCCAACTGGCTGAGTTTGACTGATGGTAGACTTTGCAGCTACTCTTTACGAAAGTCAGCAATGGTTCTTTTACATGAATCTCTCACCATAGACAGTGAGACATGGCTAGCCTTTGATAACCCAGTTAGCTGACCTGGGGGCACAGCAGTGACAACCACTGACAGTGGGGCTTGAACCACTGCCTCACTAGAGGAAACATGGTTGTCAAATCAGAAGTCCAAATGTACGGTGTGCACCATTGTATTTTAACTCAAAAATGTGTACTGGTATGTAAGCTTAATGGCAACAATGAACTAAGGCATGCACCTCATATGCACACACCTGCAGTTCATTAAAACACACAAAAAAACCAAATCACATACACGCTACCTGTTTGTTTGGCTTCAAACAGGCAACATTATCTAAACATATGTATACCTAAATATGTATAAAGCAGGGCTATTCAATTGGTGCTTTTAGTTGTTGGCTACAGCATTCTTTTAAAAAGTAAAAAAAAAAAATAAAATAAAATATATATATATATATATATATATATATATATATATATATATATATATATATATATATATACATACACACACACACACACACACACACTGTTGGCCTCTACTTACGAAACCCCCTGGGTTCGAAAACTCCGGGTTTTCGTCCTCTGTATACAAAAACAACCCTCTCTTACGAAAAGCACCAAATGCACCTTCCAAAATTCAAACGCACCAATCAAAATTTCACACGATGCACAAAATGCTCTCCATTGGTTGTCTCCCAACATCCCGCCCCGCTGGCCTCCCACTGGCCAAGAGGCAGCTGACCTGTACCCATTTCTGTACCCATACCTTTTGTCCGCCACACGCGTAAGGAGAGTTGAACAGGACTGTTGGCTTGTTTTGAGATCATTGCAGCATTATATTTCGTTTCGCCATATATTTCGCCAAAACCCCTCTACAATCAGGATGATATTGAAGCAGAAGGAGACCTTAAAGTGGAAATATATGGGAAGAAATTATTTCGGCACGATATTGAAGCAGATGGAGCATGAGCAGAGTGCTCCATGTAATAAGACCTCCGATCTCACAAGGAAGCAAGTTAATATTGAATCAGGACCTCTGATCTTTCAAACAGGTACTGTAATTCTGCTTTAAATACTACTTCCTGTCCATTTAAACATTTAAATAGAATTGTTCCGTCAGCTGCGCGTTGCGTGTGGGCGGAGCCCGCATTCGGCAAAACACACCATAGAGACAGAGTTTTGTGTGAGTGTGTGTGTGAGAGAGAGAGTGTGTTGTGTGTGTGTGTGCATTAATAACAATGTTTAATAATGGTTTATTTAATAAATATTTTAATAAAATGGTTTAATATATTAATAAAATGTTTAAATGGTTTAATGAATAATTTTCTTTAACTTTTAACACATATTTCATGCATATTTCATACAAAATTGGTGTACTTTTTTCATTTTTAAAGGGTTTATGGGGTAGTCTTGGAACGAATCAGGCGTTTTACATGTAAAATGCGCCTCTACTTACAAAACTTCTGCGTTACAAAAAAGGCGCTGGAACAGATTAATTTCATAAGTAGGGGGCCAACTGTGTATATAGTATGATTAATAAAAAGATAAAGTGAAATTTTTTGGATGGTTCTGTCTCACAAATGTTTTCTCACCACATTTTCCCCATCTCACTATATGTTATAGGGGACCAATCACCTTTTGAGGTTTCCACTCTCCTCTTCTCATTTGGAATTGTCTTCATGACCCAGCCCTCATTCTAAAAAAATCGAAATTATTAATTGTATAGATCTTGGCCTAAAACCCACAATAATGGTTACAGTCACCACCTGTTTCCCTGTTTAACCTGTGAGGAATTTTCCTCCAATGTCACAGAAGTGACACAGAGTGTCAAAACAAAAATTAAATCCTATTGAATTATTTGTGTCCCTAAAAAAATTCCACTGATGACATACCAAGATGTCTTGTTCCAACCTCTACTGAATTAATAAATAAAAGATCAAATAAAATATGGAAATTTGTACATGATGTGATCTTATTTAAGAAGTTATTCATTAAATTGTTATAAAAAGCACAGGTTGGACTGAATTCACACATTTATGTTTTATTATTCATTCTTTCATTTTTTTAATTTATTCTTTCTATTTAAATATTTTACATTTATTTTTATTGCTTGTACTTTAAAATATTTTAATATTTTATAGATAGTTATTTATTTATAATTGTGTAATATTCAAATAATAACTGTGAGCAAGTGGAAGAACTTTAGAAGAAAAAAAAGACCAGAATAAATATAGCACAAAGAATAATTACAGGAGAGTTTGATACTTAAATAGATCTCAAACTGGATAAGTTTGCAGAAAACCCTCTTTTAGCTTGACAGCACTGAGAGGAAAGCAGAAGGTTCTCCTCCCCCGTTCCCAGTCATTGTGAATTTAGATATAATCTAGTCTGATGCCTGCTGCCACGGCACTGATGCCCCCATGGGCTGCCATAAAGAAGAGTTTTGAGTCAGGTCCTTCCAATGGCAAGGGACCAGGTGCAGGGGATGACAGCCAACAGGGGCCTAATCAGCAAGAGAAAATAAAGCAGTACCTGAGGTCAGGAGGGAAATAGATTATGCTGCTAACATTAGAATGTAATAATGTGTGCCAGTCACTTGAGAATCCAAGTGCCGCAATAATGACCGTAAAAAAAAAGCAGGGAAATGGTGTGCGCTCACACACACACACACACACACACACACACACACACACACACACACACACACCTCTACACTAGGAAGCAAATTTCATTATCATGCCTATTAGTAGGTCTAATTAATTCTATTCCTACACCTAACGCTATCCACAGTCGCAACATTAACTCTTATAGCTACACATTTTGTAATAAAACAATTTTCCTATCTAACAAGACACGTCGTGGATATTTGGGCAAACAGATGTTGATAAAAGTATATATGTATCTGCTTGTCCTTCTAAAAAAATTAGCATATTGTGATAAAGTTCATTATTTTCTGTAATGTACTGATAAAAATGAAACTTTCATATATATTTTAGATTCAGTGCACACCAACTGAAATATTTCAGGTCTTTTATTGTTTTAATACTGATGATTTTGGCATAGAGCTCATGAAAACCCAAAATTCCTATCTCAAAAAATTAGCATATTTCATCCGACCAATAAAAAAAAAGTGTTTATAATACAAAAAAAGTCAACCTTCAAATAATTATGTTCAGTTATGCACTCAATACTTGGTCGGGAATCCTTTTGCAGAAATGACTGCTTCAATGCGGCGTGGCATGGAGACAATCAGCCTGTGGCACTGCTGAGGTGTTACGGAGGCCCAGGATGCTTCGATAGCGGCCTTAAGCTCATCCACAGTGTTGGGTCTGGTGTCTCTCAACTTTCTCTTCACAATATCCCACAGATTCTCTATGGGGTTCAGGTCAGGAGAGTTGTCAGGCCAATTGAGCACAGTAATACCATGGTCAGTAAACCATTTAGCAGTGGTGTTGGCACTGTGAGCAGGTGCCAGGTCATGCTGAAAAATGAAACCTTCATCTCCATAAAGTTTTTCAGCAGATGGAAGCATGAAGTGCTCCAAAATCTCCTGATAGCTAGCTGCATTGACCCTGCCCTTGATAAAACACAGTGGACCAACACCAGCAGCTGACCTGGCACCCCAGACCATCACTGACTGTGGGTACTTGACACTGGACTTCAGGCAGTTTGGCATTTCCTTCTCCCCAGTCTTCCTCCAGACTCTGGTACCTTGATTTCTGAATGACATGCAAAATTTGCTTTTATCCGAAAAAAGTACTTTGGACCACTGAACAACAGTCCAGTGCTGCTTCTCTGTAACCCAGGTCAGGCGTTTCTGCCGCTGTTTCTGGTTCAAAAGTGGCTTGACCTGGGGAATGTGGCACCTGTAGCCCATTTCCTGCACATGCTTGTGCATGGTGGCTCTGGATGTTTCTACTCCAGACTCAATCCACTGCTTCCACAGGTCCCCCAAGGTCTGGAATCGGCCCTTCTTTCACTTTTTCCTATCCACAGACGTCCCACTGAGGTGGCTTGATACAGCACTCTGGGAACAGCCTATTCGCTCAGAGATTTCTTTCTGTGTCTTACCCTCTTGCTTGAAGGTGTCAATGATGGCCTTCTGGACAGCAGTCAGGTCGGCAGTCTTACCCACGATTGCGGTTTTGAGTAATGAACCAGGCTGGGAGTTTTTAAAAGCCTCAGGAATCTTTTGCACGTGTTTAGAGTTAATTGGTTGATTCAGATGATTAGGTTAATAGCTCGTTTAGAGTACCTTTTCATGATATGCTAATTTTTTGAGATAGGAATTTTGGGTTTGCCAAAATCATCACTATTAAAACAATAAAAAGACCTGAAATATTTCAGTTGGTGTGCAATGAATCTAAAATATATGAAAGTTTAATTTTTATCAGTACATTACAGAAAATAATGAACTTTATCACAATATGCTAATTTAATTTTTTGAGAAGGACGAGCATATAAAAAAAATGCAGCCATGAGGGAGGGGCACAAGCCAGTGTCTCTCCCTCATGCCAGTTCCAAGCCAGGATAAATGCAGAGGGTTGCGTCAGGAAGGGCATCCGGCGTAAAACAAATGCCAAATAAAACATGCAAGTCATATAAAAAAAAATTCATATCGGATCGGTCCGGGCCTGGGTTAACAACGACCGCCATCAGTGCTGTTAACCAACAGGGTGCTGGTGGAAATTGGACTACTGTTGGTCGAAGACGTCGAAGGCGGGAGGCGTGTCCGTAGGCGGAGAGAGAAGAGGAAAGGCAGGAGTCTCGGACTGAAAGTAGGGACTTTGAATGTTGGAACGATGACAGGAAAAGGTAGAGATCTGGCTGACATGATGCAGAGGAGGATGGTGGACATACTGTGTGTTCAGGAGACCAGGTGGAAAGGTAGCAAGGCTAGAAGCTTAGGAGCAGGGTTTTAGCTGTTTTTTCATGGTGTGGATGGGAAGAGAAATGGAGTCGGAGTCATCTTGAAGGAGGAGTTTGTCAGAAATGTTCTAGAAGTGAAAAGATTGTCAGACAGAGTGATGAGTCTCAAGTTAGAAATTGAAGGCATGATGTTCAATGTTGTTGGTGCTTATGCCCCACAGGCAGGATGTGAGCTAAAAGAGAAGGAGAGATTCTGGAGTGAGTTAGATGAAGTGATGCAGAGTACCCTCAAAGATGAAAGAGTAGTCATTGGGGCAGACTTCAATGGACATGTTGGTGTAGGAAACAGAGGGGACGAGGAAGTGATGGGCAGGTTTGGTATTCAGAACAGTAACGCAGAAAGACAGATGTTGGTAAATTTTGCAAAAAGGATGGAAATGGCTGTGGTAAATACTTTCTTCCAGAAGAGAGAGGAGCACAGAGTGACTTATAAAAGCGGAGGTAGGAGCACACCGGTAGACTACATCTTGTATAGGCGATGTAATTTGAAGGAATTCAGTGACTACAAAGTAGTAGCGGGTGCAAGTGTTGCCAAACAGCATAGGATGGTGGTGTGCAGGATGATGTTGATGGTGAGGAAGGTGAAGAAGGCAAAGGCAGAGCAGAAGACAAAATGGTGGAAGTTGAAAAAGGAAGAGTGTCAGGTTGTCTTCAAGGAGGAGTTGAAACAGGCTTTGGGTGGTCAGGAAGTGCTTCCAGATGAATGGACAACTACAGCTAATGTGATCAGGGAGACAGGTAGGAGAATACTTGGTGTGTCATCTGGAAGGAGAGGAGATAAGGAGACTTGGTGGTGGAATGAGGAAGTGCAGGAGGTGTGTACAAAGGAAGAGGTTAGCTTAGAAGAAGTGGGACATAGAGAGGACCGAAGAGAGTAAACAGGAGTACACGGAGACACAGCGTAAGGCGAAGGTAGCGGTGTCAAAGGCCAAACAGAGGGCGTGTGATGACTTGTATGCTTGGTTGGAAAGTAAAGAAGGGAGAAAATGATTTATACAGGTTGGCACAGCAGAGAAATAGAGATGGGAAGGATGTGCAGCAAATTAGATTGATAAAGGACAGAGAGGGCAATGGATTGACTGATGACAGAAGTGTGCTGGGAAGATGAAAAAAGTTCTTTGAAGAGCTGATGAATGAGGAAAATTAGAGAAAAATGAGTAGAAGAGGTGACTGTCGAGGACCAGGAAGTAGCAAAGATTAGTAAGGGTGAAGTGAGGAGGGCATTGAAGAGGATGAATAATGGAAAGGCAGTTGGCCCTGATGCGATACCGGTGGAGGTATGGAAGTGTCTTGGAGAGGTAGCAGTAGATTTCCTGACAAGAATATTCAACAGGGTCTTCGAGAGTTAGAGGATGCCAGAGGAATGGAGGAGAAGTGTGCTGGTGCCCATTTTTAAGAATAAATGAGACGTGCAGAATTGTGGCGACTACAGAGGGATAAAGTTGATGAGCCATAAGACAGTGGTGAGGTGTGCTGTCGGTGTGACAGAAGAGTTCAAGGTGGAGGTAGGACTGCATCAAGGGTCAGCTCTGAGCCCCTTCTTGTTTGCTATGGTGATGGACAGGCTGACAGAAGAAGCGTGTGCAGGCTGGTTGGAATGGTTGGAGAAAAGTGTCCGGTGTGATGTGTGATAGGAAGGTATCAGCAAAAATGAAAGGAAAAGTGTACAAGACGGTGTTGAGGCCAGCGATGTTGTATGGTTTAGAAACAGTGGCCTTGGAGAAAAGACAGGAGGCAGAGCTGGAGGTAGCAGAGATGAAAATGTTGAGGTTCTCTTTGGGAGTAACGAGGATGCATGGGATCAGAGTACATCAGAGGGACAGCCCATGTAAGATGTCTTGGAGACAAAGTCAGAGAGGCTAGATTGAGATGGTTTGGACATGTACAGAGGAGGGATAGTGAGTATATTGGTAGTAGGATGCTGAGGTTGGAACTACCAGGCAGAAGGCCTAGAGGAAGACCAAAGAGATGATTCATGGACATGGTGAAGGAGGACATGAAGGCAGTTGGTGTAAGAGAAAAAGATGCAGGGGATTGGGTGAGATGGAGGCAGATGATTCGCTGTGGCGACCCCTGAAGGGAAAAGCCGAAAGGAAAAGAAGAAGAAGATATATATGTATGTTAACGAAATCATTTTGTCTTCCAAAAATTTGACTTTAAAAACAACTTCTGAATCCTGCCCTCAGTAAAAATACCCCAGGGACAAACAGCTCAGTGTTGCCTATTAGCTTAAATTTTATTAGTCACTCCTTACATCAAGCCTGTCAGTACCTCAGCAGAGTGAGACAATACAAAATGAATTCTCATTATTTAATGATGAGTTTTGACAGATGTTTTATTAATGCCTTATTTAAAAATTACCAGCCTTCAACTAAAGAAAATGTCTGATCAATCTTTTAATTTTATAATCCTGCATTTACATAAATATTGCTAATTATCCCATATGCCCCATCAATGCTTATTTTTCTCCTAAATCTAAATCTTATTTTCAGATCATGTTAAACTCTTCTTCAAATATGTCTGAAATGCACTGACTGAAATTGGGTCTCAAATCAGCAGCTGTGGGGTCCAATCCCAGTCTAAAGTTCAAGTCAAGTCCTGTATAGGGTGGTGGACTGAATGCTTAATGCTTGGGCTGAATGCTTACCTGGAGGAATCATGAAAACTTCACACAGAAACAGCCTGGCAGAGGATAGGACTTGAATTCAGAACCTTCTTACTGTGAAGCAGATATTATAACCACTACACCATGTTAAAATAAATAAGTGTTGGCAGAGTTTTACAATTCAGTCTTAATGTCAGATTGTGTGACTTCAAGAGAAAGTGCTCTGTCCTTGCATGCCAATTCCAATACAGGGATCCCTCGCAACTTCGTACTTCAATTCATGCGGCTTCAGTGCATCATTTTTTTTTTTTAAATATTCATCTAATTCTAAAATAAGGAAATTAAGGAAGAATAGGTTAAAAAGTTACGGAAAATGCCACAAAAACAAGGCCAATCAACCCAAAACCCCCCATCAAAACTACTTACATTTTTATGTGCGGTGCGCATATGAGTGTGTGCGTGTGCGCACGTCTGTATGTGTGTATATTTATATTTTTTTATATCTTATGCAATATTTTTGAATGTTTGTTATTATAAGCATTTATAGTGTTGAATATGTATTTATTGATATTATATACACATAAACATGCACGTATACGTCAGTCGGGGGGGGGGTCGGGTCGGGTCGATCCTACTTTGTGGAATTCGGCGGTCGCGGGGGAGGTCTCGGTTCCAATTAACCGCGGAAAGTCGCGGATCCCTGTATATCATTACTGGTTCAACAAAATTTTACATAGCCAAAATTACATTTTAGAAAAATGGATTGAAGGAATATTATTACCTCAAGTTCTTCTTCTTCTTCTTCTTCTTCTTCTTTTACTTTCGGCTGCTCCCTTCAGGGGTCGCCACAGCAAATCATCCGCCTCCATCTCACCCTGTCCTCTGCATCTTCTTTTCTGACTCCAACGACCTTCATGTCTTCCTTCACCACATCCATAAATCTCTTCTTTGGTCTTCCTCGAGGCCTTCTGCCTGGTAGTTCCAACCTCAGCATCCTACTGCCAATATACTCACTATCCCTCCTCTGTACATGTCCAAACCATCTCAATCTAGCCTCTCTGACTTTGTTTCCAAAACATCTTACGTGGGCTGTCCCTCTGATATACTCATTTCTGATCCTATCCATCCTCGTTACTCCCAGAGAGAACCTCAACATTTTCATCTCTGCTACCTCCAGCTCTGCCTCCTGCCTTTTCCTCAGCGCCACCGTTTCTAAGCCATACAACATCGCTGGCCTCAACACCGTCTTGTACACTTTTCCCTTCATTCTTGCTGACACTCTCCTATCGCACATCACACCGGACACTTTTCTCCAACCATTCCAGCCTGCCTGCACACGCTTCTTCACCTCTTTTCCACACTCTCCATTGCTCTGGATTGTTGAGCCTAAGTACTTAAAATCCTCCACCTTCGTTATCTCTGCTCCCTGTAACATCACCGTTCCTCCTGGGTCCTTCTCATTCACACACATGTATTCTGATTTTCTGAGGCTAACCTTCATTCCTCTCCTTTCCAGGGCATACCTCCACCTCTCTAGACTTTCCTGCACTTGTTCTCTGCTCTCACTACAGATCACAATGTCATCTGCAAACATCATAGTCCATGGAGATTCATGTCTCACCTCGTCTGTCAGCCTGTCCATCACCATAGCAAACAAAAAGGGGCTCAGAGCTGACCCTTGATGCAGTCCCACCTCCACCTTGAACTCTTCTGTCACCCGACAGCACACCTCACCACTGTCTTACATCTCTCATACATGTCCTGCACCACTCTAACATACTTCTCTGCCACTCCAGACTTCCTCATGCAATACCACAGTTCTTCTCTTGGCACCCTGTCATATGCTTTTTCCAGATCCACAAAGGCACAATGTAGCTCCCTCTGACCTTCTCTGTACTTCTCTATTAACATCCTCAAAGCAAACATTGCATCTGTGGTGCTCTTTCTTGGCAAGAAACCAAACTGTTGTTCACAAATGCTGACCTCTGCCCTTAGTCTAGCTTCCACTATTCTTTCCCATAACTTCATCGTATGGCTCATCAACTTTATCCCTCTGTAGTTGCCACAACTCTGCACGTCTCCCTTGTTCTTAAAAATGGGCACCAGCACACTTCTCCTCCACTCCTCCGGCATCTGCTCACTCTCTAGGACCTTGTTGAATGTTCTTGTCAGAAAATCTACTGCTACCTCACCTAGACACTTCCATACCTCCACCGGTTTGTCATCAGGACCAACAGCCTTTCCATTCTTCATCCTCTTCAATGCCCTTCTCACTTCACCCTTACTGATCTTTGCTACATCCTGCTCCTCAATGGTCACCTCTTCTACTCTTTTTTCTCTCTCTCATTTTCCTCATTCATCAGCTCTTCAAAGTACTCTTTCCATCTTCAAGTTAACATCTGGGAATGTTGACAAATACTTATTTTATGAAAATTGCTGAAATAGCTCCTAAAACTACCAAAGCTCAAAAATAACCATAACCACTTAGTAGTAGATTGGTAAAACATTAATGTCTTAACATATTTTAAAGAGAATGCCATAACTATAGTATTCGAGTTAAAGCATACTCTATAGGCAAGGGTAAAAGTACAATGCATGGATGATGCAGAGCGAGTAGGAGAGAAGCATACAAACGAAACATGTCTCATGT
Source organism: Plotosus lineatus (assembly GCA_024760905.1). NCBI lineage: Eukaryota > Metazoa > Chordata > Actinopteri > Siluriformes > Plotosidae > Plotosus > Plotosus lineatus. The sequence goes on from CM045728.1 coordinate 43,434,576, forward strand.
TGCAAAGCCAACTGGGGCTTACATTAATCACTTATTTGAATACCCCAGTTCATTCAATCTCACTCAATCAGTCACCAAGTAATGTAGTAGCAGCACAATGCAGAAAACAGTTAAAGATTCTGAACAATCTTCTGCTTTCCACAGTCGTAACGGACTGTAGCTATAGATTCATTTTCTTGGCTGAGAGGTGTGGAACCCAGTGCAGTCTTCTGCTGTTGTAAATCTTTCTGTTTCAAACTTCAATGTGTTGAGTTCTGTGAAGCTTTTCTTTTCACCACAATTGTAAAGAGTAATTATTTGAGTTACCATTGCCTTCCTTTCAGCTTGAGCAATGCTAGACATTTTCCTCTGGCCTCTTTCATAAAACAAACATTCCTTCCTACAGAACTAATGCTCACGGTATTTTTCTTCTTCTTTTCTCCATCAATTTTGCATAAAGATCCCATGAGTTCAGTACTTTCTATAATATGCAAATCAACAAGTTGCTGGCGGCTCAGATTGTTCTGACTCTGGTATATATAAACCATGTTACACAATAAAACAAAGCATGTTACTTATATCTAACATGAATTGGACTGCACTTATAAACAGGATCAGGTGTTTCTGGGACCAATAATCAAGTTCAAGACAATAAAGCTAAATATATTGGACAATATCCTTTCAAATGATTTTGTAGTGTATTCTAACAACTATGCATTTCTTCCTAACATAGCATTTGTTTCTGTATTTTGTTAAAATGGTTTAAAACTCTGAAGCTGTCTGATTATATCACCGACCACCAATATGCTCTTAACAATTGTGCAAAACAATACAGTCATGTAGAACAGCAAATAATAAGAGGTAAACATGATAGACTCATCATATAAAGGCTGGCGCTCCAATGACAATGCCTAATGTGTGTTTATTGTTATTATTATTATTATGATCTGGATCACTGATCCTAAGGTTGGGGGTTCAAGCCCAAGCCCCACTCTCCACAGGGTGGCAGTGTCGCCCCCCCCAGCTAACTGGGTTATCAAAGGCTGGCCATGTCTGTCACTATCTATGGTGTGAGACTGTAAAAGAACCATTGCTGACTTTCATCATGAGTAGCTGCATAGCCGTCAGCGTGTTTCTGCCCTGCGATGGCCTGGTGAGTGTTTCAGGGTGTACTCTGCCCTTGACTGGAGTTGGCTGGGATGAGTGCCAGCCTTCCCGCGACACTAATTAGGATTAAGCGGTTACAGAAAATGAACGGAAAATGATGATGATGACGACGATGACGATTATTTTGATCAAATGCTTTGTATGTGCTCTGGTTTAAATAAACATTATGCCAAACTGTAAAATCTGACATTTGATAATTGTAAAAACAGCACAAACAAACATACAAAAAAAAAAAAAAGTATTTTGAACAGCTTTTGTCAGAAGTAAACATATATATTCTTCATCATTTATATTGTGTGTGCTAAACATATAAACCATAGTAAAAATAATAAAACCATTCAGAGGTAAGGTTTTTTTTTCTTGATTTTACCTCAGAACCTGCATTTTTGATGGCACCCCACAAGTTTTCTATTGGATTAAGGTCCAAGGATTGGGCCCGTCGCTCCATAACGTCAATCTTGCTGGTCTGGAACCAAGATGTTGATCGTTTACCGGTGTGTTTGGGGTCATTGTCTTGTTGGAACACCCATTTCAGGGGCATTTGTTCTTCAGCCTAACCTCAAGTATTTTGTTTTCAAACTCATCCATGATCACTTGTATGTGATAAATATGCCCAACACCTCACTATGGAGAAACATTCCCATGTCATGATGCTTGTGCCACCACGCTTCACTGTCTTCACAGTGTACTGTGGCTTGAATTCAGTGTTTGGGGATGAGACCTATAAAGATCTGCCATTTTTCTTTAGGTCAGTCTATGTGTTCTTTGGCAAATTGTAACCTCTTCAGCACGTCTTTTATTCAACAGTGGGAATTTGTGGGAGTTTCTTGCCGATAGCTTCATTTCACACAGGCGTCTCCTAATTGTAATGAAAACTTACAGGTAGCTTTAGATCTTCTTTGATCTTCCTGGAGCTGATTGCTGGCTGAGTCCTTGCCATTTTGACTCTTCTTCGATCCATTTGAATGGTTGTCTTTCACTTTCTTCCACTTCTTTCAGGTTTTGGTTGCCATTTCATTTTAGCTGAGCAGCCCCTCATTTTCTGCACTTCTTTATGTTTTCCTGTGCCCAATAAAGTTTTTCATCAAGGTATGCTCCTCTTCTGAACAATGTCTGGAACAACCCATTTTCCTCAGAATTTCAGAAAGAAACACGCTATAACCAGCACGTACAATATTTGCTTAAGGACAATAACTGGCACCTGTTTTTCAAAGAATGACGTCACTAACTGAACACCACACTGCTATTATCTTGAACATGCCCCTTTCAATTAGTGATTCGATTACACAGCATCAGCAGCACGCAGGTCATGGCTGTTGGGTCTGTTAGATTTGTATTACTCTACTACACTTGCTCGTTAATTATTTGCCATGGAGAAATATCGCTCCTACCAAAAATAGTCATTTATCAGATTAGTGATGTCTGACTGCTATCACCTCATTGTGCGGGCCATAAGACGCATTGGATTATAAGGAGCAGTATCTACGAACGGGCTTTGAACAGTCTCTGCACCAGATTATAAGGGATATTTAAGCAAAACAAAAGTTATATAAGTCAAGTGATTCACAATAACTCCCAACATTGTTCAGTTGTAACAATAGAAAACAATAAACTTACTTTTTCTGTTCATTACTTTTACATAAATCCATCAAATTCTTCAACTTCAGTGTGTGAGTTTAACAGTTTTGAGTTGGACATAAAGCCCAGATCCCTCTATTATTATTATTATTATCTATATTCCCCCTCACGTGCATGGAGTCGCAGATCAAAAGAGACGGAGATTAGGTGGAAAACGTCTTCCGGGTCATTACCTAAATTTCTCTTAGCCACGCCCTCTTAAAGCGACAGCGTCATCACAGTAACAAACATGGCGACGCTCATTCGCAGCGTGAGTATTGTGCTCATTACTCTTCTTTCTTCTTTTACTTTCGGCTGCTCCCTTCAGGGGTCGCCACAGCAAATCATCCGCCTCCACCTCACCCTGTCCTCCGCATCTTCTTTTCTGACTCCAACGACCTTCATGTCTTCCTTCACCACATCCATAAATCTCTTCTTTGGTCTTCCTCGAGGCCTTCTGCCTGGTAGTTCCAACCTCAGCATCCTACTGCCAATATACTCACTATCCCTCCTCTGTACATGTCCAAACCATCTCAATCTAGCCTCTCTGACTTTGTCTCCAAAACATCTTACGTGGGCTGTCCCTCTGATGTACTCATTTCTGATCCTATCCATCCTCGTTACTCCCAGAGAGAACCTCAACATTTTCATCTCCGCTACCTCCAGCTCTGCCTCCTGCCTTTTCCTCAGAGCCACTGTTTGTAATCCATACAACATCGCTGGCGTCACCACCGTCTTGTACACTTTTCCCTTCATTCTTGCTGACACTCTCCTATCGCACATCACACCGGACACTTTTCTCCAACCATTCCAGCCTGCCTGCACACGCTTCTTCACCTCTTATTGTGCTCATTACTCTTCGGAGGTCATGGCTCTTAAGGAGCTGTATCAGTGTGACTGTAAATTCAAGAAGGTAAATCCGAAGTCTCAGGGGTAGACCCGTAGCAGTACGTTATCCCAATGATGAACGTGAGACTCTCATTAAACCCGTTGAGCAGCCTGAGACGCAGAAACGGTCTCAAAATAAAACAGGCGGTCGGTAGAAATGAAGATGAAAAAAGTCTTCCGGTCTCGTGACGTAAACTTCTCTCAGCCACTCACATATTACTCAGCGAGTCACCTGACTACGATAGCAGTAATGCTGGTATTTGGACTTAAAGCCCAGATCCTTCTAACTTACAACTTGTTGACACCAGTATCTAGCGGTTGGAGTTCTTTGGTTAATCCACCTGATATTAAGCTCTGAATTAATTTGCTTCACTTGGGTTTTGATGGCATTAGTGAGATGGAGGCGCACAGGCTCACCCACACAAGGCGCACCATCAATTTTTTATTTATTTTTTTATTTTTTAAGATTGAAGGCTTTTAAGTGCTTCTTATGGTACAAAATATACGGTATTTTGAACACAATGGTAGTAGTAGTAGTAGAAGTATTTGTAATAATAGCAATAATAATCATTATTTTAAACAAATGCCAAGCGGGGCAGTGGTGGGCTAGTGGTATAGGGTGCTGGATTGCTGATCCAAAGGTTGGGGGTTCAAGTCCCACTCTCCACAAGGTTGTCACTGTCCCCCCCAGTGCAGCTAACTGGGTTATCAAAGGCGGGTCATGTCTGTCACTGTCTATGGTGAGAGGCATGTAAAAGAACCATTGCTGACTTTCGTAAAGAGTAGCTGCAAAGTCGTCAGTGTGTTTCTGTCCCTTGCTAAAAAGGGTTGTGACAGGAAGGGCATCCGACGTAAAAACCTCTGCCAAATCAAACGTGCGAAACAGATGATTCACTGTGGCGACTCCCGAGTAAAAGGGAAAAAGCCGAAAGGAAGATGGATTTTAAACAAATGCCAAATCCAATAAAACTGAAATTTAAAGACTAGGCTTTTTGACAGAAAAATACAGAAAACATTTTCATGATATCACTCTGATAACACACCTGTCGAATGGCACTGAGAGTATACAGTATGAAATAAGTGAAGTTCTTGATGTGTCGGTGCAATAATCATGTGTAGTCCTCACCACAACGAGAGTAAAATTATGTCTTCCATCAGGACCTGTGCAGTGCAGCCTGATGACTATAACCACTGTTTCACATCTTGAGGCAAGTCGAGCCTGACATTTAATCTTGTCTGAATTTGGTAGGGGGAGAAGGGCTGAAGTTCCAGGCAAGGATAAGCTTGAAATTGGAGACAGCCTCTCAACCCAGATGAAATTTTTTTTTCTCATGATGTTCTCAGCAAACTTCACTAATTCCTTCCCAAGCAAAAACTCCGCCGATGTTGAATTACAAAAGTGCTACAACATGACAAACCTCATGCTTGACAAGTTTTCAAATGTGCGATTATATGCACACCATGTTGGCACAAAGATTCCACATGATCCGTTGCCTTGTTTTTGATATTCTTTAAACATGTATGTGGAGACATTTATTTTTAATATTTCTGATTTGTCAATAATTGAATTCAACTTGGCACAGGGAGTTACACATTCTAAAAAGAAAAAATGAAATGTATAAAATATGAAATTACACATTTGGTCCAAAAAAAAAAAAAAAAAAAAAAAAAAACATGCATGTAAAGTGTTCAGATTTATTTCTATTATAGGTAAAATACATTGGTCTTCAATAAAAGCAGAGGCATAGGAACGTTTCCTGTTGCAGTAATAAGAACAGAGTTCTGCTTTCAGGATCTGTCCATCCTCTTTATTTACACTGTGCAATAACAAAACCCTCAGCGGTTGAAGCAAACAAAGCAAACGTGTCATTCATTCTCTTTCCTTTGTAATCCTAATGGCGAGTCAAGGAAATTGTTCCGACTAAAGGTAGATGGCCTGTCTCATTCACTCAGAGATGTTACTGAAATGATAAACACCATTTCAATAAAAAGCCATCGCTTCACACATCTTTATGCAACCATTTCCTACTATCATGTATGTTGCATATTATACATCAGTTGGTTATAAAACATGGCGTTGCATTTGGTGTAACATGGAACAACATACTGTGGTATGTTTTACTGGAGCAATTGGCTTGAGAAATTAATTCAAGTGTTCATAGGAAAATGATTTCAGACCAGCACCAAAAGTCATTTGGATGAGGAAAGATGTCCTTGAGTTAGGAAACATATCAAACTGTTAAGTGTGACGGTGGAACAGTGGAGACAGAAATTTGTTTCGACACAGGCGAACAAGCCACACACGCCTCATTCAAACTCCGGATTAACCAAAGCAGCTGCTTTTTATATTTTGAGCTTTAGGATTTGGACACACTTTTATTTTGGCGCAATCCAATTCATCAAAAAAAAAAAAAAAAAAAAAAAAAAAATGCTCCTTTGGATTAAATTAAATCTCAAATCTGCACTCCAACCAGTCCTGATTTTTTTTTTCTTTTTTTCTTTTTTTTTTTTTTTTGTGCAATGTATTGCTGAACATGCACACACACTTACATAGAGGACTGTAACAAAGTGGCGAAGAACTATAAAACCAGGGATCTGCAGATCCTAAAGTATAGCTTAACACAGTAAGGGAATATTAAAAATGTCTAAATAGAAATATAAATCTACAATATTCTATATTTATATATATGTATGACACATACAGACACCAAAATTCTTTTGTTTTGTTGGGTTTTTTTTTTTGAAAAAGTTGCAAACGAAACAATAATGGTAGCGTCTCTCTTCTCCATGTTGCATTCCCCCCACACCCCCCCCTGTAGAACATACCATATTAAATAAGGCACAAATGTACACAAACAGAATTTGGCTAGTTATTGTTCTTATATTTACATCAAACAGCTACAAGGTTATTAATGATAAAACACATTTGAACATGAAAACAGGAGAAGTTCAGATCTGGGGTTAAGTTTGCTTTCTGGCATCAGGAGACAGTTTTCACAGTTTAAGCCTAGACTTGGAGAAAGAAATTTACACTGATAATAATCTGCACTATGGCTTAAACTGCATCATAGAAACTGGAACATGGGCTTCAGTTCATGTTAGAAGAGCGAAAATCTTAATGAATCTTAAATGCTTTGGATAAACTCATGAGCCTAATGAACATCCGATTACATTCCAATTGCAAACATCTGTAATAACTCTAAATTAAGGACCAATTAATCCAATTATTAAAAAGGCCTATGAAGAGAATTAATAATGTAGAATTTTTTTTTTTTTTTTGCCTTTGTCAGGTGGGCAGTGCTGTTGGAAAAGTAATGGGGACACAGCCGAATATGTTATTGCTCATGTGTTCTACCAGCAGATATAATTTGGAGGGTAAAGTCAAAGTGAAAGGGCATTCATTTACCTGTCAAAATAAGGCAAAGAGCTACTTTTAGAGGTGATCATCCATTTTATCAGAATACATATACTGTTTGGTATATGCATACATATATTGTGTAAATATAAACACATATATATACACACATGCATATATATACACGTTTAGAATTGGGATTGATACAGTTCATCAAGTCTACATCAACAAAATAGTTCAATGTGGGAGAGATCAGAATCGTTATCAGGATAAGGCTCGAGTCTAGGTTAGTCTCAACCTTAACATTAGTAATACCATAACCAAGAATTCAGGAGAACACTGAAAAGCAACACTCAACACAGTGGCAGCCTAGAACAAGATGGGCACTGTTCCATTCTCTTCTACTTTCTCACCTTCTATAAGCAAATAGCTGAGCAATACCAATATGGTACAAATATTCATGAGGCACAAAGAAAGAAAAAAAGTCAAGTTCAGATGTGAAGTTGACAACAATGGCAGCCAGTATCAGTTCCACTCTAGTTTTTTTTTTTTTTTTTTCTCCTCTCTTGAATTAATTTCTTAGTGGTGCTGCAGCATTAATTCAAAAAGCTGCCCATAGACAGAACTAAGCAACCTAGAACAGAGTCCAGTCTTGTTCTCTGACCAAGTGTAGATATGTTAGTCTACACACACACACTGAAGTGCATGTAACGGAGTCCATGGGAGCTCAGTAATTGAACTTCCCAGCCTGATTTACAGGTGAGGTGGCGGGGATAAAAAGTGGTTTGGGAGGGACATCAGGTTTCAGTGAGGCAGTGCGACGGACCACAGCACCACGCTGAAGCTCAGGCTGCTCACTGTAGCTGTGCTGGCGTGTCAGGTAGCTGTTGGGTAAAAGCGGGTGACGTGCATCGCAGCCGCCGGTGGAATTTACACGGGCGAGAAGTGGAGGATGGTGCGAGCGACGGCTAAAGCTTGGTTCTCGGCATACAGCCCCCCCGGCTGACATGAGAGAGTGACGTTGGGAGGCATGGCGTGAAACCCTCTCCAGTGTGGACTGGTGTTGAGAGGGCATCTCTGGTGGCACATCCATGCGACGTGTCAGGCTGTCTCTGGGTAGTGTAGAGGAACTGTAGTATGGAGCCGACTCTGTTTCAGGGATTTGTGGCTGCACACGATTTGCAAATGCCATCTGGCCCGAGTTGGCTGACATGGATGAGGTAAGCACGGTTGGGCTCTTCCCAGTTGCAACATTAATCTCATGGATGTGTTTGAGTAGCTCATCAAGAGAGGTCACGTCCACAATCTTGTGAGGGTAGCAATGCTGTGGCTGACTTGAGATACGCTCTGCATTATGTATCTTCCGCTCTTCCATATGCACAGAGACACCCAGAGCTTGTCGGCTAGCCAGACCATGGGTGAAGGGAAAGACCTGCTGAGGAATTCCAGAGCCGGGCCTAGACCCAGCCATATTGTGAGACTTGGGCTCCTTGGCATTGTTACAGTTTTGATTCTTCTCCCACTGGTTCTTGAAGGCCTTCATGCTCTTGATTGGCAGTTCAGGTGTTGAATCTGGGGTGGGAAGGCCAGAAAGCTCTGAAGAATGGTGGTGATGAGGATGCATCAGCTCTGCCATGACACCATGGTGGCCATGTCTTCTTCCTGAATGATCCTTCCCATTTTGAAAAAAAGAGTTATAGAGCTTTGGAGAAGATACTTCCAGTTTTTCATCCTTGCCCTGATTTTCCAGAAGACCATTCAGCTTGGCCAGACTACGAAGAGATAGAGCATGAGGAATGGGTGCCTCTGGGTCCTTGGCCAGCCTCTTAGTCTTGTTAGCATTGTAGTTGCAGTAACAGGAGACAAGGAATCCAGAGAGGAAGGCACCCAAGACAAATGCCACAAGCACGCATGCTATCAGCAGAGTGTAGTGAACACTGTGGTTGGACTTGTCAACTTCAGGAGGACGACGGACTCCTGAAGAGAGAACAATAGAGAAAGCAACATAAACTGATTGAGGCAAGAGCTCATGACATAGAAGCACAGCATGATAGTGATCATAAAATTCTAATTTGATAATCTCTCCATCAGACACTAGACCTTGAAGACTTGGAGGGGAAAAAAAAACATGATTGCTGCCATGTACTGCTGTTCAGTGCAGTAGTAGCAAACAATCACATGCTAGATGTCTACAAGTTTTTCATTATCTATAGACAAATCATCTTTTTAAGTTTATTTAATTTATTTATCTATTATGATGAGCACTGCTCAGTATCCAAACCTCATTGCATATTTAAGGCAGTTGGGCAGAGCTTTCAGATAAAGCATGCTCTTCTTGTGGAAAAGAAAACAAAACCAAACCCAAAACATATATGCATTTTTCTTATATAGTGGGGCCGGTGGCGTGGTGGTTAGAGTGCTGTGCTCATGATCAGGAGGTTGTGAGTTCAAATTCCAGTTAGACCCCCACTGTGCTAAGACCGCTGGGCAAGGTCTTAACTACAAGTGTGCCTCTGTTCACCCAGCAGTATAAATGGGTACCAGTAAAATATACTGGGAAGGTAACCTGCGATGGACGAGTGTCCCATCCAGGAGGAGTTGAACTCCTCGTCACTTCATGCTATGGAAACCGGGGATAAGCATCGGTCCGATGAGCCACTAGGCTCGAGTGTAAAAAGCCCAAAGGACTTCTTTACCATATATATATATATATATATATATATATATATATATATACAGTAAAACCCCCGCTGACGAACGCTTAAGATCACGAACTTTTCGCCTCAAGAACATTAAATTTGCGAGCATATAGTCTCTGCTGACGAACTAGTTTTCGGCGGACAAACCAAACCACGCGGTCGAACAGCGCCACGGTGGCAGCCACGAGAAGCTGACGCACGCTCACGGCGTCACAGTTCGTCACCCCCTTTCTTTGAGTGCGGACGTGGTTTGTGTTTGCTAGACATTTTGGACCATATTGAGTGTACTTTTGCAATTATGGGACCGAAAAAGACCCCCACAGGCGGAGATCATTGAAAAACACGAACGAGGTGTGCGTTTGTGTGACTCAGCGTCCCAGTACCAGTACGCTAAGTCTACCATTGCTCCCATCCTTAAGAACAAGGAAGCTATTAAGGGTGCGTGTGTGGCTAAGGGTGTTTCCAAACAGTAGGCGTCCAAACACTCCTTCCAAACAGTAAGTCCCTCCCTCCCTCCTCCTCCCACTCCATTCCATCAAGCCATCAACTACCATCACAAAGGTAAATAAAACGACTTTATTATACAGTACAGTTTATTTCTTTAATTACAATACAATAGCACATTTATTATACATAAAATAAGGTATATTTTTGTGTAGTTTTAAGGCTTATTTAGTAGAAAATTATGTTATATGGGGACCTGGGAACAGATTATTCTCATTTTAATGGTTTCTTATGGGAAATAAATGCTTGGAAGACGAACTTTTCGCCTCACACACACTTTCTGGGAACCAATTATGTTCGTGAGCTGAGGTATCACTGTATATATATATATATATATATATATATATATATATATATATATATATATATTTTTTTTTTTTTTTCCTTCTTTTTCTTTTTTCTTTACACAGTCTCAACTACCTGAGTGTGCAAATCTGAATCTATTCATTTCATCATGCTTCTGAGAGAATGGTCTCAATAATTAGAGTAAATCTTAAATGTAAAATATATTACTATGCCAAGCTGTCTTATTATTTTAATGAGCTTCCCAGACGTAGGGCAAAGGTGAAATTTCGACCATATGAAATCTGAGCTAATTAGCAAATCCTTTTCTATTTGTAATTCCATTCTTTCCACAAATATCTGCCTTCTTTTTTCAAGGGCAAAGACATGTGGAATGCTCTGGCTCAATAAACAAAATCTTTATCATGCTTTCTACAGGGGGAAAAAAAAAGGCCCCGAGTCCACATGCTAATACAAAATAAATATATGTGAAGGAAACATGTAGTTACCTAATTTGCAAAATGTTCTCCAGTAAACATTTTATATAATAAAGTGTGGGTGAGGCTGAAGATGGCACAAAGTATTAGAACATTACACACACTTGTAAGTTATGCCGATGTTTAAAGTCTGGGAAGTATGTTTAAGTCGGCGGGAGATATGCATTTGCGTTATTTCACAATGCGGCAGCCGGAAAATACAACAGATGCAATATAGTGGCAGTGAGAGAGGGTGAGGGAGGGAGAAAATGTGAGACGGAAAAAGAAAAAAACGGAGAGGAAAGTGCTATTGTACTTTCATGCAGCTGCAAGCTAAAGCACAATTATGAATGCATAATAAGTTTGGGGTACACGGGGAAAAAGATAATCTTCCTCCAGGCATCAATTCAAACACATTAAGAGAGTAGAGCATGGCATTTTGCTCGCTATCAAATGAAGAAAGCGTTTCTCCTAAATGTTTTTCTTCAGCTATTTGTAGATGTAGACTAGAAAGAGTTATGGCAAAATAAACTCTGCAATATTCCGGTTTGCCTTGTGGCAAAAGAACACTTTCCCCTACCTTTCTCTTTTCTCTCACACATACGCACTCGGTGCTTGGCAGAAGAATTATGTAGGTCAGGAAATAGTTGGAAAGACGTGCTCCCACAGAGCATGTTTCTCTTTTTGGCTGTTTTACCTTTCAGCGGTTCAGTGTTCTGCACAAGAACGTATGACTTTTCAGCAATGAGTGTTATGTCTGCTGAGAACACAAACTTGCTTTCTTATCTAACTTATGTTGGTTGAACATTGGTCAGACGGTGGAACTCTGACTGAAGAGGAGGAATTTATGAATAATGGCAATCTTCTGTCTCTGGATCTGACTCACCAAGCCTCTGCAGGGCCTTAAACCACACACACACACACACACACACACACACACACACACACACACACACACACACACACACACACACACACACAAATAGAGCCTGGGGTGCTCTGAGAGCTACCACATGCTCCGTGATGAAATGACTCATTCCTGATGCATGTGTACAGTATGTGTATCACACTAGAGGGCACAAAGGAGGGACAAATGTTATCTGCTTCACACATAAATTGTCAAAACATATTTGACTCTCAGCCCGGGCTGAGTAGATGCCCCTGAAAGATAAATGTTGTCCCACACACTCCATAACTGATACAGAGACTGTAAACAGTTTCTGAAGGCCGAACAGTTTAAAGTGGCTTACAACTAAAGCATGAAGGAAGATTTTCACTCACAACCTGAAATTGTATACTGTGCACGTATAAGCTCTCACCTTATCTGTCTAAGTAACAGAATGAATCCTGACAGGTAAGAATACCACCAGCGTTTTGCCAATCCAAGTTTAGCCCACTTTTCTGTTCCACAACAACTGGGTGTGCAAGTCAGCTACAGTTTGTGGACCCCATTTTATTTGCTTTTCCAAGTAAACCCAAACGTATTCTATTAGAAAGAGCTCTGGCTATTTTGCAGACCAGTCAAAATGTTTCAGGGTTCCATCATTCAAACTGAACAATTGCCTCGGAGACCTAGCCCTACACAGCCTGGAATAAGATGGTGTTCTTGTTGTCATTTATCTGGACGCGGCACATTAAAGGAAACCTACGATTCCGTCCAAGAACTGACAGACTGATTGTTGCGTTATTTTTGCAACCACTTATTGACATAGTACAATAAGGTGAAGCTACTTCATCAGCTTTTCAAGCGCTTCCTAAAATCTCTCTACCAGTTCGACATATCAAATCCCATTTGTACAAACCAAACTTGGTACAAAATTTAAAATTCAAATAAGTCCAGACCTCCGCTGTGCACAAACAACTCGCCAACGAATACTTTCCAGTGAACATCCCATCCGTTTTAACGTCGTATCAATCAATAATTGCCATTGCCATAGTATATAAAAAAAAGTGCATCTAATTGAAAGTTTCCACGTCAGAAATTTTTGTATCCAGTCATTTTATCTCCTGCTTTACTTCATAGTCATCTTCAGAGCATGAATGCTTTTGCACTGTGCCCACATCTGCTGAATTGTACAGCGCTGTGTTTTAAATTTTATTACTGGCTGCAAATCCTCTACACCCCAACCTCTGCAGACCAGTGACCTTCATTATACAGAGTATATAAAACGTCTACACATCCAAGTTAAGATTTTGTGATTTATTTCTAGACCGCACACACATGCAATTTTAACTGTACAGACTTTTTAAACAGCCACTGTATATGTGTAGACACACTCGTTGGTTTATTTTATTTGCAAATAAATGCTTTTTCCCGTCCACCTTGACTTATAGTAATACTTACTATAGATAGATATAGAATGCTACTCATTTGAATTGAAACAGAAAATATGTCCAAAATTTTTAACTGGTACGCGGAATACTTTGTGGTGATGGTGTTGGTGTTGGTGGTGGTCATGGTTCGGACATGCTGTCCCCTTAAGCATGAAGCGCTACACAAAATTATTCTAGTTTAGATAAATTCAAATCAATTTCAATCTGCATCATTGCTTACAGATATTACTGCCATTGGTAAAGGTTTCCATCACTGGTCAGTGCTAGTCTGTACAACTCCACTATTTCTATGATGCTACGCTAACTGTATAGAATGAATGCTTTTTCTGTATTTTTGTTAAAACATGATGCCCTCTTGGGTAAGTCTCTATAAAAAGAGATTTATATTCTTAATGAGGCCTTTGCCTGATTAAATAAAGTTGAACTAAGACTATTATTAGTCTTCACATCGTTTTTTGAATATACAGTTTTTCCTTCAGGCTGTTTTGTTTGTCCTGATCATCATCATTAATGTTACCGTGTTTATACACAAAGCAATTCTTGGCACTTGCATAATATGTTCATGCAATGTGTTGAACAAAGCTAAAGATAACAGAAATGTGTGAAAACCAGGGACAGCCACATTAAAGACCATCTGATAGAAGGAGAAAGAGTGGGAAGAGGAGATGGGGATAAAAAAATGTGAACATAAGGCAACTTTGACTAAAATGTAAGAGTGCAAAAGGAACTAAAAATGGTGATGTGAGTGCAGAAGGAGAAGTGGAGGAGTGCAGAAGAAACATGGAATCAGAAGACAGTGATGGACAGACTGTCAAGGCAAGCAATAATCACACTCTCTCTCTTTGTCTCTCTCCTTTACCCTAGTATAACAGAATCTGTTCTAATGGCACGAAATAAAAAGTACAAGAATAGATAAAACTGTGTTACGTAAACAGTGAAAGGGAAGTGGATAGCGAGAAGCAAGAGCTCTCGAAGAATTAATTTGGGCCGTGACAGTTGGGAAAATGGTTTTAATGGCAAAAGTCTTAAAAATAGAAATAAGTAAGAACCAACTGTCATGAACCGTGTGACAGTAACCGGGGTGTGTGAAACAGCACAGGCAAATTTCATTATTAAAACATGTATACAATACTTCTCTTCATTTTCACTTCCACACAATGTTTTCTTAAATGCTGGTTACAGCAAATTTTTACATGTCATCCACACACACACATAACTTTTCGTTAGATATCAGAAAGTCTTCTTCTGTAGAAGAGCCATTTTCAGAACAAGCCATGGATTCAGAAGTTGCTTTTTTTTACACTAAATTATTATTCTTACAAGAATCATTACTCAATATAGAAGTCTCGTAGCCCAGTGACACAGTGGTTAGTATGTCTGCCTCATGGCAAGAAGGCGCTAGGTTCGAGTCTCTATCCTGGGTGTTTCTGTGTGGAGTTTGCATATCCTCCCAGTGGATGGGTGGGCTGTCTCTGGGTGCTCCAGTTTTCTCTAACAGTCCACAGCCATATACAGTATTTATGTTACGAATCACCCCTAGGTGTGGCTGTGAGCGTGAAAGATTGTGCTTGTGTTGGCCATGCAATAGGCTGGTATGATGTTCATGGTGCACCCTGTCTTTGCCCAGGGTTGGCTGAGATAGGCTCCAGCCTTTCTGTAAGCTTAATAGGAAATGAGTGACAAGACAAAGTGCTAGCACATAATGCGAATATTTATTTGTTGATCCATTAATTGTTGTCACTGAATATTGAATTGCATGGCCAAATATACAGGGATCCCTCACCTTCCGCGGTTAATTGGGACTAAGATCCCCACGTGACCATCAAAATCCGCGAAGAAGGATCACCCCCCCAACCCCCCACTGACTGACGTATACGTACACGTATATGTGTATATAATATCAATAAATACATTCAATGCTATAAATGCTTATAATAACAATTAAACATTCAAAAATAACACATAAAATGTAAATAAAATATAAATACACACACATACAGACGTGCGCACATGCGCACACATGCTGGTGCGTGTGCACGAACTCAGAGGAGCACCTCACAACAATGTAAGTAGTTTTGATGAAAGATTTTGTGTTTTTTGTTTTGTGTTTGTTTAGGGCTTTTTTTTTTTTTTTTGCATAATTGGCCTTGTTTTTACGGCATTTTCCTTAACGTTCCCCCTATTTTTCTGATAAATATTAATTTTTTTTTAAAACCGCGATGCACTGAAGCCGCATGAATTGAAGCGCGAAGTAGTGAGGGATCCCTGTATATCTGTAGCATGACTAAACCGTGGTGTACGATATCGCAAAGTTTTTCTACAGCAATATTAAATGTTGATGTATTGCATACCTGTCAAGTTGTACGGTTTTGGCGTAATTTGTACAAGTGAGCACTGATTTTTAAATGTGTACGCCGTACGTCCGAAATCTGTACGTTTTTCGTTCGTCTTTTTTTTTTAACTCCGTTTTTTGTGTCACCGTTTCGGTAAAGAGACGATACGCCGAATTGGTCTGTTGCCGTTTTCTCGTGAGAATCGCGACGCTATGCTTATCGCCTGCTATCGCTCTGCTCTTTCCGACCACGTGACCAAGACTTTCACTTCCGCCATCATTCAAGTCAAACTTAATTGCGAGCTCAAGTGCCATGAAGTGAAGCCATCAAAAGAAATGATTGAAAGTGCCAAAAGTGCTACATATAGTTATAATAAAGATCACTGTTAAATTTTCTTAATCATGCAGCTGAAGATATTACTCTTTTATTTGATTGCACCAGGTTATATGTTACATTACCAATAAATTCATATTATATTAAAAATAGAGTTTAATTTTTGTTTCATATTGCACGCGATAATAAGACGCGTAAGATTAGTTGCTATTTTGTAAGGGCATAAGTAGCCATTTGTAAGATCGCCAACGGCCTAGGGTTGACAGGTATGTGTATTGCTTCGCTTAATGTTTGTCTATGACATCTCAGAAAGTTTGTGTATGGTATCGTTTTTGTTTTGTCACGTTTAACCTTAGTCTAAGTTTAGTCACACAATTAATAACACCCTAATTAGGTGTCATTTTACAACAACACTAACAACTGCAGTTCACAGAGACCTGAGGAACTGCATGACTCCATTTTTACAGTACTGAACCCTTAACTCACGCCACTTCAGCTCATCCTTTACACTCTCAGCTTAGAAGTGTGTACTTATATCTCTAGGGTCTCTGGATTTATGTACTACTCCAAAATCTATTCTAATCATATCCCATGAGGATAAAAGGGTGATATTGCTCTCTTATAAATTGGTCAAAGAAGATAATTGGTAAATTTTCATGTTTATTTATTAGGAACATGTAAGAACTTCTAAATTATCCTCCTCTGCCTGACATGCTGCTAATTGGAACAATTAACAATCTCTGTTTCTCTTGAATTTATTTGTGAGGCCAAGCTTGTTTTGTCACTCTTTTCCTCAACATGAAACAATCCGTGGTTGCACTGGTGCGGTCCAGTTTGGAAGTGTCAATGCAGCAATCGGACTTAAATACAGCCCAGAACAATAGGCTGCTGCTAAGTAAATGGGATACAGTTTACAAAGCACTGATGTCATTAACACTGGCTCCATGTTTTCTATACTCAAATCAAGAAAGTATATTTCTCGCCATGTGTGGTTTGGTCAGATGAGACCAAGATAGAGCTTTTTGGCAACAAACACTCTAAGTGGGTCTGGTGGAACACGGCACCTCATGCCCACTGTGAAGTATGGAGGAGGATTGGTGATGCTGTGAGCCTGTTTCTCTTCCAGAGGCACTAGGAACATTGTTAAGGTGCAAGGCATCATGATCACTTTGAAATACTAGGACATTTTAAATCCAAATCTGGTGTCCTTTGCCCGAAAGCTGAAGATGGGCTGTCGTTGTGTCTTTCAGCAAGATAATGAAGATAATGACCAAATCTACCCCAAAATGGTTTAGCAGAC
Organism: Plotosus lineatus; assembly: GCA_024760905.1. Classification (NCBI taxonomy): domain Eukaryota; kingdom Metazoa; phylum Chordata; class Actinopteri; order Siluriformes; family Plotosidae; genus Plotosus; species Plotosus lineatus. The sequence goes on from CM045728.1 coordinate 43,451,843, forward strand.
ACAGAATCAAGCTCCTTCCATGGCCATCTCAGTCCCCAGACCTCAACACCTGTGGAGTGAGCTGAAGAGGAGGGTGCAGTGGAGAGGACCCAGGTTGCTGGATGATTTAGAGAATTGTGCAAAGAGGAATTGTCCAAGATCCGTCTTTTTACATTCTCCCATCTTGTGAAACATTATAGAATAAGATTAGATGCTCTTTTGATGGCAAAAGGGAGTCGTACAAAGTATTAACATCAGGGGTCTTAATAATTGTGGCACACACGATGTGATGTAAAAGAATTATTTTAATCTGTGATTTTTTTTCCTCACTGAATAAACTTAAATTAAAGATTGGATGTTCTTTTTTCCAGTGTGGTCCTATATTATTTAGGGAAAAAAAAACCTTCAAATATATTAGAAGCTAAAGAGCTATAGAGCTCATCTTAATCAGTGGTAGGTCTGATCACGAAACTGGTACTGAGATGTGTTACACTGACCTTTTTTCCATATTCTGTAGATTTAGAAAAATAGTTTTCCCATTTTTTAATGTATTAGGCCAACATGCATTAAAGGATGGTAGATGCCGGATAATATTCTTTGAAGCAGCATTATCAAATTATCAGGAAGACGACTCAAAAAGTCACTATATAACATGGACAGAATGAATAGTCTTCCATTCACTAATAATAACTTTAGCTAATAATTGTGTAATTAGTTACACTATGGCAGTTAATAGTGCTTGGCATCTTCAACTTTTCTTTATTGTCTAAAGTCAATAAATGCCAACTACATCAGCAATCGGTGGGAGCACAAGATACGTTATGTAACAAGGACAGGAAAAGTTACATATATCATCGATCTCGTTTTAAGACTTCTGCTCATTTACCAATTTTGCTGTGCACATGCAGATTCCATGGTTCATGCACCTATGTTCCAATTCATGTGCTTATTGGACCTGTGGAGACCTTAGCAAAGGCTCAGTGGAATGTCAAAATAATGAGGTCTTTCTCGCCACAAAACTGAGCATGAAAAAGGTGTAAACTAGGAAGTATTTGAATTATGTCAAAAAGTATGCGCACCAAATGTACATATTTTGATATGATACTATCCCCAGGCATGCACTAGAGATTTTGATGCATTGATTTACAAATAAAAATGGCCATGTAAATATTTATTTAAGCTTGAATTTGGATAATTGGAAAATGTGCCAGTTTCATTATAAACATATATACAGGGATCCCTCGCTACTTCGCGCTTCAATTCATGCGACTTCAGTGCATTGCGTTTTTGTTTTTTCTAAATATTCATCAAATTAAAAAAATAAGGAAATTAAGGAAGAGTATTTATTTACATCTTATGCATTATTTTTGAATGTTTAATTGTTATTATAAGCATTTATAACATTGAATTTACTGTATTTATTGATATTATATACACATATACATGTATGTATACCTCAGTCGGGGGGGGGTGATCCTACTTCGCAGAATTCGGTGGTCACGTGGGGATCTCGGTCCCAATTTTATATATACATATCCATATATCCATACATATATATATATATATATATATATATATATATATATATATATATATATATATATATATATATATATATATATATACATATATGTGTGTGTGTGTGTATATGTATGTATATATATATATGTATGTATATGTATATATATATATATATATATATATATATATATATATGTATATATATGTATATGTATATACATATGTATATATATATAGATGTATATGTGTATATATATATATATATATATATATATATATATATACATACATATATATACACACACACACACACACACACACACACACAGGGATCTCTCACTTTCCACAATTAATTGGGACCGAGATCCCCATGCGACCACCAAATTCTACGAAGTAGGCTCACCCAGGCAACCCTCCCTGACTGATGTATATATAGATGTATATGTGTAAATAATATCAATAAATACATAATGCTTATAATAACAATTAAACATTAAAAAACAACATAAGATGTAAATAAAATATAAATACATACACACATACAGGTGGTATTGTATGAGAAGAAGATGACACGCACATATATATATATATATATATATATATATATATATATATATATATATATATATATATATACGTGCGCAGATGTGTGCGCACACACAGATGCAACAATGTAAGTAGTTTTAACGGGAGATTTTGGGTTGTTTTTTGTTTTGGCTTGGTTTAGTTTTTTTTTTTTTTCATAATTGGCCTTATCTTTTAGGCATTTTCCTTAACTTCTCCCCCTATTCTTCCTTAAGTTCCTTATTTTTATAATTTGATGAATATTTATTTAAAAAAACACCATGCACTGAATCATTTTTTACATGAGTCCGCCCCAAAAAACAGATCAAAGAGATCCACTATTCTTTATTCCACTTCATTTTATCTTTTTTTATGTGTCCTGCTTTGTTTAATAGGATGAAAGAAAATTACAATCCTGCAAGAGGTTTTCATTCGTAAGAAGAGCACCTCAAGGAATTTCATACATAAGTGAAGGATGATCTGATTGAAATACACCAAAAACTAATAAACGATTTTTGTGATTAAGTTTGTTCACACAAATATAAAAGCTGTAAGATATTAAACAAATTGCAAGTCTTCTCTGTCAGCAAACCACAACACAGAGAATCCCACTGAGATGCTTTCTTTCACAACAGTTTTTTGGTTCATGCAGCATCTGATGCATTATGCATGCAATAACTCAAGGATAAGTTCATCAACTGAGGAAGCACAAAAACAACTCTTCTTAATTACGGTACATACTTTTAAATGAGGAGGAAAAAAGGAAAGTGTTAGGCACATGCAGGTCATGTGTCTGTCTTTCCTATATTACACAGCGAAAAAAAGAAGCAAGACTGGTCCTTTTGAAGGAATGCCAATCTGTCAAAACCAAAATCAAAACAAGCAAAAGTGGAGAAGCGTGCAGGGCATGGCAGGAGCAGGGCGGTCTACAGGAGCAGGAGATTCTACAGCAGTGCATTTAACCCTGTTCTCCACCGACAGCCCAGAGGGAAAAAAAATACAAACTTACCTCTATCTCCAGCACTGTCAAGCCAAAACATGTAGAATTTGAACTGTGTTGAACTTGCATAGATGTAGAATGCAGGGCATTCTGTTTCTATGCCTACATTGAAATCTAGAGCTCAGCCGGAGTTCTATAAGTTCTTTGACTGAGCACTGGGTTTACTTTGCCACACAATGAGGGAGGAGGTAGTCGAGGAGAAGAGGAATAGAGGGCTGAACAGAAGAAAGTCATTTAGTTTAGAGGAAACACGAGGCGGGTTAACAGCACGTTACTCCGCAGAGCTCGGAGGGAGTGGGGAGGACAGAGATGAGAAGGAGAGGAGGTCAACAAGTTTGGAAAGAACAAGCACATTACCTGGATTACACACTGTGCAGACCCTCAGTTCACACTAAACCCTGTGTTTTACTGTGCTGATGACTGCAGCCATAAGCATGTGTGTTTTCATTACCACATATATACCATATATATATAACATTGTATGGCCCTTTTTTCATGTTTTGTTATTTCTCATGAGGTATTAATAAGCACATGGCCAAGGGGCTTTTTAACAGTTCAGCTTGAGTTCATGTCCGGCATCCTCAGCTCTTTCAGTCTAATGAGCTCCAGACACCAGCATCCTGCTCCCGATTATGAGACCAGCCTCCTCCTGCACACACAAATTATCTGAAGACAGAAGTCTTCGGCGCACCCCGGTTCACTTCATTTGAATTCATAAATGACCTGCGAGTGGGTTTAAAATAGCTGTAGTGGCGGATGTAAGCCACAGACACCTCTGGGCAGTAATTGGTGCAAGTTTCCTTTCTGCTGGAACCTGGGGCATCATTATAGGTTATAGGTGAGTTATATTACAGCCTAGGTGGGTGTCTGGAATGTGTAATAGTAAAGCGGACCTTAACCTGTGCTCCCAATTTACTCTTTATACACATAATAGCCCAGACTGAAGCTACGAATGAAGAATGTGTCTTATTATCAATGCGTCAAACTACACTTGGTAGAAAGATCTGACTGTAATTTATCTATCATTTTTATAGCAAAGGCCTATGCTTTGTATAAAGAGTTGGGAAAAATAGAATTTTTGCTAAGAAAAAAAAAAGTGATTTCATACAGGGTGTCATACTATTTATGACTGGTGTTCAATGGAGACATTTTCTTTTTGGCCAGAGATAATTTTGTGATATGTGTGACTATAATAATACTGCCTCTCAGCTCAGAGTCTCGGAACTATTTGTAGTTTCAGTTCGTTTTCAGGCTGAGGATCAAATTCGAAATGTACGAAAACAGCAGGATAAAGTGAGATTTGTAGATATTTAAACTGAGCAGAAACTCTTTTAAAATTTTACTCGAGAGTTTTCTTCTGTTGGCATATTGATATTTGTGCTGTCTGACTGAGTTCAGCGACTGAAGTGCATTATCCACCCCAAGTTTTTTTTTTTTTTTCCTTTTTTCATTAGCTACTGCCTGTCAGCTTATTTATTTGTTGCTGGTATTCTCATTATGGCTCGAGTGGATGATCATAGCTCCACACAGTGGAAAAGATCTATCAGGATCCATGGGAAAAACACACCTCGATGGCTAAATGCAACATGCAACACATTACAGGATATTACGGGTTATAATAAAAAAGGAAATTGCTGTTTTGGGGTGGGGTTAATGGTCTCTCATCTTTCATAAAGCGTCAATATGATTTTGTAATTTAGGCAATAAATATAGACTGGAAGCTCTCAGACAGCAGAGTGTGTTTTATACTTACTAGCAAAGGCTCTACTTAAATGTGAAAGTCGGCATGCTGTACATTAATCTCTCAGTGAAAGGAACACATTAGCTTAAATTATCCTCTCTTGATATCAACGATCATTAACAGTGTTTCATAAACACTCCATTTCATCCACCAGCTCTTAATCCCTCAATAATTAATAAATACTACTGAATACTAATATCGTGCGCATAACCTACACTGGTCAGGTATCTTTAATTCCTTTCTTTTAAAACAGCAAGGCTGACATGCACATGTCTGTATCGTTTTTTTGTCAGTGTGTGTTTGTTTGGGTGTGAAGCTGAGGGAAACACAGCAGAATCCAGTACAGTGCAAGCGAGTTCAAACTAAAGAAACTGGAGAACCAGAAGATAGATAGCATATTTTGAGTCTCTCACTGCCCCCTTACCCTCCATCTCCACACTGATTGACTCCAAGCCAGGGGAGCCCTGCCCTCCCTGCTCCCCCTCGGCTGGGTGGGTACCTTTCTCAGAGACACTTGGCCCTTTAGGCAGAGCTGGTCCCTGAATGGTTGAGCTGGCGCTTGTGGGTGAGGTCTTTCCTGTGGTTGTTTTGGAAGGGGGCAACAGAGTAACCAGTCAGTCATGTCCTTTAAGTGCATCATATTAACATACAAACAACAATGTCTGTCAATTTTCTGTGTACATGCAGAAAAAAGTAGAAATAAGTCAGCTAACACATGAAATTAAAACATCACTATTACTTTTCACAACTGAAGGTAAACCATATGAATAAGCTTGCTCTGTCTTCAGGATGCGGTTCATGCTTGGAAAATGTAAAATGCTTTCCTGCTAAGACAAGGCAATTATCCATGCCAGGGGAATTCTTAAGGTTGAGTGTCCACCCCCAACACCCCACCGGTGCCAACGTCCTGTATCTATTGTTCCCAATGAGGAGACAGTGCATGCTGCTACAATTGAATAACCAGGGGAGAAAACGCATTGCAGCTAATGTCTTTTTTACAGGTCGATCTGCCATTTTTGTGGCTACCCTGAAGTTAAAATATCTTGTTTCCAGAAAAGCCCTGGTGTCGTTACTGTCACTCCTTCTCAGATCACCAACTGTATGACGTTGAGCAGTGCTTCTCAAATAGTGGGGTATGATGCCGAGGGGGAATCTTGATCCTGGGTAACATGCTTTTCTGGAATTGTGTACGAGAATTAAGTGCAATTGCATCTCCACTCCACTAGTTGGCAGTGGCACCCTCATTGTTGCGCTATGGTGTAGCGGTTTTTCGGAAGAGCAAACGATATGAAGTGCAGTAAACAACCCGTCAAGAAACAACACGGAAACATTTCTAACAGGAACAAAGAGAAAGGTGGAGAGAGACGGAGATATTAAGACATAAGTTGAATGAGTTTAATTTTTTCAATGTTAATAAAGCTACAATGTTATACAGAGGTGTGCTAATAATTTTATAGACAAATAATACTATTTATAGTTGCTCGCGGGGCGGTGTGGGGGGAGAATGTTTTTTTTTCTTCCTAGAGAGGGCGCCACAGAAAATAATTGAGAAGCACTGCGTTAGAGTGATGATACACCAATCAACCATAACATAAAAAAGCATTATGACCACTGACAGGTGAAGTGAATAGCACTGACTATCTCATTACAATTCCACCTGCCAAGTAGTCAGATCCATGAAGCAGAAAGTGAACAGGCAGTCCTAAAAGTCGATGTGTTGATAGCAGGAAGAAATAACAAGTGTATGAATTTGACTGACTTTAACAAGGGCCATATTGTGATGGATAAATAACTGGATTTATTCATCTCCAAAATGGCAGGTCATGTGGGTTGTTCCTGGTATGCAGTGGTAAGAACCTATCAAAAGTGGTCCAATACAAGACAACCACGAGTGAACTGGCAGGGGTGTGATGGGTGCCCAAGGTTCACTGATGCACATGGGGAGTAAAGGCTAGTACGTCTGTTCTGATCCCACCAAAGACCACTGCAGCACAAAGCGGTGAATCTGTTAATGCTGGCTATGATAGCAAGGTGTCAGAACAGACAATTCATTGCAACTTGCTACATATGGGGCTGCCAGTCAGAGGATGTTATGATATTATGGCTGATCAGTGTGTGATGTCAAAAGCGCCGAGATGAGGAGCTACCCAGCACCCTGCCTACGCTTTTCAGCTGTAAAGAAATGCCACGTGGACACACTCTGTAAAAGTTCTATATAGAATCCTACAACATAGTCTTTCCTTTACAGAAAAGGTGCCGATTAAAATCCATTTAAAGGGCCACAATCAAAATAATCCTTAAGGAGTAAAAGTAAAAGGCACATTTAAACTCAATCGAGCACAAGCAGCAGAAATGATACCAGGATTTGGTTTTATTTTTGTTCCATCACAATGTTGCTCAAGCACTCACTTTAATAGAATGTTAGGTTTAACTGTAAGTTACAGGTATTTCACACTGCAGCAGAGTGAGGCATGATCTATACCAACCCCCATTCATGGTCGATGAAGAGGGATTGTGGGAGCGAGAGCAGTCTGCTATATCTGCTATAGCAACTATCCCCTGAAGCATGGCAACAGTATGGCTGAATTGAAAAAGTACTTTCCAAAAAAAAAAAAAAAAAAAAAATGCGGCAATAATAAAAAAAGAGATGGATTTAAACCTTACATGTACTATAAAGTTGAATGAACAGAGCGAGAGATAAACATAAAAGGTGCATGCATGCACTCAGTGGGAGAGTTGGAATTCAATTAAGTTTAAAAACGCAGGCATATCCTAAAGCATCAGTACAGCATGCTCGAACCTCTTTGTGCCAATCAGGATTATTAAAATTTTGCCGAAAAAATTTCTAACTGGTGTGTGTGTGTGTGTGTGTGTGTGTGCGTGTGTGGAGGGGGTTATTAGTGTAGATGTAAAGCCATATGATCTGAATTACACGAAACTTTGCACGGAACAGAGTTAGGGTTATGGTGGTATAGAGTTAGCACGTCCACCTCACACCAAGAAAGTCCTGGATTTGAGTCCTGGACTCAGTTGAGGTTCGTACTGTCGTCTTCTTCTTTTTCTTTCGGCTTTTTTCCTTTTCAGGGGTCGCCACAGCGAATCATCTGATTCGCACGGTTGACTTGGCATAGGTTTTTACGTCGGATGCCCTTCCTGACACAACCCTTAGCAAGGAGCATAAACACGCTGACGGCTTTGCAGCTACTCTTTACGAAAGTCAGCAATGGTTCTTTTACATGAACCTCTCACCATAGACAGTGAGAGACATGGCCGGTCTTTGATAACCCAGTTAGCTGCACTGGGGGGGACAGTGACAACCCTGTGGAGAGTGGGACTCGAACCCCCCAACGTTGGGATCAGTGATCCAGCGCCCTTTACCACCAGGCCACCACTGCCCTCAGTTAAGGTTGAGGTTAGTAGTGTGTGGAGTATAAATGTTCTCTGCGTGCTTGCATGGGATTCTCCGGGGTACTCCGGCCTCCTGCCACAGTCCAAAGGTTCATTTTGCAATGATTACTGATTAGCTGTACATTACTCTTTCCATACAGTAAAAGTACAAATCTAGAAATAGATACTTAAAAAATACAGATATTACCCAGTGATTAAATTATCCAGTTCTTTTATTTACATTTACTTCTGTGTAGAGATATTTTTGTACTGCTTACATAATGAATATTAAAATAACTGCAAAGGTAACTTGCAGTAGAATAGGAGGGTCACCTTATACGAACCGTAAGAATTTCAAATTCGTTTCAAATGTCTGCAAAGGTTTACAGTTTATATTCTTAATTATATTATTATTACTTAAAGGGTACCTGTACCCAAAATTGACAGCGTTAAAAAAATATCCACTATACCTTATTATTAACTTTTAAACATCGCGTGATGTCGGTAGGTTATGTATAAGTCCACATTTCCTTTTCTTCTGTATGGCATTCCTTGCTCACGAAGGTTCAGCGCGCGGACATGTTGGCTTTTTTCACCGGGGTCAAAGGTCATTGTGACGTAACTTCGTTGACAGTCGTATAGTCAACTGCAGAATGTCAGTATGTTTTCCTCAAGCAGTTCATGTTCTTTACAACAATAGCACTCCTGATCGTTTTTTTTGACGCACGCATTTTCCACAAGAGAAACAAATATTTGCTGGTTGTTTGGTACGATTTTCCCGTGTAAGAGCTTCTGCCGACTCTCCAATATCGTCCTCCGAGTCGTCACTTTCCTGGTCCGATTTCACTAAATGTGGATTTTCTTCAGTGGTTCATATAAATAACCCTCTGCTCCTTCTACGAAATTGTCTTCGTCCATGGTTTAAAAAAAAAAAATACTATAATGTCTGTTTTTTCCAATTTTCCGTGAGCTTGTGTTGTTGTGTCAGGTATATAGGCTTATGTTTACATTGCAATCTCGCCGTTCCGGTGGAGGCTTGGGCAACGATATGACGTCACAGGAAATGCGACGCTGCAAAACTCCTGTGCTCTGAAGCTTGACGTTAGTGAAGCCCTTAAATCGCTTAAAGCTGGTTTGTGAGAGAATATAATAAACGCCTTATAGGTGTATTGTCACTAGCTATACACAATACATCAAATTAGGTATATGAGCGCTTTCACTACAGGTACCCTTTAACTCTTTCCTGATGAGTAAAGAGCTCGTATCCCTGGTTAGTATAAAGAGATGACGCTAAGCTCATCCTAGCTTAATCTCACCTGCTTATTTGTGTTATTTAATGCAATTGACAATTTGAAGATTCTAGAGAATTCTGTACCTGCTAGGATGTGTTGATTAGTTTTAAGTGGAGATAATGTAAAATGTTTATTTGTTTGTTAAAAAAAAAAAAAGTCTCATTTATATTTTAAATTGATGCTGTGACAAAAAGTTTAACATGTAGACCTGGTTGACGTTTTTCAACGAACACATTGGCATCGCACAAATCCTAATTTTCATTTCAGAGTTTAATGCTCAGAAAGTATAACTATCTTTAATGCTGCTATATTCTTCAGCCAAGATTATTATTAGTGATGCTTTGGTAAAATTCCCATTCCAGGGTCCTGAGTGTCCTTGAACCCAGGCAACGTGAAGGGGTGCCTTTATTGGCTGATGGTTAATGAGCTGCCTTTATACTGCTTCTCTGTAACCAGGCAGCACCGTTTGACACGCATGCACACACACCTTTTTGGAGTAACCTCTTTAAACATATATAGGAGCTGGAGTGTTTGAAAAAACAATAATAAAACTGATCAGCAACGTTGTCTCAAAACATCCTGCGGGCAGTGAGTTTTCATGAATATACATGTGCCATGCGTGCGCTCTCTCTCTCTCTCTCTCTCTCTCTCTCTCTCTTTCACACACACACACACACACACACACACACACACACACACACACACACAGAATTTGCCAGTTCATCAGGCATGTTCCAATCAGGCTTGTCAGCATGTTATCTCCAGAAGGCAAATGGAGCCGGCGCACTGGGGGAGCCGAGGCTGGCACACCAGCATAAGGCTGCAAAGATTGGTTAAGTTATTACTTTCATTTATTACCAGTTAACTCCCCGGCTCTTTACACCACCAGGGAAAAATAAGGTGATGGAGACTGAGAAAGGTTTTATTATGTGTGCTACTGAAAATATTGTGAGTAGGGTTGTGTTCTGAAATAGCACCAAGGCAGTTTGCACTAAGCTAGTGGAACTGAAAGGCCAGGGCTAGAGATCAATGAATGAATATGAGAGATAAGAATTTCAGCTTTTATTTGCTGACATTTAGATTTAAACCATTTTAAACTGGGCAGTGCTGGCCTAGTGGTATAGGGGGCTGGGTTGCTGATCGTAAGGTTGGGAGTTGGAGTCCCACTCTCCACAAGGTTGTCACTGTCCTCCCCCCCAGTGCAGCTAACTGGGTTATCAAAGGCCAGCCATGTCTCAACACTGTCAATGGTGTGAGGTTCATGTAAAAGAATCATTGCTGACTTTCATCAAGAGGAGCTGCAAAGCTGTCCGCATGTTTCCGCCCTGCAATGGCCTGGCGAGCTGTCCAGGCTGTACTCTGCCCTCGCCTGGAGTCGGCTGGGATGGGCACCAGCATCCCTGTAACCCTAACTAGGATTAAGCGGTTACAGAAAATGAACTAAATCATGTTAAACTTGAACATAGCATCTTTGGTGGCTGACCACTTAATCTGTAGGTGAGCAAAAGTACTGAAACAAATGATTTTGGTCGATTGCAGGTTATCTTCCCAGTATTTTACTGGGACCAATTTATCCTGCTGAATGGACAGAGGCACTCTTGTGGTTTATAGCCCTTGTCCAGGGGTCTGAGCATGGTGGGGGTCCAACAGAGATTTGAATTTTTTACCTCTTGATCATGACATCAGTATGCTAAACCACGACATCACCAGCCCTAATTTTGATTATATAGTTCTAATTAATATTGGTTTATCTTTTTACTCAACAAATGTGAGACACCAGGTGACGCTCAGAGTTCCAGAGAAACAGCAGACATTCAGAGCTATGAAGTGTTGAAACAATCAGTAAGACAGTTCGCACTTGGGCAAGAAGAAACCTCTGCCAGTCACGTGTCACGTGACATAGTTTGAATTGTCAAAAAAAGTGAGTTCAAATAAAAGATTGCTATGTTCAACATTTGTTTACACATTAAGACATAAATATCAGGAAATGTAAAATTCTGATAGATCATCTCATATTAATCATTTGATCTCGAACTCTTAAAATAATAGGCCGTGCCATTCCACTACTTTCAGAAGGGACTGCACTACCAAAACACCTGACCGCAGGTGGGGGTGGGTGGGTGGGGTGGGTAGCTGAAGTGTAATGCTTCAGCTCAATAAAGGGGACTTCTTTCTCTGCATTAACCTAATTGGTCTGTGCTGTTAGCCTCTTCACAGAATGAGAATATATAATCACCCGGTATATACAACATCCCGTTGGCTTACAGAGCCCAGGAGAAGCTATGACCACCACAGACATGAACAAAATCAAACAGTGAAGGAACGCCCATAGTATACCCTCCTTCTGCCTCACTCGCCTTGACTGACACTACCGCATATAAGTGGACACCTTTCTATTTCATGTGTACTGTGTGACTGCAGCAAGCTTCATAAATGCAGAACAGATTTTTTTGTGCAGAATATGAATGCTGGGGCCAGAATGGTAAGTAATTCAGGGCTGTTCAATAGAATAAGAGCATCGATTGTGTGTTTAATAAGAGAGTCAATTGTATAGTTTGTTGAGCTGAATGGAGTTAAGTCGGCAGACAGGCGCATTGTCGTCCATCTGTCAGAATGTGTTGTTGATGTACTTCAGGACAATAACTCTGAGGTCATGACCCACCTGCCAATGTGTCTGTATTGAAAAACTCAGCTGACACATGCTGCAGCATATTCTCTCTCTCGCTCGTGCTCTCTCTCTCTCTCTCTCTCTCTCTCTCTCTCACACACACACACACACACACACACACACACACAATTGTGTCAAATACCGTTAGCTGATTATTACTCAGTGCCTTCTTTCCCACACCCATGATGACACATAATGCGCTGATTGTATTCACTACTCAAGTTGAAAAATCAGCATGTGCATGTGTTCCAGCTGAATTGCAGCAGTGGGACTCGGTACGTCAGCCTGACTTTATAGGCATTAAGCTCCCTGATGCCAATTTCCGTGTTTGTACATATTGATCTGGAATGATGGCATCAATAACAGTGTGAGAGGATCGCTAAAGCAAGTCGTTGGGTGATTTTAGAGGTGAGAGTGGGGGAAGTGACTTACACTCATATCCAGGCAATATTCTGTAATAAATTTACCATTTGCACAGTCAACCTTGGAGTGTTGCCAGACAAAATAAGTAATGCAATATGGAGACGTTATTGGAATAAAAAATGGGACACATTGACTTAAGATGAAATCATTGGCGCTGAAATGCATGAATATGTTTGAAAGAGTAAAGAATAAAAAGCTAAAGACAGATGATGAATAGAATGTTGACCAAATATAAGTATTGAATGGAGACATTGCTGACATGGTCTAAAGCAGACAGGAAAGTAACTGACCGTATGCTAAATCCAGAGCTGGATTCTGCTTTCGTGTGGTTGCCAAAACATCTATAATAAAAATAAGAAAAATATATCATTAACAACAGTTACTTAATCATCGTTAATTCTGCTAGATTCCAATGCTTTTGTGTGATTGGGGATGTTCAGACATCTTATCATCAGCCTAGGGTAGCCCAGTCACAAGTGGACATATGAGATGTTTACAGTAGGAATTTCCATATTTCTGGGAATGTGTCTCCACTGACCACTTGTGATCACATTATGGAGGAGGGGTGCCAAATATGGCCAAAGCACCTCCACAGCCAAAAGTAGCCAACAAACAAAATTTCAAATTGTTCACATCTAGCGAACAGACATTTTTCTATTATTATAATTAGCCAGCGGATGCTATTCCAAATTAAATGTTCCTGAATATTTCATACCGGTTTTCCTAAACTTATGTTTCAAATACTTTTATGAACCACAGACAAATAAACAGGGAAGAAATAATCAAAATATAATGGGAATTTCTTGCATAGCTTTGTGCCATCAGGAATAATAACAATAATAATAATTATAATAATAATTATAATAATAATAATAATAATAATAATAGAAACAAACAAACAGACAAAAAAACCCCAGTCATAATAGCGCTAAATGTTTTTTACAGTACACAGGGCCATAAAATGTATCCATCCTGTCAAATATCAAATAAGTAAGACACAATGTCATTGAGTATTACAATATAGAATGTAAAACAGAATATAAAAGAGAAACAGACTGCAGTATCTGTGGCTCTTTTCGCGTTGAGTATTTACGCTGTAAAAGGCTTTAAAATGGCCATTTTGTGTAGTGGCATCATTATGCTTCCTCTAACAGTGCTGTCTGATGGGTGAATACAGAGCACACTACCAAACTCCAAATTTACATTTTCTAAACTGTATTTTAAAGCCTAACATCAAACCATCATTGTAAAATGAACTATAATGTTTTATGGTAAAGTATTCTTTAAAGAATTTGTCCTAAAAAATGTAATTTCCCATTGTTATTGACAGCAGTAAACACAATAGGTGTAAGGAATAGACCTTTTCACAGATATTAATAGCCTTTGTAATATAGTAAAGAGCAATGCTAATGTTGACAATGGTAGGAAAAAGGATGCACATGACAGGAGATGTATTTCCTATGCACTTTTAAATATAAACATTTAATGGATTTAAAAAAAAAAAAAAAAAACCCACACATCCAAACCTGGACAATCAACTCATTATACTATGCATTAAATTGTACTACTGCCAGTCTAAAAGTAGCTTGATTCCAACTGAAATGTGTGAATCTGGCAACACTAGTGACTAAGCTGTTCACGCTAAAAATGTCATGCAGCCACATAGTTCTTGCCAGTTGTCAAGGTCTGAACACTGAACCAAATTAATTTAGGCTAAGTGTGCAAAGGCAGAAGACTAGCGATGCCAGGAAACTGAGGGTTTTGCGCTTACCATGACAGCTGTCGGGATACTGAGAGTAGCCGGTCTCCACATTCTGCTCAAATCCCGATCTGGGGGGAAAAAGAAAGGCATGGACAGAATTATTACCTGCATCATCTCGTTTTCATCCACTCCCTTAATTGCCTGTGCTGTCAAGTACAGGACAACAGACCCGTAGTCCATCTGTCTAAGCTCAAATAGCACTAAAAGGAAATGCAATTTTTTTTGCCATTGTTTTAAGGTCAACTCTTTTGGTAGAGGTAGTTGGATAAATAATGGCAGGAATAATGAAAAGAAACACTCAAAAATTAAAGATGCATTTAAAAGAGCACACATGTTCCCTAGAGTGGCAAAACTATTACAGAAATTACAACTCCAATTACTTAGTATGGCATTGTGACTGCAATTATTAATTGCAATTAGCAACGATTATTTCCTACCTAGTCACAGTGCACTCGTTAGGCTGTGAGAACACCTGCGCTGCCTCGGAACACTCAACAGGAACATGTGAAATGGGTTCATACTGAGCTTCATGGAGCGCACAATGGAAAATCTGTTCCATGTGGCATAGCTCGAATTTCCAATGTTTGCTTGTGGTGTAGTGAGCATGCTAATGAGTGGAAAGTGTTCATTACATGAGTGTGATAATTACCGAACTGTTGAAAACCAAAATCTAATAAGTTACAAAGTTTTTACATGAATACAATCACATGAATGCATAAATAATGACGTATAATGCCCCTGAGAAGTGATGACAGCCTTAATGAATATGAGAAAATTATCATACAAGTATAATTACTACAAAATAATATACTTTGATATTTTGAGCCCGAATCTACAAGGACATAATTTAGTTTTTTTTTTTTAAATATATAACTCTGTTCAAAAACACTAGTTTCAAACTTCTCAGCTCCTTTATAATTAATATTCATTCAAATTCTCTGGACAGAATAACAGCCTCGAATTTTATCTCATGTCTATCCAGAGACTGGAGTCACTTTTATAGGGATTTGGGCCACTCCTCCATGCAATACATTTTTTGCTTATAATCTAGATTTGTGTATGAGGAATTCCTTTTATTGAAGAGCGAAGACCAAGACATCTATATGAGGTTTCAAATGACTTCACCAATGCTATTATGGCTGAAAAGGGGCAAATCTCACAGTCATGCTCCAAAATCTTGAGGAAGGCCAGAATGGTTGTTATAACTTCAAAGAGAGACAAAGTCTGGAATAAGATGTCAAAAAAGCACAGAAATCTTACATTCAAAATTTTGAACATAGCGCCATACATCATAATCTGGGTCTTACTTGCTAAAAATATGTGATACCACACGTATTTTGTAGTCTTTCTGTGCTGGGTTAGATTCAAAATTGTATACTTAGCACCATACATTCCCAAATATCCCTGTCACTACTGGCTCACAATAGCAAAAAAGCCAGTGGATATACATCAATTATGGAAATATTAAGCTAATATTTTTTATTGCAGTGCAGTAATGCAGCCGTGAGGGGGGGGGGGGGGGTAGAAATGGAGTCGGAGTCATCTTGAAGGAGGAGTTTGCCAGGAATGTTCTAGAAGTGAAAAGCGTGTCAGACAGAGTGATGAGTCTCAAGTTAGAAATTAAAGGTGTGATGGTCAATGTTGTTAGTGCTTATGCCCCACAGACAGGATGTGAGCGAGAAGAGAAGGAGAGATTCTGGAGGGAGTTAGATGAAGTGATGCAGAGTACCCCCAGAGGTGAAAGAGTGGTCATTGGGGCAGACTTCAATGGACATGTTGGCGCAGGAAACAGAGGGGACGAGGAAGTGATGGGTAGGTTTGGTATCCAGGACAGGAACGCAGAAGGACAGATGTTGGTAGATTTTGCAAAAAGGATGGAAATGGCTGTGGTGAATACTTTCTTCCAGAAGACAGAGAGGAGCATAGGGTGACTTATAAAAGTGGAGGTAGGAGCACACAGGTAGACTACATCTTGTGCAGGCGATGTAATTTAAAGGAAGTCAGTGACTGCAAAGTAGTAGCGGGTGAGAGTGTTGCCAAACAGCATAGGATGGTGGTGTGCAGGATGATGCTGATGGTGAGGAAGGTGAAGAAGGCAAAGGCAGAGCAGAAGACAAAGTGGTGGAAGTTGAAAAAGGAAGAGTGTCAGGTTGTCTTCAAGGAGGAGTTGAAACAGGCTTTGGGTGGTCAGGAAGTGCTTCCAGATGACTGGACAACTACAGCTAATGTGATCAGGGAGACATGTAGGAGAATACTTGGTGTGTCATCTGGAAGGAAAGTAGATAAGGAGACTTGGTGGTGGAATGAGGAAGTGCAGGAGTGTGTACAAAGGAAGAGATTAGCTAAGAAGAACTGGGACATTGAGAAAACCGAAGAGAGTAAACAGGAGTACAGGGAGACACAGCGTAAGGCAAAGGTAGCAGTGTCAAAGGCCAAACAGAGCGCGTTTGATGACTTGTATGCTCGGTTGGAAAGTAAGGAGGGAGAAAAATGATTTATATAGGTTGGCACAGCAGAGAAATAGAGATGGGAAGGACGTGCAGCAAGTTAGATTGATAAAGGACAGAGGGAAATGTATTGACTGATGACCGAAGTGTGCTGGGAAGATGGAAAGAGTACTTTGAAGAGCTGATGAATGAGGAAAATGAGAGAGAAAAAAGAGTAGAAGAGGTGACTGTTGAGGACCAGGAAGTAGCAAAGATTAGTAAGGGTGAAGTGAGGAGGGCATTGAAGAGGATGAAGAATGGAAAGGCAGTTGGTCCTGATGACATACCGGTGGAGGTATGGAAGTGTCTAGGAGAGGTAGCAGTAGATTTTCTGACAAGAACATTTAACAAGGTCTTAGAGAGTGAGAGGATGCCAGAGGAATGGAGGAGAAGTGTGCTGGTGCCCATTTTTAAGAACAAGGGAGACGTGCAGAGTTGTGGAAACTATAGAGGGATAAAGTTGATGAGCCATACGATGAAGTTATGGGAAAGAATAGTGGAAGCTAGACTAAGGGCAGAAGTCAGCATTTGTGAACAACAGTTTGGTTTCATGCCAAGAAAGAGCACCACAGATGCAGTGTTTGCCTTGAGGATGTTAATGGAGAAGTACAGAGAAGGTCAGGGGGAGCTGCATTGTGCCTTTGTGGATCTGGAGAAAGCATATGACAGGGTGCCGAGAGAAGAACTGTGGTATTGCATGAGGAAGTCTGGAGTGGCAGAGAAGTATGTTAGAGTGGTGCAGGACATGTATGAGAGATGTAAGACAGTGGTGAGGTGTGCTGTCGGTGTGACACAATAGCTCAAGGTGGAGGTGGGACTGCATCAAGGGTCAGCTCTCAGCCCCTTCTTGTTTGCTATGGTGATGGACAGGCTGACAGACGAGGTTAGACAAGATTCCCCATGGACTATGATGTTTGCAGATGACATTGTGATCTGTCGTGAGAGCAGAGAACAAGTGCAGGAAAATCTAGAGAGGTGGAGGTATGCCCTTTAAAGGAGGGGAATGAAGATTAGCCCCAGTAAGACAGAATACATGTGCATGAATGACAAGGACCAAAGAGGAACGGTGAGATTACAGAGAGCAGAGATAAGGAAGGTGGAGGATTTTAAGTACTTAGGCTCAACAATCCAGAGCAATGGATAGTGTGGAAAAGAGGTCAAGAAGCGTGTGCAGGCAGGTTGGAATGGTTGGAGAAAAGTGTCCGGTGTGATGTGTGATAGGGTATCGGCAAGAATGAAAGGAAAAGTGTACAAGACGGTGTTGAGGCCAACAATGTTGTATGGGTTAGAAACAGTGGCCCTGGGGAAAAGACAGGAGGCAGAGTTGGAGGTAGCAGAGATGAAAATGTTGAGGTTCTCTTTGGGAGTCACAAGGATGGATAGGATTAGCAATGAGCACATCAGAGGGACAGCACATGTAAGATGTTTTGGAGACAAAGTCAGAGAGGCTAGATTGAGATGGTTTGGACATGTACAGAGGAGGGATAGTGAGTATATTGGTAATAGGATGCTGAGGCTGGAACTACCAGGCAAAAGGCCTAGAGGAAGACCAAAGAGACGATTCATGGATGTGGTGAAGGAGGACATGAAGGTCGTTGGTGTAAGAGAAGAAGATGCAAAGGATAGGGTGAGATGGAGGCAGATGATTCGCTGTGGCGACCCCTGAAGGGAAAAGCCGAAAGGAAAAGAAGAAGAAGAAGATTTTTTATTGCAGTACAGGGATCACTCACTTTCCGCGGTTAATTGGGACCAAGACCGCCCCACTACCGCCGATTTCCGCAAAGTAGAATCAACCTTCCCTGACTGTATATGTACATGTTTTTGTGTGTATGTATATAATATCAATCAATACATATTCAATGCTATGAATGCTTATAATAACAATTAAACATTAAAAAATAATGCATAACATGTAAATAAAATGTTAATACTACACACACTTACAGACGCACGCGCACACACACACACACAGATGCACACCTCGCATAAAAATGTAAGTAGTTTTGTTGGGTTGGGTTTTTTTTTTGCATAATTGGCCTTGTTTTGCGGCATTTTCCTTAACTTTCCCCCTATTTTTCCTTAATTTTCTTCTTTTTTTATTTTTCGATGAATATTTTTGAAAAACCCACGATGCACTGAAGCCGCAGAAACTGAAGCACGAAGTACCGAGGGATCACTGTATTAAGATATGAATAAACAACCAATTTAAAAAAAATTGCAATTTTTAAGTCTAATTCTCCTTATTCTTCTTTTCCATTCGGCTTTTTCCCTTTTTCAGGGGTCGCCACAGTGAATCATCCGAGTCACGTTTGATTTGGCTTAAGTTTTTTTTACGTTGGATGCCCTTCCTGACACAACCCTTTAGCAAGGGGCAGAAACATGCTGACGGCTTTGCAGCTACTCTTTACGAAAGTCAGCAATGGTTCTTTTACATGAACCTCTCACCATAAACAGTGAGAGACATGGCCGGCCTTTGATAACCCAGTTAGCTGTACTGGTGTATACCTGAATATTTTAGTATGTATTTCTAGAAAGTAGTACAATTATCTGCCAATAGAATAAAAACAAAAAAGTTGAAATGGGTAAGGATTTAATAATCTTATATTTGTATTTTCATACGCTGGAAATAATATTTGATTATATTAAAGATAATGTCACTTATTAATCTGTTCATATGATTCTGATCATTTTCTCATGTCCTTGGCCAATATTGTCTTTCACACTGCATTCAAGCTGAGCATTGTTTTTTAAAAATGGCTCTATCACTTTGTCTGACAGCTCTATGGCAACAATGATTCTGCGGTCTGAGAACAATCTGACTGCATCATTCACATCACCATGCCAATTTTTCCATAACGTAAGATATTCTCATACGGCCACCTCTGATCAGCTGCATCAGGCCCTCGAAAAACAAAAAGCATTGGAAATAGTTATGGGGAAAAACCCGTGACAGCCTAGAACCAAAAAAAATCAGCAAAACCTCCACAAAATAGCTCATTTCCGCCGATTCTGGGCAAGGGCAAAGTACAACCCGGACAGTTTGCCAGACCATCACAGAGCTGAAACATGCTGATTGCAATGCAGCCTACTCTTTACAGTACTGTCGTCTTTATTCATTCCGATTAAAAAAGGTAATATAAACCCTAATCAATTAACTCTGATGCGTACAATTTACACAAACATTATATATATATATATATATATATATATATATATATATATATATATATATATATAGATATATATATACACACACACACACACACACACACACACACACACACACACACACACACACACACACACACACACACACCGTATTCGACATGATAAGCACCCAGGGCGCTTAAAAAATTGGAGTGGGTGGGAGCCTGTTAAAATGTTACCAGTGGAGTGGAACGGTAAGTGCTGATTACTATCGAAGTGGAAAACATGAATAATAACAGAACAATAAAAGAGTTTTACTGGTATTTGTGTTTTTCATTTTGTGGTATCAACCAAATTACTTACATGAAACCTGAAAATAAACAGAAAACAGCATAATATTTAAAAAAAAGACCCCTTACTTTTCCCTCCCAGTGCTGTTTTTTTTTAAACATTTTCCAGGAAGTAAAATTGAGCCAATCAACATGAATGTCAACTTTAGCACATAGCACGTTGAACCAATCAATGCGAACATAAACAAAAGCACATGGCCAGGAACCTCCTTAAATTTAGTGAGCACGAGAATCGGATGAAAAACACTTGTCATCACTTTCTGATAGGTCCATATCTGGCTCATCGCTCCATTCATTCAGAGTATCCCATAGTTTTGCTGTAGCAGTTTCTAATGGTTCATCGGTTGTTGGACATTTATCAAGAGAACAAAGCAAAATATTTTCCTGTTTTTTTTTTAAAGCACGGTGAAACAATCAAATGTGTTGTTACTGATGAACATTATAGACATTCCCCAGTGGCAGGGGGTCTTGAAATACTGCGTAAACTCACTTTAACATTCAGTGAACGCCTCATTTTATAGTTACAGAGACTGATCGAATAAAATTGGTAAGTTTGATCTACGATTTTGCTCCCAATACACATGGGCGGTTATTAGACGCAAGATAAAAAACATTGAGGGAGGACTTATTGGAGCAGGGTGCTTATTACGTGATCTCAAAACAAGCCAACAGTCCTGTTCAACTCTACTTCATGTGTGTTACAAACAGGAAGTATGGGTACAGATCAGCTGCATCCTGGCCAATGGGAGGTCAGCGGGGTGGGATGTTGGGAGCCTGTGAGAGAACAACTCGCGCATCGTGTGAAAACTTAGGAAAATGTTTTTCGTAACCCGGAGTTTTTGTACTCGGGGGGGTTTCGTAAGTAGGGGGCCGAGTGTGTGTGTGTGTGTGTGTGTGTGTGTGTGTGTGTGTGTGTATATATATATATACACACACATACACATATACACAGTCGGCACACACAATAGTAATTGCAGCGTTATATTTCGTTATCACCAAAACCCCTGTACAATCAGGACGATATTGAAGCAGAAGGAGACCTTAAAGCGGAAATACAGTGACGAAGGCGATTATTTCGGCACGATATTGAAGCAGAAGGAGCGTGAGCAGAGTGCTCCGTGGAACAAGACCTCCGATCTTGCAAGCAAGTTAATATTGAATCAGGACCTCTGATCTTTCAAGCAGGTACTGTAATTCCGCTTTAAATACAACATCCCGTCCATTTAAACATTTAAATAGAATTGTCCCATCAGCTGCACGTTGCGTGTGGGTGGAGCACGCATTCGGCAAAACACACCATAAAGACAGGGTGTTTTGTGTGTGCGTGTGTGTGAGAGAGAGAGAAAGAGCGAGAGAGAGAGAGAAAGAGACTGCCTACAGAGTCAGTCAGAGATGAAAGGAGGCTTAACTCTCTTTCGAGCGAGCACAGTGCTGCTTATTTATTGTTTTTTAAGTTGTTTAATTCAGTAAATGTTTAATAAATATGGTGCGCTCTGAATGTGAACAAAACGCGGCTCATCTGGACCTCTGATCCCTCAAGGAATCAAGTTAAAGTTGAGTTTGGACCTCTGATCTGTCAAGCATCGAATGCACTTTGAATTCCCTGTCTTAAAATGCTCCGGTGTCCTGCGTGTGGGCGAAGCCCGCATTCAGCGGAGCGCGCCATGTGTGTGTGTGTGTGTGTGTGTGTGTGTGTTAATAAAAATGTTTAATAATGGTTTAATTAATAAATATGTTAATAAAATGGTTTAATATGTTAATAAAATGTTTAGAGGGTTTAATAAATAATTTTCTTTTACTTTTAACACATATTTCATGCAAAATTAGTGTACTTTTATCATTTTTAAAGGGTTTATGGGGTAGTCATGGGAGCTTTGGAACGAATCAGGCATTTTACATGTAAAATGCGCCTTTACTTACGAAACCTCCACGTTACGAAAAAGGTACTGGAACGGATTAATTTCGTAAGTAGGGGGCCGGCTGCATATATAAATTACATACACACACATACACACACACACATACACACTACTTTTTTGTTCTGTAAGACAGCCTGTAAATATTTTACTTATAGAACTGCTGAGACTACCTGACTACCTGATGCCTTTCTATTCTTAAAGAAGACGTAATCAAACCTAATATTGAATTAGTTTAATTTATTACTGTTTACTACACCTTGTAGAATTTTTATGTAGTCATCTTTTCTTGCAGCCTTCTTTATATTTTTGTCCGAAAAGTGGTGTCTTATATGCAATATGGTGCTTTCTTTATTGAGATACTGTATCAACAATTTATGAAACATTTCATTTTGTGCTAGAAAACTAATGTTTGCAAATTTCCAGCAATCTGAAGCATTTTCTTTCAGTCAAGGACAAGCTACACAGATTAGAAAAAGGAAATAAAATAATAGTACATCAGGTACCGCAGGTTGCATAGCAGCAACACTCTGTTTAAGCTGACACAAAGAACTCATGTTCTCAATATTCAATCTGTCTGCCCTATTCCCTCGACACAATTTACACCACATATTTCCATTAACCTCAGAGAGCGAGGGACAGTAACAGAGAGAATGATATGATACTCCCTTATAATGTGTGGCAGCCTGCCAGCTACACAAGTGTATGTATAATAGCAGAATAGAAGTATGGATTAGACACACACAGGTTTGCTATGTTGTTTCCTTGTGGTATGAATACATGTGTTATATCCATGTAAAGTCCCTTTATCATCTAATATTCTTAATAAAAACTTTTACCAAAAAATAAACAGTTATGGGTTATTGACCTTCAGAAATCTGGAAAGGGATCAAAAATGCATATACACTTAGGGAAAAAGCATTATGCAAAACAGGACCATAACAATGAGCATCAAGTATCTGAAATAGTTGCAGAAATGGACACTTGAGCACACTGAGAAAAACCCTAAAAAGATCATAATTTAGGAATTGCAGAGTTTAGCTGATTATTATAGTCACCAGGTTTCAAAAAGCACTGTTAAACTTCACCTTTATATCAAGCTGTTTGGAAACATAAAAAAAAAGAAATCTGAAGAACAGCCCAGAAAAATCATTGATGTTACAATGAGCACCATGTGAACCAAACCTTTTCTGCACATCATCAGCATATTTGGTGAAAAACCCAATACCCACTGTGTTACATGCATTTGGATCATTGATGCTTTGGGGCTGTTCTGTGGCTGTTGGTTCTGGAGCACTTGTTAAGATTAATGGCATCATTTATTCTGCTGGCATTTAACCGGAGACTTGTTCGGGGGGAGAGGGGGTGTTTAGAACGAAGTTGTAGGAGAAGTAGGAATTACACATCCACAAACCGAGAGTTTTCAAGAGTGTAAAATGACGCAGAATGAATTCCAAATATGTTTAGATGGAGTCTCTGATATTGTACCACTGTTAAGGGACAGCCAAAGGTTTTCAGAAGACACAGCACCCCATAAAGCTAGCAGTGTAAGCTGCTATCTTTAGCAGATCCCGAAAGAATTTGTTCCAGATTGAAGCAGTTGAAGTTCAGCAAACACCACATCTTCAAATAATGCTGTACAGGACAGCGGAAAATCGAAGCAAACTGTACATCTCCAAAAGGTCATTACACAGACAGCACACTGACTACAGACCTCTGGACTAAGTTTCGGCACTGATAAGCTGTTGTGCACCATACCTGACATATACTAGAGCATAAACTTCATTAATGTAAAATCCATTTGATATTAACTGGACAATACGTGCTATCTAGTAATAAACTAGTACAAGTACAGGTGATGCCGGGGATTTAGCTCAGTTGGTAGAGCATTCGTTTTATCCTCCGGAAGGTCAGAGTTCAAATCCAGCCGCGTCATACTATAAGATGTTAAAATTTGGTGGCTGTTGCTTCCTGCTTGGTGCTCAGCATCAAAATACAGTGGTAACAGGTACCCAGAGCACAAAAAACACCAAAGAGCACTTTGAGCAAAATATCCAGTACGGATAAAGCGCAATATAAATCTACTAAAATACAATGCTTCAAGCAGTTTACTGTCTCGTTTGCACCTTTTTAACTTGTTTGCACATTTTAAAACTGGGAGGATCATACAAAATTTTGTTATGTGCGAACATAACGGCAATAAAAAGTCTTGAATCTCGGATCTTGAAAGCACATTTTCCTGTAGATGAAGTAGCATCTGTAGCTTGCATTAAAGACTTTATAATTACACTTGACTCAAATTGATTTCGTGTGCGCACACACACACACACACACACACACACACACAAAACAACCAACTAAAAATCACATTTAAACCAACTAAGTCTTACAGCAAAACTGCTTTTCCAGGTTTCTCTTCTGAGAAACACTGCTATTAAACCACAGCTTGACCTGCCAAACACATAAATTACCCAGAAGTCAGCAGGTGAAAAGGGGGTGAGGGTGAACTATTTTCTCTCCTCCTGTAATGACCAATGCTGAAAATTATTGGACAAAGCTGTGCAGGCTTTTCTGGGAGCTTTTCTGGGAGCATAAATAACCATGTTGTGTCAGCGAGGAAGCAGCACATCATTAATGTATGGAGGACACTGTCCTGCTAACCCTGATGAATGACTTGCCTGGCTGACTAGAGGTTTCAGTCTGGAGTCAATCAAGTCCAGCCACCCAGTGTTCACCAACTGTCATGGACAGGTTTCAGGTTAATCAGAAGCGTTATCACTTATCTTGGTCAAGACTACAAAGGTTTCACAGCACAGTAGAAGTGCACAATAGGCTTTTGTCTGTTTTTCTGAAGGTGGCTAATAAGACACTGAGTGACATAATATAAGGAATATATTTTTGGCCAATGCTTGATGAAAACAAACTATTACTTCATCCAACTGACTGGCACCGATTTTTCCAGGCAAGGTCAGCAAGTTGTCAAGTTAGCCTGCATGCCAGAAACTTTATTCAACTTCCATTAATACGTTCCACACGCTTTATGAGCAGCAGACCAGAGGAGCCTACAGTAAACATCACACACAGAAAGTCATGTGACCCAGTAGCAATAATTCTGCAGCGCAATGTAAAGAGATCAATACTCACATTTGGATAGTATACCTGAGCTATGATGAACTCACCATTGCAATTTGCAGCCAAATTTGTGATGAGAAAATAAGCACTCGCAGTGATTTAGAGTAGCAGCCATGTTTCACTGAAACAAAGGTGCTAAAGGCCTGCTGAGTGAGAGAGCTAACAGTTCTCTCTCTCTTTCACTCTTTCTTCTCTCATCCTCTTTCACTCTCTAAGGTGCTGGCTTATCATACACACGCATGGTGGCTGAAATCCATAGAGCTGAACATTATTTTTCGATTGTGTGCATACAGACAGAGCACGAGATTGATTGCGGCTTCTCCTTCCTCCCCTGGCTGAAAGGTATGGCTGGTCAATAGAAGTTTGTGTTGTACAGGTTCAGTCCTGTGTGGACAAATAAACGACATCAGACTAGGTGTGATCGATAGCCCTGCATAGACGCAGACATGTTTCACACCCTTTCATTTCCTTCAGCCAGCTACTGGAAGGCATGCTCGCCTCCAAACAAGACGGATGACTTCACAACATTTTGACAAGTGCTGAGCAGGAGACCCAAATTGCACAAGATGTTGGTATATAATTAATATTGATTTAATCAAGCACATTATTTTGAGATTAAATGAATTAAAAGCTGAAGAGGCATGCAGCAGAGCACTGAATTAAAACACAACACAGCACTTTTCCATTCAGGAACACACAAGTAAAATAACCCCCACTAACAGACAGCACTACACAGAAAATGAAATACATGATATCATTTCCTAATTTAACACGGTGTGATGATAATTTTAATGTTTTTACATATTCTGAGAGTATCGTGTTAAAACTGTGTGGCTAAATTTATGCCGATTACAGATGAAATGAGCTGAATTTATCCAACGCTTCCATTACTACAAACTCTCATAATAAAATTGTATGAAATTAATACAACTATTTAGATATTGAAGATTTTATGGTTGTTCATTTGAAAACTGAAACTCAAAATGATGTCATCAATAACATTGTTACCGTGGAGCAGTGCTTCTCAATTATTTTCTATGGCGCCCCCTTTAGGAAGAATAAAACATTTCACGCCCCCCCACCCCAACCCCAAAAGCAAATATAAATAGTATTATTTGTCAATAAAATTATTAGTACACCTCTGCATAACATTCTATCTTTATTAACATTAAAAACAAAAAAGAAAGAAATATAGTTCAACTTACAATAAAGAAAAACTTCATTAACTTTGATTTTTAATCTGCAATAGAAAAAACTTAAACTGCACCAATGTGCTTGAAATTAAAAAAATACATACTTATTTAAACTCATTTAACTATTCCTATTAGAAATTTTCCATGTTGTTTCTTGAGGGGTTGTTTACTGCACTTCATATCGTTTGCTTGTGCGAAAAACCACTATACCATAGTGCAACAATGAGAGCACTAGTGCCAACTACTGGAGTGGAGGTGCAATTACACTTAATTCTTGTACACTATTCCAGAAAAGCATGTTCCCCAGGATCATAAATGCTTCACCCGGCATCATACTGTGCACCCCACTAGTTGAGAAGCACTGCCGTGGAAGACTACGACTTAAGGCATTATTTATTTTAGTATTTTGGGTGTTGGTGCTTAAATATCTTAATCCTGTTAATAAATGGCAGGAAATGTAGCATAATTCTCATAATCAAAAAGTTTCAAATAATTGCCCATAAATCTTTAACAGACTTTCCACAGAGTTTATTTTCACAGAGAAATTAATTTATCAATTTGAATGAGATAAAGTTTTAACAAGTGTTGTATTCTATAAGTGAGAGCATTTGTAATGCATCATTCACTTCAGATAAAAAAAGAAAGTTCAGTTTTACAGACCAATATATATTATATATATATATATATACACACACACACACACACACACACACACACACACACACACACACACACACACACACACACAAAATCATTGCAACAAGGGAGTACTTCCCACTTCCCCTTCCTGACATATTTCAAGCAGAAAAAAAAGACCAAGCAAATATCCAGTTAAGTTCTTTTTAAAATTTCATTAATTCATTTACAAACTGTTTGCCCATTTATCCGTTTAATCTTTTTTTATATCCTTGTTTTATGATAATGCTAAATACTGCTGATCCACTTCAAATCTGTTTTGTCTCTGACCCATGTATCATGTCTTACTGTAATCCTATAATTTGCTGTAACTTTATTAGAAGTGAAAGGCTAACAGCAGGATACTGTATTCTGTAACTCACTTGAGTCCTGGCGCCACAGTGGCACAGCTCCCCGTTTTCAGCCAAATACAGTAAGGGTCTCGTGAGGACAAACAGCTCCTAAAACACACACACACACACACACACACACACACACACACACACAGACACACAAAACCCATTAATTCACAGAAGATGGGCCAACATCAGTTTGTATTTTTCACCCCAAATTTACATCATCATGCTTCACAAAGGCTCCGCCCAACTAACAGACCTAGGCTGTGTGTGACATGTCACAGAGTATAGCCAGTCACAGCATCAGCTGGAAAAGGCTAGGGTGGGGGGAGAGAGGGAGAGAGGGAGAGAGAGAGAGAGAGGTGTCAGGAGAAAGATGGAGAGACTGTCAGAAAAACTGCCTGAAAACCAGATGTGAGTGCATGAGTGTGTGCTTCACATATGTGTGTGATTGACAGGTGTGCTATGGATGCCAGAGCCCAACTGGGAGTCTGTGACACGGCAGAGCTCATAAGGCAGCCGGGGTGGGGTGGGGGTGTACAAGGGGTGAAGAAAGAGAGAAAGAGTGAGGGGTAGAGACAGCACAGTAGGAGTGGAGAGAAGAGAGAAAAAGGAAAATAAAATGTGTGGATATTCTGCAGTGGGTGGTTTGGGAGAAAATGATAGAGTGGGAGGCTGAGTGACAGAGAATAACAAAATGAAGAAGTCTAGAAATACTACACTAAAGCAACGCTCTTCTCGGTTTTTCTGATCGATTGCTGCTCTTGTAGCTGCTGTTCCTTCTGCTCTACTAAACTTAGCTTTTTACTGTTCTTAAATCTTGCACAAATTTAACACACACATACTATTGTCTAAAACAGAGGAAAGCAAAACATACAGTTTTAGAAAATGCATTTACCTTTAAAAAATTCAGGATGTTTTTTATTATTATATATCACATTGAAATACTACAATCTTATTGGTCTGTCATCATAAATCATTATTCAGAGTGGATAATGCTTGCATGAAGATGACAAACTCGAGCAGGCATAATTATCATTCTTAAAAATGGAAAAACAATCCAATAAAAATCTTGTTCCGTTTGTAAACACCTTTACACAGGGCAGTTTACATTCATTTTATTTCTTTACTTTTGTTTCTGAACAGACACCATTTGCAGCAGCTGTTCACTGCTCAGGGTGAATCTGCCTTTGTCCAGAGTTGGCTGGGATCGCCTCCAGCTTCTCTGAATGACAAATCGTACAGAGTGTAACTGATCCTGAAATTAAACTGAGCTTTTAATTGTCCCAAAGTTCAAAGCTCACCACGCCTGCCAAAGTGTCATCATTAAAATATGTAAATTTAAAAATACAGAAATCTCTGTTCAGTGTGTTTATTTCTGTTTTCCATAAATAGCTTTATGGAGTGCTGAACATATTTGTGTTTAAATAAGATCGCAAAACGTGCCAGAACAAATGCTGTTCGCTAAACAGAGATATTAGCTGATTCACCTGGCCTAATGTTAATTTGCTTTTCATTTCGTTTGTACACAGTATGACCCCAGCTCCACACAGTTTTTTGGCTCTGCATCTGCCTGTGCCTTAAGTATCTGTCCTGGTAAATAAATAAATAAATAAACCAGAAAAATCTCATTCTAGTGTACCCTCTTGCTCAAGTGGTAGTACCGTATTTTTCGGACGAGAGGCGCATTTAAAATTCTTTAATTTTCTCAAAAATTGACGGTGCGCCTTATAATCCGGTGCGCCATATGTATCAATGATGCCGCAGCGTCACGGCTACCATAGTCAGGTGATTTGCTGAGTACTCGCTGCATCTAAACTCTTCTCTGTTCTGGCTCCAAGGTGGTGGAATGACCTTCCTCACTGGGTATCTTCAAACGACGGCTGAAAACATACCCTTTTCAGCAGTACTTAGATTAGGCGCTATGCTGTATACAAACACACCACACACACACACCTACCATCCGAGTTTGACTGATGGTATACTTTGTCTGTGTTCTAACAAACTAGTGCAAGAATATATTCACTGATAGAGAAAACTTTCAGAAGTGCTTGCTCTGGATAAGGGCGTCTGCTTAATGCAGTAAATATAAATGTAATACTTGAGTGGCTGAGAGATGTTTACGTTAAGAGACCGGAAGGCTTTTTCCACAAATCTCCGTCCCTATTGATCTGCGACTCTATGTGCGCCCATCTCACTGATACCGTCAAAACCCAAGTGAAGCGAACTAATTCAGAGCTTGCCATCATTCTAGGTGTGTTAACTACAGAACTCCAACCGCTAGATATTGGTGTCAACAGGTCGTAAGTTAGAGGGATCCGGGCTTCATGTTGAAATTGCGCAACTGTTAAACTCAGACACTGAAGATGAAGAATTTGATGGATTTGTGGAAGAGAAATGAACTGAAAAAGTGAGTTTATTGTTTTATATTGTTACAACTGACCAATGTTGAGAGTCATTGTAAAGTGCATTAACTTTATATTTTATGTGCTACAACTGAACAATGATTTGAGTTATTGTGAATGAGTTGAATCAAGATTGACTTGTCTGACTTTTGTTTTGCTTAATGCGCCTTACAATCTGGTGCGCCTTAAGTATGAGATGGATCGCTGCGTTGCGCCTTATAATCCGATGCACCTACTGGCCCGCAAAATGTGGTATATGCCAAAACTATCATACACCTAAATCTTGGGGATGTTGCTAATATAAATATCCACTCAGCATTCACTCTCTGGGTATATTCCATGACGCCCCACTGAGCATTCAGTGCATAATTGTTAAGTACGTTAAGCCGAAGTAGATCTCAGTTGTTTTTTGCCGTCTGCCAAATTTAATGTTGTTAATTATACTTCACATTTAGCTGGTACTGATTGCGGTGATAAAAATTGATTAAAGCCCCATCATATAAACAGTGTGCTACCATGATCCTGACTTTACATAAACAATGCATCTTTCCCCCCATACTACGATGCCCTATGTGAGGAGATCTCTACGCTGGGCGGCTATCTGAGCTGCTTTCTCTAGAGTGAACTAGTGAAGAAAAAAACTGAAACTTGCAGCATACCTTCTATGTAAAGGAGAATATTTGTGTGAAAAGTCTGAAATGAGGACTCGGAGCCAGCACTGATTACCGGTGTATAAACCCAAGCAAGGTAAATGCCCTTCTTGGTCAAATCCCATGGTAGGACTTGGGGATCACTATGAAATAAAACAGAGCCTATCAGTTTTCTCGGTCACTATTCCCTGAGGGGAAAAAAGAATGAGCGAGGGGGGAAAACAGCTTCTCTACTCTGGTTGTTTCTGGCTTTTAGCCAGTCAGACTGTGTTCCACTCAGTTCTGATTTGAGCATCTGCAGTTTGGCTGGTGGTGTCTTGGTGGACAGGAACGTTTATCACACTGTGGAGGAAACACGTCCCCATTTCCATTAGCTACTCAGAGCACAGCACAGAGAGAGCTGCAGTACTCTCTTGCTGAGCTGCATATGGCCAGGCTTATCTGTGTTTAAGTGTTTGTCTCTTCAAAACCCTCAGTGGAAACCCTTTTACAATCTCAGCAGGAAAAAAAAAAAAAAATTCTGTAATAGTAAACGTGAATCTATAAAAGTTTTAGAAGTTTTGAAGAGATGACTGGTTTTCACCACTCAAATTTATTCCAATAGCATATCCCAGAAAATCCATTATTAGATTAAACTACAAGGGATTGGGACAACCTGATTGGTTTGGTATGTCCAGAGAACAAACATCACCCATTCCACAACTGTATATAATTCTTTAACCAATTACATATGTAAAACTAAAGCATGAGCCTGTTCCCGTATAGTGTATATACTAAAATATACACCTCAGGCTCATTGGATAATGCCGAATACTATATTACATTTTCCTTGCTTTTGGCAAATAACTATTACAGGGATCCCTCACTTTCTGCGGTTAATTGGGACTGAGATCCCCCTGCGACCGCCGAATTCCGCGAAGTAGGATCAACCACCCCCGACTGACGAATGCGTACATGTATATGTGTATATAATATCAATGAGTACATATTCAACACTATAAATGCTTATCATAACAATTAAACGTTCATAAATAACACATAAGATGTAAAATAAAATATAAATACACACATATAGATGCAGATGCGCGCGCCGTGCACACAGATGCGCACCTCACATAAAAATGTAAGTACAGTAGTTTTGATGGGGGTTTTGGGTTGTTTTTTTTGTTTTTGTTTGTTTGGGTTTTTTGGGGTTTTTTTTTTTGCATAACTGGGCCTTGTTTTGTGGCATTTTCCTTAACTTCTTCCTCTATTCTTCCTTAATTTCCTTATTTTTTCATTCGATGAATATTAAAAAAAAAAAAAAGCAATGCACTGAAGCCACATGAATTGAAGCGTGAAGTAGCGCGGGATCCCTGTATTTAAAACTACAACAATAACACAATTACAGGAAGTAAGAGTGAAAAATAAAAGAACCATCACAGCAATACCGCCCAAAAGGTTTTAGACTCGTAAAACCTGATTTTCCAATAATTACACATTTGAATTTAAAAACAACATCAGTGGTTTTAAACAGCTCTAGCTACGCATAATAACATGGACGATTCATGAAACAAAATTCTTGGTATCACTTATGCTGTACCACCAATAAAAGTTGATCTCCCATCCCAGCTCTTCCTCTTTCTTGACTGGAGTGAATAACACACACTATGCTGCACATTTTATCAAGAAACCAGAAATCTCAAGTGTCTCTGTTTTGAAAACTATTCAATAGCAAAAAGAACCCCCCCACACACACACACACACACACACACACCACCTTTGAAATGCTGACAAACGAGCTCTTTCCATAATTTCCAAATAAACATATTTCTCAGGAGAGAGTAATATCAACAACCGAGTGGGGTCAAGGGGGAGGGGGTGGGTCACATTTTGGGTTCAACCAGGTTTATGGTAGCAAAAGCAGAAAAACGAGGTGGTTTCCATCAAACAAGGAAAATACTTCATCCTCATGTGTCTCTAGTATGGAATGACCATCTCAAGTTTCTTCAACAATGAGGTTCTATCCCAGCAGAAGTAGTGTTTGTTGATTTGCTGTGGTTGATATGTATGTAACTTCGCCTTTGTTTGGTTCTCACCCCTTCAATTACTTGTTTTTTTTTTTTTTTTGATAAATGACACATTTAGAGTCCATTTTTATTAGCCCTGGATGAGCTAGCTACAACATAAATCAAACACATTTCACTATGAATGATTTGTTACTGTATAAAAAGAATACATTTCTAGAATTAACACATAAACAGAACAGATTTTTCACTGATCTTCTGACCGAT
Source organism: Plotosus lineatus (assembly GCA_024760905.1). NCBI lineage: Eukaryota > Metazoa > Chordata > Actinopteri > Siluriformes > Plotosidae > Plotosus > Plotosus lineatus. The sequence goes on from CM045728.1 coordinate 43,484,763, forward strand.
CGGAGTCAAAGAACTCCGACACACTGCAGTATTTCAATAAGAGTACAGAGGTACTCACTTTCTGCAGGTTCCGTAGTCAGCACACCGGCTCAAAGGTACACGTATTACACAGCTGGAGAAAGCTACAAACAAGGCATGATGATCTTTATCCAGCTCCAGTCCCAGAATCCTCCGGTCTTCCCCACGTACATTGCATCTAAAAAGAGTTAAATAAGTACAAATTGAAAACATTATTTTCTTAAAAACCTCGATAGTTAAACTGTCTTATATGATTTTGTAGACTTAATGAATTTCAACCCCATTAAACATCGAGCATGACACTACAAAATTATTCTAGTTGGTCCAAAATAATTAGAATTTTTTTATTACAAATTTAGTTATTCTAAGTTTAACGTTATGTAGATTTAACCCTGTTAACCAACTTGTTTTTAATTGTGCTAAAATTATTTCCTGATGCAAAAATATCTGTCAAAAAAGGACCCCCCCCCCCCCATACTGTGCTGGTTAATACATACTACGCTGGTTCATAGGAGTTAAATTTTGCTAAATACAGGGATCCCTCACTTTCCGCGGTTAATTGGAATCGAGATACCCCAGCGACCATTGAATTCTGTGAAGAAAGATCACCCCCCCACACACACACACAAACATATACGGACATGTATATATATATATATAATATCAATTAATACATACTCAATGCTATAAATTCTTAGAACAACAATTAAATGTTTAAAAAGGATGTAAAATATGTAAATAAAATATAAATACACATACAGACGTGTGTGCGCACGCACTCAGATGAGCACCTCACAAAAATGTAACTAGTTTTGATGGGAGGTTTTGGGTTGTCTTATGTTTTGTGTTTGTTTAGGGATATTGTTTTTTTTGCATGATTGGCCTTGTTTTTGTGGCATTTTCCTTAACTTTTTCCCCTTATTCTTCCTTAATTTCCTTATTTCTTTTAATTTGATGAATATTTTTAGAAAAAAACATAATGCACTGAAGCCGTATGAATTGAAGCGTGAAGTAGTGAGGGATCCCTGTATTGAGCATCCAATTAAAATGTTTAGAATTATATATTAGTATATTATTGGAAAATCAGTTGTAAAGATTGATGTCTGAAATGAAATAAATACATATTTTATATATATATATATATATATATATATATATACACGCACACACATATTTGCGCGTGTGTGTGTGTGTGTGTGTGTGTGTGTGTGTGTGTGTATACGTGTGTATCACTCACTTTTTGACACATTCTCATATGAACTTGCTATATTTCTGAATACTGGACTTATTTCATAATTATACATCCATATTTCATTCTTTTTTAATGTTCAGCTCTTTGGTCATATAATGTGTGCATTAGCATGAAAGACACAAAGTCACTATGTCATGGTTCACTTTCTCCTCTCACAATTCCACCTGCCATTAAACCCAAATGCTGTGTCTACTTCACTTAGAAAAATCCATTCATCCATTAATTCATTTTCTAAGCCACTTAATCCTACTGAAGGTCACAGGGAGGCTTGCTTCTATCTCAGTCCACTATGGGTGAAGGTGATACACACCCTGAACAGCTTGCCAGACCACTGCAGGGCCAGCACAGATACAAACATTCACACTCACACCTTGGGGTAAGTTGGAACTGCCACTCAGCCGACTGTGCATGTTTTCGGACCATAGGAGGAAAAGAGAGGACCCGGAGGAGACTCGCACAAGTACGGGGAGAGAACATGCAAACTCCACCCAGAAATGTTGGAGAATCCCCATGGAATCGAACACAATCCATTTGCTGTGAGGTGGTGCTAACCATTATGTCACCGTGCCATTTCTTAGAAGTTCCACATTAAATGAAGGAATGTACAAAACACTGAAAGTTGTTTTTTTAATTGTTTCATAAAATAGTTTTACTTATTCCAATGAAAGTGTATGATATATGCAAACATACTCTAAGTTTTTAACTGCTGCTATGAAGAATAAAGTCACTTACATGGTACGTACTGCGTCTTTGTGGCCTCCCAGGTTAATGCACCGCTACAGATAATTACCACTGAACGATTCCCAAGAGATTAAAACTAGTGCTTTAAGATCCTGTTTATTTAGGATAAAGTTTATCTTAATAAAATGTTTCAGTGAATAAAGATGAGATGTATGTGCGTATAAGATAGATACGTGCACTGAGTACTAGACCACCGGGTATGTCTAGGGTGTCTGAAGGCGTTGTAGCCCAGTGAGACACAAACAAAATTAATCAGTGGTGGAGCACACAGAGTTTAAACTCCCATAGTGTACACTCCATCACTTCTCAGATGTGAGAATGAGATTTACAGAAGATGAGAGAGAGAGAGAGAGAGGGGACTGGGTGGGTACAGTAAGAACAAAGCTCTTTGTAATGTGTGTAATGCTTCCACCCTGGCACGTGGGTGTTTCGCAGCGCTGTAATAATTGCCGTGTGCTATGGAGCTGTCAGAGTGAGAAGAACAGCCCAGTAAAGCAGATAAGTATAAAATAAGAAACTGTAGCCCCGTGAGAAGCAAACAGAATTAATCAGTAGCGGTGCTCACTAAGTCTGTACTCCCATAGTGCACACTTTCTCACTCCTCCAGAGAGATAGAAAGAGATCGAGGACAAGCTCACTTGTTTGGGTTGTACACGTCAATATCTTCCAGAAGCTGGCTGCTGTAGGTGGAGTTCGGGTGAGTGCTGGCAAGGATCTTCAGAATATGTCCATTTTCTGAGCCCAGAAACAGGACCGTGTGGTTCTTATAAGGTCCAGCGGCTGTGTCCACGGCTAGTTGGGTCAACTTGAACCTACAATTGAGAAATGGCTTCATTAGTCAACATGCAGCAAAATTGTTGGTGCATCCTTTGGTATAAAACAGCACAGGTGTCTGTGTTTACTCTTGAGTAGTGTTTAGATGTGGAGTCTCTCAGGAGAGCTGAAGACAGATGTGTTTGTGAGAATGAGCAACAGAGTGTGAGGGAGATGGAGAGAGAGAGAGAGAGAGAGAGAGAGAGAGAGAGAGACGCAGATAAAGTTTGACAGAAGGGGATAAACCATTGAGGGGGAGGATTGCAAAGGACAGATGGAGAAAGTGTGGTTCCACACCCAGCAGGCATTCCACGATTTGCTCAAGCAACCTGTCAATTATCCTATTGGCTGTGACATGGACAGTGCTGTGAATTTTTGTATGTTTGTATGTACCTGCTCGTAGTTCTTGTGAAACACGGCCTCCCATTGACTGATGGTACAGCCTCATCCATGAGTGGATAGGACTTGATGAAAGTCAGAGTCTCATCGGGGAAGGAAGTGGAGGACTTATACATTGCTGCAGAACCATCTCCTGCACAGGAACCTGGCCTAGAGCCATACACGCACAAAGAGATAGAAAGAAATGCTTTGACACACAAGCTTTTGGAATCCAACTGTTTCATTGAGCAATCAATCATATAAAAGCTGCTGGACTGCTTTTATAGGAACTGGAGCAACATTCCAAGCTAACAGGCCCTAGAATTCATCTGAAACAGAAACTTATGTAGAAACTGCTCATCAATCAGTCAGAGGTATATACAGATGCTCCCCAGCTTACGGACGAGTTACGTTCCGGACGGCCGTTCGTTAGATGAATTTGTTCGTAAGTCGTTACAGGGCGTTCTTTAGAGGGGAACGTATGTTTAAAGCTTGTATAAGTAACCTATACGAGTTCGTAATGTATACATACAATATCTCTCTCTCTCTCTCTCTCTCTCGCTCTCTCTCTCTCGCTCTCTCTTTGCATAATCATCTTATTTCATTCTATTGAATTTATCATTTATTGGTACAAGGTGCAAACCTATAAATGCACCATCAATCAAGCTAACTCTGATGTTAGGAACTCGGACCCAAAATGCAGGAGACAGAGTAGGATGAACACGGAGAGACTTTCATGTTACAGGGGAGGCACTTGAGCAAGGGGAAAACGTAGTGAGGGCGGAGCTGAAACCATGAGCCTGAAAGATCACAGGAGAACAGGGACATGAAGAGGGACAATCTTCTAGCACTGGGATGAGTGCGCTGCTCGTCTTTATAGCACGGTAGATGGGAAACCATGTAAGGAAACTTTATTAAAATTCTTTGCAAAACACAGTATACATAAATTAAAAAGAGAAATAAAATGTTTTTAGATTAAATTAGACCCTATTAATGGGCGTAATAAACATTAAAAATGCAAAAAAAAAAAAAAAAAAAAATTATTCAATTATAAAACGCACACTCATGTCCCATGTTTAAACTCCTGGCTCTTCTCAAGCCGATCTGATCAGATTTACAGAGAGTTTCACTCTTATCCAGGTCATTATAATACTGGAATCAATTTGTTTCTTCTTGGAAAGTTTTGGCAGGAGTTCAGAAATGTTCTGCTTCTCTTCCATGACCTCCATGGTGTAAAGTATGTGTCAGCCACACCCCTCTGCCGGAGCCTAATTGAATATTAAGTGTACCTCAGGATAATGTTTAATCATATTTTATACTTATATTTATGATATATCTTTCTATAGATTTTATTACATTTCTATTTCTACTTGTTCTTCATATATATATATATGTGTGTGTGTGTGTGTGTGTGTGTGTGTGTGTGTGTGTGTGTGTGTGTGTGTGTGCTCCATTCACAAAATGGCCAGTCAATTTTGGGACTCTGAAGCGTGGAACACAACAAACCAACAGAAGGCCCCCTACAGGACCACCTCATGTTACCCATGTTTGGGCAAAAACAACTGTGCAAGAACACACCACAAACACTACAGCCAGCTGCCAACTCGCATGTGCTGTGCCTGAGAGAAAACAACACATTGTATTAGGCATTCAACAGGGACACTAGAAGACCTATAACTGCAAAGATTTTAACGGTAACTCATCACTGATTAATTTGCTGAACCGTTTAATCCTGTCAGGGTCGCAGAGATACTGAAGCCTAACTCAGCCAAAACTGAGTGAAAGCCATTGCAGGTCCAACACAAACACAACCATTCACACCTAGGGGTAATTTCGAACAGCCTATTAGCCTAACGTGCATGACTGAGTGATTGTGGGATGAAAACGGAGAACCCGGAATAGAACTGACAAGCGAACCAGAACCATACCGCCTCCTTGATTCTAAAAAATGATTGATGATATTCAATAGCCAATTAAATACAGACCTCCTTTATTCCCTCCATCATAAGCTCCACCTGAAAATCTAAAGATATACTTTCTCAAGACAATAATACAAACAATAACTTTCTCTCTCTCTCTCTCTCTCTCTCTCTCTCTCTCGCAAACCTACAAGTGCATTGTTGCTGATTGGTTGGAACAGTGTTGTGTGGCTTGGTTGATGAGCTTTGTAGAGAAGAGAGAGTTGTGTACCAGATTTTTTTTTCCAAAACACACGCATAATGAACAACCAGTGGACCACACAGAGATTTTTTTTTTAAATAAGTGGATAAGAAACCATGACTGCATCTTTACTTATGTATATTATGAGAAGAAGCTGAAAGTGGTGTCATGCCCCATTCCTCATGCAATGAGACATACCTGGGTTTGGGCACTTGCTCATCGGGTACAGGGGTCCAGGCTGACTCACTGTTCTTCTGTTCCTTGAACTTGCCACTAAACACTCTCTCGATGTCATCCATATAGAAGGCACAAACAGCAGAACCTGTGATACTGATTTAAAAAAGATATTTTTAAAACAATTTTTTGTAGTACAGGTTAAAATAAAAAGTCTTTGCTTAATTGTATTCACAAACAAATGTCAACGTATACTAACATTGGGCCCCCAAGTGGTGCATCGACAAGGTAAGTGATTGTTAACCTGGAGATCGTGAGTGCGAATCTGGTTTAATGTCACGGCCAATCAGTGACCGGATGTCCATGGCAGCTAACTGATTAAGCTCTCACAGGAGGGAGGGATGGCAAATACTCACTCCCCTGTCACTCACAGTGATCAGCAGCCAATCATGAGCATCTGTGAGCTCATTCATACGAGGGGGCGGATTGCGCTTTCCCTCGGAGTGGATTAGACCACACCCAAATACGCATGCGCCACAGTTTGAAAAGAGGCGAGTGAGAAAGCATTGCATGTCATGGAGGGTTGTGTGTGTATGATTTCACCCCTCCATGGTCGGTTGTGGTTGTGTGACAGGGAAGGCAATACTTGAGGGGTAGGAACTGGATACAACTAAAGTACAGAGATCAATCAATCAATCTGGGTGCCGTGCCAGAATTCTGGTGTAGGCGGCAGCCATAACAGCTCGTCATGGCTGTATATGAAGACCAAAAAATCCGCAGTAGATCCCAAAGTTGGTTCTGCAGGGTGTTTTTATTGAGACACCATCTCTAGCTAGCTGGCCGTTGACTCTAAACAGTTCATCCGCCCTTTGATAGGTCTTGTTTTTATTCCTACTGGGTTGCTAGCCACCCTCCTCACCAAATTTGGAATCTGATAGGGGAGCCGGTTTGGTCTCCGACCCCTCGACCATGTAACAGGTTATACTGGCTTACATGTTACCAGTAACAGGCCAAAACCTGACCTGACATTACATAGAAATTACAGAGAAAATTGGCGGGCGGGGTGTGTGTGTGTGTGTGTGTGTGTGTGTGTGTGTGTGTGTGTGTGTGTAATGCTAACATTGAAGAGCAGCTCTGACAGTATAGCAGCAGGTAAACACAAGGTGGCTTGTTTATATGTAAATACTTTTACAGTAACAAATTACATAGGTGTGACTGACACTGCTCATAAATGGCTGTACAGAATTGTTGATGAGGTGTCACCATCTGTAATCAGACATTTATTTAGCATTTTAGGAAGGCATCTCTGGCGTTAATGTTTTGCAATTGTCATTGCTTGGGTTTATAAGTTTATGGAACAGGTTATACATGATTTCTTACTACATTCGAATGCAGCCTTTTTTCTTCTTCAATTAAAGATCTGATAAAAAGGAAAAACAACAGAAACGCTGGAGAATGAATGGCCATTTATAGCTGTTATAATGGGACAACAGAAAACAACTTGTTTTATGTATCTCCCACACCATTAAAAACAGCTGGAAATAGGTAAAGATCGCGGATACAAGCGGTTGAAATGAGCTTCCTTCGCTGGGTGGCGGGGTTCCCCTTTAGAGATAAGGCGAGAAGCTCTACCATCTGGGGAGAGCTCGGAGTAGATCGGCTGCTCCTCCGCATTGAGAGAGGCCAGTTGAGGACACCTGGTGTGGTGTTTCGGGCAGTTCCAGGACATTTGCACACGGACAATTGCTCACAAGACAAATGCTCACAACCTAAATGAAAAAACAGACATTTGCTCACAACATAAAAACTTTTGTTTAATTTTAACCCTAAACCCTAATCCCTAATGTATAATGAGTTAATGTGGCATAATGTAGCATTTGTCCTGTGAGCAATTGTCCTGTGAGCAAATGTCTGTGTACCGTTTCGGGCATGTCCAACCGGGAAGAGACCCTGGGGTCAACCTAGAACACACCGGAGGGACTATGTCTCTCGGTTTGTCTGGGAACGCCTCGGTGTCCCCCCGGAAGAGCTGAAGGAAGTGGCTGGGGAGAGGAATATCTGGACCTCTTTGCTTAGGCTGCTTCCCCTGCGACCCAACCCCGGAAGAAGCGGAAGAAGAAGAAAAAGATGATGACGATGATATAAATAGGAAAAACCTTGATGCATCTTTTAATCAGATAAAAAAGTGATAATTGCCCAATCACTGTGGTAAAATAAACATCACAATATTTCACAACAAACTGTTATATGAAAATAATTACCTTTGGTAATGGTAGCACAAAGAGAGATGATGAGTGTGGGGGAGTAGAGGACAGAAGAGATGTACAGGACACCAGACAAGTCAAGAGGACAAAGAAGAGGTGAGAACAGGAGATGAGTGGCGAGGACAAGAAAGGAGAGGAGTGGAAAAGAGGAGTGGAAAGGGCAGGATAAGACCGGGGCGGAGAGAGGAGCGGACAGAAAAGGAGCAGAGTGGAGAGGACAAGATAGGACAGAAGAGAAGTGAAGAGGAGTGGGTTGGAGAGTACAACAGTGAAGTAGAGCATACAGTGGAGGAGTGACGAGTGGACAGGGGAAGAGTAGAGAGAAGAGAGGAGCTCATTGTGTTGTCGTCACCTGTTGGCCTGTGTGGTGAAAACTCCCAGCACAGCCGGTCTGTGGTTAATCTGCATCACATTTGTTAAGGACTGCAGAACATCAAAGTAGAAGAACGAATCTCCTGGTACAGAACAATTCAGACGGGCTTTCAGGAATGATGTCCAATATCGCTCCAGAACTCTCGGCGAACCTCCATTATCATTCTTACACACCCGACCCACCCTAGAAAACACCACCTAGAAATAGACGGGAGTAAAATTCACAGTCACAGGCACGCTAGTCTAATCAAGTGTCACAGTATCTGCAAACCATGCACTGCACAGCTTATTGAATCACAGCGGGCCGTTGTTCACAGCTACCCGCAGTGGATACGAGAATGGAGCCCTCAGGCTGAGCTGTATGGGTCTCACCTTGCCAAGAGTAGTGTACTCCACTGCGATCTCACTGAAGAAAAAGTACACATAATTCCCATATTCAATGGCATGAAGAAAATGAGGCTCTGAAAGGACAGAAGACAAATATTGAACAAGAAACATTTTCACCATGTGGTCCTGATTCATCAGGAAGAACAAAGAGATGTTGACAGAGTGCTGTGTGAGGAGTCCAACCTCGCAGCCATTTAGAGTCGTACTTCACGGTTCGCAGGACTGGACTACTTTCCCCTAGACTTCTGTAGATCACTGCATCACTAGCTAAAAAATCAGTCATTGTTGCCGAGTAAAAATCGCCACCTGCGTGTGGAAAACAAGGAAGATTTAAAGGCCAAATATACCTAATATTCATCACACATACAACCTTTCAGAGCTTTCACTGCCTACAGTTGCATGCTTCCTGAGACTGTATGTGTGCTGGCATCATGGAAGCAGCAGCTGAACTTTGTGAAATGTCAGTAGAATATTGGCAAGATTAAAGGTGAGATCATGTTTTTCTCCTGATGGTCTCGGCTCAGCCAACTCACCAGCGAACAGGCCAACGTTGGACTGGCGCGATTCAAAAGGGCATCTCGCCTGACCAACCATCTCCTCTCCAACCTGTTCCAGAGTAGCCATCTGAGAGACAGCGAGGGAGAGAAGAGAAAAAAACAAAGCGGGAGAGCAAGAGAAAGATGGAGGAGGGAGAAAGAAAGAAAGACAGAGAGAGATTACACATTGGCATCATTTCTAATTCAGGGTTTCGAAGGTGTGGTACACCCTGAACAGCTTGCCAGACCATCGCAGGGCAAAACACACACAACCATTCACATTTACCCTCACACCTAGGGCCAAATTGGAATAGACAGTTAGTCTTCTGTCTTTGGAGTGTGAGAGGACACCAGAAAACCTAGAGAAAACCCACATAAGCACGGGAAGAACATGCAGACTGCACAAAGAAACACATGACTCCATGATTCAAACCCTGGATCTTCTTGCTATTAGCCGCGAGCCACTATGCTATTGTGCCGCCCCATGCTCCAGAGCATTGAAACCCATGATTTAAATTCTATTTGTGAATTATCTTCTGTTCTACCGCTTTCCACATTTACTCATAATCCCATGGCAGCATCAGTGAGGCTGCATGGGGCAAACACCAAGCAGACATAACAGGCTTTAATCCCAGAAGACATACACTGCCTCACTCCAACTATCAGCCTTTTTACTCTCTCAGCAATAAAGTACATATCTCAGGGAAAAAGCAAAACTGAATGTGTTGACCTGCAGTGTGAAAGTCACACTGATGCAGCTATCAGTAAGATGTCTCAGGTTGAGACTAACAAGATGAGTTGCTTGGCCTTGTTAACTCTGCTCACACCTACAACTGTGAGCAAACAATCCCTCCACATTCACCTCTGACTAGCCCACAAATCTCCTGCACTCAAGCTCACCACAGCATCCTTAAATCTTCTCCATAACTTCACTGAAATCTTTTCCCCATCTTGAACCATTTCCTTGAACTCTCTAAACCCTCGATTTTGTTCACTATCAGGCCGCATTCCATATATCGATTCCAAGGCCAGTTAAAAAGGGAGTATTTGTTAAAATTCTGCTCACATTTTGGTAGCTGCCAATGAAATGTTTTCTCGGGGGGTTTTGGGGGGGCGGGGGTGGGGGCAGGGGGTAGGTTCGTCTGCGATACTTAACCCTGGAAAAGTAAAAAAATTAAAAAGAAAAAAAGAGAGGAAAAAAAACCTGGCACCTGTACTTGTCTGTCAATCATTTTAACTGCTAGGTTTCACACTGCATTAACATTCAAGCCTTCTACCTTGTGTTTTTGTGGGCGTAACACTGGAGGGACCACTTGTTAGATACTGATTTTACATTACATTACATTTACAGCATTTGGCAGATCTTAACCTGTGCTATTTTAAAGCAGGCTATCAATAGCCACGATCTTAGCTGACTAACCCTTAGAATTGTTGATTGCTACAACTGACCCTTTTGCTTCTACCCTTACAGACGAATCAACGTCACGTTTCCAGCCTGTGTACTTCACGAAAACAAATATAACCTCTTTCCATTAGACAGTTGGCAGAAAATAGACCAGATGTGATCCGAACACTTTGTTCTCTGTTTCTCTAATGTGTAATGCAGTATTGTAAATAAGCCAAACCTTCTGTAAAGTGATGTACTGCTGATTTTTACTCCAAAGCTGGGGAGTCTTTGCAGTAAACAAAAGCCACACTGGCCAACAAAAAATAAATAAATGAATAAGTAAATTGCACAATAATACAAGGATCCCTCACTTTCTGTGGTTAATCGGGATGGAGATCCCCCCACGCCCACCGAATTTTGCAAAATAGGATCACCCCCCACCCCCACAGACTGACGTGTATGAACATGTATATGTATATAATATCAATAAATACATATTCAATGTTATAAATGCTTATAATAACAATGAAACATTAAAAAATAATGCATATGCGCGTACACACACTCAGATGTGCACCTCACAAAAATGTAACCTGTTTTGATGGGAGGTTTTGGGTTGCTTTTTGTTTGTTTTTTTTTTTTTTTTTTGCATAATTGGCCTTGTTTTTCCAGGATTTTCCTCAACTTTTACCCCTATTCTTCCTTAATTTCTTAAAAAAAAAAAAACAAACAAAAAACCTGCGATGCACTGAAGCCGCATGAATTGAAGCGCAAAGTAGCGAGGGATCCCCGTATTTTCATGGACAACGCATTGCCTTATTGCCTTGGGTACTCAGCATGATTATGGCACTGTTGCTTCAGTTGGTCATAGCAAGACTCGGCAACATCCCAGCTGATGACCTAAAATGTGCTGAATGAGTAGGTTATCCCATCAATGGGCTTTATTCTTCACTAATGATCTGGATATAAAACTGGGGCTCAGATAGTGAGAGTGGATGAGGGAGCATAAGGAATCATTTTCACACATGAGCTGACACCACAGAGTAGTGACCTGAACCCTACTGTGAGTCTTTGGGTGTGCTGGAGAAGACTTCATGGAGTGATTCAATTTTTCAAATCTTAGATGGTGGTGAAAAATGAACGCACATCAGGATTGAAATTAAAGTGATGCCGTGGAAATTATGCACTGTACTCATGGCTAAAAGTGCTCCAATCAAATTTTAAATTAATTAACATTGATTTTCTAAGACACTTAATCCTAATTAAAGGGTGTGGTAATTCTCGCCCCCATCTCAGCCGATTCTGGGTGAGGACGAGGTACACCCTGGACACCCAACACATACACAACCATTCACGCTCAGTCATACCTAGGGGCAATCTGGAACAGCAATTGAGCCAAAAGTGCCTGTTATTGTACTGCGGGAGGAAACCATAGTACCCAGAGGAACCCATACAAGCATGGGGAGAACAGGTAAGCTCCACAAAGAAACACCAAATCGTGGAAATCAAACCGAGGCCACCATGCCACCCACAAAGTTTTAGATCTCAGGCATTTTACTTTTTTGGCCAGGCAGGGTATGATCTACCACATACAAAGGAGTGACTGCATATGGTAAGGTTTCCAAAAGTGGTCAATTTCCACTGATTATACCAATCATTGCAGAATATACCATTCAGGTTTGATTTTGCTATACAGTAGGCCCTCGCTATTCGCGGGGGTTTAGTTCCGGCCCCTCCCGCGAATGAAGATAATCTGCGAGTTCTGTACCCGGAAGTAAAACCCCATGTATCATATTACATGCGCAGCTGATCAACCGGAAGTAAAATACTATGTATCTATTACATGAAAATATGCTTCTTAAACACGTTCTATAGACTCATTAATACTGTATTAATGTAGTAGAATGTTACGATTCAAAGAAGTGATGATGTGATGTGAGTTCATCCTCTGGCGCAGAGGTGAGCATGCTTTTGTTTATTGGGAGTAGATGAGAATAGTGAATTCAGGTGTGTGCCACCGAGCAGCTCAGCCATGCCCCTCAGCCGAAGCGAAGAGAAAACAGTTAGTTAGAGGGACAGCCATCAAAATCAAATTCCCCTCAAAACACAAGACTATAACAAAAAGGACATAAAAGAACAAGAAATGTAATAAATTGGATAAACAAAACAAAATGAGAAACATGCTACACCACAGTAAATAAAAACACACACACACACACACACACACACACACACACACACACACACACACACACACACACACACTCACAAACATTCTAAACATTAACTTAGGTACTGTACTGGAAAAATAATTGAAAAAGACTTTAATAACCGAGTGTTTTGCAACAGTTCAGATGATTATTCCTCTTCAGGCATGTCAGAGGAAACTGTCATTTCTTCCGGAGAAAGTCTTATTTCTTCATACGAGACATCCAATGTCATTACCTTTTTCTGGCGCTTAGCCAACGTTTGAGTGGCATCATAGAGATTAACTGGTAATTAAAACACACTCAAAAAAAGGCTCATTGACAACTTGTTCGTGAATGAGGAAAAAGGGGCGTTACATCATCTCAACCAATCAGCAGGAAGGAGGACAGCCACTGGCTAAATTTGAATGACGTAGCAGTTGCTCGGCAATCCGCGAATATGCAAACCGTGAGTGCAAAACCACGAATAGTCAAGGGCCTACTGTACTGTATTAATCCCGCAATGGAAATTATTTATTCTGCACTTAACTCATCTAAAATGAACACACACACACACACTTAACAGTTGGGGGTTAGGTGCCTTAGTCAAGGGCACTTCGGCCATGAAGGTGGAAAATAGGAAGGTGCAGCTCATTCCCCCACCGCCACACATTTTTCCTGCTCGTAATGGTCCTAAAGCCGTTTCACTAACCATTAGGCTTCGGTTGCCCCAGTATTTTATGCAACATTCACAAGTTATTTATTAAGACATTCCTTCAACCACACCCTTACAGCTTTTCCATAACAATATCTCAGAGCACTGTAATCTCTTCCTGGCATTACCATGACCTTCTTTTTAAACATGCCTTATCACCACTCTTTAACCTCTCAGCTGTGTGCTTCTCGGAAGGATTCTTTTTCCATAGTGAAGGAGGGGATAGAGAACCAAGGGATTTGATTTACTCTTGCTGACTAAATCCCGTCTCTGCAGGAGCTTGCAGGCATACATTTTCCATAGCTAAAACCATCAGAGGGTTAAAAGCTGGAGGAGAGACAGAGAAAAATATCGTGATGTACCTCAAGGTGAGAAATATAAATCAGGCTCTCCTCAAGGAGTCCAAAACAGAAAGAAGCATGGCACGAGCGAGGTCATACTGATTCCCTGATGACATCTAACTTTATTCACATCTACAATACACTCCACACCCATGTTTCTCCATGTCTGAGAGCACAGATACACACTTAGTTGCATACATATAGCACACTGTATATCTAATCAGCAGGACCACATAAAATGCAGCCCATGAATCAAGCGACAACCATGAGCTCAACGAAAATGCTGGAAAACACATGCAGACGGCAGAAGCCGAACATGTCTGCGCTTCCAGACAGCTGTTAAGATTTTTAGCAACACTTGGCATGCTGCACAAGTCATTCAAGATAGAGTATGGTTCTGCTCATACTGGCACTGAAGAAGTACAAACAGCTTCAGTCACACATACACATTGATCTCACACTGGGACATTTCCATTATCAACACCCAAAGCTGTGTGTAGTAGTGCCAACTGTTATTAAAAGAATCTGGTGCACTTGAGTGCGTTTTCCAAGTGATTTCGCACTGGATCTTATTAAATCTTTATTCTTTTTAAGCATGCAGTTTTGGAAGGGAGTGTTTGGGTATATCTGTGAGTGTTCATGTGTATGTTCCTTCACGTATGCAGGCAGGCTGGCGGTAGGTTGCTATACCTTCCGCTAGTAACAGATGGAGCTGAAGAGCATTAATGAGTGTGCGTCAGCGTGCATATGTGGGTGAGTGAAGCGAGATGCTTAGTCTACCTTGTAGTTGCGACAGGTGGGGTTGAACGCGTTGGTCCCACATGCAAATAGTGTTTCATCATTACGAGGCACCAGCACTTTGATGTAGTTGTAGCACTCATCCTGTAAAATTCAAGAGACTTTTAGCATCTCCATATAACAATAACATCACACACTCACCACAGAGTTTTACCAAAATCACTGAGCACAGTTCTATGGACGCCCCCCTCTTATAGAAGTACAGGTAATCATGCAAGAGCTGTGTGTGTGTGTGTGTGTGTGTGTGTGTCCATGCATTCATGTGTCTTTATAACGGACACCAGCAGTGTCAACACTAACAAGCAATATGCGCTACAGGATCAGCGTCCACTGGGAAAGCAAATAAAACAAGGGAAGGGTGGAAAAGAGCGAGACAATGAGCAAACAAGTGAACCTAGTGAAAAACTCAAACCGGGAGCGCAAAGGTACAAAACGGAACATCCTTCAAGAGAAGGAAGTTTGTATACTCACGCTGTTTTTGCCCCGCACTGTGCATTTTTCTACATCCTTCGTCTTCCATGTCAATTTCTGCCAAAGAACAAGAACATAGCGAGGAATGTAAGTGACCGTCAGGCATCTCTCTCTCTCTCTCTCTCTCTCTCTCTCTCTAAAACCAAATCATAACAGCCTCCCCCAATAAAAAAGGTCATTCACTTTAATCTTGAAGGGGGGTGGGTGGGGGGGGCAGAGAGAATACGAATGGGAATGTCAAAGAGGAAAACAGTGGAATCCATAAAACAGTGAACAAGCAGCGGTGTGTGTGTGCGTTGGCAGGACGGTGGGTTATGTCATTAGGTTGAAAAATTGGAATGATTACTTCTTTCTGCCCCTGGGGAGAAGTACTAGTTTAACACACACACACACACACACACACACACACACACACACACACACACACACACACACACACACACACACACACACACACACACTACTGTAAATGGAAGCATCCCTGGTAGTTATATTCCCTCGGTCACCAATCTAAACATGCATCAACAGCCCGGATGAGGGGGTGATCCTACTTCGCAGAATTCAGTGGTCATGGGGGAGAATCTCGGTCCCTATTAACCGCAGAACATGAGGGATCCCTGTATTCTGTTTTAGCAAAGTTTTCCAAAACAGTCTTATCTATTTTGATGAGGTGCTGTAATTTTTTTTTTTAATCAATCCACCATAATCTTTCATTTGCCAAAAGGATTAGATATTTTAAACTACTCCATATATTAATATGCATATTTCTACTGGTTCCGTGTGTCAAATTGCTTCTGACAAATGTGTTTCTTCTAGCTGATTCAATGCACTTCCAACTAGGACTAGGATAAATTATACTAATCGGATGATTTCTGTCTAAATGTGGAAACTGTCTGCTTGGAGACAGGTGAACTGGGAGGAACTCTGCTCAGGCTTTCAGGAGGCAGAAACACGGTATGATAACTGGCTTGCTGTTATCATAAAAGGACAGGATTGACGCTCCAACCGGCTTGCCCATCCTTTCACAGTAAATGCACTACTACCTTAGAATCCCTTAATGTTCCAAACAAGCAGAGAAATGGGATGAGATATGGAGGAGGGAAGGGTTGTGGGTAGCTAAGTGCTTTGAGCCATAGTGTGGATGCTGAGAGGGGGAGCATTAACGATATTCGTTTCAGAGTGCTGTGGGCCACACGGTGCAGCTCACTGCATCACATGCCATCAGAGAGAGAGAGAGAGAGAGAGAGAGAGAGAGAGAGAGAGAGAGAGAGAGGGAGAGAGAGAGAGAGAGAGAGAGAGAGAGAGACACTCACCTGCTGAGGGACAATTTGCTCAGTCGTAGTGCTAAGATTGACGACAAAGACGTGATCCCTGCAACACACAACACAAAGGAATCAAAGACATAGAGGGAAGGAAGATGGAGTGAGCAAGGTCCTCTGTCAGTCAGCTCGGCTGAATGGAACTGATTAGCCTCAATCACACAGCCCTTATCATAGATGGGTGTATACGCGTGAGGAAGGGATAAGGTGCTTATCAATGAACACAGATCTGAGAAAGCCTGGAGTGTCTGATTTATCACTGCTTGCCACCGTGTTCCAAGTTCACATACTCGAACCATATTTTATATAAGAAATGCTCATTTAATCCCATTACTCAGAAATTTTATTTAAAATTTGTATGCATTATAAAGCTCTAAAAGACTTTTGATGCTAATGCATGATCAATTAAATTGCAGGTTGTCCTCAAGTCATTTTTATTTTATGTTTCATTTTACCAAATATTGCTTAAAAAAATAAAACTTTTTCCCCTGACAATTTTTTACCCTAAATGCAATAAATTAAAAATTTGAAATATTCTATTTGCTTTTAAAATCTTGTTTTGACACATGAACAGGTAAAAACAAGCAGTCTGTCAAAAAAAAATGTTGCAATACAAGTGTGCTGTACAATAAATGTCATGCTGTCATCACGCTGTTGGACAGCTACGTAATATAGCCGAGTGAATTCTCTTTATAATCAGATACTCTCTGTCAGAACCTCCACGGAGAATAAGAATGGAATGACAATTTGGGGACTATTATGTCCAAAGGGTTTATTTACATTTTAGTTCGACTGCACCGCCACAGCTTACTGTATCATTTTAAATTGTTTAATATAATTGGCTCGAACTGATTTAGTGTTCCCTCAGTGCAGCTAACTGGGTTATCAAAGGCCGGCCATATCTCTCACTGTCTGTAGTGTGAGGCGTGTAAAAGAACCATTGCTGACTTTCGAGAAGAGAATGCTGCATAGCCGTCAGTGTGTTTCTGCCCTGCGATGGCCTGGCGAGCTGTCCAGGTCATACTCTGCCCTCGCCCGGAGTCAGCCGAGATGGGCGCCACCCTCCCCGCGACCCTAATTAGGATTAAGCGGTTCAGAAAATGAATAAAAACATTAAATGCAGCAACCAAAGTGGCCACATGCACACAATAGTATGGAGTATGATTGTCATATAACTAACTGATAAAAAATGTACTTTTGTATCCCATCAAAAAAAAAAATCAAATATTTTCACCAACCATTTCCTATTCAGAGGAAACATTTGGAATTATACGGATTGTGCCCATTTTATGTAAATTAATGTAATGTAGATGTAAGATGTAAACTCGACCCGTTTCAAGATCAGCCAAGTTTCGATGTTAAGAAATCAGACCTTTAAATCAAAATCATTCCACTTAATGGTCAGTGACAAAAAGGAGCAAAGAGTCAGGACCATTAGTGATGACAGACCGACCTGGCAGCGATGTACAGCATGTGGTTTATGCGCAGCATTCTCTGAAAGTCCAGACCGAGCCGTGCCGTGTCATTATCCGACATGTTGCCCTGGAAACTAGGGTGCAGGTAGGAGTCTGTAGAGCGAGAGAGAGATATAGAAGGAGATTTATAGAAAAAGACAGGGGAGGGAGGGGAGAGAGTAAGAAAGAGAGAAAGAAAGGGAGAGATTAAGAAAGCAGAACTAAAAGCTCCGAGGAGTAATCAATACTCTTCAATAACAGCCATACCTGATATGTTTAGAACAAACAAGTAAAAGCTTTCATTCATATTAGTCAGAACTAATTATACAAGATGTAAGTCTTTAGTCTATAAGATATTAATACGCATTCCACTCAGCAAAGCTTTATTAAAAATAATCCTCTTGAGAACACTCAGGCTCAAAGAAAAGCAATTCTTCATTCAGGATATCCTTTATTCATTATTTAACAGTGAGGTCTGAGAAAGCCTCGGGCCCTTCTGGGCAGAGTAAATTCAGTCTGCGTGTCCAATCTGTCAGCGCAAAGTGATGACTTCATTTAGCCAGCAGTGCTGGGCTGTGAAAGGTGAGTTAGGGCCTTCTCAACAACACGTTTTTGCCCGTGCCATTTACCATGCATGGAAGGAGACCCCAACATATCCTAAACCAGAATATTGCAGCATTGTGTAATAACATTGCTGTACAATTAGAGTGATTTTTATTTTATTTTATCAAAAGTACTAAGAGATGTGGTCAGGATAAAGTTTAATTAGCATACAGAAAATTAAACACAGGGATCCCTCACTTTCCGCGGTTAAGTGGGACCGATCCCCCCCATGACCACCAAATTTCGTGAAGTAGGCTCAATGGGGTCCCCATCCCCCCGACTGATGTGTACGTACATGTATACGTGTATATAATATCAATAAATACATGTTCAACGCTATAAATGCTTATAACAACAGTTAAACATTCAAAATGAATGCATAAGATGTAAATAAAATATAAATACACACACATATGTGCACCTCACATAAAAATGTAAGTAGTTTTGATGGGGGAGGGGGTGTGTTGTTTTCTTGTTTTTGTTTGTTTAGGTTTTTTTTTTTTTTTTTTTTTTTGCATAATTGGCCTTGTTTTGCAGCATTTTCCTTTAATTTCTCCTCCTATTCTTCCTTAATTTCCTTTTTTTTTAATTCGATGAATATTAAAAAAAAAAAAAAAAAAAAAACACACTGCACTGAAGCCGCAGGAATTAAGCACGAAGTAGGGCGGGATCCCTGTCATGCAATGCTATGCTGGTCTCATTCAATCAAAGGAACTTTATGGTAAGACACGGCAAGAAAAAAAGCAACGTAGGGGTTAAATGCAGCAGGAAATTTCCTTCTTGTGTTTATAATGCAAACATCATCTGATCTCAGCATGCTCACCACTGATCACAGTGCCACCATTATTCTCACTTCTGAAGAAAAACACACTGGGGGGAAAAAATTCTGAAAGAAATCATTCAACCACTTCCCCTACATGATGTGTAGTTACATGGAGACTGTGGTTATCCAAGCTCCCTGCTGTGGCAGACACTTCAATGTGTACTTTTACCTCTGTACTTAGAAATCAGCTGTTGAATCTCATGACTTAGAATTACATCAGCAGCCTTTTTAAAGATCGTTTACAAAAAATGTACACGGTCAATAGGATAACTGTCTATTGTCAAATGTGTTTATCTAAAATTTTAACACAAAGTTGTAAAGTCAAGAAGTACATGTGAGCAAAAGTGAGGATGAAAAGCTAGAAATGGCTCAAGATCTTGATTTGTTTCAGATATGATTGATTGATGTTGGCTGAACATAATAATATCTTCCATCAAGATGTTTTATATTCCAGTTCAATATTCTACAGCAGTTGTGTAAAGCCTGAAATGATCCCCAACTAACCGGCTCCACAACTCTGATCTACCCAGTAAGGATGTCCTTCAAACTACATTTGGGAATCATTAACAGTTAGCTTTATAAATTTATAAACCTGTTTAAAATGAGCACGTCTACAGAGAGGTCCATGTTTCAGGGAAAGAAGAGCGTGTACATATTTTGTTTTTCTAAAAAGTGCTGTGAAAACAAAAAAAATTACGAAATCTTCTGTGATCAAATTCACCATTAATTCACAGCAAAGCATTTTATGTTGTTATTAAGCAGGCCATGTACTGAAACACCTCTCTGTTAATTGTAGCAGTCAGAGAGGTTTAGTCGATTCAGATTTATTTTTATAAATTGTGTTGCCATGGCTAACAACACAAATCTATGTGAATTTAACAGAATATTTTACACACACACACACACACATATATATATATATATGTGTGTGTGTGTGTGTGTGTGTGTGTGTGTGTGTGTGTGTGTGTGTGTGTATGTGTGTCTGTAGAAAGAGAGAGAGAGAGAGAGGATCATCAGGGGAAAAAGATCTCTCATACTGTTAATTTGTAACTGCCCAGATGTAGCGCGCACACACACACACACACACACACACACACACACACACACATATGCACATTATATTATATATATATATATATATATATAGACACTCCCCGACTTACGTTTTTAATTGATTCCGGACGGCCCAACGTGAACGTAAGTTCAAAAGTGAACGTAAGTTGTTACAGTGACGTATGACGTGTGACGTATGACACTTATACTGTACTATACATCCATAAATACCATTACCATATCTCATAAAACACCCCTAAATCAATTATTATAAAGATAACATTGTAAAATAATATCAAATCTATCAAATAATATCAACATTCATTTCAAATAAGTCACTTATTTATACCGAGTCACTTTACATGAAGCTTAAAACAGTCAATCAATGCTTACAATATGTGAAGTGCTCAATACCGAAAGTAGTGTACTCGCTGTGGGTTATACGGACTTCCGGTCTTTCAAGTGCACAAGGGTGCTGTTGAACTCATTTAGAACACAGCCTGCACTGATTCAAAGTGGAGCAAAGTCAGCAAAGCGGAAAGTTCTTTCTTTTGTGTAAGAAAGTAAATAAACTTTATTCAAGAGATGCATACAAAGAACAAGTATATGAGCAGATTAATTCAGAGTTAATTCATCTGTGTGTATGAGACTTGCATCCATGCTAGTTGGCTGACACTTCTGACCAACCATATTTGCTTAGGGTTACAAAAGTCCGCAAAACAGTGTAAACACAGAGATGAGGTCTTAACATAAGGGTAACACATTATATATATATATATCTGGTCTTTGGTATAAAAATAAAAATAAAAGGACAGGACAAAGACTTTCTATTGAAACTTCATTTATCACTACAGATCTGTTTCGAGGGGTGGTGAAACCATCCTCTCTCTTCAGCTGATTATATATATACAGTCTGTAGCTTGTAAACAATGAATATAGCGTCATGACGTCAGCGTACTATGTAGGCACGTCTAAACTCACAATTTAACTTTTTTTTTTTAAACCCGTAAAATCGAAAAAAAAAAAAAACGTAAAACGGATGAACGTAAGTCGGGGAGTGTCTGTGTATATGTATAAGGAAAAGAAAAGAAAAGAAAGGAAAAGAAGAAGATATATATATATATATATATATATATATATCTCTTCTTCTTTTCCTTTCGGCTTTCCCTTCAGGGGCCACTCATCTGCCTCCATCTCACCCTATCCTTTGCATCTTCTTCTCTGACACCAACGACCTTCATGTCCTCCTTCACCACATCCATGAATCGTCTCTTTGGTCTTCCTCGAGGCCTTCTGCCTGGTAGTTCCAGCCTCAGCATCCTATGACCAATATACTCACTATCCCTCCTCTGTACATGTCCAAACCATCTCAATCTAGCCTCTCTGACTTTGTCTCCAAAACGTCTTGCATGTGCTGTCCCTCTGATGTGCTCATTCCTAATCCTATCCATCCTCGTTACTCCCAAAGAGAACCTCAACATTTTCATCTCTGCTACCTCCAGCTCTGCCTCCTGTCTTTTCCACAGGGCCACTGTTTCTAAACCATACAACATCGTTGGCCTCAACACCGTCTTGTACACTTTTCCTTTCATTCTTGCCGATACCCTCCTGTCACACATCACACCGGACACTTTTCTCCAACCATTCCAACCTGCCTGCACACGCTTCTTGACCTTTTTTCCACACTCTCCATTGCTCTGGATTGTTGAGCCTAAGTACTTAAAATCCTCCACCTTTCTTATCTCTGCTCCCTGTAATCTCACCGTTCCTCTTGGGTCCTTGTCATTCATGCACATGTATTCTGTCTTACTGAGGCTAATCTTCATTCCCCTCCTTTCCAGGGCATACCTCCACCTCTCTAGATTTTCCTGCACTTGTTCTCTGCTCTCACTACAGATCACAATGTCATCTGCAAACATCATAGTCCATGGGGAATCTTTTCTAACCTCGTCTGTCAGCCTGTCCATCACCATAGCAAACAAGAAGGGGCTGAGAGCTGACCCTTGATGCAGTCCCACCTCCACCTTGAACTCTTCTGTCACACCGACAGCACACCTCACCGCTGTCTTACATCTCTCATACATGTCCTGCACCACTCTAACATACTTCTCTGCCACTCCAGACTTCCTCATGCAATACCACAGTTCTTCTCTCGACACCCTGTCATATGCTTTCTCCAGATCCACAAAGGCACAATGCAGCTCCCTCTGACCTTCTCTGTACTTCTCCATTAACATCCTCAAGGCAAACACTGCATCTGTGGTGCTCTTTCTTGGCATGAAACCAAACTGTTGTTCACAAATGCTGACCTCTGCCCTTACTCTAGCTTCCACTATTATTTCCCATAACTTCATCGTATGGCTCATCAACTTTATCCCTCTGTAGTTGCCACAACTCTGCACGTCTCCCTTGTTCTTAAAAATGAGCACCAGCACACTTCTCCTCCATTCCTCTGGCATCCTCTCACTCTCTAAGACCTTGTTAAATGTTCTTGTCAGAAAATCTACTGCTTCCTCTCCTAGACACTTCCATACCTCAACTGGTATGTCATCAGGGCCAACTGCCTTTCCATTCTTCATCCTCTTCAATGCCCTCCTCACTTCACCCTTATTAATCTTTGCTACTTCCTGGTCCTCAACAGTCACCTCTTCTACTCTTTTTTCTCTCTCATTTTCCTCATTCAACAGCTCTTCAAAGTACTCTTTCCATCTTCCCAGCACACTTCTGTCATCAGTCAATACATTTCCCTCTCTGTCCTTTATCAATCTAATTTGCTGCACGTCCTTACCATCTCTATTTCTCTGCTGTGCCAACCTGTATAAAATTTTCTCCCTCTTTACTTTCCAACCGAGCATACAAGTCATCATAGGCCCTCTGTTTGGCCTTTGACACTGCTACCTTTGCCTTCCGCTGTGTCTCCCTGTAGTCTTGTTTACTCTCTTCGGTTTTCTCAATGTCCCACTTCTTCTTAGCTAACCTCTTCCTTTGTACACACTCCTGCACTTCCTCATTCCACCACCAAGTCTCCTTATCTACTTTCCTTCCAGATGACACACCAAGTATTCTCCTACCTGTCTCCCTGATCACATTAGCTGTAGTTGTCCAGTCATCTGGAAGCACTTCGTGACCACCCAAAGCCTGTTTCAACTCCTCCTTGAAGCCAACACGACACTCTTCCTTTTTCAGCTTCCACCACTTTGTCTTCTTCACCTTCCTCACCATCAGCATCATCCTGCACACCACCATCCTATGCTGTTTGGCAACAATCACCCGCTACTACTTTGCAGTCACTGACTTCCTTTAAATTACATCGCCTGCACAAGATGTCGTCTACCTGTGTGCGCCTACCTCCGCTTTTATAAGTCACCCTATGCTCTTGTCTCTTCAGGAAGAAAGTATTCACCACAGCCATTTCCATCCTTTTTGCAAAATCTACCAACTTCTGTCCTTCTGCATTCCTGTCCTGGATACCAAACCTGCCCATCACTTCCTCGTCACCTCTGTTTCCCGCACCAACATGTCCATTAAAGTCTGCACCAATGACCACTCTTTCACCTCTGGGGGTACTCTGCATCACTTCATCTAACTCCCTCCAGAATCTTTCCTTCTCTTCTCGCTCACATCCTGTCTGTGGGGCATAAGCACTAACAACATTGAGCATTACACCTTCAATTTCTAACTTGAGACTCATCACTCTGTCTGACACTCTTTTCACTTCTAGAACATTCCTGACAAACTCCTCCTTCAAGATGACTCCGACTCCATTTCTCTTCCCATCCACACCATGATAAAACAGCTTAAACCCTGCTCCTATGCTTCTAGCCTTGCTACCTTTCCA
The DNA here is from genome assembly GCA_024760905.1 of Plotosus lineatus. Taxonomy (NCBI): domain Eukaryota; kingdom Metazoa; phylum Chordata; class Actinopteri; order Siluriformes; family Plotosidae; genus Plotosus; species Plotosus lineatus. Next base: position 43,508,846 of record CM045728.1, read on the forward strand.
CCTGGTCTCCTGAACACACACTATGTCCACCTTCCTCCTCTGCATCATGTCAGCCAGCTCTCTACCTTTTCCTGCCATAGTTCCAACATTCAAAGTCCCTACTTTCAGTCCTAGACTCATGCCTTTCCTCTTCTCTCTCTGGCAATGGGCACGCCTCCCACCTCTCCTTCTTCGACATCTTCGACCAACAGTAGTCCAATTTCCATCAGCACCCTGTTGGTTGACAGCACTGATGGTGGCCGTTGTTAACCCGGGCCTCGACCGATCCGGTATGTCATTCTTTCTTGTGATTCGCATAGTTTATTTGGCATTTGTTTTACGCCGGATGCCCTTCCTGACGCAACCCTCTGCATTTATCCGGGCTTGGGACCGGCGTGAGGGAGAGAAACTGGTTTGTGCCCCCCCCCCCCCCCCCCCGGCTGCATTTATATATATATATATATATATATGTGTGTGTGTGTGTAGATATACTTATATACACACACACACACACACACACACACACACACACACACACACACACACACACACACACACGTGTATACAGGGATCCCTCGTTACTTCCCACTTCAATTCATGCGGCTTCAGTGCATCGTGGTTTTAAAAAAATATTAATCGAGTTAAAAGATAAGGAAATTAAGGAAGAATAAGGAGAAAGTTAAGGAAAATGCCTCAAAATAAGGCCAATTATGCAAAAAAAAAACCAAAACCCTCTAAATAAACACAAACAAAAAAACAACCCAAAACCTCACATCAAAACTACAGGGATCTCTCACTTTCCACGGTATCGTTTACATCTTATGCATTATTTTTTTAATGTGTAATTGTTATTATAAGCATTTATAGCATTGAATACGTATTTATTGATATTATATACACATATACATGTACGTATACATCAGTGGGGGGGGGGGGGTGATCCTACTTCACAGAATTCGGCAGAGATCTCGGTCCCAATTAACCGTAGAATGTGAGGGAGCCCTGTATATGCATACATATATATATATATGCATACAAATATATATATATATATATATATATATATATATATATATATATATATATATATATATATATATATATATATATATATATATCACACACACACACACACACACACACACACACACACACATGTTATTTGATTAAAAATGCAAAGTACTAGATGTGATAATGTTCAGCAGAAATCTAAACAATAATATGAGCATTCACTACATTTATATTTTAATGATTAAATTAGATTTATTTTTGGCTTTATTACTATTAATTCTGTCGCAATTTGGACACACCTTGTTGTCTCAACCAACCATCAACTGAATGTTGGCCCCTGCACATGAATGTCAGCCCCTTGCTTTGCCATGAACACGTTTTAGTGCTTTAATACAAATAAACCCTGAAATGGGTAATAACACTGTCAGCTGTTCGACTGACTTGCCATAGCTGACATTATTATAATCACATGCATGGCCTGAGCACGGAGACTGGCCTGGTCAATAAACTTTATTTCTGTGCTAAACTAAATTAGTCTTAAGGAACATAATTTAATACAAATTCTAAAAAAAAGGCCATTCATGTTAATGTGATGATAAAACTGATCTATATATTTAAAAAGGGCTGGTTCAGAATTAACCTCTTAGACAAATGGCAAATTTACATTTCTCAACAACATTTGTTGATAATATATGAGGCGCTCCACCGAATGTAGGCCCTTGTCGCAGTGACGTATGGTGCTTGTGAGACAAAGCGCGGCTTATCCAGACCTCCGATCTTTCAAGTGAGCAAGTGAAGGTTGAGTACTAAACAAGTATTCAACGCGCACTTGCTCACTTGAAAGATGGGAAGTCCGGATAAGCCACGCTTTGTCTCACAAGTACCATACGTCACTTGTGACAAGGGTCTACATTCGGTGGAGCCCCTCACATATATTCTTGGTCCACCAACCTCCACATCGGTTTGTCCTGCAAACTTAGTTGACCAAGAATAATGTGGCCACTATTAATTGAAATGAGCTCGACATCCCTGATCCAGCGCTAAGTAACTGGAACCATTATTGTCAGTGCTGTGGACAGTAACGCTTGTACCTGTAATGCCTACGGCCGAAGCCACAACAACATATAAATGCCTCATTTCAAAACACATTATTCATAATTTTATGACTACTTGAATATTTTAATACTCAAATATTTTATTACAGATATTAAAGGAGCATCCTCCAATTTTATCTTAGGTGGTGTAGAATTAGCAGATAAACATCATTGCTTATCATGGAGTAACTCTTATCTGAATTAAGAAGTCCCTATCAGTGTTTGTTTTGCCAGCACTGTGTCAGGTCATTCAGTGATGTGGATTTAAACATATTTCACACTAGCCAGTTAATTATTGCTGATTTCCATGTGATGTTACGCCTGAAAAAAAGTCTTGCGACCTCTTTAAAACATTTCAGTCAGGGCGAAGGACATATTAACAGTCATCATACGTGTGTTGATAGACCTGCTTTGACATCATCTCCCGTTTAACACAGTAGTCATGTAGATGTATAATAGTCAGCAAAAGCACTCCGTGCAGTGACTAGTTTTGCTGTATGTGCCCTTACAACCAGTAGAATAATCAGGAGAGATGTCTGATATGCTTGCAGTAATATTCTTCCACCAGAGATGTCTCTAAATCCCCAAAGGTGTAAAATGCAGCTTTTAATTAGTGCACACATTCCGCACACTCCCTGTACGGGTCAGGGAATTAGTATAAGTAATGGCTAGGTTTGTAAGCCTGCAGCAGTCTCCCATGTACAAGATCATGCATGCGTGTATGTGCATGGTCACACCAATGCACACGAGCAAACAGCTGATAGATGGACCTCATTAAATGTCTTGTCTGTGTAAACAACTTTATTATCCCCAGCTATCATTGTCAGTGTCCCAAAGCCTTCTGTGTGTTTTATGGGTAAGTTACGAGGTCTGTTCTCTCCTTCTCACAAATAGTAATCTATGAGGTCAACCAACCAAAGATTTTTTGCACAGTTCACACTAAAAAGTTTCTGAAATGTTTATTTTGATGCTTTAGACATGAATTAGTTATAAGGTAAAGTCCATTGGGTTTTTTACACCCGAGCCATAGTGGCTCATTGGACCGGTGCTTATCTCCGGTTTTCATAGCACGAAGCAACCAGGAGTACAACTCCTCCTGGATGGGACGCTAGTCCATCGCAGGTTACCTTCTCAGTATATTTTTACTGGTACCCATTTATATTGCTCGGTGAACAGAGGCACACTTATGGTTGAGACCTTGCCCAGGGGTCTTAGCACAGTGGGGGTCGAACTGAGATTTGAACACACAACCTCCCGATCATGAGCACAGCACCCTAACCACTACGCCACCGGCCCCATGAATTACACTGAAAAACCATGAAAACACTGTCCCCTCAGTGCAGCTAACTGGGCTATCAAATGCCGTCCATGTCTCACTGTCTATGGTGAGAGGCATGTAAAAGAACCATTGCTGTCAGTGTGTTTCAGTCCTTTGCTAAAAGGTTGTGTCAGGAAGGGCATCTGACGTAAAAACCTATGCCAAATCAAACGTGCGAATCATTTGCTGTGGCGACCCCTGGAAAAGGGAAAAAAGCCGAAAGGAAATCTCACTCCTGAAAACACGACCAAATTTAGTTTACTGAGACAATCAAAATGGCCAATGTCAACATAAAGCAAGTAATCTTCCTGTATGTTAATATTTCTTACTTATTTTAGTAACCGATAAGGTGCTATGTATGATGTGACTGGATATCTTGGTTATTTATAAGCTTGGCATGGGAACACTGTTGCTACCTGGCAAGTGAAAATTGGCAAGCTGAATACTTTTAAGTGTTCGACAACATTTCACATATTCCATGATTTATAGAACACAGGCTATGAAATCCATTTCATCTCATTATTTTTGCTACTTTTGATAAGAAAAGAAGAAGATAGCACAGACTTTGCAAAAAGCAAAAGATTAAATACCTTTAAGAAAAAAGAAAAACGCTGACAAAAAGGTGCATTTAAAAAAATATATATATATATTATTCTTACAGGCAAATCTCAAAATCTCCCTAACTCTAGCAGACCTGTATATGAGAAACTGATCAGAAATGAGAAGCAAGCAAGTTAATTATACAACTCTGTTTATAGAACAGTATCCTGAAATTTGAAGAATGGGTTTCAAATACTTACACTCACTCCCAACTATGCTGATTGGCTCCAAGTCCTGGGGAAAGGGTGTGACAACATTGGACAGCAGTAATAGGCCAATGAGGCTGAAGCTCAGGGCCAGGAAGGGCCGCAACCCCCGAACCAACCGCATTTCAGCACCAACTACTGCACTCACACCCACAGCATGTCCTACAGTGGATTTCCTTCCACCTAAAAGAAACAAATAATGAGATGAGATTAAAATACTGACCTGAACACCGTGATAGAAAAGACACACACAACATATAGAACGCATGTCATGAAGTAGATGGATGCCTTGGATGGCTTTTGTTATATTGAAGCGAGGTAAATCCAACAAAATGACAATACGACACTCAGATAGTGGAAGATGATTTAAAGTCATCTAAGTGAAACAAAGTTTAATTAGATGTCTGGTAGGACAGAATGAATAGTCCAGGCAGAAACCTCAAATGCTTCCTTATAATCAAATGAAACTGGCACAAATATTTTATAAACACTGCAATCTGGGAACATAAACTACCGTATTAAACCCATCAAGCATTGCCACCACCAAGCTGCCACTCTTAGGCACTCTTAAGTAAAGCCATAAAGGGGTTGGGTCATGGGGGCAGAAGCCAATGCAGTAAAGTCCAGATGTCCCTCTCCCCAGCTACTTTCTCCAGCTCTTCCGGGGGCAACGAGGTGTTCCCAGACCTGCCGAGAAACTTGGTCCCTCCAGTGTGTTTTAGGTCGACCCCAAAGTTTCTCCCGGTTGGACATGCCCGAAATACCGCCCTCGGGAGGCATTTCAACCTGGTGCCAGAGCTACCTTAACGCAGAGGTGCTGTTCTACTCCATGTTCCTCCCAGATGGCTGAGCTTCTCACCCTGTCTGATTGTGTTCTTTCGCTCACTACCCAAAGCTCGTGATCATAGATGAGGGTTGGAACATAGACGCCATCCTTCCATCATTCGTGAACAAGACCCCGAGATACTTGAATGCCTCTACTGGAGGTAGGATCCTCACTCCAGACCTGTAAGGTGCATTCCATCCCTTTCCGACTGAGAAACATGGCATCGGACTTGAAGTTGCCGATTTGCACTCAGCTGAGAATCGCTCTAATATGAGCTGAAGGTCCTGGCTTGATGAAGCCAAGAGGACATCATCTGCAGAAAACTGAAACAAGATCCTATGGCCACAAACCAGAACCCCTCAACGCCATGGATAAGCCTAGAAATTTTGTCCATAGAATTATGAACAGAATCAGTGACAAAGGACAACTTGGCAGACTTCCACCCTCACCAGAAACGAATTCGGCCTGTTGTTACCAATATGGACCAAGCTCTGACTCCGGTGCCCTCTCCGGGGTCCTTTAGAGTGGATGCTGGACGAGAGTGCTGGGGCCAGGACGACATTGTTCATCCTGAATTTGAGGTTCAACCATCCGTCGGATCCTCCTCTTCAACACGCGGGTAGGCTGAGGAGTGTGATTCCATGATAACTTGAACACACTCTTTTTAAAAAGGAGAAAAACCATCTTGGTCTGCCAACCCAGGGATACAGCAACTGATGACAACAAAATATTGCAAAAACATACCAAACAAGACAATCCTACAACATCCAAAGTCTCATCTCATCCACTCCCAGAGCCCGGCCACTGAGGAGCTTTTTGACTACCTTCCCTCCCAGGGACACCATATCATGGCCAACACTGTGCTCTAACCAAATGTTCCTAACAAGCTGGGACATGCAATAGGAGTGGAGGGGTGGTGGTGGGAGAAATCATAGTTCTGTGATGTCCATAAAGACTAAAGTCATGTAAAGTGTTCTCTTTGTTCTATCCATTATTATTTCCCAGCACTGTGGTAGCATAGAGTGTTAGGATTGTACAGTTTCAATAATACATCACCTGCATTGCTAATCAACTACTCTGACAGAAGAGCTTAAGAAAGTCATTTCGACACAAGACAACGTTTTCGTCTATCATTTCTATCATAGTTTTTAATTCTGTGTCAATTATAGAATGACATCCTGAGTAAAGTGGAGGTTAGGAAGCCAACAGACGCTATCATAAGCACAAAGCAGAGTATTGAGAAGTTTCATCTTGAGCCTCGGTCCCATGAGGAGGTACAGCTGAGATAACTTATCAGCTACAGCTTTGAGATCGCTGAAGAGATAACGTCAAGAAAGATAGTTGAGAGAAAAGGGTGCAAGACTACTGACCAAAAGGACACCTGGCTCATTGACTCCAACTCTTCAGTCTTTCATAGGTGACTTAACACAATTAACAACAAAGGCTGCAGGGATAGTGCCTGACTCTGCTAAATGTGACACAGGGCCAGAAGGGACACATCAAAATCTCATTTTCAGAAGAGATTAAAAAAAAAATGGAGGCTAGGGGTGAAAAAAGATTAAAGAAATGAAAAAAAAAAGGCCCAGCTGTCAGAGCTAGAGCGTGTATTTGAGCTGCGTTTCCCTCCAGTTAGATTATTTATGAGTGGCTGAGTGTTTGTGTCAGAAGAAGATTGAGTTGAAATGCAAATGCTATGCCTTGTTTACTCTGCAGGCTAATTGGACAGCCAGACGGACAGCAGGAAGCTGCTACTTAGTAAACAAACTATACCTAACCTGCATGAAAGTGTCTTAAAAAAACACTTTCCTCTTTACATATTAATGACAGGTTGGAGATTTGGAAAAGAAGATAGGACAGGGTGAGGTGCCAGCCTTCGACAGAGTTCAAATTGGATCACAGACTCAGTCAACACAATTATGCACTGTTATCAATATTCATACGTTCCACCCTCATTCACATTCTGTAGCAAGGTAGGCATTTAGAAGCGTCGTCAAACAATGATTGCATGGCTATAAATTGAAAATATGGGTGTCTGCTGCTGTTTATTTCATGAATCATAGTTAATGTCAACGTGAGCATGCACACTCATAGACCCACCCACCCATGTACAAACACACATGCCTGTAGACATTCTAATCCTCCCATGGTCACATACTGAGTGATACACAAAAAGGTCAAACAAGACTTGATGTAATATGTGTATGAGTTCAAGAGTGTAAATATACACCATGCTCCACCATATCATTATAAACAGTATGGCACTGATTGAATAAGTTTACAGTGATAACTCGCTACTTCGTTCTTCAGATTCTGCGGCTTTAGTGCATCGCAGTTTTTCAAAAATATTCATCAAAAAATAAAAAAAATAAGGAAATGAAAAAATTGGGGGAAAAGTTAATGAAAATGCCACAAAACAAGGCCAATTATGCAAAAAAAAACAAACAAAAAAAAACAACAACAACAAAACTTCTTACATTTTTATGTGAGGTGTGCGTCTGTATGTGCATGTATTTATATTTTATTTACATATTATGCATTATTGTTGAATGTTTAATTGTTATAAACATTAATAGCATTGAATATGTATTTATTGATATTATATACACATATACATGTACGTATACGTCAGTCAGGAAGGTTGATCCTACTTTGCAGAAATTGGTGGTCGTGCGGGGGGTGGGTGTGGTGGTGCCGTGGTCCCCATTAACTACGGAAAGTCAGGGATCCCTGTACTTAGTATATACTATGTAAGAACGGTGCAATCAGGTTGTTCGGTTGCCTCAGCTTAAAATACATTATTATTCTTTAAAGATATTTTCTCTTTTCATATTAGTGGAAAGCGAAGCAATAATTCTTCTCATATCCAGCTTATTCATAATTGACATTGGAGAAGTTGAATAAGTTACAATATTTTGAATGAAACAAAAACAAATTTGAGGCTTTTGTATGATATGAAGAATTCTTCAGATATTGGAGGAGGTTATCTTCAGGAGACAATCAAAGCAAATCAAAGCTCACGGTTTGTAGTCATCACTGTTTCCAATTCTAGGAATAATAATAATAATAATAAAAAAAGCATTCCTATAAACAAAGCAACCTACACAATACGCCGTCATAAAATGCATGTGGTAATTTTGATGAAGCAGGTGAAATAATCATGGTCAGGTTTTACAAATAAAAAAAAATAAACCATAACATCCTCTTTTAAAAATTTCCCCATTTCTTATTTTTCTCATCAGTACACACTAAAACTTTAAATGTTTCCATTTCTTATGTTTCCATTTAATAATAAAATTCTGAAAAGAGTTTCAAAACACGAATCTTATTTAAACGAGATGATGCCTCTTTCTTTAGGGATGTACTCATTGCAGTTTTCCTGGGTGATTTCCTCTTTTGTGTAACCTGGAAACGCTGACACTGCTTAAATAGAAAATTAAATTTTAACAATAAAAAATAGTGCACTTTATTAAAAATAATAATTAGCATTTTTAACATTATTAGTAGTAATAACAGTAGCAGCAGCAGTAAAATATAGCCAGTATTATTAGCATTACTAATAGTACTACAACTACTACTTACTACTACTACAACCACTACTACTTCTACAACTACTACCACAACTACCACCCCCACTACTACTACAACCCCTACAACTACTACTACTTCTACAATTACTACCACAACTACCACCACCACCACTACTACTACAACCCCTACAACTACTACTACAACTACTACTACAACCACTACAACTACTACTACTTCTACAACTACTACTACAACCACTACAACTACTACTACAACTACTACAACAACTACTACTACAACCACTACTACTTTGACAACTACTACAACTACAACTACAACCACTACAACTACAACAACTACTACAACTACAACTACTACTACAACCACTACTACTTTGACAACTACTACAACTACAACTACAACCACTACAAATACTACTACTTCTACAACTACTACCACAACTACCACCACCACTACTACTACTACCACTACTACTACAACCCCTACAACTACTACTACTTCTACAACTACTACAACTACAACTACTACTACAACCACTACAACTACTACTACAACTACTACCACAACTACCACCACCACTACTACTACAACCCCTACAACTACTACTACTTGTACAACTACTACAACTACAACCACTACAACTACTACTACTTCTACAACTACTACTACAACTACCACCACCACTACTACTACTACTACTACCACTACTACTACAACTACTACAACTACTACTACAACTACTACCACCACTACTACTACTACTACCACTACAACCCATACAACTACTACTACTTCTTCAACTACTACTACAACCACTACAACTACTACTACTTCTACAACTACTACAACTACAACTACTACGACAACCACTACAACTACTACTACTTCTACAATTACTACTACAACAACTACTACCACTACTACTACTACTACAACTACCACTACTATTACTACAACTACTACTACAATTACCACTACTACTACAACTATCACCACTAGTACTACTACTATAACAACAACAACAACAACTACTACTACTACAACTACTTCTACAACTACTACTATCACTACTACAACTACAACAACTATAACTACTACAACTACTACTACTACTACTAGTACTAATAATAATAATACGTCAGTGCCCCAAACGCTTCCAATTTTAGTCTCTAGCTCGGTTTTTGTTGAATCTATAATTTACGTAAAGACTCTTCAGTTATTTGGGGGCAGTGGTGGTCTAGTGGTATAGGGCGCTGGATCACTGATCCAAAGGTTGGGGGTTCGAGTTCCATTCTCCACAAGGTTGTCACTGTCCACCCCCAGTGCAGCTAACTGGGTTATCAAAGGCGGGCCATGTCTGTCACTGTCTATGGTGAGAGGCATGTAAAAGAACCATTGCTGACTTTCGTAAAGAGTAGCTGCAAAGTCATCAGCGTGTTTCTGTCCCTTGCTAAAAAAGGTTCTGACAGGAAGGGCATCCGACGTAAAAACCTCTGCCAAATCAAACGTGCGAATCAGATGATTCACTGTGGCGACTCCCGAGTAAAAGGGAAAAAGCCGAAAGGAAGACAGACTCTTCAGTTATTTATTAGCTCTAGAACAAAAGCAATTTGCTCTGCTCAAAATCAAAAGATCACACACCACTGTCATGCTTACAGAAATTTAAAAATATTTTTTTAATTTAGTTGGCTTGAGCTGTCCAGGGTGTACCCTGCTCTTGCCCAGAGCCAGCTCAGATGGGTGCCAGCCTCCCCGCGACCCTAATTAGGATTAAGCAGTTCAGAAAACAAACTTTGCTGGCTTTGTCCATGTCTAGTATAAGTTAAGAATGATTTGTTTCAGGTTTTGTGGATGTCACCTTGATGTCACTATAGAATATAACACACACACACACACACACACACACACACCATAACATTAACACCCCCTGATCGGTCTGCATTTAAGCAGTTCCATGCATACCATGGAATAATTTACTGTGCACTGTGAGCCTACATTTACAGTTTCAGCAGTTTTTTCTACAGTTTGTCTTCTATGGGATCAAAACAGAGGTGCTCGCCTTAACTTGGCGCACGCATCAATAAGCCTTTGGCACTCATGACACTCTTGCCAGTTCAATGGTTATGCTTCCTTGGACCACCTTTGATAGGTACTTACCACCACATTACCAGGGACAACCCACAACTGTCAGTTTGAAAATAAATACATCCAGTTGTTTATCCATCACAATGCTGCTCTTGTCAATCACTCAGATCCTTTCTCTTGCAATTGTTTTCTGCTATCAACACTCCTACTTCGAGAACTGACCATTGCCATGCTATTGAATATATTCGGCTACCTGGCAGGTGCCACTCTAATGAAATAATCAATGATATTCACGTCACCTCTCAGTGGTCAGCGACGACATTGAAATACATCAGCTCAGTTTGAACAGGAAGAAAAGGCCATCTATTTCAGCATTTAATAGTTATTAAGCCTGAAAAATATTGGTCTCTTGAAAGCTATTATTTACTTAATGCACAACACATTTAACTTTATGCACTTTTATATCTCACTTAATTGCTAAAAATACAATAAATACTTTACAATAATTCTATTATTTCGGTTCAATATTAATCCTGACATTGTGCAAAAACATTTTAAATGTATTTGCCTAAATATACAACATAAAATGTGAAGAATATCAGTGTGTTCTTGCAATTAAAGTCACAGCTGAGTCTTCTCCAGTTACCTAAAATACTTCTGAATACTACTGAAACATATAACTGAGATTAACTACAGTAAATAAAACAAATAAATAAAAACAAAAAAGTAAACCTTCAGTGATTTGTTTGGGTTTTTGTAAGTATGTAGCCCTCCTGGTTCAGAGCCAGCTAAAGGTTAATGAAAGGCTACGGAGCACTAGGCAAGGGCTGAGATGCTCTTTGTCATTGATTTGCTCGTCACTTGCCTTATCAGACTCACAGCCGGGGCTCGGGCTCTGCACTGACACATGGTACAAAATACATGCCCTCTCTCTCTCACCTGCATACATCACTGTTGCACAAATCACTACGGCTCAGACGACTATTTCACATGAACACCAACAGTGATTGTGCAGCAGTACCACATGCTTAACTGCAATGATGGCTTCTTTTGTGAGCTATTTATTATTTATTACAGAACACAGCAAACACACTGGTTATGCTCCACTGCGATAATATCTTATGATCAAGAGAGAGAGAGAGCGAGAGAGAGGGGAGAGAGAGAGTGAGAGAGAGAGAGAGAGCGAGAGAGAGAGACTGACCAGATACTACTGCTGGTAGTCCAGATTCCTTATGCAGCCTTATCCTAGATATTTGTTTAGTTTTTACTTTACGAGTATATTCGGGGGGAAAAGTGTGTGAAATATATCCCCAAAATTTCATATTAACTTTCTTCAATCAAATATCCAAGTATTTCTTGATAGTTTCTCCAACAATGGTCTTTGCCGCAGAGCACTTCCGCAGTCATTAATAGACACCCAAAAAGGGCCTTCACTCAGCACTGAAGACTGATTCTTGCACTGATAGGATCCAGAAGCTAGTGGACTTGTCACTTGGTTAATTAAATGACCTAAATGGATTTGGCCTTAATTACTTCCCCTCTCTGCTCAGTCTCATGCTTCCATCACTGCAGTCACATTGAAAAACTCCAGGCTCAGCAGCTCAGTTAAATTGCTATTGGTGTCCAAAAGATAAGTCCAGACATCATATATATAAAAAAAAAAAAAAAATCAAACATTGGACACATGAAAACAACGCCGAGTTATGAATCAAAATAAGGCCATGCACACCATCTTTAGATATGTTTATATTTGGCCATACTGCAAAGGAGAAAAAACACCTTGCCTCAATCTACCTGCACAAAGTTTTAGCATTCTGTATACTGTAAGATTAAATTATCCAATCAATAAAAATAGTTTAATGCCCTGTGCACATAGGGAAGTTGAAGAAGGCATGGCTTGCCATGGCTGTAGTGAAGGAACTTGACTAACCTGCACCGGAACACAACCTTTGTGATAAAAAGGAACAGAGACTGCACCATGGATTCACCATAGACCTTATTAATGCTCTTGGGGTTGACCTGAAAAATCCACAAAAAAGTGGAAACAGAAAAGCTCTCCAGAAGAATGGAAGCAACGATAACAGCAACAAAGCAGTTTTTCAAATTCAGTAGCTACAATCATGCAACTCTCAGAAGATTAAAAAAAAGAAAACACACACAAGTTCTATAGCAGATTTACATATTTCCTCAAAAATAAAAAAAAGCTGCTATCTAACTAAGGTAGGCTTACAGACATCATAAAATCCAAACAAAAAATATTGCAACAGACACACACATATATACACTATATATATGTATATATATATATATATATATATATATATATATATATATATATATATATATATATATATATATATATAGTGTATGTGTGTGTGTGTTGCAATATTTTTGTTTGGATTTTATGATGTATATATATGCTATGATGTGTATGTATATATATATATAAATATATATATATATATATATATATATATATATATATATATATATACATACATACATACATATACACACATACAGTACTGTATATTTGGGCAGTGGTGGTCTACAAGATAGGGCGCAGGATTGCTGATCCTAAGGTTGAGGTTCAAGTCCCCACAGGGTTGTCATTGTCCCCCCAGTGCAGCTACCTGGGTTATCAAAGGCGGGCCATGTCTCTCACTGTCTATGGTGTGAGGCATATAAAAGAACCATTGCTGACTTTCGTAAAAAGAGTAGGCTGCAAAGCTGTCAGCGTGTTTCTGTCAGTCTAAGAACCACCACAGCCGTCTCAGCCAGCTGAGCCACCGTGGAAGGGACCTAGGCCTAGAGAGCGGGGATCAGCCAGCGCGAACTGTCTCTCGCTATACAAAAATACTCCGTGCAGGCGAGGAGAAATAACTCTTCACTATCTTCGAATTTGGAGAACAGAGCCATCACTGTATATATATTATATAGTTTGCCCTCTTTCACATTCTGAATATACAGTCATAGCCAAAAGTTTTGGCAGTGATGCAAATTTTATGTTTTCACAAATTTTGTTGCTTGGTTTTGTGAGATCCCCCCCCACACACACGTGTTTTTATGGTATGCTCGAGAACAATTGCACACATTTTACATGTTTCAGAGACTTTTATTAGCAAATACGTGTAGTTTTTGCCAAGAGTCAATATTTACAATGTTGACCCTTCTTCTTCAAAACTTCAGCAGTTCACTTTGGCATGCTGGATATCAAATTCTGGACTACATCCTGACTTACTGTGGCCCATTCTTGTCTCATCAGTGCTCAAAGTGTCTCACAATTTGTGGGCTTCCACTTGTTCACCTGATTTTTGAGAATCTCGATTGGATTATGATCTGGGGAGTTTCCTGGCCATGGATCCAAAACATCAACGTTGTGATCTTTGAGCCACTTTGTGATCACTTTTGCTTTATGACATGGTGCTCCATCATGCTGAAAAATGCACAAATCCTCACCAAAGTGCTCCTGGATCTTTGGGAGGTGTTGCTGCAAGAGAGTGTTTTGAGACCATTGTTTATTCATGGAAGTATTTTGGGCAGGATTGTGAGTGAGCCCACTCCCTTGGATGAGAATCAACCCCAAACATTGATCTCAGGATGTTAGCATGATACAGGACTCTTGGTAATGTTCATCTTTTCTTCTCCTGACAGCCGCTTTTCCAGATGTCCCAAATATTCAAAAGAGGGTTTCATCAGAGAAAATAACTTTGCAGCAGTCTTCTGCCTGCCTCTCACTATACTACTTGCAGAATTTCTGTCTGTCCTTGACGTTTTTCGTGGAGAGAAGTGGCTTCTTTGCTGCCCTTCTTGATACCAGGCCTTTGTTCAAAAGTCTTCCCCTCACTCTACATGCAGATGCAGTCACACCTGCCTGCTGCCAATCGCAAGCTGTGCACTGGTGGCAACATGATTCCGGAGCTGACTCCTGAAGAGGAGACAACCCTGACGCATGCTGGACACTCTGGGATGTCCTGAAGATTTCTTTGCTGCAGATGAACCTTGTTTCCTTGAAGTTCTTTTATGCTTCGGTAAATGTTTTTTTCAGATGCCATATTCTTAGCAGCAATTTCCTTGCCTGTGAGGCCATTTTGCTGCAATGCAACGATTGCTGCACAGGTTTCTTTGGAGGTAACCATTGCTAATGCCAGAAGATAATCATTTCAAGCATGTCTCTCACTTTTAAAGCAATTGGTCTGCTCCTAAAATGAAATGAAGATAATAGTGTGACTTCAACTGACTGAGAGAGACTGACCAGCAAATACTGCTGGTAGTCCAGATTCATTATGCAGCCTTATCCTAGGTTACTATAGAGTTTCAAGGTATCGGACTCGCCTGCATACAGAAAGGATTGGCTCTCCGCTTCGCGCCACAGTGACGTGGCATTGAAAATAGATGAATAGATTTAAATGCGTGAGATTTCTTCAAGCCAGTCTGGTCATCTGGCAGTCACTTTCGGAAACAACGGCCCATGTCCGGATGATCCGGACTAGTCGGAAGCTACAGATGTTGTCCGTTGCATCCGAAATCCATTAAAGAGAAGTCCGTAAAACTGAGTCATGAGTGTATATCTATTATATATATATATATATATATATATATATATATATATATATATATATATATATATATATATATATATATATATATATATATATATACATACATACATACATACATTCATATACATTAATGACATTCCCCAGTGGCAGGGGATCTTGAAATACCATGTAAACTCACTTTTACAGGCAGTGAACATCTCATTTTACTGTTACAGAGACTGATCGAATAAAATGGGTAAGTTTGATCTACCATTTTGCTCCCAGTACACATGGGCAGTTATTAGATATAAGATTAAACATGGGGGGGGGGGGTATTGGAGCGTGGCGCTTGTTACGTCAATACGGTATATGTGTATGTATGTATACACACACACACACACACACACACACACACACACACACACACACACACACACACACACAGGTCTTTTGTGTATATTGAACAAGTTTTAGATCGTTGAGCTCAGCTCATGAAAAATAGAAGCAAAAACAGAAGTGTTCCATTTATATTTTAGTTGGGTGTGTATGTATTTCGGCTTCCTTTTGATTACAAGCATGAATCTGATCTCAATTAAAGGTTTATGCAAACAAATAAGTCATACATTTTTAATGGATTTGTTATTGCTGCTAAAAATCAGTTCAAAATGCAAGCGTCTGAATGTTTTGCTACATCATGGAAGCAAGATATGAGGCCACAGGTCAAAACATGAATAACAGAAGCAAAACAAGAAACTCAAAACTATAAAACCCCAGAACGCCAACACTGTTATCATTAACCTAGGGCCTCTACACACAGTCCCACAAGTACTCCCCAAAAACAATCTGCTCCCTGACTTGTAAAGTGTGTCCTTGAAAAGTCTCACCAATCTGTAATCAGTCGGGATTTAAAAAAACAGTTTGGCCAAGTTTGAGTCACTGACAAGCTGACAGCTGTTGTTCGGGGAACAAGGAAGGGCCATGCAGTGAGGATTTCTGGGTATTAGCTGGTTTGGGTTGGAGGATAGAGAGCCTATGGGGTTCTAGATTGATTATGTGACATTCATTCTATGCTTAGGCCATCAGTTGTGTCTCTCTTGTCTGACACATCCCTAGTTGTGCAGAGTAACTACAATAACTGGAAAATGCCTGTGCGATATGGCACATGTCCACCATGGCAGGATCAGCTTAAATAAATGTGAATCAAGGTAAGTTAACAACCCTGGCTTTGCTACACTGACAGTAGGGCCAAATTTAAATATGATGAGTATTATGCAGATTTCAGGAAAATTGGCCTTGATCTGATCTTTCCATTATCTCTGGTTTGGGGGCACAGTCTCCTTTCTGGCTTGCCTTGGGACGTCTGCCTGTACATGTCCGCTCCTCTGCCCCCTTCTTATACATCACCAGACTTAATGCAGTCATGTGTCCCAGGGGTCCTCTGTCATTTTAAACATGAGTAGACATATTAGTGTGCGATCCCTCCACAGCCCATTAGAAACACCCCCAGCCCCCAAGCTACTACGCCAAAGGACCAGCTTGTACATATGCCAATTAACAGGAGCACAGATAGACTCCTACAGCTAGCTACCTCTGTGGTAAGATTGCAATGCCACATGTGAGTTTCAGAAATTAGCCCCAAACACTTCTAGGACCCCCGAGAAGTTTCTAGATCTTAAGGACAGATGAAAAGGGCTGTTTGACAAACAAATGGGAATAGTGCATATAAGCATCCAAATAACTTTGCCTAAGGGGAGTTTTACATTGCAAATGATCGTGTCTTATCGCCAATATTAAATCCTCGTGTGGCATGGCCGTCTGGCAGATTGGACTTTTTTTTTTAATGATATCCCATAGCTGATTAGCAAGCCCAAGGAACAGCTGGACTGAGAAAACTGAGGTGCAAATGATGCACAAGTCTATACTCTATAACAAGATCGTAGTTATTAGGTATTTCCCTTGTTGAACATGTGTATTTAAAGAAAATGGCTGGATTAAGAATGATAGTATGAGAAACAAAGAACTGTATAAACTGCCTTTCTGTACCTAATCCTGACAGTTAAGGAGCTCCAGGAAAAACAGTGGCAGAAAAGGTTAGCCTGTGTGTGATTCAGCATTACAAAAGCACCATTGTCTAATCAGAGTGCGTAGTGGTAACCTGCTGATGGTGGGTCAGTTTGTCAGCTTGCATTCAGAGGGATCCCATGATACCCATCACATGGCTCTGAAAAATACATCAAATCAAAAGAAATAAACTGCCAACAACTTTAAAATACCAACCCAGACATGGCTGTACACGTTTACAAAGAAGCAGGCCTGTGACTGCACCTAAACTCTCAGTAAGTTCTCACTGCATGGGCACCCCTGCGGGACTTTCTGGGAATGAGGGAGAGTATTCATTCATTCATTTTCTGTAACCGCTTAATCCTAATTAGGGTCGCGGGGAGGTTGGCGCCCGTCCCAGCTGACTCCGGGCGACGGCAGAGTACACCAAAGACAGCTCACCAGGCCATCACAGGGCAAAAAACACTCTGACGGCGATGCAGCCTACTCTTGTCGAAAGTCAGCAATGGTTCTTTTACAGCCTGACACTATAGACAGTCAGAGACAGGCCCAGCCTTTGATAACCCAGTTAGCTGCACTGGGTGACAACCTTGTGACAAAGCTTGTGGAGAATGGGGCTTGAACCTCCATTCTTAGGATCAGTGATCCAGTACCACCAGGCCACCACTGCAGGGTGAGTATTAAGTAGACAATCCAGAAATACTCCACAGTTACCGTACCTGTCTCCTGACCCTGTTACAGTATTTATAACATTATCTAGGCTAGCCAACAAGACTAAATTTATGTCAGCTTGTTGTACAGAAAGCAGGTGAAATTAGGCTTTTCGTCCTCCAATCCCATTCCAAAAGAGTTGGGAGGCTATGTGAAATGTAAATCAAAACAATGCAACAACTGCAAACCTTATAAACACATTTTATTTACAGGATAGCATGAGCATATGAAATGTTTAAAGTGTGCCATTTCACTATTTCATGAAAAATATTAGCCCATTTTAAATAGGATGGAAGCAACACATCTCGAAAAAGCTGGAACAGGGCTACAAAAGGCTAGAAAAGAAAAGTGGCACTTAAAAGAAACAGCAGGAAGAATATTTTGCAGCTAATTTAGTTAATTGGCAACAGGTCAGTCAGCTGACAGTATAAAAAAGTATTGGGGTAGAGGTTTCACCAATCTGTAAAAACTGTGTCTACAATTTCAGAATAATGTTCCTCAATGTAAAATTGCAATGACCATATCATCAACTTCAATATATAATTATGTCAAAAGACTCAAAGTCTCACTACATCTTTGCAAGGCATTTCTTTAACCTGAATTTGTGGCTGGCACAGAGTACTATGCTCAGAGGCAATGCGTTCTGGAAGTGTTCCCGAACCCATGCAGTGAATTGCCCGAACCCATGTCAGAAATGTGCTCGTTTTCAATGCATTACCAGCTGTGTGCCCGAACACCATGGGTATCCAATGCTGATTTTCAGTCTTGTCTCTTGTGCACAGATTACTCTAAATTCTAGAAATCTTCTTTGGTCATTCGAATGAATTATGAAACACCATACTGTAGCATATTATGAATTAAGGAGTTAATTCAGGTAATGTTCATTTACTAATATGTGGGGCCGGTGGCGTAGTGGTTAGGGTGCTGCATTCATGATCAGGAGGTTGTGAGTTTGAATCCCACTGAGACCCTCACTGTGCTAAGACCCCTGGGCAAGGTCTCAACCACAAGTGTGCCTCTGTTCACCCAGCAGTATAAATGGGTACCAGTAAAATATACTGGGAAGGTAAACCTGCGACGGACTAGTGTCCCATCCAGGGGGAGTTGAACTCCTGGTCGCTTCACGCTACAGAAACCGGGGATAAGCACCGGCCTGATGAGCCACGAGGCTAAGCCACTAGGCTCGGGTGTTAAAACCCAACAGACAGACTTACCTCATTTACTAATACAGGGATCCCTTGTTACTTCACGCTTCAATTCATGTGGCTTCAGTGCATCGTGTTTTTTTTTTTAAATATTCATTGAATTAAAAAATAAGGAAATTAAGGAAGAATAGGGGAAAAGGTCAATGAAAATGCTGCAAAAACAAGGCCAATTATGCAAAAAACACTAAACAAACACAAACCCTCCCATCAAAACTACTTACATTGTTGTGAGGTGCACATCTGAGCAGTGAATGCGTATTTATTGATATTATATACACATATACACGCACGTATACATCAGTCGAGGGGTGGGGGGGTCGCGGAATTCGGTGGTCGCGTGGGGATCTCAGTCCCAATTAACCGCGGAAAGTGAGAGATCCCTTAAAATGTATAGTAAGTATTCTTATCCATGTCTTGTTGCATACCAATATAATGGAAGTATGCATATTTGGAAACCTGGGTCTCCATTTGGGTTAAATCAACAGTAGAACTAATCTGAGCTCAGGGCAGGAAGAGCCACAATAAGCTATGGTGAGCTGCAGTCTGGGTCTGTAGTAAACGCTGGTTGTGCTAACATCTGTTCTATGTGCTTAGCCATTTCATGAACTATCTCACAGCCAAGACAGTCAAAAATCCTCCTAATTAAAGTTCAGTGGGTGTCCATCCTGCTGCTGGACAACTAAATTGGAAGTGGGATCATGCAGAGTTGGGCAATTATCATCGAATAACCCCTACAAGCTGTGAAAGAGAATCTGAAATTTTCAAGCATGTAAAATTCACACCAGGCTTGAAGGTATTGCTAATTAAAAGCTTTGAAAATCACCACTTTACCTTCCGACACATGCATCACACCTAAACATCTATAACCGACAGCCTGTATTAGACAAAGGGAAAAAAAAAAAAAAGATAATTTGAGACTACCTCAGCAAAAGTACCCATGAAATAATACAACTGCTTATGAATTATAGTACTTGTGAAATGATTCCACTGGTTCAAAAGTACTTGCTAGAATGTACCGTAAGACCACGGTGTACATCATGCACCATCTGAGGGGTCTTTTTTTTCTTCTTCTTTTTTTATGGTAGAAGCTGTGTAAGAGCTGATAAAAGCACGGCTTTGGAAATTGCCAGAAATTGCAATAGAATGTTGAATCCATGTGACTGACAGTAGGTTTACTTGTTGTAATAGATGTGCAAAAAGAATCAATTCTTCAGACAGACAGCATCCTTGGCCTCATTTGGGATTAGGAGCAAATAGATGGTGTCAGACCCATCAGTGCTCTCTCTCTCCTTTATCAGGGCAGTGGCACGAACATGAGCTCTAAATAAATGCCTCAGTGCCAGTGCATGTGTATGTGTGTGTGTGTGTGTGTGTGTGTGTGTGTGTGTGTGTGTGTGTGTGTGTGTGAATGTCTGGTCTATAAGGGCGAGGTCACAGTCATCTTGCTATCGATGCCAGTCGGCTAAATCTACAGGGAGAGAAAGTATCTGCCATTGGCACTGGGCTTTCAACAAAGTGACAAGGAGGAGGAGGAAGAGGAGGAGAAAGGTCACTCAAGTGTCACAAGAGCCTCCTCAAGCAGCTAGTCTTTTCTGGAGTTTGGCAATGCACAAAAAAAAAGTCAGCTGATGCCATGAGAGGTGGGTGTGCCAATATGGATTCTATTAAATCTTTGCTGTCATGAAAAAGTGCTTATATGAGCCATTATGGTGCATTCCACTCCGTATAATACTGTTATTGACACTTTCTCTCAACACAACAAGGCCTTTTTTAACAGAATGAAATATTCAGAGAGCACTTGATATAGTCAAGGAGAGTGAAGCACTTGGGCACAAATATAGCACTTGGCCTGTTGCATGACAGAAGCCCTGTAGCAGAAAAGAGAACAGAAGAATTTTATGTACAGCTAGACACTGCATTTACATTTACATGCATTTATTCTGCAACCTTTCTTTATTCAAAGACAAAAGGTGAAATAATCCACCAGAAACAACTTTTGCACTAAACAACCCGACATAAACACTACACTTAATGACATCATACCTTTAAGGGGTTTTTATCTGAAAGCCCTCGCATTTGTTTTCGCTACACCTCTTGAAGTTTCCAGTGGCAGTGTTGACCAGACAAGAGAGTGGGATCTCTGCCAGACAGCAGACAGCCGCAGGACAAATCAATAGGAAAACAATGGTGAGGTCATTCCACTGGCGGGCATCAGAAAGGCATGACCCGCCCTTCCCTACAGCTCGTGTCTCCTACCACAATAGTCTACATACACAACCCAGCAGTTTAATCTCTTCTGAGATCAGTCTTTGAATTAAGAAAAATAAAAAGTATTCATTTATTTCTCAGTTCTTTCATGTGCTTGGCTTAACTCTGGACCCATTTGGGCAATCTTGCAGAATTATTCAGGAAATCATTAAGCCAGCTCTTCAGTCTTGAATTTCAAGTTATGAATAAGCATAAACACTACACATGTTTACTCTCTCTCTCTCTCTCTCTCTCTCTCTCTCTCTCTCTCTCTCTCTCTCTCCACCTCTCCCCCTTTCCATTAATAATTTAGTTTGTTATTGAGAAACCTAACCTGCACTTGTATTGACAGAAATTCGAGCAGGCCCCCTGTTGAAGGAAGTTATAATTGGAAAGTGGAGTGTGTGCAGGAGGAGCTGGCAGAGCAGCAGGAAGAGCTTGACTCTTACACTTCTGCATGCAGCGCTATTTTTACAGTCTGTTCTACGTCTTCAAAAACCACTGCCTAGGACTTGACTGCAATAGTCATCACAGGCACGCAAGCACACAAGATCCTGCCGCCGCCCCCCACCGCCACCACACACACACACACACACACACACACACACACAAACACACACACACACACACACACAAACACACACAAACACACACAAACACACACACACACACACACACACACACACAAAGGGCATGTCCTAAGGAGGCAAGAAAATGGGTGATGGGATGAACGGTGCTGATTGGGAGAAGGTTTAGACAGAGAGTCTTTATCAAAGAGCTGCAGAGCACTTGTCATAGCGGACTCCCACTCAGTCATCAAACTGAGCATAGCGCCACACGATTCCAATTAGAGTGAAAGAAAAAGACAGACCCACTACAAGTGAGTGAGTTTGTGAGTGTGTGAGTCAGTGGGTGAAAGAAAGAAAGAAAGAAAGAAAGGAAGAAAGAAAAATAAAGACGGTTGATGCAGGAGTATGGCTTAAAGTATGATGAAGTAAAATGCAGTGTAGCAGGAAGGAGAAGTCTGACAGAGTAAATGAAAAGTAGGATGGAGTTTGATTTTGTTTCGTAGAATAGAGCAGTGCAAAGTGAACCATTGTAAAAAGCAAAGCAGAGTAGGGGAGAGCAGTGTGCTGTGTAGTATAGCACACCACAGAGTGCAGTGGGATTATAATAAAGATGGGTAGAGTGGAGCCGGCTGGAGTAGAGTAGAGCGGGCTGGAGTAAACTGAAGTCGAGAGGAGGGGACGGAGTAGAGCAAACAGGGATGTACGTGAGCGATGTGAGGTGGAGTACAGTGGAGTAGGAGAGTGTAAAGTAGAGTGGAATGGGAAAGGGTTGGAATAATTTGAAGTGGACTGGAGTAAAACGAAGATGGAGTTGATGGCAGCAGGATGAGGTACATATAGCAGAGTGAACTGGAATAAACTGGAGCGGGATGGATGAGGGATGAGAGGGAGAGAAATAGATGGAGTAGAAAGGAGTGGGCTATACAGTACAGAGGAGTAGGGTAAAGTATATCAGAGCTGGATGAAGTAGAGCACAAGAGGATGGAGTAAATGGCAGAAGGATGGGGTAGAGTAAAGTGGGCTAGAGTTGAGCGAAGGGAAGCGGAGTAAATTGGAGAGGGATGGAACAGAGAGACATGGGCTGTCTGTCAATGGAGCAGGCTGGAGTAGAGCGGAGCAGGGAGGGACAAGGTTTAAAGTGGAGTAATATAGAATTGAAGAGATGATAAAATAAACTGGAGTAGAGTCTGCTGGTACAGGAAGGTGGAAGGTGGAGTAGGGAAGCAATACTATACTCTCCAATACTGTGTGCACGTGTGTGCATGTGTCTCTACATGAGTGTAAGCGCTGTTATTACTTTGCTTCAATGCTCTATTTCCCAAGAGCTAAAAGGACTAGCAGGCGTGGGGGGGGGGGGGGGGGGGATGGGGGGAATATACCCTGATCAGTCCTGCTGAGAAGATGAAATGCTCAACTTGAGATGAGCAAAAAAAGACCAACAGTGAGCCAAGAAATGCAGAGACACCCACACAATAAGATTCAGAAAGACAGAGAACGCGCAAGACAGAGAACTTGCTTTATTTATAGGTTGTGTCTCCTCAGATCACAACATCAAAGCTGCTCCACACACAGCAGTGTGTGTGTGTGTGTGTGTGTGTGTGTGTGTGTGTGTGTGTGTACTGTATATACATAAGCATATACGAATGTTATTCTGTCCCATTAAAGTTGAACAAATATTTATAAAAGTATGTGTGTTAGAGCGAGAGAGAGAGAGAGAGAGAGAGAGAGAGTCCAAGTGATCTTTATTCTTAAGGTGGTATAAAAGCAACAGAGATGGCAAACATTATTGGGATTCAGGGGGGCGCGCTTTCTTTTGCATTGACTTGAAGTTTGTGTATTTATATAGTTGAGTACAGTATACATGTATGTAAAAAAAAAAAATAAATAAATAAATAAAAAATAAAAAAACTGTAGTATATAGGCAATACATGTACAGTAGTGTACAAATTGCAGTAGCATCTTTTACAATTAACGATGTACAAAGAACAACAGCTGGCAGTCGATCATTAATGCCAATCAAATGGATTCTCCAATGAGACATTCTTGGACATATTGAATGAAACTGCAGTGTGCCGTAGCAACAGCAACAACGTCCTATTGATAGTGCTAGAAGCAACGACTGGAAAAGAAAGGTGCTGTCGTGTGGGATTCAAGGATGATAAAGTTATAGTTATTATTTTTTTATATTGTCACTTTATGATAATGGGCCTGTGCAGGCAAATAAATGATCTGCCACCAGGAGCTGAAAACATGCCTTAAAAATGGGTGTGTGAGTACCCAGGTGTTCGGACGAAAGACTATGAAAAGGGTTAAACGTTATTTATTTTACTGATTATAAAGACTACTGGAGTTCGGAATACATGTTTGTCTAATAATGGTTTGGAATATTAACAAAAGGCCAGCAGTAGTCAAGAAGAAAGGTGATGAAGGCAAAAGAGTGAACTGGAGCTCCCACTCACTCTCATTCACCTGCCAACATGCTTAATCCTACTATCAGTGCTGCAGGTAGGCAATCTCAGCCAACACTGGGCTAAGAGAGGGTACACCCTGAAGCGCTAGCCACACCATCTAAGTGCCAACATCACACACACACACACACACACACACACACACACACACACACACAAAACATTCACACCTAGGGTCAGTTTGAGACAGCCAATTAGAGTAATGTGTATGTCTTTTGACTGAATAAAGAAACCAGAGTACCCAAAGAAAAACATACAAACTTCACACAGAAATGCCTGAGCCCAGGACATACCTCCTGACAGGACCAGTATATCACCAGAACTAGCGAGTCAACGTCTGCAATGTTTCTGTTAAACCAGTGCTTCTCAATTATTTTCCGTGATGCCCCCCTAGGAACAAAAAAAAAAAAAAAAAAAAACATTTCAAGCCCCACACCGCCTCGCGAGCAACTATAAATAGTATTATTTATATATAAAATTGTTATTAGTACACCTCTGCATAATATTGTATTTTGATTAATATTAAAAACAAACAAACAAAAAAGAAATAGTTCAACTTACAATAAAGAAAAACACCATTAACATTGTTTTTAATCTGTAATAGACAAGATTTAAAGTGCACCAATGGGCCTAAAATAAAAAAAACAAAAAAACACACATCCTCGTTTAAACTCATTCAACTTATTTGTATCTTAATATCTCCGTCTCTCTCCAAATTTCTCTTTGTTCCTGTTAGAAATTTTTCCCTGTTATTTCTTGAGGTGTTGTTTACTGCACTTCATATTGTTTGCTCATGCGAAAAACTGCTACACCATAGCGTGACAATGAGAGCACCACTGCTATCTATTGGAGTGGAGGTGCAATTACACTTAATTCTCATACACAATTCCAGAGAAGCATATTCCCCAGGGGTCATACATGCTCCCTCGGCACCCCCCCCCCAAGGGGGGGCGCACCCCACTATTTGAGAAGCACTGTGTTAAACAGAAATAATAAACATAAGCTCTAACTATTACTCAGCTGATTCCAATGCTTATATTTCTGCACATACTTACTAGCGCTTTGGAACCAGGCAGCAGACTATACTTCTAAAAATAAATAAAATAAAATAAATTCACTGTTGTGAGCATACAACAGAAAGATTCTTAATGAGGGCATTAACAGGACTAGCACTAAATCCGCAATGAAACAAATCTGTGTTGTCACTTAATGCTCTGAGGAAAAATATATGCACATTTTACAATGTAATCAGATGTTTAAAAGGTCAAAGGTTTATAAAAAGCTTAGAAATGTGCCATCTATTAGCCATAATTAGGGCAAAGAAGAGAAAGACAGTAAAAGGTGAGGCATCCACTGCAGAGGCGATGAACATATCCTGACCCTAAGCAATCCAAAGTCCTTTGCAGTAATTATGTGCTGCTAATCGAAGATTCAGTCAAAGATTAACACTAAGTGCTCCAGGCTGTGATGGTGTGTACAGTTACACCATGACAAGAAGAAAGAGTTTATATTCCAACAACACCTGGAATCAGGAGCTGCTGGATCTTTGCTGGAAACTCAAACACAAACCACATCACCATCATCACCACACTGACCAGAACCTTAACAGCCTCTCACACATGCTCTCCACATGAAGGGTCCTCGAACACACAAGATAGTTCACACTGAAGTCATCTGCTCGCCCTCAAGATCTCAATATACTTAACAGCTCAATTTTATTCCCTAACTGTGTGTAATGGCATTTTAAAACCACGAACCAACAAAATAGCAAAACAACCAACATGAACTGAAATGGCATTTACTGCCACTCTCGCCTCAGACAAACCGCTGAGAGTAAAACTCATTGAATCACAAGAGGGCTGCGGTGTGTAGTAAACTAGTAAATGATAGCACTCTGTGGGTTCCGTGCTACACTGGGGGAATGTATATGTATCTGTGCATATGAGAGCGAGAGAGAGAGAGAGAGAGAGAGAGAGAGAGAGAGAGAGAGAGAGAGAGACAGAGAGATGGTCTGTGATGTCTCCGATGGCTTTGAAATAGTCTCAGTAGCAGGTGTATAACAAAATGTGTGGTGACGTCGCTATTAAGCAAGGTCTCTCTGATGCCTGTTTCATCTCATGAGTACGTGTCCATTAATATGGCTTCAGAGACCCAACCTGCTCATGTCATTCATCTCCTTCTCCTGTCATTCCATTTATATTCGGTCATGTCCGTCCTCGTCAGTTCATTTCATATGCACTTGTGTTCCTGCCTTCTAAGAAACAATACTGCTTTACTGGATTCAAGCCCTGTGCCCAACAAAGACATTTCTGTACGGAATATGTGTGGGTTTCCTCCATCTACTGCAGTTCCCTCCCACACACAGTCCAAATGCAAGTACATGAGGCTCATTGGATATTCTTGATTGCTGCTAGGTGCAAGTGCGGTTCTGTTTGTGTTGGCCCTGCAATGGTCTGGCGCATTGTACAAGTAAATACCCTGCCTCTGACTGGAGTCGGCAGGGATGGGCTCCACCTGTTTTTTTACACAACTCTTTTAAAGGATAAGTGGGGCCGGGGGGTGTAGTGGTTAGGGTGCTGCGCTCATGATCGAGAGGTTGTGAGTTCAAATCCCAGTTAGACCCCCACTGTGCTAAGACCCCAGGGCAAGGTCTTAACCACAAGTGTGCCTCTGTTCACCCAGCAGTGTAAATGGGTACCAGTAGAAATATACTGGGGAAGGTAACCTGCGATGGACCAGCGTCCCATCCAGGAGGAGTTGAACTCCTAGTCCCTTCACATTATGGGGATAAGCATCGGCCTGATGAGCCACTATGGCTTGGGTGTAAAAAGCCCAAAAGGACTTTACCGTAACCTTTCTTTTTAAAGGATAAAACAATTAAAAAAGTGTAATAATAATAAAAACTGCAGAACATTGACCCCACTACTTCAAAATATATATCCAGGTCACGTGCTAATGACACATAGATTCAGCTTGGGGTAGGCACCGTCAGAAACAAGTGTCAGTGTTAGGGTTTTATTAATCCAAAACGCACAGTGTATGTCTGGCTTTCTAATCAAAATCTACTCTCTGACCTTGGACACTTTTGCCAATTCTTGCCAATATGGCACCTAACAGCATGAGTCAATCTCATTATTAACCTTCACAGGTGGGAAACACCTAAACAACATGTGGAAAGCTATATGGCAGAACAACTTATAAGAGTGAATGTTTTTTCATTTTCTGCACTGAGCCTGTGTACACACACACACACACACACACCCACATCTACAGTCCATATAATACATACGCGCACACATATACATGCATATAACTCAGTAAGAGCATATCAGGAAGAAGGGGAAGCATGTAGACAGGAAATGACAGCTACATTGTTCTGCACATCCAAGCAGGTTCCTGCCCATAATGACTGTACTATTTCCAATGAATGATATACCAATCAGAGCTGCTGACTGGGTGCAAGAGAGAAAGAGAGAGAGACAACGTGCGCATGTTTCAAGGTGACGTTCCCATCATGCTTGTGCTTTCCAACCTTCACTCTCAAATTAAACACTTCATCATATTGTCTGTTCCTCAGGGGACAAGCAAACCACTTCGCTATACACCTACACAAAAACAACGCTGCACTCAGGACTGCAGAAGAGCCAGATGGAGGCATTACAGTAGTTATTCCAAAACAGAATGGAAATTGATCCATTACAGGTGCTGGAAAATAGCCTCAAAATGATATTACAGAGTAGTTAATCTTTGGTTAACTTAATTCTAAAAGAAATAGTGAGAGAAAGGGCTAAATAACTTTTTCACAACACACATACATTATGTAGAAATAAAAGCACACCCACTGGTTGGAGCAATTACATGCTTTGATTGGCTTTTCTGCTACTAGGAAATGAAAGACAAAATACCTGTCAACAGAACATAAACACACACACACAACACACACACACACACACACACACACACACACACACACACACACACACACACACAGGTCACTAGATCTTGATTGATTTTGCTCATACACTAACTGGAAATGGTTGGAAGCTGTCTGGGCATGAACTTGGAGATAGTGTGAGGAGCTCAAATGTCTGGGAGAGCTCAGTGTAGAGCTGCTGCTTTTTCATATTGAAAAGTCAGGTAAGGTGTTCGGGTCGCTGGAGGGATTATATACAGTCTAGTCTGGGATCCCCAGGAGGAGCTAAAGAGTGTCGCTAGGGAGAGAGATGTCTGGGTTCCCTAATAGAATTGTTTCCTCGGTGAACCAATGCTGAAGAGGAAGAGAATGGTTGGACGAATAATAAGAATTTTAAGAATTAGACAGTTGTCGTTTTCACCAAAACACCATTTAAAAGTCTAGTAGGCTTATAAAATAATTAAGGGTTGACATGGCTGCCAAGCTCCTCGGCAACGCTGCAGCCTTCTTTTTTTAAATTTAAATCAAAACAGTTATTGCCGCTATATCTCACTTAAGGTCATTGAATAACTGTGTGTACACACACACACACACACACACACACACACACACACACACACAGTATATATTTCCATTTCCAGTTAGTGTATAATATATATATATATATATATATATATATATATATATATATATATATATATATATATATATAGAGGATTTTCTGATTGATTCTGATTGTATCAATCTGTATCTAAAACATTATATATACTTGTGTATGTGTGTGTATGTGCTTACGCACGTGAACGTATATATATATATATATATATATAAAAGTGTGTACGGGCATGAGAAAAACTAATGTATGCACATGTATGCATGTATCGATATTTAAAAAACCCGCCCCCGATTACATAATGAACACCACCCCATCTAGAGGACGCCATGTTCACCGACATAGTACCTCCCCCAGCACTTTGTAATCATTCCTCTATAATCACCTGAAGAGAGAGGATGGTTTCACCACCCCTCGAAACAGATCTGTAGTGATAAATGGAGTTTCAATAGAAAGTCTTTGTCCTGTCCTTTTATTTTTGTGTATATATATATATATATATATATATATATATATATATATATATATATATATATATATAACATATATATATACTGTACACACACACACACACACACACACACACACACACACACACACACACACAGATATATATGTGTGTGTGTATGTGTGTGTGTGTGTGTGTGTGTGTGTGTGTGTGAGAGAGAGAGAGAGATGGCTGAGGAAATCTCCACAGACACAGGGACAAAATGCAAATCACCAAACAGACAGTAATCCAAGACTCAGGCTCATACCGAGACTATAAACCAGGGACACAGTAATACTACCTGCTGTGACACAGTGCCTCTCTTCTTATTTTATATGACAAGTAATTAAAAAGTACTGAAATGCAATCAGGAGATGTTACTGGGTTTATGAACTTTTGATTGTCACTGATTACAAATTTAAATCAGGCAATCAATGTGGCATGGAATGTATTTTGAAAGCAACCTTCCCAAACTTACATTTAGCCTTACAATCACTCCAAGCTTTCCTAGCCCTACAATGTGTACAGCCCAGGAAACAGACTGCATACTGATGATTAATAAGAGGGGGGAAATATTTTAATTTTATCATTCACCTACCAAAAAAAAAAAAAACCCTTCCATGAAAAAAGAAATGTGAGTGCAACAACACTGCAATACCAAAGTGTCGAAACAATCTCTCAGAGTTAGATCCCACATGCCAAGAAGAATGATGGTTAAGGACATGTTTCACCTGCGAGCATACAAAAGCTCTTTCAAGGATATGAAAGATCCTGGACATGTTTATAAATAAACACTACACATGCATAATTTATAAATTCTTATTGAATACTGAGTATTTTTGATCAATACTATGCACTTGTTATTGCTACATATTTACATTTCTTCCTGGTTTTGCTCATGACTAATCCATAATTAAGCATCTGGTGGCGCTGTGAGCAGGTTCAGACTATTTAAGGATCTGGCACCCGGATTTGTGAGTGTGTTGCAAACTGATCTGGAGGAAAAAAAAAAGCTGAGCCTCAATCATGGCAAGATGGATAATGCCTTATCTAATCTTAATGCTAATCCCAAAACTGATTACGTGCCCCAATGCGGCTTAGATACGACTATAATTAGGGTTCAGTGCCAGGCCTCTGCTCTCTGGTATTCAGACTTGCCAATACTTGCTCACCAAATACAAAAACAAAGCACAGAATAGATATTGCACAGAAAATGTGGAATAAGTAGTAATGCAGTGTGATCTGGCCACCAAGTGCCTGGGACACGACTATCACGGAGAAGAATTGTTTTGATTTAAAAGTACAGGCATTCAAATGCAATATTACCTGATCAATTAATAAATAACAAACAAAGATTTAATTAAACCTCATTTCAACCTGTATATTTTAGACTCACACTGGTTGCCATCGTAAATGCTAACATCTCCAACACTTGCCCCCATTCTCAATATTCCATTCTGCTGTCAAGCTACAGTACCTGCTTGTCTGGACACAAACAGATCAGTTTGTTTCCTTTCAAATTTCACAAAGACACACAAACTGGGTGTGTGAGAATGGGTAGGTCAAGAACCATACTGCCAACAGTTTCTGCTCTGAATAATTTGCATTGTGGTTGAATCATAGTTTAATCCTGTTCTCCCAATTGTTTTGGTCCACACCCCAGTGTAAGTGCTCTGTCCATACCTGCCCTAAGTAACGGCTTTGAGGGTGTAAACCACCAGTGACAAACTCGAGGACTGAATTCTTATTTCATGCAGCCAGTGAAAACATGAAAAAAATTATATTACTCTATACTCACTGAACACTTTATTAAGAACACCTGTTCACCTGCTCATCATCTAATCAGGCAATCATGTGGCAGTAGCATAATGCACAGAATCGTGCAGATGTGAGCCAGCAGTTTAGAATGAAAAAAGCAATGTGATCTCAGGGATCCTGAGATTAATGGAGTGATTGCTGGTACCAGACAAGTTTGGTTGGAGTGTTTTTATAACTTCTCATATAATCATGGTTTTTGTAAATAACGAAACCTGAAGTTTATTATTTAGAATGATACAATAAAGAAAATATACAATGAAGGACAGTTCTCCAGACAGATATGCCTCATGGATGATAAAGATTAGCAGGGAATGGCCAGAGTGGTGCAGTCTGATAAATAATAATAATAATAATAATAATAATAATAATAAAATAAAAATAGAATAAAATTTAAAATAACTATCAATAACAACTCTGTACAATCATGGTCAACAGAAAAGCATCTCAGAATACACAATATATCCAACCTTGTAATCTGCTAGCCAGCGTGAAGGGACAACTGAAAAATCTGCAGATGTTGTAGAGAGCAATCATGTCAACATGGACCAAAATCTTAAAGGACCACAAACATTGGACTTTCAGACCCTCACTCAGCACTCAGCACTGCCCCACTCTTTACTTTGTCTCCAGTGTGGACAGCCAGTGATCCTATCTCATATGTTTTCCTAACAATAACACTGTATATTTTTTACCAAATGCACCTACTTGGTTCAGTGGTGGAAATTAACAGTAGTCTGCTGGCTGTAGAGGGTAAAAAATCTGTATGTACACATACATACATACATACAGTGTCCCAAAAAATGTATACACACTATAAATAATTGTTAAACTAAAGTGTGTATACATTTTTGGGACACCATATATGCTGGTCATTCTCAAAAAATTAGTATATTGTGATGAAGTTCATTATTTTCTGTAATGTACTGATAAAAATTAAACTTTCATATATTTTAGATTCATTGCACACCAACTGAAATATTTCAGGTCTTTTATTGTTTTAATACTGATGATTTTGGCATACAGCTCATGAAAACCCAAAATTCCTATCTCAAAAAATTAGCATATCATGTTCAGGTACTCTAAACGAGCTATTAACCTAATCATCTGAATCAACCAATTAACTCTAAACACCTGCAAAAGATTCCTGAGGCTTTTAAAAACTCCCAGCCTGGTTCATTACTCAAAACCACAATTATGGGTAAGACTGCCGACCTGACTGCTGTCCAGAAGGCCATCATTGACACCCTCAAGCAAGAGGGTAAGACACAGAAAGAAATCTCTGAGCGAATAGGCTGTTCCCAGAGTGCTGTATCAAGGCACCTCGGTGGGACGTCTGTGGGAAAGAAAACGTGTGGCAGATAACGCTGCACAACCAGAAGAGGTGACGGGACCCTGAGGGAGATTGTGGAGAAGGGCCGATTCCAGACCTGGGGGACCTGTGGAAGCAGTGGACTGGGCTACAGGTGCCGCATTCCCCAGGTCAAGCCACTTTTGAACCAGAAACAGCGGCAGAAGGGCCTGACCTGGGCTACAGAGAAGAAGCACTGGACTGTTGCTCAGTGGTCCAAAGTACTTTTTTCGGATGAAAGCAAATTGTGCATGTCATTTGGAAATCAAGGTGCCAGAGTCTGGAGGAAGACTGGGGAGAAGGAAATGCCAAAATGCCTGAAGTCCAGTGTCGAGTACCCACAGTCTGATGGTCTGGGGTGCCATGTCAGCTGCTGGTGTTGGTCCACTGTGTTTTATCAAGGGCAGGGTCAATGCAGCTAGCTATCAGGAGATTTTGGAGCACTTCATGCTTCCATCTGATGAAAAGCTTTATGGAGATGAAGATTTCATTTTTCAGCACAACCTGGCACCTGCTCACAGTGCCAAAACCACTGCTAAATGGTTTACTGACCATGGTATTACTGTGCTCAATTGGCCTGCCAACTCTCCTGACCTGAAGCCCATAGAGAATCTGTGGGATATTGTGAAGAGAAAGTTGAGAGACACCAGACCCAACACTGTGGATGAGCTTAAGGCCGCTATCGAAGCATCCTGGGCCTCCGTAACACCTCAGCAGTGCCACAGGCTGATTGCCTCCATGCCACACCACATTGAAGCAGCCATTTCTGCAAAAGGATTCCTGACCAAGTATTGAGTGCATAACTGAACATAATTATTTGAAGGTTGACTTTTTTTGTATTAAAAACACTTTTTTATTGGTCGGATGAAATATTGTAATTTTTTGAGATAGGAATTTTTGGTTTTTCTTTACTTGTTTGCCAAAATTAGCAATATTAAACAATAAAGGGCTTGAACTACTTCAGTTGGGTGTAATGAATCTAAAATATATGAAAGTCTAATGTTTATCAGTACATTACAAAAAATAATTAACTTTATCACAATATGCAAATTTTTTGAGAAGGACCAGTATATATATATATAAACCGCTAATAATGAAAGCTTCATTTTACCGTTACAGAGACTGACTGAATAAAATTGGTAAGTTTGATCTACGATTTTGCTCCCAGTACACATGGGCGGTTATTAGATGTAAGATAAAAAAACACTGTGTGTGTGTGTGTGGGGGGGGGGGGGGGGCATTGGAGCAGAGCGCTTATTACGTCGAATACGTTTTTTTTTCTACTTATGAAATTATTCCGTTACAGCGCCTTTTTCGTAACGCGGAGGTTTTGTAAGTAGAGGTGCATTTTACATGTAAAACGCCTGATTCGTTCCAATGCTCCCAAGACTACCCCATAAACCCTTTAAAAATGATAAAAGTACACCAATTTTGTATGAAATATGTATGTAATATGTGTTAAAAGTAAAAGAAAATTATTTAATTATAAAATTATTACCAACCAGTCGCAAGTTGGATAAATAAGTCGGATATTTAACACAACCAAACCAAAACCACCCACCACTTGATATGAATTCATGTGAAGCGTATTCATCACCTGCCCGTTCTTTCGACATGTGAAAAACTTGTAGCCTTACTTTGCACTGCTTGCAACATCACGTTCACATTTCTTTACCTATTAGCTTCCAATAGTAGGGATATATGTATGTATGTACTGCATATGCATGTATGCAGCGGTGGCCTGGTGGTAAGGTGTTGAATCATTCATCCCAAGGTTGGACATTAAAGCCCCACTCACAACGGGTTGTCACCATCCCCACACTGGAGTTAACAGGGTTATCAAAAGACAGCCACGTTTCTCACTGTCTACGGTGTGAGGCTGTAAAAGAACCATTGCTGACTTTCGTAAACAGTAAGCTGCATAACCGTCAGCGTGTTTCTGCCCTGCGATGGCCTGGCGAGCTGTCCAAGATATACTCTACTCTCACCCAGAGTTCAATGAGATGGGTGCCAGCCTCCTCGCAACCCTAATTAGATTAAGTGGTTCAGAAAATGAATGAATACACACACACACACACACACACACACACACACGTATTCGTTTTACATTCTTCCATTTAATTAAGCAGCCTTATTTTTGTTGGTGTTCTTTCCTTAAGCTGCATGTGGAGCCTGCTGCATGCTTTAAACCATTGTAGACACTTGTCTAACTGGGTTTTTGACTTTGGACATTAGATAAAATGAGCTCTCAGGGGCCTTTCATGATACCTTACCCAGGCATAGTAGAGCATTTTCTTTCAAAATTATTAAACAGTCCTCTTTAACAGAAGTCAGGAAAGTCCAAAAGCTTCTATAATATATCCGCACTCCACACACGCGCATGCTCGTACATGCACACACAGACAAATCCACATCCAATTGGTGTGGGTCGTTAAGCCATGGCAGTGGTAGTGTCATTAAGTGTAAGTACGTGATAAATGCACTCTGCTTGTCGGATTTGGGATTCTCATTAGTTTGTGTGCAAGAGCCAATAAGAGGCCATTATTCTTGTGCTACAGCTGACATGAGTACGAATGTGTGTGTGTGTGTGTGTGTGTGTGGCAATGTGTTACAAGAAAAAGAAAGAAAATGCATTGTGAGTGCATGCGTATTTCCCTCTCTCCATGTCTGTCTATGTGTGTAAAGGAGATAAAGTAGCTATTGTATATATTGGGAACTTGGACCAAGAGATAAAGAAAGATATATAGCAGGACAGGAGGTAAAGAGAGACATTCAAAGTGATCCTTATTCTTAAGGTGTTATAAAAGCGATAGAGAAGAAACATTTTTGGGGTTGAGAGAGAAAGAGATTTTCAATAGTCCATGGTCTCTCTCTCTCTCTCTCTCTCTCTCTCTCTCTCTCTCTCTCACACACACACACACACACACACACACACACTTGATGCCAGCAACATCAATTTTATAACATTTCTTTCATAGCCTCTTAAATTTAATGTAATGATATAACCCTTGCCCACAACACACACACACACACACACACACACACACACACACACACACACACACACACACACACACACACACACACACACAAAACTAACCATAAATACAATTCTTAAATATAACATTCCCCTGAGTTCATGGCCTTGTCTCTCTTTCCCAACCAGAATGGCAGTATGAATATGTTTAAGCAATTGTTCATTCCTGTGATCAATGAAAGGAAATGAAGTAAAAAAAGAAACCAAGACTAGGGACATGAACAACAGATCAACAGATCGATGATGCAAAAATAAATAAATAAATAAATAAATAAATAAAAATTTTATATATATATATATATATATATATATATATATATATATATATATAAATTTTATAAGAAAGAAATAAAAAGGGTTATTTGTTATAGAGGCTGTTTTCAGTCCTCTGTAGAGGGGTGGATGGGAGAGCAGAACAGATGATGTGTTCTAATGCCCTCTCTGGTGCGATAATATGGACCTGGCTCCAATCCGTCTATCTGGACCTCCCACTCCTTTTATTTCTCTTGCTCCACAGGCGGTGTGGACACGATGCACCTATCCGCATGTGCTCTAGTGCACTCTCAAATCCTCACCTAGTCCTACAGCACAGAGGCAGCACAGCATCCCTAATGATGGCAGTTTCAACAAATACAAATGTCACAGAGGTTACAGCACTTGAGTTCTTTATTTATAGCACGTCTGAATTTAGATGGGTACTTGGGAAATCCTAAGGGATGGATAACTCCTGCCAAACCTCAAGTAAAAGTGTTTATTGTTTAGCAGTGTGACTGATTTGATGACTAGAGCGCATCAGACCAAACTAATTAAAATGCTCTGGTTGTTTAATGATTTCTATTTCATTAATGCAACTGACTTTTCTCTACTTTATTATATATATATATATATATATATATATATATATATATATATATATATATATATATATGGCCTGTAATGAAGGCACTGATTAAAATAATGAATAAAAAACAAGATGCATTTTTCATCAACAGCAAGAATTTCAAAGCATTTTTTACCTGGAGAACATTTTTGTTATTTTTAATTGTAACCAATTCATTTCAAACTCAAATTATATATTCAAGTGCAGCACTAAACATATATATTAAAATACCTTCAAAATAAATATAAAAAATAAACAATATGTCAAATAATGACAGCATAATGAAATCTGAGAATTTTTGTTCTGCTCACATGGGTGTCATGACTCAGACAGTGTACAACCCCTTATAATTTAGAAGCTGAATTGAAGTTTCTTCTGCTTATCTGATAAGTAATGGAGGGAAAAGTAGATAGACTGAAGTGTTAGTAGCTAGCTACCCAACATGCTTGACTGTTGACTCAGAGAAAACCAGTGACACTGTACATTGAGTTTGCCAGTGCACAAAAATGTTGCGGTTCTCTTTGGGAGTAACGAGGATGGATAGGAGCAGGAATGAGTTCATCAGAGGGACAGCACATGTAAGATGTTTTGGAGACAAAATTCCAAGAGGCTCGACTGAGATGATTTGGACATGTACAAAGGAGGGATAGTAAGTATATTGGTAGTAGGATGCTGAGGTTGGAACTACCAGGCAGAAGGCCTAGAGGAAGACCAAAGAGAAGATTTATGGATGTGGTGAAGGAGGACATGAAGGTAGTTGGTGTAAGAGTAGAAGATGCAGAGGATAGGGTGAGATGGAGGTAGATGATTCGCTGTGGTGACTCCTGAAGGGAGCAGCCAAAAGGAAAAGAAGAAAATATATACAAATTTTTTTATATACATACACACACACACACACAATTGAGTTCAAAATAATAGCAGTCAGACATCATTAACCTGATAAATCAGTGTTTTTGGTAGAAACAATATCACGACATTGCAAATAATTTACCAGCAGATGTAGTAGAGGAATAGAATCCAACAAACCCAACAGCAGTCATGACCTGCATGCTGCTGCTCCTGTGTAATTGATTTCACTAATTGAAAGGGGCGTGTTTAAAATAATAACTGTGTGGAGTTCAATTAATGATGTCATTCATTCTTTGAAAAACAGGTGCCAATTTTTGCCTCATTTATGGAAGGAAGTACCTCGATTAAAAATTTGATTGAAGAGGGGAAAACATAAACAAGTCCAGAAAACATCAGGCTGCTCAGCTAAAATGATCGCACATGCCGAAAAATGTCAACCAAAGCCTGAAAGATGGGGAAGAAAGCAAAGAACTTCCATTCGAAATAATTGAGGAAGATCCAACATGGCAAGGACTCAGGCAGAAATCAGCTTCAGGAAGATCAAAGAAGGTCTAACGTTACCTGTGAGTCCTGTTACAATTAGAAGACGTCTCTGTGAAGCCAAACTATCGTCACAAAGCCCCCGCAAAGTCTCAGTGTTGAAACAAAGACGTGCTGAAAGGGTTACAAGTTGCCAAAGAGCACACTGACTTTTCTTATGAGAAATGGTGCGGCAATGTGTGGACTGATGTAAGTTAGATTCTTCTTTTTGGGTCTTGTAGCCACCTAGACGGCCCAAAACACTGAATTCAAGCCACAGTACACTGTGAAGACAGTGAAGCCTGGAGGCACAAGTATACGAGATGGGAATGTTTCTCATGATACAGTGTTGGGCCTGTTCATCACATACTAGGGATCATCAGTTTAAATACACCAGAATACTTGAAGAGGCCGTGCTGCCTTATGCTAAAGAGGAACTGCCCTTCAAATGGGGGTTCAAACAAGGCGACCCCAAACACACAAGGAACCAAGACTGGTGTTATGGAGCGGCCGGCCCAATAATCCAATCGAAAGCTTGTGGGGTGAAATCAAAAATGCAGTGTCTCAGGCAAAACCAAGAAATACAGAAGAATGCGGAATTTAGTCCAATCATCCTGGGCTGGAAAACCTTCTCACAGGTACCAGAAGTTGATTGACTACATGCAACACAGATCTGCAGCAGCTCTCAGAAACACTGGATATACAAATAAATATTAGTTCAGTGATTCAAAGGAAAACAAAATCTTGAAGCATTTTTCAGTTTATACAGAGAATGTTTGAGTTTGCAAAGAATAAAGCAGACACTACTTTTTATTTTTAATATCTAATACGTTTCTTAAATTTCTATCAGCATACAACACAAATTTGACATTTTTCTTCATGGTTTAATTAGGAATAAAATGTTTAGTTCCCATTGTATTTGTAGTGCATGGAAATAAAAGCTATTCTCAGGATTTCGAGATTTATTCATTTATGACACACTGTCATTATTCTGAACACAACTATGTGTGTGTGTGTGTGTATTAGAAATGAAATCACTGAACAAAATTGAAGCCTTTTTTCTTTTTAATCGTTTTAGAATTGTGAAAAAATAGGTTTTTCAGCAAGGGCACTAAATTGGCCAAAAGGTACAATGTCTATTTTTTTTTTTTTTTTTTTGGTCAGCTCAAGTGTAACCACAATATGTGTGTATTCTGAGGTTGTGTGATATTTCTAGTGCTATTTGAAAAATCGATTAATTTAGGGATTGGTGAAGTTTGACAGAAAACAAATAAAAGTACATGTGTGAATGATTTTTCCCAGCTCAGGCTCATAACCAGCATGTGTGCCACTGGCTTTTTATATGGATTTAAATAGATCGAAGTCAAATCTAAGTAAAAGATGAGACGCGATATGATCCAAATCAGTTCTACTCGGAATGCTAAGAAATAATTTAGATGTTTGGTGTGTTTTAATATATTTTTTTTTAATGCTGGTTGTCTCTATTTTTTTCTGGGAAATAAAAGCAGAACGAGAGGAGTGGGACAGAAAGAGAGTGTTTCGATTCAACTATTTTGTTTTCATGGGTCCTGGGTTCTTTATCCTTTCAGATTCCATTACAAGGTAATATCAACCACTAGACCAATTTCAGGTGACTTGGTAAGATAGTTCTCATCTAATCAAAACATTAACCTGAGCCATGTACTGCAGGTTCAGGGTGAAATAGTTTCAGATCAGTAAGGTAAGTGATACATAACAGTCAATCAGCCTCAACTCAGTGATGCGTCAGCGTTTGAGACATTGAACAGGACATGGGACACTTTTCATGCCATGATCCATGACCATGTTGCTCTGTACAAATGGCAATTCATATATTCAAACCACGCCCCCTCAAAAACCTTAGGACTAGAGCACCTCTCTGATGTCATGATCCTGTTTAAATCGCACCATGATTTACACATATAAGGTCTGACAATGGAAATGATGATTTTTGTAAGATTTTTTTTTTCCTTTTCTGAAATAAGGTCTCATGATGCAGAAGGCACTCTACACTGGCAGTGATGGGTCAAAGGTTAAGGCACTGGATGCCTGATCAGAAGCCTTGGGGTTTAAGTACTAATAACATGAGTCTCCAATCTTATCACAAAGGGCCGGTGTGGGTGCAGGTTTTCACTTCAACCAAACAGTAGCCACACCCTTCCACCTGTTTCCACCAATCACTGATCACCAAAAGAAAAGAAAAAAAACTAGATTGGACATTACTGTTTCAATTCTGAAGTGGGACCATCTTGGTGAGAT
Organism: Plotosus lineatus; assembly: GCA_024760905.1. Taxonomy (NCBI): domain Eukaryota; kingdom Metazoa; phylum Chordata; class Actinopteri; order Siluriformes; family Plotosidae; genus Plotosus; species Plotosus lineatus. The sequence goes on from CM045728.1 coordinate 43,549,057, forward strand.
CACCTCGCTTTAAGACTTAATGCAAGGTAATCTCACCAAGATGGCCCCCACTTCAGAATTGAAACAATCTAATAATCTAGTAATGTCCAATCTAGTTTTTTTCTTTTCTTTTGATTGGTTGAAGTGAAAACCTGCACCCACACCGGCCCTTTGTGGATAAGATTGGAGACTCCTGCCTAATAACATCAAACTGCCACGTGAAGCGAGGCCTTTAACCTTTAATGGTTTTGGATAAGGGTATCTACTCAATGGTGTGTGTGTGTGTGTGTGTGTGTGTGTGTGTGTGTGTCATCATGGAAAACTATTCAACTTCACATTTCAGTACTTCATAGTTCCAATCTGTTCATACATATTCCATAACTATTTTCCAGCATGTATAATGTGTTTAGAAACAAATATATCAAAATTTACATGAAGCTTAAGTGTATTTCTTTCTAGGGTTAAAAGAAAACCACATTGAAAAAGAGAGCCAGATAATGTCTAGCTAGAAAAAGTGTGTCTGTTGCTTGCAATATAAATGTGGCGTCAGACAGTTGGACAGTGAATGAAATAGCGTGTATGTCCTTTTTTCCCTGTCCATGAATATAATTACAGTTTCTATGAAACTACAGCTTGCAGAATCATAGCATCTTTGTAGAGCCTGATTTTGAATAAACCTCACAGTGGAAGTGCAAATATGTAATTTCAGTGGATTCTACAAGAATTTCCACTTTACCTTCTCGCATGTAAAGATGACAAATAAGTGCAGCACGATGTGAGGGCTTGTGCTATGAGCCTATTTTAACCAAGAAGCAGCAATCACTCTGCAATGCCTTTCACTTTACACCAGACATGGCATGTGCATGAAAGATTCATTTCTGTGCTTTATTTCACTGGTTTTGTGAACACAGCGTGTAAATATCAGCAGCTTTTTATTTCTTCTGGGTGTTAACTTAAAACACAACAACAATATAATATTCACATTGGATGGATGCACGTAATTATATTTTTTAAAAACCCTAGCATGCAGTTGTTCTCAGCGTTCAACAAGAAAAAAAAAAAATAGAGTTTAGGCCATTAACATTTGATAACCAAATCAAATCCTCAGAGGACTGGGGGGAGGGTAGTGAGAGAGTTATATTGGTCAAAGTAAGTATCCATGATCATACACTTTCATCATCTGTAGATAGCAGGCACACATTAAGTATAAAATGATGACTGTGAAAGTCTGTGAGAACTTCATAGGCTGGCAGCAGGGATTCGTTTAACTTCTTCCTTCCAAGTCAACTGATTTCCAAAATCCAGCACCATGAATATTCTAATTTCACCTTGGGGACAGCCGTGTTAGGGATATGAAAAAGAACTTGCCTGAACAGGAAAAAACTGCTAAGTAAAAGACAATATTTCAACTCAATCCTGAGTGACTGCAAAGATGAAACATCAGAGATGATGTAGTTGTCGATTTACTTGGGAATCTGATTAACACTGCAAGAGTTACATGCACAGGGGAGATCATAATAATGTGTTTGTGTTGAAGTCTGTATGTAAGAAAGCATTCCTGGGATCTATGTAAAAAGGATCTGATGATTGAGGTCAAACAAACAAACAAACCCACACCTTTTTCCATGGCGAATAACAACATAATGAAAATGCTAAACGCAAAATAAATATGCTGGTCAAGGCACAAATTTAAAACGTTCACAAGGTTGTCACTGTTTCCCCAATGCAGCTAACTGGGTTATCAAAGGCCGGCCATGTCTATCACTATCTATGGTGTAAGGTTCATGTAAAAGAACCCTGCTGACTTTCGTCAAGAGTAGCTGCATAGCCGTCAGCGTGTTTTCGCCCTACGATGGCCTGGTGAGCTGTTCAGGGTGTACTCTACCCTCGCCCAGAGTCGGCTGGGATGGGCGCCAACCTCCCTGCGACCCTAATTAGGACAGAAAATGAACTGATTATTATTACTGGTGGCCCGGTTGGGTGGTGCTTTTATTACTGATCCCAAAATTGGGAGTTCAAGCTCCACTATCAATGGGTTGTCACTGCTGTCCACCAGTGCAGCTAACTGGGTTATCAAAGGCCGGCCATGTCTCTTACCGTTTATGGAACCCCTAAACTATAAAGAACCATTGCTGACTTTCGTAAAGAGTAGCTGCATAGCCGTCAGCGTGTTTCTGCCCCTTGCTAAGGATTGTGTCAAGAAGGGCATCCGGCGTAAAAACCTATGCCAGATCGAATATGCGAATCATTAATATGGCTTCCATGAAGATGGATGCAAACGATTCGCTGTGGTGATCCCTGAAAGGGAACAACCGAAAGGAAATTCGGTTCACGATTTTTTTTTTTTTTAATTTCAGAGAAATTTTTTACTTTTTTCATCCAATCCTAAACTAAAAGTAACAACCAATTGACAAAAATACTGATACTACTCTCATGAATTGACTGCATCTAAAAACTAAATCCAAGGAAACTGTTAAAATGTGCATGGATACCTATTGCTTATCAACAGATATGAGGAAAAAGCAGTCAAGCATGTGCGACAGTTATGTGGCTCCGCCAGCTGCTCTGTCTCAATTTGATTAACTGTTGAAACAAGGAAATAAATAAATAAATAAATAAAACTAAAAATCCAAATGCAGTAGCGCAGTCCCATTCATGGAGATCAAAACACACAGTTCAAAATAAAATGAATTGAACTGATCTATGTGAGACAGAGATTATACTGCACGAAAAATAATACACTTCACAAATTAAATAAAATTACCACTTGTACATCAACAATTTCTACACTTAGAAATATTACAGCAATATTTTTTCTGGTATTTATATAACTCATCTCATCTTTGAGCTTCCATGAAAGGAATAAGTGGCAGCATGATTTCCTGTCCCATTATTCCACTTCTAACCCGTATCCAACTGATAAATCACTCGAGCCTCCACAAATATCAGGCTCACAATCAAATGTAGTTTATTTCATCACTTCTGGAACCCTGATGTAGTTTTACCTGCTTACTTAAACTTTCCAAAACATAATACATTTCTTTTGTGTGAGGATCTTAACTGGAAGTTACACAATATAACTGAAGTCTGGTTGGCCCCGGAAGCAAAAAGGTAGAACTTTGTGATCAATGATTTCCATTCCACTGCAATGCAGGAGAACCATGGGCAGTGTCAGAGTCAATCTCAATTACAAATTGAATTGATTAGACTTATGTTTAATTTGTCAATCCACCAGTTTGATTAAAACTCATTAAACTAATATGGTTTTAGACAAACAGGGACAACAAGACTTGATATCATGTGTGTTATATCCGAATACTTTATTGATCCTGGAGGAAATTGTTAGCACACAGTTGCTCCATACAAGTAAAAGTGTGATAAACTTTTCATAAAGAATTTTTTTTTTAAATGACAATTAGATGTATACAAATATACACACGGAATCGACATACCATATTCGATGTGATAAGCGGCCAGGGCGCTTTAAAAATGGGAGTGGGTGGGCGCTTATTAAAATGTTTACCAGCGGAGTGGAATGGCAAGTGCTTATTATCATTGAGGTGGGAAACATGAATAATAACAGAACTATAAAAGAGTTGTACTGATATTTGTGTTATTCATTTTGTGGTATCAACCAAACTGCTTACATGAAAGCTGAAAAATAAACAGAAAACAGCATAATTTTTGTAAAAAAAAAAAAGACCCCTTACTTTTCCCTCCCGGTGCTGTTCTTTTAAACATTTTCTCGGAAGTAAAATTGAGCCAATCAACATAAATGTCAACTTTAGCACATGGCACGTTGAACCAATCAATACAAACAGAAACAAAAGCACATGGCCAGGAACATCCTTAAATTTATGAAGTTAGTGATCAGAAGAATCGGGTGAAAAATACTCGTCATCACTTTCTGATAGGTCCATATCTGGCTCATCGCTCCATTCATTCAGAGCATCCCATAGTTTTGCTGTAGTAGTTTCTGATCGTTCATCTTGTTGAACCTTTACCAAGAGAACACAGCAAAATATTTTCCTGTTTTTTAAAGCACGGCGGAACAATCAAATGTGTTGTACTGATGACCATTATAGACATTCCCCAGTAGCAGGGGGTCTGGAAATACTGCGTAAACTCACTTTTACAGGCAGTGAACACCTCATTTTACTGTTACAGAGACTGATCGAATAAAATGGGTAAGTTTGATCGACCATTTTGTTCCCAGTACACACGGGCGGCTATTAGATGTAAGGATTAAAAAAAAAAATAAAAAATAAAAAAAAAAATGGGGGGGCTTATTGGAGCAGGACGCTTATTAAGTCAAATATGGTATATAATATTGCTATATGTAATTCTGAAATGATGGCAATGTGTGGAGTTGCGACTGCATTGCTTTAATCTTTACATTGTAAAGTTACACGCTATGAAAAGTACAAGAACAGCAAATCCTGTGGAGCACCAGACATGTAACTTGGCTGCGGCTGCTATGAATATCTAAATAAACAGATACAGAATGAATCCTGTTGGTGAGTGATATGTACAGTATTATCAGTATGATAAACTGTAGAATGTAAATGTATAACAGTGGATGTTGTTGCTAGATCGAGGTGTTGTAGAGTTTAATGGCCACGAGTAGGAATGATTTCCTGTGTTGTTCAGTAGGGCATTTAGATGGTACCAGTCTCTCACTGAATGTCCTCCTGTTACTGATCAGCAGGTTGTGAAGCAGGTGGGAGGTATCGTTCAATGTTGTCTTTATTTTGGACAGCATTCGCCTCTCTAACACTATCATCAGAGCGTCCAACTCCATCCCCAAAACATCAGCCATTCTTCAATCTGTTAGAGTCTGTAACCCTCAGCCTGTTCCCCCAGCATGCAACAGTGTAGAGCATAGCACTGGCCACAACAGACTCATAGAACATCCTGAGTAGTGACTGACAGATGTTAAAGGACCTTAAACGTCTCAAAAAATAGAGACGTCTCTGGCCTTTCTTGTAAAGTGCGGTAGTGATGGCTTCATGCCCATCATTGTGTCTTTTTGTAAAATATATTTGAGATGTGTTAATAATAATAAAAATAATAATTAGAATAATAATATTTATATTATTATTATTATTACCAAGCAGTGGTGGCCTAGTAGTATAGGTGCTGGATCACTGATCCTAAGGTTGGGGTTCAAGCCCCACTCACCACAGGTTGTCACTGTCCCCCCAGTGCAGCTAATTGGGTTATCAAAGGCCGGCCATGTCTCTCAATGTCTATGGTATGAGGCTGTAATAGAACCATTGCTGACTTTTGACAGGAATAGACTGCAAAGCTGTTGGCATGTTTCTTCTGCCCTGCGATGGCCTGGAAAGCTGTTCAGGGTGTATTCTGCCTTCTTCCGGAGTCGGCTGGGATGGGTGCCAGCCTCCCCGTGACCCTAATTAGGATTAAGCAGTTACAAAAAAATGAACTGATTATTATTACTGGTGGCCCGGTGGCATGGTGCTTTTTATACTGATCCCAAGATTGGGGGTTCTAGTTCCATTATCAATGGGCTGTCACTGCTGTCCGCCAGTGCAACTAATTTGGTTATCAAAGGCCGGCCATGACTCTCACTATGGTGTGAGGCATATAAAAGAACAATTGCTGACTTTTGTCAGGAATAAGCTGCATTGTGTTCAGCGTGTTTCTGCCCTGCGATGGCCTGGAGAGCTGTCCAGGGTGTACACTGCTCTCGCACAGAGTTGGCTGATGTGGTGCCACCCTCCCTGCGGCCCTAATTATGATTAAGCAGGTCAGAAAATGAATGCATTATTATTATTATTATTATTATTATTATTTAGTAGTATTATAATAATGATGAAGTCTGGATGGATTTAATTCAGCTACGGGTGCACCAGATCAGTTTCCCGGGACCACCATAAACACTCCAGCCTTTGTTTAATGACAACACAAAACATAGTTATTATTTAGTAAAATCATTAGTGACACATAATAAACCAAGAACAAATTAATTAAAGCGAGATATGATTTTCGTTGCCAGGACAACATCCAGCATTGCTGATGAGAACTCCGAGCATTAACATGTGATTATTTAAGCAATCTGGCTTCACAACATTCAAGAAAATACTTGATATTCTAATCTACCTAGGTTTCATCAGATTTACACATTTTAAATAAGAACAAATATTACTGGGACAGTGGTGGCCTCGTGGTAAAGGTGCTGGATCACTGATCCTAAGGTTGGGGGTTCGAGCCCCCTTCTCCACAGGTTGTCACTGTCCCCCCAGTGCAGCGAACTGGGCTATCAAAGGACGGCCATGTCTCTCGCTGTCTATGGTGTGAAGTTCATGTAAAAGAAACATTGCTAACTTTCTACGATGGCCTGACGAGCTGTCCAGGGTGTACGCTGTCCTGACCCGGAGACACCTGGGATGTGCGCCAGTCTCCCCGCGAACCCCTAATTAGGATTAAGTGGTTACAGAAAATGAACGATGAATAAGTATTACTGGAGAAACATTTTCATTTAGTTTTGGATCACTAATGAGAAAAAACTCAAAACTTCAGACCTGCTAGGCACATACTCGTATCTGAGGATTAAAATATCTTCGTGATTAAACTGTTTCAGCAACTTTTATTTGAACGTTGTGAATAACTGATTCATTCCTTATGTAACAAGAACAGTAGCAGTAATAATAATAATAATAATAATAATAATAATAATAATAAATACACTTACCAGCATGTTATTCAAAACTGCAAACTATTTAGAATAGAACTAGACTTGTTACCCAAATTTCAGGTTTAGGGAGTTGTACTGTTATTCCAGGAAGAAAGACTCATTTATGTCGCATCACTACTATGCGCAAAGCTGAGACACCCATTTTGAGTAAAAGGATGAAAAAGGCTTTAACTTTGGGTAACAATCTCAAGCTTAAGTGCACGCAGATTTAGTCATTTTCAGCTAAATTTACAGCTGGAGATTCACATGCATCTCAAACCTCACATGCTGCTGTTTCGAACTAGTATAAGTGTGAAAAGTAAAATTATTAACATTTACACAAATAAAACACATGTGCACACACTGTCTCCTCATGTCATTTTGAATGCCTGGAAGAGGGCTTGAAGGGATAAGATGTACTGACAGAATGGACCCCAGAGCAGCTTTGGGTGAATCCCGGAGGATGCATCACATCTGCGGATCAATACCGCACTTAATGCGCTACCCGCTCTGAATATCAATGGGCCGTGGGAAAATGCTCTTTACTCCTCACAGTGGATAGATACAGCTAAAGTCCACAATTATCACACACGCACACACGCGCACACGCGCGCGCGCACACACACACACACACACACACACACACGCACACACGCACGCACACACGCACGCACACACGCACGCACACACACACGGCCTGATTTGCTTTTAGCATTCTATTTTTAATCTCAGACAAACTTTTATATTCCATTAGGACTGGGCTTTTTAGGACATTTTGCCTTCATGTGGTCTTAAACCTGTCTAAAAGCATCAATACTGCAAGAACCAAGTGACGGTTCACCTTAACCCAGAATTTAAGTTCCTGAAAAAGAATCAAGGACTTCGCCAACTGCATGCAAAATAAAACCAGCCGTCTCACAGGTAGCAATAGAGGGTTTGCTGTAAATCCTTGGCATGGCTTTTTATTTATAACAGAAACCTATCGGTGTTCAAAACAGGAAAAACACCTCATTTTAGTCAAATGAGTGGTTATGAAAAACATCCTGCGGTGAGCTGCCGAGTTATTCAGGGAAACACATGATAAGAATGGACATTAGCAAATGCAGTGGAATGAGGCACTGGTGTAAATATAGGGTAAGAACTAGTTACCCATGGCTAGTCATGAAAGAACGATCATCACACATATTAATGGATGGTTTGTGACTGTGTTTCAGTATTAAGGGATTCTTCCCACAGGCAGCCTGTGCGCTCCAATGCTCAGCCTGGTACTGGGTTAAGAACAATTTGTTCATGGTTTTCCTCAGTGAACAGCAGGACTGGAGCTTTTTAAGGTTAGCTTCTCGAGACAAACTTCTTAATTTTCCCTCCGTGAGTGAAAATGGCGGGTGATCATGCTGCTGATGTATCTACTGAGCTCTAATGTTCTGTTAGAATCTTATGTTATGACCTCATGACCTCAAAGTTCACCATCAGTCACTGTAAGAGAAAAGGATCTGATTGTATGTGTGGGTCGGTGCAATTTTGTACATCAGGCTGTGAAATGCACTGTGTGTACATTGGTGTGTGCATGTGTGTGTGTGTGTGTGTGTGTGTGTGTGTACACCATGATGCTTTTCGTGTGCCTTCAACCCATTATTCGTCACGGAATTCTAACACGCATAAAGGACGAAGTTACTGTTGTTTCGTGAGTTTTTCGTGTGCTCATTGCAACTTTATTTTTTGGCTCAGGCTTTTAACCTTGCATATATATTTGTAAGATTATAACTCTGCTAAGAATAATGGTCAACGCACACACACACACACACACACACACACACACACACACACACACACACACACACACACACTATTCTCTTTTCCACCAGGAGCCTTCTCTGCCTAGGCCCTTGGGAGAAAGCTGTAGAATCATACTATTCACAACTCACAACCACACCAGTCACCCAGCGCTTTGTTCATATAACGGTGGGACATGTCTAAAAAGTAGAGCGAAAAAGTAATACTTGTAGAACGTCTAAAATTTTTTATTGCAATTTCTAGTACAAAGATTTGATATTTGCTTAATATCCGTGCTTCAACTCATGCGGCTTCAGTGTATCGTGTTTTTTTTCTTTTTTAATATTCATCAAATAAAAAATAAGGAAATTAAGGAAGAATAGGGGGAAATGTTAAGGAAAATGCTGCAAAACAGGCCAATTATGCAAAACCCCAAACAAACAAAAACAAAAAAACCCCAAAACCCTTCATCAAAACTAGTTACATTTTTATGTGAGGTGCACATCTGTTTGTGTGTATATTTATATATTATTTACATCTTATGTATTGTTTTAGAATGTTTAATTGTTATTATAAGCAATTATAGCATTGAATATGTATTTATTGATATTATATACACATATACATGTACGTATACTTCAGTCGGTGGGAGTTGACCCTGCTTCACGGAATTAGGCGGGCGCGGTGGGATCTCGGTACCAATTAACTGCGGAAAGTGAGGGATCCCTGTATATTATTTATATATATATATATATAGATAGAGGATATTCTGAGTAGATCCTTCCGTAGGAGAGTGCTCAATACTTTTTGGTAGAGCAAATAACAAAAGGACAGGACAAAGACTTTCTATTGAAACTCCATTTATCACTACAGATCTGTTTCGAGGGGTGGTGAAACCATCCTCTCTCTTCAGGTGATTATAGAAGAATGATTACAAAGTGCTGGGGGAGGTACTAGTACAAGTACCTCCCCCAGCACTTTGTAATCATTCTTCTATAATCACCTGAAGAGAGAGGATGGTTTCATCAATAGAAAGTCTTTGTCCTGTCCTTTTGTTTTTATTTTGATTTCCTTGGTTATCAATGGTCACCAATCACCCTCAAATGACGAAAAGATTGAGAGGATAAAATAGCTGAGCATGGAAACAACAGAGTTGGGTTATGTGTGAAACCCAAATGCTAGCCTTTCAGCAATGAAGTAGCATTTATGCAGCAGAAGCAGGAAAGAAAGGGGAGGGCACTCCGCACCCGAGAAGATAAAAATTAATTCCATAAAAAGTCATGTAAGAGCATGCAGGCAACCAATGAACAACATGCAAATTTACTATTTTATTCCATACGAGCTCTTAAATTGTGACCTTGGAACTAAACCCAAAATTTGTCAAAAATATACTGATAATAGACATGACTTTCCACAGTTGGATCCTGTGCCACTCAGGAGTCTGTAAAGCATCATCATAGCTAGTATTCTTTTATTTTTGCCTGGTCAGATGAATTGAAACGGCTTAGTCATTCATCCCTCAGGAACCTATAAACAAGTACGCCGATAAATTGTGTCTGAAAGCATGAACTTGACTCTCATGGCAACTTTATTATTATTAATAATAATAAAAAGAAATCTAATGTTCAGGAATAAAAAAGGCTTTATGGCTCCAGGAAATAGTCAAAATATTACACACATTTAAATAATGTCTCTGGTCCCCAGCCGTGCGGTTTGTAGAACCTTAATGCAACAGGTATGATGTCTAATATTACTGTATTTACAAAAGCTGAGGTTATTATATGGATAAAATGGCTTAATTTCACTCGCTGAAAACACGGGGGTAAGTTCTAATAGACTGATATTCCTCAGAACCACAATACAGTATATACTGTGTGTGTGTGTGTGTGTGTGTGTGTGTGTGTGTGTGTATATATATATATATATATATATATATATATATATATATATATATATATATATATAAAATTTACTTGCCCTTATTCATGAAAAGTGTGTAAAAGCAATCCCAGGTTTGAAAGCAGAGAGAGACGCATGAAAGAAACTGTCTTCTTTTTGAAAATGTCATCAGCTTTAGCTGTGTGAACATGGGTACAGTCATACCTCACCTTACGAAATTAATCCATTCCAGAAGTGGTTTTGTAACCTGATTTTTTCGTAAGTTGAGTCGCATTTTACAAATGTAAAAGGCCTGATTCATTCCAAGGCCCCCAATACTACCCCCTAAACCCTTTAAAAATGATAAAAGTATACCTTTTGAGGCCTCCTTCTGCTTCAATATTGTACCGATGGTGGACAGGTTTCGGCCATATTACTTTGCAATATCACTTAACTGCATGCCACAAGCCTGCTTCTTCTTCCTTTCACTCACACTGACAATCACTTTCACTAGGAATTACACATGCGCGTGTGTATGTGTGCATGTGTGTGCGCGTGCGTTGACCATGTCTTCTTAGCAGAGTTATAATCTTACAAATATATATGCAAGCTTAAAAGCCTGAGCCAAAAAATAAAGTTGCAATGAGCACACGGAAAACTCACGAAACAACAGTAACTTCGTCCTTTACGCATGTTACAATTCCGTGACGAATAATGGGTTGAAGGCACATGAAAAGCATCATGGTATTATGGAGATGCAGCTCCATAATAGCCAATGGGAGGGAGCTGTATGTCCATGACGAACAATGGGTCGAAGGCACACGAAAGCATTATGGGTATTATGGAGATAAAGCTCCATAATGGCCAATGGGAAGAAGCTGCATCTCCGTGACGAACAATGGGTCGAAGGCACACGAAAAGCATCATGGGTATTATGGAGATAGTTTGTTGGGTCTTTCGTAAGGTGAGGTACCACTGTATTTCTCATGAGTCCCGTATTGTAATACACACACGACACACCATATGTATACATTACATAACACAGTATATACGTATTCTGTAATACTACTACCAAAATACTTTAAAAATACTATTCAAGATTTATTTATAAACACCGTTGCACCAAGTTTGTATCCTTATTCATTTATTACTTCACATCTTATTAATTTATTAATGCACAGAGCAGTTTAATTCTACTAGGAGGCCTAGCTTAGTCGACTTTTGGTGAAAGGGGTACACTCTAATTGGTTCACCAGGGCATCACTCGGCTAACACACAGTGGAGCAGTTGATGGAAGCCCACATGGACATATGCAGAACACGCAAGCACCACAGACAAATGGCCTCACCAAGCCGAAGCTTCAAACACAGAACCTTCATACTATGAGGTGGACATGCTAACTACTAGACTACCGTGTCCTGAATAATTTTTTTTAAAATAGCCATAATATTAAAAAAAACCCCGAGAGATGACATGAACTATATAGATGGCTTCTGTAGAACAAACTATATACGACTTGGCACATGCGTGTTACTTACCTGGGAAAGAGATGGCACGAACATCAGAATGCACTACAAAGAAAAAGGCAGACTGTGGAGACAGGGTGATGTTCTGGGGAATGATTTGTTTGGAAATCTTGTGTCTTGCCATTCATGGATGTGTTACTTTGACACCTACTTATATACTGTTGCAGACAAAGTACACTTGTTTACAGCCAAGGTATTCCTGAATAGCAGTGGCACCGTTCTGCTGGATAATACAGTCTACCACACCGCAACACTGCAATTGTTCACATTAAGGGATGGAATACAGTAAAGAGCTCTAGGTGTAGACCTCAGCTCAAAATTCCACAAATTTCAGGCAAATAAACGTCTGACACGTTTTGGTGCCACAGGTTGGACCTTCAGAATATTAGGTCAGTGTTTTATTGTTATGCTGATTGGCGTAAATCCTAATTTCGTATAAATAAAATGCTGATGATTAATGAATTAATCAAGCATTGCAAGATGACTACCTGCATTGTGTCAGTTTTATTGTTTCCAAAAATATGCAACTGGCCAACTGCTGAAAACACTGCATCCAGCCAGCTTAGTAAGATCAAAAAGGTAATTAAAATTGATGTCTGATTTGCAATTACAAAATACATTATACAACAATAGGTTCCCATGGACTAAATTCATTGGACAGTAGCTTCCCATTGCTGATATTTAGAATAGCATTTCCCTGTCTATTGTCTGTGTTTTCGACAAATATTTCTAATTCAAGCAATACAGTGCTACACTGAAACCATTATCGCACTTAATACTGGCTGGATGTCAACAGCTGTGTCTGTTTCTCTGGGAGCCATTTTTATTAATTCAGCAAAATAAGGAAAATATTTGGCCCCATTATGTCTGCAATGCCTGTCATTCATAATGAGGTTCTTACATATAGAACTGTTGTTTACCTGTAGCGTCGTGACCAGAGCATGAACATGGTCATGTTGATTTTCAGTACAACAGCACTTGAGTGATTGTTTCATTTATACTACACACCACCACATAATAGTTTCAGGCTCCTAGAAGTGTAACTGTCTATCAATGGCATTTGCTATTTTTATCATTACCACTTATATTACTCGACTTAATACTCGTTGTATATAAATGTATACCCCCCCCCCCCCATTTCCCCCCTAATTTAGTCCAATTCCCACCCATCGGGTATTGCCTTCCCTATCACATGATCACCACCAATCAGGAAGAGGTGAAAGGCACACACCGCCACCATAATTTGCAGTGCTAACCAGCCCCTTATTTTCGAACTGCGGCGCATATGTATTTGTGTATTTGGTTGCTGTCTGACACACTCGGAGGGAAAGTGCTATCTGCCCCCCTCGTACGAATGAGCTCACAGACGCCCAGGACTGGCTGATAATCATGAGTGGCAAGGAAGTGAGTGTACGCCATCCCTTCCTTCTATGAGAGCTCGACCAATTACCTCCAATGGACTCCCGGTCACGGATGGCTGTGGCATTAACTTGGATTCAAACTTGCAATCTCTGGGGTAGCAGTCACGCACCTTGTTGATGTGCCACTCGGCAGCCCCGTAAATGAATTTATAATCAAGATCATAGAATTTCTGAGGCACCCTAAGTGCCCTTAAACATTTGAAATGTATGTCAAAAATATCCATGATAGTATTTCAGGCTGACATTTCAAAACTGATTTCAGGTCTGCTGGCTTATAAACGTCAAACTTCATAAGCTTTGCTATGACGCTTTGAAGAACAGCGGCTCAGACAGGTTTGAAATCCACACCTGAATGTGTGCTGATGTCATCAGCTTTGCACAAGTCAAGGTGTTAAAAATTGATTTTGTCTGCCCAGGGAATTGCAGGAAATCTAAGCTGCTGTGTGTGCAATTATGGGTCAGTGAATGTGAATCAAAATAGAGAAGAGAGAGCATTCTATACTCACCACCACTACCTGGATGGCAGCAAAAGCCAACAGATAGACAATGTGCTCCTCTATATACAGACTCAAAGGAACGTCAGCACTGAAGACAAAAATGATGACTCAGAGATGGTGTAGTGGGGCAGAGGACGAGGTGCAACGACCACAAAGACAAGCCGATGCTTTTCTGGTGGTTAGTCAGGCCCCTTTATAATCACTAGGAGAGAGAGAGAGAGAAAGAGAGAGAAAGACATTAGAACATACTGAGGTTTGAGTTGGTTTAAAATTGTTAGGTTAATAACCGCACGTCTGAGGCAGTAAAGTCCTGGCTGGAGACGTCAACCGGTCACTGATCCGTGATAAAGGAAGATCCCTGTCTCCCAAATGTTCTCTTTGAGAAATCCTTTCTACGTTTTTAGCCCAAAAACTCCAATAACACAAAATGACACACTGCAGAACTTTAAACGCTACCAGATGTTTTCAGTAGAGAGGAAATCTCCCACCTCTATACTTTTTCAACTCATTAACCTTATTTAATATATCCATTTTTCTATGTCTTTGCTCCCCCTCCCTTTTTCCCAGTTTCTCTCTCTCTCTCTCTCTCTCTCTCTCTCTCTCTCTCTCGCTCTCTGCTAGTCACTGATATGCATTTTATCCCCAGCCATGGCAAAGTGCATACTAAGCACTATCCTAACAAACTTTATTATTATCCCCATTATTAAAACATGACGAAACGATAAGCACTTTCTATACTTAGTTTTTCACTGAGCAGCCAGATTGCAGGGCTACGAAGCAACCCAAATTTTTTAAATTCTCAGCAGGAAGCAGGCACCCTCAAGTTAAACTGCTGGTAGATTTCCTCTGTTGGGACTTAAACCCAACTCATTAAGAAGCTGTGAGGTTTATACATCGGGTCGTCTGTCTTTGGCAATGCTGGTCTCGTCTTGAGGCTGGGGGCCATTGGCTGAATTTCTCGGAAAGACGTTTGTGCAAGGCTTGCACATTCTGACCGCTGTTAGCTGTGCTAACCACTAGTGACTAATGACATCTGGATCAGGCATCTGCAACCCCCCCCCCCCCCCCCCACACACACACACACACACACACGCACACTCCCAAACCCACCCACTCAATTGGAGATCCTTTCCTGCCATGATCATATTTAGTTACAGTAAAGTGTGGCCTTCAGTTTAAACTGAGTATTTCTTTTAGGCCACAAGGGACAACATATCTCTCATAGTCTTTTTTCCACAACTCTTGTTGCTTATGGAGGGAGTCATGAAGTTATAAAAGTCAAACGGTCACGCTGCAAAAGTCTTAACTGCGGCCTGGGGAATATCACTTAGTGTAGAATGCATAGATTGCACAGAGATACAAAAGGAATGATGGGAAGACACTACATATTTGGGCAACAGAACCCATAATCTCACATTCAGATGTTTCAACTGACATTCAGCAGCTGTGAGCTTTCAATTACCCATAAATAACCACTTACAACACAAGCTTAATGTTTCGTTAACAATGACGCAGATGTGCATGAGCCACCCTTTGCAATACATCTCGGGCATGCTATAGCTCAAACTTGTTTATAGTACGGGGTGTTACTGGCTCTCTGAGCTGGAGGCGTGCTCTGTGCCACATCATACGAGATGAAGTGAGCCAAAGCAGCATTATAGTCACTAAAGACATGCGTATGTGTGTGTCATCACAGTGAAGATTATGTCACAAAAAAGGGTGTAACTGTCAACACTAGCTTAAAGCTCAGTTACACATTCTAACCCCGGAGTTGTTTCAAGTCATGTGAGATTAAGTGTCCACGTATTTCGGGCGAGACTTCCGCCTGTATGTGCGTCTGTAAGACAATTAATTTTGCAATGAAAAGCAGTTTGTAAATCTGTGTTTTTTTTCTACTGACTTGATAATGTAATAAAATTTGTACTCAGAACATAGAGTGTCTTAGACCTTTGCAGAGTGTTGTAAACATAATGGCATCATGGTGGCGTAGTGGTCAGCACATCCACCTTAGAGTAACAAGGTCCCGAGCTTGAGTCCCAAGCTTGATGAGTGTGTTTCTGTGTGGCGTTTGCATTCCCCCAGGTATTTATGCTTCCTCCCACATGCACATTAAATGGCTGGTCCCTGTTTCCTCTTGAGATGTGTAGTGTAGTGCTGGGGGTGGGGGTGGTGTGGTGTTGGGGCAAGCAATAGACTGGTGAGCTGTTAAGGAAGAAACCCACCTTTACTATGACCCTAGTAGGATAAATGCCATATCAAACGAATGCATACATACATATAATTTAATTACTCTTATTCTTCTAGAAATCTTTTGGGTTATATTGTGCTTATATTGTGCTTATTTCCCACTGTACGGAATCCACACTGAATTCTAACCCAAAACATGAGATGCACTCTGAATTGATGACTATAATCTAACATAGCTGCCTGAGTCATGAATTCTCCAGAAACTCACACTGTACACCTTAAAGCTCCAGCGCCACATGCATTTCTCAGCTTTTAATTTCAAGTTTACCACGAGAACCTATATAATTGTTCTTGTTTCCCTGCCCACTCCAAAAATCAAAAAATGTGTGTTCATTTCCTGAGAAATAGAAGAGAGGATCTACTGAGGTAAAATAGCTGTGATTCCTCCACTGCAACGTGAATCACAATATTTGTTTGTTGTTGTACGTATTGATGTTCCTTCTCTTCAAATGACAAATTTCACATTACAGGAAGCAAAGACAAGAAAAATTGATGCGAGAACAGGCAGAATTGGCATGAGATCTGTGTCAGTTGCTCCGTTTTGAAACCCTACAGGATGCTACATTACAGCAAGGATTTTCTACACCTATTAAAGCTAGCTAGCTCTTTCGTTTGGAGTAAGTTAGCGCTTCTGCTGGAAGTGTTTAAATCAGCAGTTTGTTTGTGAACAAGAGAAACAAACAGCTTGCGATGAAAGTGGGTGTAAAGTTAAAAAAATGCTACATTATATGACAAAAAGATATGTCGTGGACCCCCCCCAAAAAAAAGAAAGTACATGAAAGTACAGGGATCCCTCACATTCCATGGTTAGTTGGGACCGAGGTACCCTGTGACCACTGAATTCCACAAAGTAGGATCAACTCACCCCAAGCAACAAAAAATAATGCATAAGATGTAAATAAAATATAAATACACACACACACACACACACACACACACACAGACACACACACGCACGCAGATGTGCGCACACACACGGAGATGCGCAACTCACAAAATTTGGATGGGAGGTTTTGGGTTGTTTTTTTGTTTTGTGTTTGTTTGGGTTTTTTTTTTTTTTTTTGCATAATTGGCCTTGTTTTTGCGGTATTTTCCTTAACTTTACCCCCTATACTTCCTTAATTTCCTTATTTTACATTTCGATTAATATTTAAAAAAAAAAATGAAAAAAAAACAAACAAAAAACCCCACGATGCACTGAAGCCGCATGAATTGAAGCGCGAAGTAGCGAGGGATCCCTGTATATAACTTTGCTACAGGGCTAGCAAACCATACAAAAACTGCATCACGACTTCTTGGTGTAAGAGTGGACGTATTATAAAACACTACAAATGTCCACAATACTCCCAGAAAGGCATCGAGGGGTGCAATTCAATGAAACAATATTATATATATAGATCATATCATCCTGCCAAGGTAAGATGCCTATCAGTAGAACCTTTTTTTCGGGTTTTTTTGTGGAAAACAGACATTGTTAATCACCAGTCACACAGATCAGGGCAAAGGTGAGCACAAATAACCAGGAAACTAATCTAAGCCTGAGTGAACAGGGCTCTGTTTGTCTTTAAATGATGAGCTTGTTTGAGACTTAGTGAGGACAGCAAATGTTTGACAGGACAACTTTGTTTGGATTTAAACCTGTGTGACAGAGCAGGAAGTGATGTATGTGTTGGACCACAGGGACTCTGGAGAGGAGCTGATGTTTTATGGGTTTAAGTCAAAGGCTAGTGGATAGATTTCTGATAGTGGAGATTTTGCTTAAAGGTGTCACAACTGCCATTATTTCTCCATGAGGAACATTAGTTGGGGTATGAATCATGAGTACAAATGATTTTTTTACAAGATTCATGTGACCAGTGTTTGCTCATTTGTTTTTAATAGTCCCAGAGCAACTACTAGTATTTAGATGTGCCTCATTGCCTTAAAGATCGCTTCTCTGTCATTCTTTATCACAGTTGCATGCATTTCCCTTTCTTCCTTGTTATCACTTTTCATAATTTAAGAGTATTTGGACTACGGCTGTGCAATACATCATTTGGTAATCATCTGATATATTGATATTGCAAAAGGTTATTAGATGCAAATGAGTGCTCTGATAAACAAACAACTTTTTAATAGGCACACTAAACCAATCTCCGACTGTTCTGTCTATACTTCATTGTACATTATTTCCACCGTTTCTTTATTCAAGCTTTCAACCGTGGAAGTTTTTTTTTTTTTTTTTTAACCCAAAAGTATATTTTATCCATGTATTGTGTAAAATTGTGTGTGACCGCAAGTGTCCCATTTCTTGTCTGGTTTTCCCTGCACTGTTCACATTACATATTCTGCTCTCTGTGTTTGCTGATCAATTGCTCTGGCTTGGCCCAGCTGCATCTTGCCCAGCTCTTGAAATGGAATTATTAATAATGCAGAGGCCTTGCTGTCATACTGGCCATTAGTGAAGCGAGCGACAGGAGTGGTATACTAATAATCAGATTAATTGCCGCCTTTCAGGAGGAAATAAAATGGACTGAATAGTCGTGTCACGCAATGAGGAGACTGTGTTTTATAGCAGCTGTCTGAGTGCAAACCATTTTAAAGACCTTTCTGACATTAGGAGGGTACCTGCATTACTTGTTTTTCTTCCTAATGACGAAGTGCTTCGTGTCCCCATCATAATGCCCAAAGCTGATGCCGGCCTCAGTGGCCAAAGAGAACAGCACTTCAACAATTACAGTTTATATCTTCATAATTATCCTGAAGGGAAAGTCAGTCATTATATGAAACATGTACGTCACTACTGTTTACATACAACCATAGGAGTTAATGTGTGTGTGTGTGTGTGTGTGTGTGTGTGTGTGTGTGTGTGTGTGTGTGTGTGTATAAACACCCATGCTCACAACTGCTCCAAAAAAAATGATCATACTTTCCTATGATCACGCCCTCACACGAACATCAGGACATACTCTCGAGCACTCATTTTCTTAGACGCCCACCCACCGATGCAAGGATCAATAACTAAGTTAAAATTAAAGTGAAAGTACCAGAGTTTTCCCATTGCCTTAGCTGTAGCCAATGAATAAAGTTTCTTGTTTTATGCATTTTTGCTTTTTTTTTTTAAACTTACTTTAGCTGTGTGCGAAGCAGCTCAGGATGTGTCAGCCCCATTCACCAAGGCATTTCATCTGCCATTCCTCAGACACACTGGCACGTCCTGAGAGAGCAAGAAGATTTTTCTATTCTTGTCAAAAGCTTTCGATGATAAAACTACAAAAGTACAAATACTGACACTGAGTCAGACTTAGAGCTTATATTCCCCATAACAAAATAGTAGCTTCGGTCACGGCAGGGGAAAAAGCCACACACAAAAAAAAGAACAAATATTAACCTGAATTTCATAATAACCACAAAGCCCTTAAACAGGTCTAACCTCATTTCAAGCCACAAGCTAAAGGATAATCAGATCAATAAATCCTCAGATTGCCTCTCATTGAAACATTCAGGAGGATGGTGAAGTTGCAAACGGGGGAAAAACTGATTTCCTGTAAACTACAAATACAAATGGATGCCCTCATTACCTGTGTGAGGTTCTCAGGCTTTAGATCTTCGCAAGCTAATTAGAAGCAAACTTCCCCAATACCCCCAGTGGAGCTAACTGGGTTATCAAAGGCCGGCCATGTCTCTCACTGTCTATGGTGGGAGGCATGTAAAAGAACCATTGCTGACTTTCGACAAGAGTAGGCTGCAAAGCCGTCAGCGTGTTTCCGCCCTGCGATGGCCTGGCGAGCTGTCCAGGGTGTACTCTGCCCTCGCCCGGAGTTGGCTGGGATGGGCACCAGCCTCCCCGCGACCCAAATTAGGATTAAGCGGGTACAGAAAATGAACTGAACTGAACTTCCCCAATGCAAATGCAGGGAGGGAGCAAAAGATTCATATTGATGGTACAGTATTAGTTTCAGTTCCAATCTCATGAGCTCCATAACTAACACAGTAGCTATTAGGACTTTATCTCCTATCAATTATATAAAAACTACCCACATCACAGACATTAATCATGAAACTCAGCATTGTGTTTATTGTATATATATATATATATATATATATATATATATATATATATATATATATATATATACACACACACACACACACACACATACACACACACAGTATACAGGGATCCCTCGCTACTTCGCACTTCAATTCATACGGCTTCAGTGCATTGCGTTTTTTGTGTATATATATATCTATATATATATATATATATATATATATATATATTCAATGAATTAAAAAAAATAAGGAAATTAACGAAGCATGGAGGGAAAAGGTTAAGGAAAATGCCACAAAAACAAGGCCAATTATGCAAAAAAACCAAAAACAAAACAACAACAAAACCCCCCCCCGAAACAAACACAAAACAAAAAACAACCCAAACCTCCCATCAAAACTACTTACATTTTTGTGAGGTGCACATCTGAGTGCGTGCACACGCATCTGTTTGTGTGCGCGCTTGTCTGTATGTGTGTATTTCTATTTTATTTACATCTTATGCATTATTTTTGAATGTTTAATAGTTATTATAGGCATTTATAGCATTGAATATGTATTGATTGATATTATATACACATATACGTCAGTCGGGGGAGGGGGGGGCACCTACTTCGCAGAATTTGGTGGTCGCGGGGCATCTTGGTCCCAATTAACCATGGAAAGTGAGGGATTCCTATATATATATATGTATATATATATATATATATATATATATATATATATATATATATATGAAAAAATTAGGTCTACTAAAGCCCAAAGGGTGCCTTTATATGAAATGAGTTGTGTTATCCTTACAGTTAAACTATATGAAGGCCACATTTCACTCAGCAATCCAGATCAACAACTATATTCACTTCTAGTACTCTACACATTGAACAAAGATCAAATAATTTATGAATAGTAAATGAATAGTACTGTAGTCTGAAATGAAAGGAAATAATCTAATATTATTAGAAGTCTTCTGTCCAGCCAAAAGTCAAAAGATAAATATGATAAAGAAAAAGACTCACATTTTAAAAATTAAAATAAATGTTTCTAACTGACGAATTTAAGGTCACAGCAGCTGAGGAACTTGGTAATTACTTAATTTTTATACACTAATTGCATTGAATGTTAGTCATAAATAAAAATCACTTTAGCCTATTTTAATGCTACACACCATACGGCCATTAATTGGATGGCTTGGAAGCATGATTTTGAGAGTAAATTAAAATATAAGATGAAAAAAACAACTTTTAGTAATGTAATAAAGTAAGAGCACAAGTATTTGATTTCAAGAACATTCACAACAGTACAATTCTTCTATGTTCTGTGTACAGACACTACCCTACTTACGAACATTCGTTTTACGAACAGCCGGACATACGAACAGGGCTGTCAGGAGGTCGAATGGATTTTCGCAAACAGCGAACAAAGAGGCTGTAAGTTAGATTTTGTATTGCACACCTATTCTGCATGCCTATTATTCTGCGTGCCTATTATATGTGGTGCATCACTCTCCTCTGCCCACTCCATCGTTTGTTATAGCAACACTATACAGAGAGAGAGAGAGAGAGAGAGAGAGACAGTGTGTGTATTCAGTATAGGTTACTTATATAAGCTTTAAACATATGTTCCTCTCTAAAGAACGCCCTGTAATGACTTACGAACAAATTCATCTAATGAACGGCCGTTTGGAATGTATCCTGTTCGTAAGTTGGGTAGCGTCTGTATATGTATTTGTTTCAGGGTTTTTAACATAGACCTTTTTTTCAGTGGCAACCCCCCCCCCCCCCCACACACACACACACACACACACACACAGACACACATTTCCCGAGTTCCCTTCTGGTCTGAGTTTTCATGCTGCACTGGGTCAGGCCTGTTGCCTGTCCTCCATGGGAAAGGGTAGAAAGTTCACATCCGTTCCCATTTAGGCCAGAGGTTAGCACAGCTTTCCCTCTCATCTCCAACCACATACATGTATAACGCATTAAAATCTCACTGTGCTGCTCTTAGTCAGCTGTTTTGCATATCACACACTCAGCACTGCAGCTACACAACATACATATACTGCTGCTACATTTTAACTTGCTAGATTACAGACAGAAACACAGACATTTGCGCTCACCCACCCCCTAACCAAATCTGCCTCCTTTTCCATCTCTTCCTCTCCCATTTTTTTTTTTTTTTTTTTAAAAACCATCTCTTTCTGCCCCATTCTCCGTCTCTCTCACTCTACCGCCATCTTTCTCTGGGTATCCCTTTCCTTTCGCAATGTCTCTATAGCTCTCTACATCCTCGGGGCTCTCTTTTTCTTTGTACTGCTCTTCTCCCTCTGCTCATCTTCCTCTATACTGCTCTGTTTCAGTTTCTTTTTTTTTTTTTTGCTCAATCTCTGTATCACACCATCTCTCTCGCTCTCTCTTTTCTTCCTTAATCTCTATTCTCTCATTCTACCTCACCTTTTTTCCCCTTCAAAGTCTCATCTCGCTCCACCTCCTTCCCCATTGTTAAAGCATCTCTCCCTGTCCATCTCCTTTTTACCTCCATCTCTTGGTCTCCCTCTCCAGGTACATCTCTTTTCTTCCTCTGTGTCTCTTTCCATTTCCCTCTACTTTGCTTCTTCCATCTCTGTCTGTTGCTCTCTCCTTTTCGTGCTCCATTTTTTTCTTCCTCCATTTCTCTGTTCTGGTCTCCTGTGGTGGGTCTAAATGAACATGACCCTGACTTTTCCTGTCCTTTTCCCAGCTCCCTGTGTGCCACCTCAGACAGTCTCATTGTTTCAACTGTGTCATTTGACGAGTGGCCTTTCAGTTTCGCTGCATCAGTTCTCCCATACCTCCCTGCACTGAGCCGCCTCCCACCATACAACACACTTCAGACAGGAGCTGGCCTTGTACATCATACTTACAATAGCTTTTCTGTTAGACACGCATCGTCAATTTGGCAAAAAAAAAAAAACGCACAAACACAATAGTCAACTAAACCCAACATTAGTGTATTCTGTAATCCCCCACATTTGTTATCCACATACGCATGAGTTGCAAGTGTGATAACACAGAGAATATTAATGCAAACGTAATGCTGACAAATGTAACTGTTTTTATCCACCATCTGCAAAATGCAAACATTTCTTACAGGAAGGAAAGCATGTTCTCGTGCTACTCCCTCGGGTCTTGCAGCTAGCAGTTGCGTGGATACAGCAGGATAGCACAATGCAATCTAATAGCTTTTCTGGACATAAATCACTTTGAAAGCAGCATGTGGCACAAAGCCTGTCAATCTAGAAAACCACCAGTGAATCTTTATTAAAACTAAAATTGTACTGACTGGACATCTGACCTCCCTCCCAATGTCCAAACCTAAGTGGATCTCTCATTACCCCCAGTGGGAAGCTCTGCTGCAAATGCAACCTATACACCTGATTCAGGAGGTAGGAGAAGAATGATGGACGACTTGATAATGGGTATGTTAAAAGATAGAAAGGCAGACATCATAGACTGACTAAACTATCCTCAATATCTAATACTTTGACTTGAAAAAAGGAAAGAGACAACACACAACCTACTCACCCCCCCAGCAGTGAATCTAAACAAACAAAGCCCAGTATACACAAAAGGTTAGCTGAGAAGGAACAAAGTGAGACCTGATGAGGTCTGCAAATACCACCATCACTGAAAGCACCAGCATCAAAAAATAGCTCTCTACTACCCACATAGGCTATGACTTCAGAATAAACATCAGAAAATGGCAAAGCTGCCAGGACTAATTGCTTGTGTTTATGTTTGCAAAAGAGCACACTTTCACTGACCAATACCCTGTCTCTTCAAACAGAAATACACTTGAGGACTTTTCTTGGCTCCTTTACACATTAGCCTCACATAGCCAGTTGATACGTGGGAAACGCAGCTATGATTACTGTGGCCATGCTGCGGCCATTCAGGCAGATTTTAAAGGTGGTCTCATGGAAGTCTGCACTTGCCTGAGAGATAATATACGCTGTATATATCTCATCTGTCTTGTTTACCAGCAGTAAATCTGAGACATGCATAATCACCTCTGTTCAATGTGCATTTTTACCTCTGTGGAAATTCATAAGTCATGTTTGCCTCTTGGATGCGTTGAAATACCGTATTCGTCGTGATAAGCGCCCAGGGCGCTTTAAAAATTGGAGTGGATTGGTGCTTATAAAAATGATACCATTGAAGTGGAACAGTAAGTGCAAATTGCCATCGAGGTGGAAAACATGAATAATAACAGAACAATAAGAGAGTTTTACTGGTATTTGTGTTATTCATTTTGTGGTATCAACCAAACTACTTACATGAAAGCTGAAAATAAACAGAAAACAGCATAACTTTTAATAAAAGTCCCCTCTTACTTTTCGCTCTCAGTGCTGTTCCTTTAAACATTATCCAAGAAGTAAAATTGAGCTAATCAACATGAATGTCAACTTTAGCACATGGCACGTTGAACCAATCAACAAGAACATAAACAAAAGCACATGGCCAAGAAGGTTCTAAAATTTATGAAGTTAATGAGCAGGAGAATCTGGTGAAAAATACGCATCATCAGTTTCTGATTTGTCCATATCTGACACATCGCTCCATTCACTCAGAGTATCCCATAGTTTTGCTGTCGCAGTTGCTAATGGTTCATCGGTTGTTCGACATTTACCAAGAGAACACAGCAAAATATTTTCCTGTTTTTTAAAGCACGGTGGAACAATGAAATGTGTTGCTACTGATGAACATTATAGACATTCCTCAGTGGCAGGCAGGGGGTCTTGAAATACCGTGTAAACTCACTTTTACAAGCAGTGAACACCTCATTTTACTGTTACAGAGACTGATCGAATAAAATTGGTAAGTTTGATCTCCAATTTTGCTCCCAGTACACATGGGCGGTTATTAGACGTAAGATCAAAACCATTGGGGTGTGGGGGGCTTATTGCGTTGGATACGGTAGTCTAATTGATCTGGTGCTTCATTTATGGTTCCTTTCAACGTGATCAAACTTTTCGTGAAAGAAAGCCACACCCTCCCTATTACCGTATAATGTCATTTGACCCCCGAAAGGCAAAAAAACCAGTCTACTGTGTTCTTCTGTGCAGTCATTCCAGTTATGCTCCACAAGCACTTTCCAGAATTTTACCATGCTTCATGGAACAAAAGGAATAAAATTGTTTCGTAGGTACATGAGCTGCTCATAAAGCAATCGTTTTGTTTCTTTATCTCTACTGGCAGCATACACAGATAAACACATGCACACATACACCAACCTCCACACCAATAATCTAAGTTTATGAAACCAATTTTTTTTTTTTTTTATCCAGGCCCATTCTGAATCTCTTGTCCATCCTCCTCTCCTCCTGTCACCCGGCTCACACTACCCGTGGTCGTGCATAGTTAATGAAGATAAGACAAGCTGGTCTCCAAGTCAACGGCAGTCGCCTGCCGTCCCACTGCTAATCTCCGAAGCTGTCTGCAAACACGAACCTCACGGGGAGATAAAATTTCATGTCTGCTGAAATCGCAGACTGAGATGTGACAATGTTCACCAGCCACGAATCAGCTCTGTTGTAAAAGTGCTTTATACACTAAAAGCCCTTCAATGCCGCCATTCTGCATACAGTCGCTGTCCCTTGATGCACACCCACATACATGACAGTGCATTTTGTTTTAGGTAAATGCTTGTTCTTTGGTGTCACTGTTTGTTAATGTCATTGTAAGGATTATCATGGAGATTCACATCCAGCAGCATGTGGAAATGGGCTCCTGCTCTTCACTTAGAATGAAACGTCCTTCCTGGAAACTGATTTGCATCTGTAAAATGGTCTTGTAAGTGCAGTGCATTCCAGTGTGGACGTCCAAAAAATGTGAAGCACCATCATAACAGCACCGGTATATCACCATTCTAGACATTTTCACCATTTCTTCGCTCTTTCAAAACTGAAAAACATGTGCTGAGAAAAATGTCCTTGTATGTAATTAGTGCAATATTTGAGCATTTAGTTTAATGTTAAAACCAAATCCAATCTTCAATTTAAGTACGTTTATATGGAGATGGTAACCAAATGTTAATTAAACACAAAGGTATTTTCTATAAATGACATACAATTTCTGCCAAGGGTGCCAATAATTTTGGAAATGACTGTAAAACTCTATCTTGATTATCTAACATCTGCTCTTATAGTGTTATACTTAAGCAGCAGCCAAAAGCATTATAATGTTCTCCATAACCTCCCTTCCCTCAGCTCCAAATATCAAAGACATCTGCAGTCCCAAGGTCGATACCATCAAAACGAAAACAACAACTTGAAAGTGGATGTTTCTCATTCTCGAACTTGTGGGCAGTTATTTTTATATACCCCTGCCAAGAAAATTAGGCTTCGCATTTAAAGCTTCAAAAATGAGCAAGCATATTTGGTGCAGTGGGCAGCCATGTTGCAACAACTGGAGAGCAGTCAGGGGGCTGGGTTTCAAGAATTGAATCAGCAACCTGTCAGTTCAAAAAGCCCTGCTCTATTCATTAGGCTATGACTGCCCAGCTGAAGAAGAAGGTTGGCAAAAAACTTGAGTACAGACGTTCACACGGCCAGTTGCGGACAGCGCGGAAGTGTAGTTGTTCCTGTTGTACCACATTCTAGTCCACTTTGAGAGTGTGGGCACATTAGATCGGTGTCTACATCACCATGGAAACACACATGCAAGCAGAAGAGCAGCTTTGTCTCCTGTATAGTGTGATCTCTCTCTATCTCTCTCTCTCTCACACACACACACACACACACCAACACACACACACACACACACACACACACTATAAAAAAGCAGAGACAGCAGGAAAGTGGTGGGTGCACATTTAAGATGGACCATCAGAACATTTAAAATGTTGAACTATAAGTGTGTTTAAATGCATGGCTTGTACTATCTAGATAAACACTTGATTGCAATTAAAGTCTGCATGATTTCCATTGTAGAATGCAGCCGTGAGGGGGGGGCACAAACCAGTGTCTCTCCCTCACGCCGGTCCCAAGCCCGGATAAATGCAGAGGGTTGCGTCAGGAAGGGCATCCGGCGTAAAACAAATGCCAAATAAACTATGCGAATCACAAGAAAGAATGACATACCGGATCGGTCGAGGCCCGGGTTAACAACGACCGCCATCAGTGCCGTCAACCAACAGGGTGCTGATGGAAATTGGACTACTGTTGGTGTCGAAAGGCGTCCCGAAGAAGGAGAGGCGGAGGCGTGTCCGTTGCCAGAGAGAAGAGGAAAGGCATGAGTCTAGGACTGAAAGTAGGGACTTTGAATATTGGAACTATGACAGGAAAAGGTAGAGAGCTGGCTGACATGATGCAGAGGAGGAAGGTGGACATACTGTGTGTTCAGGAGACCAGGTGGAAAGGTCGCAAGGCTAGAAGCATAGGAGCAGGGTTTAAGCTGTTTTATCACGGTGTGGATGGGAAGAGAAATGAGTCGAGTCATCTTGAAGGAGGAGTTTGCCAGGAATGTTCTAGAAGTGAAAAGAGTGTCAGACAGAGTGATGAGTCTCAAGTTAGAAATTAAAGGTGTGATGGTCAATGTTGTTAGTGCTTATCCCCCACAGACAGGATGTGAGCAGGAAGAGAAGGAGAGATTCTGGAGGGAGTTAGATGAAGTGATGCAGAGTACCCCAGAGGTGAAAGAGTGGTCATTGGGGCAGACTTCAATGGACATGTTGGTGCAGGAAACAGAGGGGCAGGAAGTGATGGGTAGGTTTGGTATCCAGGACAGGAACGCATGAAGGACAGATGTTGGTAGATTTTGCAAAAAGGATGGAAATGGCTGTGGTGAATACTTTCTTCCAGAAGAGAGGAGCATAGGGTGACTTATAAAAGCGGAGGTAGGAGCACACAGGTAGACTACATCTTGTGCAGGCGATGTAATTTAAAGGAAGTCAGTGACTGCAAAGTAGTAGCGGGTGAGAGTGTTGCCAAACAGCATAGGATGGTGGTGTGCAGGATGATGCTGATGGTGAGGAAGGTGAAGAAGGCAAAGGCAGAGCAGAAGACAAAGTGGTGGAAGTTGAAAAAGGAAGAGTGTCGGGGTGTCTTCAAGGAGGAGGAGTTGAAACAGGCTTTGGGTGGTCAGGAAGTGCTTCCAGATGACTGGACAACTACAGCCAGAAGGTGATCAGGGAGACAGGTAGGAGAATATTTGGTGTGTCATCTGGAAGAAAAGTAGATAAGGAGACTTGGTGGTGGAATGAGGAAG